>JACGCM010000723.1:0-748724 GCA_014058105.1 Kingdonia uniflora | reverse complement strand
CATTAATTATGAATGAAGATAATAGGCGTAAAGCATCTGAACCATCTTCGAGTTCAAACGGCAGTATGTTAAACGTCGAGGAAAAAGGGAGGTCTAACAGAAAGGGGCTGAAATTTGGAAGGGGTCGATCACAGTTAAGAGGAAATTCTAAGTCACCCGGTACGTGTTGGACTTATGGAAAGAAGGATCACTTCATGAGAGATTGCAACTCTTCTTCTTCTAAAAAGATTGATGATGAAGAAAAAGATACAATGAACCTTACTAAGGAGGTTAGTTATGACGAGGCTCTATTACTATCGTGTGACGATGTTAACGAATCTTGGATTATTGATTCGGGCGCTTCCTTCCATGCTACTGCGAACGTAGGTTTTCTTACTAATATTGTTAAAGGCAATTTCGGTACGATCTTTCTTGCAGATAAGAGTGCACGCAATATTACTGGAAAGGGAAATGCTAGGTTGTTGTTGCCTTCAGGGGGAACATTGGTTTTATAGAATATGCGACTTGTACCTAAACTGGGGCGTAACCTTATATCGGTTAGCAAATTGGCGGATGATGCCGGATATGAGTGTACCTTTGGCACAACCTTCTAGAAGGTTACAAATAGAACTATGTTGGTAGCTCGAGGCTTGCGATAAGGAAAGTTGCAAACAATGCAAAACACAATTTTTACTATTTGTGCAGCTACTCTGGGGATTGATACAAGTACGTGGCACAATCGGCTCGGTCACATGAGTGAAAATGGGATGAAGATAATGGTAACGAAGGGAAAGCTAAAGGGTCTTTGTCACGCCCCAAAATCCGGTAATCGGTAGCTTGACCAATTACTAGATTCTAAGTAGTGCAGGTCGGGGAATCCAAAGATTTTACTCCACAAATAGCCAAGCCGTAGACAAATTCTGGCTCGGCTTTTTACATATAGCAATAATCATCAGAGTAAAAAAATGAAATAACAACATAGCGGAAGCGAAAAACATATATACATATCTGACAAAAATATATATAATATCCAAAATAAGGTACAACAACATACGCTGAGATAACAACAAAAGTCTAAACTAAAATTGGTCGGCAGCGTCAACTGCTCCAAATACTGCTGAGGCTCTCAGCAACTCAAACTACTCAACCTCTGAAAGGGGGGAAACAATGCGAGAGTGAGCAAAACCACGGCTCACTGAATAACCAACAAGTCTAAATAACATACTAGTAAACAGATACAGATAAAGAGAGTGAAGTGAAACAGATAGAGTAAGTTAAAGTAGAATTATAGTAACTAATAGATTCATGATCCAAGTAACTGAGTAGTAAGAACAAAAAGGAAATATAAGAGTAACCAGAGTAAGAATAATGAATATAAGAAAAGAAGGGAATGTGACAATGAGGGAAAGATGCAATGATATGCCAATGATGCGATATGTGCTAAGTTCTAAATGCTAAATGAGTTGATGTTGAAAACGTGATGCAATCCTATTATAATAATTAATGGTTGATCAACCGCTAACATGTTTGACTTAAAGATATCTGTTAAAGGGATACAATGGGTACAATTTTTGTCAAGCTCGACCAAGCTAGTGGATACTCATTTGATCAAAGTGTTCCGGGCTTTTCAACCCACAGAGCCAACGTCCGAATTGTATTTCATTCCGAGGAGTTTCAACCTCAAGGATAAGCCCTGTATCGGATTGTAAATACTTTCTCATACCTTCCCACACTCCCGGATGGGTTTATAAGGTATGATAGTATCCATCCTCGACCCACCTACTATTTCAACCCGATGTAGGACTCCTGCGATCCTATCGGAGGTCAAGCGATGTAGAGCTTTGTTATGTATCCGATCTCGATAAGTTAAAAGAGTTTGCATGATTTGAAAAGATGCAACAGATCCCGAGGATCACAATGTAACAGCCGTGAACCCGGCAAACAAACATAGTATAACCACCTACAGAAGAACGTGGCAACAATCCTAAATAAAATGCCCAATGACTCGGTTGCACCATCTAAACTGATGAAACAGCAACCTAACCGTCATCACAACTAAACAACCTTAGTCTCTAGAAGACTGAACCTAACAACAAGAATGCAACTACTAGTAACTACACTAACAACTTCTAGCAAAACCCAAAGCCAATGTAACTATAGTAACTAAAGAGTTAACAATTATACGGAGAAGTAATATGAAAATGAACCCTAACTGATCACAATACCTCTATGCTCAGAGTACTACTCAAATCAACATCTATTAACTAATAGAGGAATTTAGAAATAAAGGGAAATCTCGCCTGAAGGAAATCCTGAGTCCTGCGGAAAACCAACCCGGAAACCCAACTACGATCCGCGAAAAAGCAAATGGAATGCCTGGTAATCTAACACACACCAGGAACAACAAACAACTAACAATTTAAGGAAACGAGAATAAAATCCAAACCCTAGAAATCAAACCCTAAGCCAAAACAAGCGAAATTGACGGAAATGAATAAAGGAATTACTTACCGAGGATAGGAGATGAGATCGCGGCGACGCTGAGGAAGAATCCACGAGCGAAGAGGAAGGTTGAATTAGGAGTGAGGAGGAGAGAGGAAAAGGTTAGGGAGAGGAGAAAGTGAAGGAGTGAAGAGAGGAATGAAGAAATGAAGTATATAAACCCAGACGCAGCTGAAATCGCGCCTCTGTTCGAACAGGGTGGATCGTGATCGAACAGGACAAGGCTTGTTCGAACAGGAAAAAGCTTGTTCGAACAGAAGGTTGCAGGGATGAAAGAAAACTGTCCCAGGAAGATCCTGTTCGAGCAGACAAAGTCCTGTTCGAACAGAACTGGTCTGTTCATAAACTGAACTTACTAGAAAAGCTAAGGAATTGCCGGGAGACACCACTGACCACCCCGGACACCCCGGAACTCCACGGACCACCTCCACCACCACACAAACATTTCTACGAACCCAACCAAGGTTCCCCAAGGTGAACACACCACCTCTACCGCCCCTCGGCAACCAAAACGCCTAATCCCCCAAAAAGAAATATTTTCCTCGGGCGACCCCGGAAATCCACCGGCCACTCCAATGGTTCACCGGAACCACCCCAAATCACACAAACAACACATAAATACTACTACCAAACTTTCTACAGGCTCCCAAGGCCACAAAACCACCTTTAACTCCAAAACATCTCCGAACCGCCCAAAACTACTAAATGAATCTAATACTAAACCACCGAAAGGAATAAATGGATGCATAAAGGATGAGTAGAATAGATGAAAGAGTACATGCGGAAAATGAATGCGGAACTTAACGTGAAGGAAAAAAAATCTAATATGTCAATGAGATTAAGAATAAGATTAAGAGTGAATATTAGGAATAACTAAATACGGGTCATTACAGTCTTGCTGAGGTTGATCTCAAATTTTGTGAAGAGTGTATTCTTGCGAAATAGAAGAAGGTCAGTTTTAAATTATCTGGAAGATCAAGAAAACCCGGAAAGCTAGATCTTGTACACATAGATGTTTAAGGGCCAACCAATGTGTCTTCTCTTGGTGGTTCTCAATACTACGTTACTTTTATCGATGATGCTACTCGTAAACTGTGGATCTACTTCGTGAAGAACAAGTCAAATGTGTTCGATCAATTCAATAGGTAGATGGCTCTAGTTGAAAATAAAACCAGTTTAAAACTGAAGTGTCTCAAGTTGGGCAACAGGTGCGAATACTGTAGTGACGAGTTTAAAGACTTTTGCGCATCAAACAAAATTAGGAGACAAAAGACTATTCCTGAAACACCGCAACAAAATGGTATTGCAGAACGCATAAACCGAACAATAAACGAAAAAACGAAGAGTATGAGACTCAACGCTGGATTGCCAAAGTATTTTTAGGCGGATGCGGATAATTAGTACGGCGGCGTACTTAATTAACAGAGGGCCTTCAACGACTTTGGATTTTGGAAGCATGGATAAGTAAAGAGGTAAATCTTAATCACTTGCATATTTTCGGTTGTACCTCATATGTGTTTGATCATTCAGATACAAGGACAAAGCTAGATGTAAAGTCGATGAAGTGCATATTCATTAGATACGGTGGTGATGAGTTTGGGTACTGATTTTGGTATGCAAAGAATTGGGAAGTTATTTAGAGCCGTAATGTTACATTCAATGAGGAAGTCTTATGTAAAGACTTCAAAGTACCTGTGAAAAGGATTCGAGGTGAAGTAGCGAAAAGTGTCGACATTGAAGATGATAAACCCTCTCGAGAGAATGATATAGAAGTCGTTGTTGAGTTCGTTGCACCAAATCAAAGCGAGAAACCTAATGATCTAGACATTCCAATAACACTTCGAAAGGAGCCGAGAGTTGCAAGAATTCCGGCATGGTACGTAAATTCTTTAAATCACTTGTTACTTACAGATAGTGGTGAACCTGAAAGTTACAAGGAGGTTCTAGATGTGGAAGCTAGGAGCAAGTGGGAGCTTGCTATGGATGATAAGATGCAGTCATTATCAGTTAATCGAATATGGGATTTAGTTCGGTTACTGAAGGAGAAGAGAGTATTGCACAACAAGTGGGTATACAGACTAAAATAAGAATCTGACGGTTTAAGGAGATTCAAGGCTCGACTTGTGGTGAAGGGCTTTCAGCAGAAAGAAGGCATTGATTTCGGCGAGATTTTTGCTCTTGTTGTGAAGATGTCTACTATTCGAGTTGTAATGAATATAGTTATTGTTGAAGATTTGCATCTTGAACAACTTGATGTCAAGACAGTATTTATTCACGGTAACTTTGATGAAAAAATTTATATGAAGCAGCCAGAATGGTATTCGCTTAAAGGGAAATAAGATCTTGTGTGTAGGCTCATGAAAAGTTTATACGGTTTGAAACAAGCGTCGAGACAGTGGTATTTGAAGTTTAAATAGTTCATGTCCAGAAATGGCTAATCGAAGAGCAATGCAGATCACCGTTGTTTTATCAAGAATACGGGGAATTCGTATATTATTCTACTTTTGTATGTAGATGATATGTTGGTAGCAAGTACCGACATAGGAGAGATATTTAAGTTGAAGGAACTGTTATCCCAGAAGTTTTCTATGAAGGACTTAAGTACGGCGAAACAAGTTATTGGTATGCGTGTTACAAGGGACAGAAAGCGGTGAGAATTGACGTTGTCTCAAGCTGAGTACATCGGCAAAGTACTGAAGTGGTTCAATATGGATGGTTCAAAAGTTGTTAGTACACCATTGGGAGGTCACTTCAAATTATTAAAGGATTGTTGTCCGAAGACGCAGAAGGATCGTGATGAGATGCGGAAGGTTCCTTATCAATTCGCGGTTGACAGCCTAATGCACGCTATGATTTGTACAAGACCAAGTATTGTCCAAGCAGTGGAAGTTGTTAGTAGGTATATGAGCAGTCCAGGCAATGAGCATTGAAGAGCTATGAAATGGATATTAAGGTATCTGAAGGGGACTCAAGATATGGTATTATATTATGGGGGTTCTAAGATATGCTTACATGGTTTTGTTGATTCTGATATGGCGGGTAACATGAATAGGCAGAAGATCACTAGTGGTTTCATTTTTTACATTGGGAAGCAGTGCAATTGCATAGGTTTCAAGGCTACAGAAGATTGCAGCTTTGTCTACGACGGAGGCGGAATATGTTGCAGCTACAGAAGCGTTTAAAGATATGGTTTTGCTCAAAGGGTTGATGAAAAAGTTTGGTGAAGAACAATTTTCTCCTAAGTTGTATAGTGATAGTCAAAGCGCTATACACTTAGCAAAGAATTCGGCTTTTCACTCTAGCACCAAGCACATTGATATTCGGTATCACTATATTCGCTCGCTCCTCGAGGATGGTGCATCGAAGCTTGTGAAGATTCACACTGATGTGAATCCGGCCGATATGTTTACGAAGGTGGTGATTTTTTAAAAGTTGACGACATGTGCAACTTCTGTGGGTCTTCAAGATTGAAGGTCCAAGTAGTGCGAGCAATTCATTGGGAGATCCAGAGATGGGTTACGAGATTCGATTTCAAGTGGGAGATTGTTGGGTGTGAACTCGAATCAATATTGTCGAAGAAATCTGACGATTGTCGAAGTTGTTCGAACGAGCTTCAAAGTCGTTCGAAAGAGCTTCAAAGTCGTTCGAACGAACTTTTTTGTACTCACTGGAATTTTGGCCTAGGAGTCAATCTCGTTTGAACGAGCTTGGATGTCGTTCGAACGAGATGTTAAGTTTCTAGGGCTGGAGACCAATTGGCGTTAAAGTCGTTTGAACGAGCTAGGAGTTGTTCAAACGAGCTAGGAGTCGTTCGAACGAGCTTGGCGGTCGTTTGCGCTAGATATCTATTTTGAGACGTTGAGTTCTGCCTCCAGATCCGTACTTCTTGTATTTAGTCCTCTAGTATATAAAAAAGACTTAGATTATTTTGTTAGCTATCTTTTGGTGAGTTTAATCTTAAAGATGCTAGGGTTTGAAGATACTCCATTAAAGCTTGAGAAGCTTGAGAGATCATTGTAACCTATTTGATATCATAGTGAATTGTTCGTGGGGAGTGGTTTTTCACCTGTAAGGGTTTTCCACTTCCCTCCTCTAGGAAACCTTTCTTGTGTTCTTTATTGATATTGCTTGGTTAATTATTTTGTTAGGGCTTATTCTGCGTATCGTTTTTGTCAGAGAGGAGAGAGTAGCTACCTCGATTCTCAATAGGTTTCTTTACTTAGTAATTGGATTCTGATTATTTTGTTGCAGCCGAAATAGTAAAATTTGCCATTTTGTTGGCTAAATTTACACTTACAGTTGTTGCACGATTCATAACAAACCCTGTACTCATGATAGATCTTTGATATCCGTGCTTTGAGGTTGTAGATTTTATCCTGACATGGAATTATTCATTCAGGTTTAATAATGTCAATGTTAAGCACTTGATAATATATTCATATGAAATCAATAAATACCTTGACTGTGTAATGTTCAGATATTTTAATCTTTAATTGTTTTATAGTTATTTGATTATCTAACATTTCTTGATCAAATCGCTTAGTACCCTTTGTTGGTGTTACCTGAATACTTGTTTCTGCGCTGCACATGAAAGTTTATATTATATATTATGAATAATTAGTATTAATAATGTTTAGTAATTCATATGGAAGAGTTTGCATTGCCTATTAGAATATACAGTAGCTTTAGGAATTGCTTGGTTCAAATATGTTTTTGTTGTATAAGTTAAGTTTAGGGTAATAATTCCTGCGAAATAGTTGAGCATATTAGGTTAGTTGCTTGCATATATAGTTATAATACAATTATAGTACAAAATGTTATATATAACCTTTCTAGTTCCTAACAATTCCTGTTGTAAGCACCAAAATAGCATTAGGTGAGTCAAGTTGATCAATTTGTCTTCCTAATTCAGTAGCAATAGACCTCCACATTATAATTTCCAATTGAATGCCTTTGTGAATTGGTTGAAACAAAAGTGTTCGTATATATATTAAGATCAATTGGGAAAGGTGTAGTAGTATTAGGTATTTGAAAACTTATACAAAGTAGTAGTCAATACCTCTTGTTTTTGATTGTAGCGTTTTTCTTTACAACTTCTCCACCGTTCTTTTGTTGTAATGGTATTGTAGGTGTAATAGATATAATGCAACCGATAACATCTGTTTATCAAAATATATATTGTAATCATGCAGTAACGGATAACGTTAAACTTAGTAGATATGGGTAAGGATAATTCTTGTACCTAATAACAGGTCTTCTTAGCAAGTCTGTTCCGTGAGATTTTTGCATTACTTTCCTCAACATGAATAATTTTTTGGGCATTTTCGATGCAACAAATTATCATATTCTTGCATTAATTTATTTTAATCTATTTTTGTGAGATTTTAAAGTCATGTAAATATTTGAACTTTTTTTGGAGGCTAAGCTAAAGTTGAAAGGCAGACCCCCAAAGGCCCAGTCATGGTAACAACATCGACGTCTACAATTTGATGTGCTGACACGCCTTTGGCACTGTATTTTTTTGTTTTAGCATATTTTTGTTCTAACACGGTGGATACGTCGACACGCTAGAATCTTTTTTGTTGTAGCATTTTTTGCGTGGGTCTTGTGTCTAACTATCTTCTTACTATTGTTAACATTTGGTCTCCTTGCAACCTCGCGTAACTCAAAAATTGTTTGGTTTTATTACGTGCGATGTGTAAGTGTGATATACTCTTGTATCATGGTCAATCCTATGAATTGACCATGCCATCTAACCTTGACACATTTTGGATAAAGGGGTTCTCTTTGATCACATAGCTTGTAACAACTTGAGTGTCCTTTAACCTTATAACTAGCATCATCATAGAGGCACTATAAGATTGCTCACAATATCATGAATACTCAGAACTGATCTTATCAAATTTTCTTTCTCAATAATTGGTGATATCACTGATGTGTTAAAAAGAGCAAGGAATCAATTTTTCTGAGTTAGATATACACATCATCCTTTCGAGGTTCTAAGTTCGGAAACCTTGTCTAAATAAATAGTAGGGCACTCCCCATCCTTCAGTAAAAGGGCATGAGATCCAAAATGAGAAATGTTTTAATGATCAAAACTTAGACTTTCTTGTTGCTAATTTGGGCACGCTTGTGAACTTGAAAGCTCTGAAAATTTGGTTGATTGAAAATTTTTGGGTCCATTTTTCTTCTTGTTATGGTGGAAGGCAAACGTGAAGTTAAGAAGATGATCAAAGAGGCATATATAACTATACTTCTTGCTTTCCTTTCAAGGTTGGCTTATGCATCCTTTCCTCGCAAAACATATTTTCTGTAGGATTTTAAATCATTCTGTGTAATCTTCTTTTAGTGAAAATGTGCATGAAGTTATAGCCTACCGGATCCTTGAACAAAACTTAGTCTCTGGTGTCCGTACTTGATGAATTAGGCAGAAACACAGCTTGTAGATTAATAATATATGTCAAATCCAATGCTTAACCATTATTTAAATTCAAAGCCACCAATACCAACATCTGAGTCAAAATTATACCTTGATTCCAATATCTCCGGTCATCAGTTCTTCGCTATCCTTAAACTCTTGGATGAACTCGACATAAAACAACGTTGATATTCTTCTCTAGCCATACCTCTTGCACAAAATCAAAAACCAAACAAATCCCATTAACAAAACCACAACATAAACCAACCCCATCATCAAAAATTCAAAATTAAACAACCCCTTTCAACAAATCCCCTAAATAACCAATGAAAACCTCACTTTGCGCCATCGCCAAACAAATTAGCCATCCATGACCAAGTCCTTGGATTTGCAGTGGCCGCCACCTTGTTCTATGGATGCCCAAAAATTTCAAACTCATCATCATTTTTTATCGAACTACAAATTTTTTGCTGAAACCAAAAATAAAAAACTCTTTTAGATGTTAAGAGGATAAATTTATTTGCCAAACAAATTAGTCATCAATGACCAAGTCCTTGGATTTGCAAATTAGTACTTGGATTTGCAGTGCCGCCACCTTGTTCTATGGATACCCAAAAAATTTGAACTCGTCATCATTTTTTTTATCGAAATACAATTTTTTTGCTAAAACCAAAAATAAGAAACTCTTTTAGATGTTAAGAGAATAAATTTACCCGGTGCCGAAGGGTCTTGGGGGGAGAGAGAGAGAGAGAGAGAGAGAGAGAGAGAGTTGTGGATGAATATGGGTGGGAGAGATGCCAGAGCCCACTTTTTATATTGTAAACTGTATCAAGTTCGACAACAAAGAAAGCGGCAATGCTTTAAAATAACTAAGAAAACTATGACAAACTTAGATTTTTTGCAATGTCCCTTACCTAAAAACTTCACTTTATACCTTATAAATTAATTTATTAACAAGATCTAGATAACCCTACAAGAGGGGATTTAAAATTATACCTGAGGAACACTACCAAAAGGATCCTTCGGAGTAGATGTGCACATCCACATCATCAGGATCTACATGAGCCATCTTAAGGGCATTTTTTGCTGCCTCTATAGTCAACCCTTTTAATGTATCTTTTCCTACAAAAGCATGCCAATGATTGCAGTTTCAATATCTTTATCGTAAAATCCTTTAAGCTACCTTTTGCAAACTATGTCAACAACGCTATAAACGGGCAATTATTTATTAGGATAGGTTCACATGCTGCTCATGCCAAGAAAGTCAGGATAATATCTAGACCTGTCCCGGATAAGCTCACATTGTTCTCATGGCAAGAGAGTTTGGATAATAACTTGATCTGTTTCTCATATATTTGGATAAAAATCAACACAGTCAAAGACCATATCAGATTGAACATGTAATCAAGTCATTAGGATGATCACAAAGAAAATCATGACGCACGCAAAAGATATATTTATGGTATGTTAAGTTTCATAAAATGGATAAACAAATAGCAGACTAGGAAATTTCCTCCAGTGGACCCATTAAAGGATGAGGGATGACACCATTAAGTGACTACTTTTGTAATGCATGTTTTTTAAAAATGTCCAAACAATGGGTATACATGTCTTAAGTTCCCTTAGGAATTAAAGAAGAGTCTGAATGCATTCGAGAAAAGGGTACCTGAAAGAACTCTCCGATTGAGAATCCCAGTGCGAATAGATATCCATTCATCGAAAGTTTCCACAATTTTTGCAAGATCGTCATTAGAAATCTTAAGTTCTGGTACGGCTGAGCCACATCCAACTACCTTGCACCCTTGAGCAACAAGTATGCATAAACTTAATGTAAACCTCCTTAACTGTAACAACGTAGACAAATAAATATGGGGAACCTTGAGGAACTTCATATGGATATTGTAAATATAGGAGTATGAATATGCAATAACTTATACATTTTCAAGCACGGGAAATAGTATGGAATATGTTAGAAATACCATTTGTATGAAATGAAATCCTTATAAATTAATATATAAAAATACATCATTGCTGAACTTGAATTTACACTACATTTCTTAACTCCTCACTTCGACTCTCTGCAAACAAAATTTCAAAATTCTATATCTTGTTTTGTAAGTATTAAGTACATATTACTTTTATTATTTACTTAATTGCTTTTAATTTAACATTTTCATTTCATTCAACCTTTTAAGCTCACGCCATCTCCAATTAATTCTAGAATCTTGAAACATTTGTCGACGGACAAACATCAAACATCAGTAAGACACCACTGCTTCTGCTTACATTCTAACCATATCAGCAACACTTTTGTTTGAAAATATATAGCAATACCCAACAAAAGGTATATAGTAAAAGCATTAATATTCTAATAAAAACATGAAAAACAAAATGGGTATGGGCAGAAGCTGAAGTATATGCACAAATTCAGACAATAAAGCAAAGATCTTTAATATAGTTCAGAAAATTTACAAGGGATGTCGGTCTCTTCTCTCATACATACCTTGAATCTGAATACCTCTGTCCGCTTTTCGACAGCCCTCCATGTTTATAAGATGATGGAGCAAATCCCATTGAAGATCTCTTGTAGACAATCTCTGATTTCAAAAGCAAAAAATAGATCAGATAGTCAGTCAGAGAAATATTTCTTTCATTCCCAGATTGATTAAATGAATGAATTCTTATAAAAAAAAGGGTGGTTCTTCTTACATGTATATTTCTTCTCTAACATAATAGAGATTACATTGGTAGTAAGATTATGAATGATATCCAAATACAACAAACATCGGAAATGTAGGTGAACAACTAAAAGAAGTCAATTGAAGTGTTTTACCATGATCAACCATAAAACTTAAGAAGCTCAGGTTCTGAAAGAGTAAGAGAAATACCTAAAAGCATGGGAAGAAACACAGAAGCTGAGAGCCCAAAAAGGAAAGAGTAAAACCCAAGAGATGGATTGAGATAAAATGACAACTACGACTTGAGTTGTGAGGAACATTGTTTTGGATAACTAACATGATTATTTAAGCAACTCTAGGTAATTGAGCTCAATGTTTTATCCCTGTAATTCCATTGTCATCGTAAGACAAACTTCAAACTTCTAAGTATGAAATACAAATCTCTCTTAAGACTTCCCCAAACTTGAGCCTTAATGATATCTTTAGTTTCATATTAATTCTAATAATCTAAACCAACAGGAATCTTAAACCAAATGCACCTTATTAACAGGTTCTTTTCTTTTACTAGTACACTGTACACCTGACTACATTTACAATTAACGTTAATCCATAACAAAAAGATAGAATAAGAATGAGAAATATCCTTAGCACCCCCTTTACAACATAAAAATTCTAATTATCATAGTTGTAATATGTTACTAACTTCCCGTCTAACCACAAAATGCACGAAAAAGAAGTAAATGCAATTCTAGAATACAAAATCATCGAGTAGTTTTGTATCACGATTTCTTAGGCCTATAAGATATAAAACAAAACCTCAGGCCTATAAAGGAACATCTTAAGAAAATGTAAGAACATATTACCATGAACGTGTATCAAGATGAAGAAATGCAAGACTTTATATAGCATAACAAACACCATTGGGTACAGGTAACTGTGAATCCCCTTCGAGCATTTCACATCAAGTGCCCATATCTTTGAACACAATACTGCCATATCTCAAATCAGGGATGCTAAACAAGTACAGAATTTGCAAACTAACCACCAACTCTAATTACATGAGCACCTACTGAGATAAAAAATAACTGAGTTAAATTAGTAAAATGAGAATTTTTACCAAAATGCGATTCAATGTGTGACTTCTAGGGCTTGCCAAGGATCGTCTGGATTGAAATAAGTTTGAATCATAAGTGAATTTTCCATCCGAAACACCAAACACAATACGAATACCAGATTTTGTATTGTTTGATTTCTGGGATATTTTGTTAGGTTGGTGAGAGTGAGATGATGGAGTTGTAAGAAGGTTATCAGGGGATTGAGGAGGGATTCCGAAGGAATAACATAGGGCTTGATGAAGTTTCTTTCGTCGAGGACAACCAGATTCCACCTTTGAGAGAGAGAGAGAGAGATAGTAGAATAAGGAAGATTTGATGAAGATTCGAAGCTTAACTTTGATTGAAGTACATATTTAGGGTAAGATTTGAAGAAGCCTACTTGTTTTTGGGCGATGCCTATACTTCGTTGTATCTTTCTACAAAATCTCATATGTTTGGGCTTCTAGATTATCCATGAGAGGTTGTATTCAAGAAGTGAACACAACATCGTAATAAAAGTAAGAAGTTGTAAACATAGAGGAAACAAAGCGAGAAGTAAAATAAATAAATATATAGTAAAGCTTGAAATACTTATTTACCTGCGATGGAGATTATAGGAAGTCCCTGCGATGGAGATTGTAGAGGTGCCCAATATAATCTAGGTAAAACCTCAATGGATGACCGGCTATGCCTACACGATGTGAATATTCACCGGGTTATCCCGCAGTTTAAAATTTTAGTTTTTCTTAATTTGACAAAAAAAAATATATATCACTTTCAAACAAAAAATAGAGCATGCCTTCAGAAATTTACCACCCATCTATTCATCCATATAATTAGTAGTTCATCCATATAATTAGTAGGTACATTTTCTATGGAAGTATTGTGTACGAGTTCACCAGAAATCACAATCTCCAAAAAAGAATGATATGTCGTTGCAATGTAAGCTAACCATTTTACTATATAAGAGCAAAGTGAACATCTTACCATGTTGAAGCTAAGATCAAATAACTTGAAATTATATCAAGGTAAATTTATACTAGTTCTTATATTATCATGATTGTGTTAACAATCATAAGAAATAAAGGGAGACAGTTTTAAGAATGTCTTGAAAAGGGGAGGGGGGCATGCTGATTCATACCTGAATTTTATGCAATGCATACAAAACACTTTAAAAAGTTACATATATATATGGAACAAAACACTACCTGTATTGATTAAAAAACTCAGCTAGAAGCTTCTGATGGCGTTTAGAGAGAGAAGGGTATCCCTTATCATTTGTTAGAAATGTCTGCCAAATGAACAATAACAGCAAATTGGAATTAAATATTTATGCTTAGCGTTTCATGACTATAACTAAATTTACAAAGTGAATGCACCAAGCAAGCAGTAAGAAATGTTTACATTAGTGTGAATAATAGTCGATTTGACTGGTGTAATGGCATGTTTTTCAGAAGGATAATCTTCGCCAATATTTTTCGTAAAGAAGATACAATATAATAACCTAAACAAGTAAGATTTTACGTGGAAAACTCACTAAAGGCTGAGAAAAACCATGGCCTCGAGGAAGGTTTTTATATAAAATCTAATATGCTGCTAGTTATTACAAGTTTTTGAGTGACTGTAGGGTAAGGAAGTAAAAGTCGCAGGGTTGCGGTTCTGAATAATCTATTCTCTGCTTATATTCATAGTAGATACATGCAATTTACAAAAAGAAATAAACAATCTCCTATTTCGGGGGGAGTGAGCGAACTTTGCGGATCTCTAACAGTTATTTCTTGACCAGGCATAATAACTACTTTTGGTAGATCGAGGACTTGTGGTAACTTCTCGAATGCTGCCTGTCTTTCACTATGCAATACTGACTGTCTTCAACTATGTTATACTGAGTGTCTTCAACTATGTTATACCGGTTGATCCTTGTCGAATCTGGGAAAAATGCTACTACAATCGCCCCATTCTCAATAGAAGTACTTGAGGCTGTATCGAGAAGAAGTTGAAATTCGAAAAAGTTGCTGATGTATTTAAAAGTCTTCCTGTTGTTATTTTCGAGGTCAAAGTGAAGTAAACCTGGTCATGTATTTCCCGAGGAGTAATTAATGCGTGACATTTGACCTGGCAAATTCAAGTGGGGCATGTAAATAGACGGTGTTAAGAAGGGTTTGGTGGTGGTGGATTGTAAGGATACCGCCCCAAGTGTGGCGTAGTGAGTTGCCTGAGGATGAAGATAGTATTTGTGAAGACCAAGCTGGGATAAGATGTTTAGCTAAGTATTCTCCTTTTGGTCTAGCAATTAATGTTATCAAGGTGGGGGGAGTTGGGGGAGGTAGAGTCAATGTGTGTATTCACATGGGGTATCTATTTGGGTTGGGTTTAGTTGCCGTTGGTGGAGGTTTGGAGGCTGACCACGGTGTAATAGTTAGTAATCTATAAAGAAGCAATAATGTCAGAGCTAATGTCAGATTCTGGTGAATAGATGCAATAATGTCAGATCCTAGTGAATAGATGCGTAGAACAGCTAGTCTTTGAGGTCGAATGTAAAAAAAATAGTGTAATTATACGTAATGTAATCGATGGAGAGAGTTGTCGAATGTAATATGTAATAGTTAGTTCAATGAATAAACTTTATTTTTGACGTGCTATTAAAGAAACAATTTAAATGAAGTAGAATGATGTCGAAGTAAAATGTGTGTTGTGTAAGATTTTGAGTATAATATATCTCGAAGTAAAATTTATTGTGTAGGGCCAGGAACGGATTATTAGGCTGATTAATTTGACTGTTGAAATTGTAAAGTTCCAAGGAAAAATAAATGTTTGTTGTGTTGACTTGGACTGTGTAGGACTATAAGAATCTTCTGAATGTTTTGAATTTGAGAGTTGTGTTTGAAGAAATGGTGAAGATGAGATCTCAAGTATGAAATAAGGTTTTCAGCCGTGTTCAAGTAAAATATTGGGAATTGTTTAAACGGTACTTCGGAAACCAGTGTATTAACTATCAGATGGAGGAGCTTGTTAAGCCGAATTATAAGGGGATGAGGAAGGTAGAGGCAAAAGGTGTTGGAAAGGACTTTCAGTTTCATCGCCAACTCGAATTTTGGAGTCCTCCAGAATGTGTGAGTTATATGTATACTCGTGCAAGGATGTTGATTAGGAAAGAAGATGCTGCTGTAGTTAGGAGTTTGTGAATTGAATTTGCAGAAGTAGTAAATGTAATGGTCGAATTGTGTTTGAAAATGAAATGATAATAGAATTCGATGTCAGAATGTAGTTGTCGATGCTTTGTTATGTTAAATTGCCATCGAATATATTTTGGACTTCATAAAATTGTAGAATATAGTAATGTGTTACGCGTTGTATTTGTAATGTCGAATGAATTTTGGAAAATTGATCGGATTGATGAAGATTTGCCACAGATATAGGGATTTGTAAATAAGGTAAAAATATGCGAAGGTAGTGAGAGGATTAAACATGGCGAGGTGTGGTCCTGTAGGTGAAATTTGGAAGTATAAGGAAGATGATGTACAACATCTTTGTGACAAGATAGGTTGTGCTTTCTTGTGTATGAATATGTTAGAAGAAATTCTTCAAGATATGGAAGGATTGGAGCAACAATGTAGGGGTTTGTTGGTTTTGAGAAGGCGAAGAGTTAAAGACTTCGAGAAAAGACATTTAAGGTGCTATGCTCGATTACTCGAACGGTCGTGAAGCGGTGCGATAAATAGTCACGTGGGGTCTATAAATAGCTCGGAGGTGGGCGACTGTTCACATTTTACAAACTCTAAATTTTTTTCTCAAGTGTAAATTATTTGTGCTCATCATTAGATTTATTATCAACAATTGGGAAGGAGGAGATCAGTGTTCTAATTGAGAGAGCAAAGTGGGTGAAATAAAGGGATACCGATGCAGCACGAATACAAGGTTAGTAACTGTGTTGATTGTGTATGTTTCTTGATTGTTTGTTTGTAAGTATTGGTAGATGTAGGTATATGTAGTGTATTGATAGAAGGAATTTATTTGAGGTTAGATGGATTGGTAGTTATTTGAGATGTGACTGTATTAGGGTTTGGAGGACAGAGGTTGAATGGTGATCGTTAATGGTGTTCATTCAAAGGCAATGTAGTCATAACGGTTAATAAAAGTGTTTAGGTGAGAGAGTTATGAGGAATTGGTGGTGAGGTGTGGAGAGAGGGATTGGTTGGTGTCGTAGCGAGTATGGCGCAGCTGTAGGGAATTTATTTAGATTTTAGTGATATTGTCGGAAACGATATTTTTTAGTTTTGATTTGGCCGAATTTTGCACCGGAGAAGGTGATATCCCATAATTTTTTGAAGTGTAGTGATTTTGGTGAGAAATAGGCAAAGTTCTCTTTGAGAACTCTTGAGATTCCTGAATATCAACATAAATGACCATTAGTAAAGTAATCGATATTTTTAAGGCTTAAGGAATTAAATAGTTAAATTATATCGAGAACTGACTGTAGTAAGTGTAACTGACAGTAATGATAGTAGCAGATAGTAATGTGAGAATGATATGTTGGAGGTTAAACTCGACAACTTATGCGAATATGAACATATATATGTATCAGATATAATAGATACTAATTGTTGTAAAAAATGGAATCTGATTTTTAAGTTCTTTAAAATGGCTGAACCAACTCAAATTGATGATTAAGATATATACGAGAACCTTCAAGATGTAGATCCCCTGATGATCGATGTAACTACCTGTGCCCAAGAGTTGGGAGGTAGATATAGGGTGGGGTCGAGTAGTACAGGTTTAGCTGGTGTTGACCAATTTAGAGTTGTACCTAGCATTGTCTAATTGTATGATGAGGAGGCTATCGAGACAAATGTGGATTACGAGCCACTGGCTAGTAATAAAGAAGGTAGCGGGGTAGGGAAGAGGATGTGGAGGAGGGTGAGGAAGCTTGTTATGGAGAGGGTCCTAAGATGAAGGAAATACTGAGTTTCAAGAAGTATGGTATTCCTAGAGATATTAGGTTAGAGGAGTACCAATATGAAATGAATGACCAGGAAGTACTCTTGGGTGAGATTCTCGTGTATCGAAAAAAAATTAAGAAGGGGTTGAAGCTTCCCTTTCGTGCTGACCAGAAGAAGTTGATAAACTTCTTTGATGTGGCACCTGGTCAGTTCAGTCCAAATGTATATCACCTATTTCGGGTATACAGGGCTATAAATGGTCAAATTAAGTCAAGGGGAGAAGAGTTGATCACTGTTGATGATTTATGTGTGTACTACACACTTAAGATGAACCTAAAGAAAGTAAGCTATCACTACTTGGCAAGGTTTTTAAAAAGATCGTTGTTCTATGATATGGTGTCAACAGGTGGGCGATATAGCGATAAACGTTTACTCGTGTCTGGGAACTATGAGTTCGACAAGAAAGACCATGGTGAGTCTTTAAAGGGAAAGACTTTTCACTTAGGTTTGTGGTTATGTAACTTAAATGTTGATATTTGAAGTGTTGAATGTGATGTGAATTGTTTGTAACTGCATTTTGTTTATGTGCAGCTTTAAAGGAGGTCGATAGGAAGTCAGAAGTAAAAGAAGAATTGTACAAGGTCAGGAAGAGTTTCTTTGGTAGGATCGGCAATCTTGTCATCGACCAAGATCGTGTGAGTACCCTATTTTAAGAGGTCGGGTTAATGAGGTCGAAGGCAAAAGGTTTGAAAGTCCCTGTTATCTACGGTAAGATGTCGATGAAAAATAAGAGGGCCGTAGAGTCTAGTCTGCCATTGGAAAATCCTTCCTTGGCTGGGTACACGATTGATACGGAGATAGACTCGATGTTTGTAGAAACATTGGGAAAGAGTAAGAAGAAAAAGGTATGGAGCCAAGTTATTGCTCCTTTAATTCCTCATAAGAGGAATACTCAATGGTTAACGACGGAGGACGTGGTGAAGATTGATAAGCCAGCTACTTTGTTGGATATGCATCCTCTACGTGGTGCGACAAGTGTACTCCCGAAGATAAAGGGGAGTGGGGAGTCTTCGAAGAACAAGTTCGTCGAGGAATCTGAGGTTGAAGTCCAAAGGATGATGGATTCTTATATGTTGAGAACGAATGTGTTGTAGGCTGAAGTTGATGATTGTCTAGTTGGGGCTAAGAGCTTGATGATATTTCTCAGCGAGGGCTACCGTAACATGTCGAAGGTAAGAATTTTTTATGCTATGCTTCAATTAAAGAAACTGGTATGTCATTCGAATACTTAATTTATGAATGTAATGCAAATCAAGAAGTTGTTGACGGAGGCGAAAGATCGTATTGTTGGTAGTAGTGACCTTGCAAATCAAGTGTTGGCGTATAAAAATATCGAGAAAGATTTGATGAGGGAGAAAGAAGTGCTGATCGAAGATAAGAAGGGGTTAAATGCAACGCTGAATACCTTCAAGTTAGAAGCTCGAAAGATGAGGGATGCTGCTCTTCATGAAGCGAAGAAAATTTAGGAGAAGGAAAAAGAGGAGGCGTTGCTTATAACAAATTTTGAAAAGGATGTAAGAGAGCAGATTGCCGATGCATGAAAGGCGATGAAGCTGGAACATGGTAAGATCCTGGATGAGGTTAGGGATCAGTTGATAGCAGAGAAGTTAGATACTTGTAAGAAGGTGAGGGCCCACTATGTAGGGTAGTACGAGTTGCTGGAGGTGAAGAAGGATCATTAGAAGGGGTTGGCCAAGTCTGGTGGTGTTATTTTTGAGGATTCAGATGTTGATGATAATGTTCTGGAGACTCCCAAAGTTCATAATAGGACAAAAGTCTTCGGTGATGTGGTGATGATTAAAGCGGATAGGTTACGTCCTGAGGAATCATTGGAAGTGTTTGCTTCTGAGGGGTTATCGAAGGTTGATGATGTCGTGCCTCCTCCTATAGTGTAAATGCATTTGTGTAAACATTATTTGTTTTGAAAGAGAGATTTAAAAGTGGTCAATAGGACCTGAACACATTTTAATTATGCAATGTTTTGAATGATGAATTTTTGTTTTCGATGAAAGTTTTTTGAAAATTTGTGATGTATATATGTTGTAAATCATACTAAGTATTAAATTCGACAAGAATGATGTTTGTTGAATGTGATTGTAACTTGTTGCAGATAAGTAAGGAACGCCTATTGGCGTGATAAGTAAACGATGGCCATGAAATGGCAAATAATATGAAGGATTGCCAGATATGTATCCTCATTGGGATATCTGGATTTAGATTTGTAAAGAACAAAACAGTTATATTTTGTTTGATTAGTATGGAATGCGAAGTAGAGTATCTTGCAATTGGATAATATTCGCATAAAATGGAATGATAGTCTGGATATAAACTTATAAGTTTGGTGTGTGACTAAGTAAAGATAGTAATGTTTAATTGTTGGATGCATACTTATGAAGTATGGATCGAGATCAAGTAAAAATAGTAAAGATGATTATTGTCTGATGCATACTTATCAAGTATGGATTGAGAATAAGTAAAAATAGTAAAGATGATTGTTGTCTGGTGCATACTTATCAAGTATGGATCGAGAACAAGTAAAGATAGTAAAGATGATTGTTGTCTGGTGCATACTTATCAAGTATGGATCGAGAACAAGTAAAGATAGTAAAGATGATTGAGTGTCTAATGCATACTTAACAAGTATAGGTCGAGAACAGTAAAGATAGAAAGATGACAGTAAAGATTATTTTATTGGAATCGATAATAATTGTTACAGCTGTTATCTGTAAAATATATTCAGTTGAGTTGTGTTCCATAGAAATTCCAGTTAGACTTCATCTTCTGTCATCAGCCAGTAAGTCCCGCTATCTATTTTGTCGCTAACGATGTAGGTCCCTTCCCAGTTTTCTGGCAATTTGCTAGAATTCTTAGGTCGAGTACTTGTAATGTCCCAGAATTTTAGGTTATTTATTATTTATTATTGAAGTATTATTATTATTATTCCTCCATGTTAAGTTTCGCATTCATATTCCGCTTATACTCTTTCATCCATTATTCATCCATTATGCATCCATTTATTCCTTTCGGATGTTTAGTATTAGATTTCCTTTTGTAGTTTTGGCGGTTCGGAGGTTATTCGGAGGAGGAGGTGGCGTTGTGGCTTTGGGAACCCTTAGATGGGCTGGTAGTGATGTTTGGTTGATGTGTGTGCGGTTTGGGGTGGTTCCGGTGAGCTGTTGGATTGGCGGTAGGTTTCCGGAGTCTCCTGGGGAAAAGATTCTTTTATGGGGGTTTAGGCGTTTGGTGGCCGTGAGGCGGTGGAGGTGATATTTTTGTCTTAAGAAACCTTTGTTGGGCTTATAGTAGTGTTTGTGTGGTAGTGGTGGTTGTCCGGGGTAGTCCGTGGTGTTTTCGGGGTTATTTTTTTGGTGCAGGAACAGTTCTGTTCGTACAGGACCTTTCCAGTTCGAATAGACCCCTTTCTATTCAAACATGACTTGTATCTGTTCGAATACACTTCACTATGTTCGAACAGGATTATTTCCTATTTGAACAGAGGCGCGTTTTCAGTTTTTTTTGGGTTTTATTTCCTATTTTCCTCACTTTCCCTTTCTCTCTCTTTTTTTTTCTCTCTCTTTTCTCTCCCTAACCTATTCCCCTCTCCTCCATACTATAGATCCTATCTTCCCCATCACTCGAGGATTCTTCGCCCGCTTCGTCGCAAGCTTCGCTCCTATCCTCGGTAAGAAATTCCCGATTCCTTTTCCGTTCCTTTCGCTCAATTTCGGCGTAGGTCTGATTTCTAGGGTTTGGGTTTGATGTCGTTTTCTTGAATTGATTGTTTACTTGTTGTTGTTATTGGTTGTGGTAGCTTGTTCGTTGTTCTGATTGCCTCGTCGTCGATCCTAGGTTTGGCTTTCCGAGTTAGTTTCTGCCAGACTTGGATTATTATCAGGCGAGTTTTATCTTCCTGAATAACTAGATTATTATGTTGATTCGTGAGTTATAGAAATGCATAGTTTAGTATATTATATCTGTGACTAGGTTAATATGTAGGTTAATTGCTGAGGACACTTTGACGGGTTATCCGTTTAGCATACCTTAGGCGAGAGTACTCAAGGGTTTGATAAGTTAGTAAAACCCGCAACCATGTGAGTTTAGTTATTAGATAGAACCCGTAGGTTATGATTAGCCAGAGGAGGCTATTCTCTATTGTCGTCTATATGACGATGACTCCTGAGATTCCTCTCAGACCGATTTCATTGAGGGTGGTTATCACGACTCTTTTTTTCATTGAGGTTGAGAACAAAAGCATTTCTCAATGTGTTGCGACACCTCAGTGTCGCTATATATATATATATATATATATATAATATATTTGAGTGTGGAATATATAAATAATATATTGAGCATGGTATCGTTGGTTAGTTATTAGGGTGCCCATCTTGTTTCAGGGCACTAGTAACTTGGTTTGACGATTAGTAGAGACTTATGGACGTCTTGTGGTTTAACCGCCATATCTTTGAGATAGTGTAGTTTAGAGACTATAGTTCTCACCTTATAGTATAGCATCTTGGCTAGTTTGGGTTGTTGGACTTGGTTCTAGGGTAGTCTTGGGGCGCCATAGCTTCAGTAAGACGTGGTCCTCGATTCGGAGCTCGTCCTCTTGCCGACTATTGTTTTGATTAGTCTTAGGGTTAGTCTAGGTAAACTTTGTATTCTCGAGGCCTGGTCCTTGAGCACTGACGTTGTGATTGGTGGTTGGTTGGAGTGATTGATTCCCTGTGGGAGTGTGAAATCTCCTAGACTGTTAGTAGTTGGTGGTGAGCAGACAGCTTGTCCGTGGTGGTTGGTCGTGGATGTTGAACTTCTGATAGTTTGACTTAGGATTGTTTGTTTATCGTGTTGTGACACTTATTGTCCTCATGATTCTTAGAGCTAATAGGGATTACTCGTAAGCCTTCCTTCCCCGGGATGAGGCTGTTAGGTTTGTGTTCCCTTCCGTCATCTAGGAGGCAGCAAGACAACATGGCTTAGTGAGGTACGCGGCTGAACCAGGTGGTTTATGAAGTTGTACGTCACCCGTGATGTTAGAATCTGCTGGGGTGGAATGTCACCTCAGTATAGGGAAACTATAACCGTCGAGCATTTGTTCGTAGAGATTGTCACCTTAGGTGTTGACAGACCTGGTGGGTTCCTCTACATCCGTGCTGGTGACTTATGTACATAATTAGGAGGATTGTGATGCGGTTAGGTTATTGGGGATTGTTGGCTACTTGTTGGACACTTGTAGGTCACCCCATGAGTACTAGTCTGTGTTGACAACTAGAGTATTGTAGTACTTGATGGTAATCATATTGCTTTGAGGATATTTTAGAGACTGATGTTGTTTAGATGTCGTGACGGTTAAGTTGCTGTTTCATCTAGGTTTAGATGGTACAACTGAGTTACAGGAGGGCATCTGTGTTAGTTTTGGTTGCTACGCTCTCAGGCAGGTGGTTATCCTATTATGTGCTGGCTGTGCTGGCTGTGTTGGCAGCAGTTGTGTTTTAGTCTTTAGGATTTTTGCTCACATCCATAGATAATATATTCTCTTATCTTATTGTGACTGGATACATCTCCTGACCCGTATTATATGTGACATGTGTATGGTAAGGACTGTGGTTCCTTGTGTGTGACTGAGGATGTGATTCCTTGGGGTGCTCGTGATGCCCAGTGTAGATTCCCCAGCCTGGTCAGCTTAAAAAAAATTGTACCTGTATCCATAATGGTCCTTTAGGGTAATCCTTCTTTAGCAGTTGTCAGCCCACTTTAGTCATGGGGGCTAGCCCTTTGGGTTGACATCGCTAAATCATTCTGCATCATAACGCATCATTATCATCATCATCAAGCATATTATTGCATCTCTGATAGAAATCCTTAATCCTTTCTACATTATGTTTAATATATAATTTTTTGCACTTGGGATAATCATAAGATTATCTCATTCCATCATATCATCATCATAACATATCATTGCATTGGGATAATTATGGGATTATCCTAGTTCATCATATTCTTCTCCTCTTATTTAAATTCTTCTTCTCTTAATTGATTTACGGTGCAATTAGATTCATCTTCCATCTGCATACTCCTCTCCTCTCTACATCTATTCCTTCCTCTTCTGTATTAGGTTAATCTATTAGGTTAATTAGTTCGGTGGTTGCTGTGAGCTTTAGGCTGGTATTTGGTTGTGGGCGATCTTGCTTAGCCCGTGATAGCTTCGGGGTTGTGCCAGGCTGGGGTTTGGGTAAGCCTGTTAGATTATTGTGACCCGATGGTGTTTACCCTCGTGTGTGATTGTATTTATGAGGTAGGTTAGTCGCTTGTGGCGCTGTGGGCCACAATAGTTATTACAGTGTAGTTAGTAGTCCTTGGGACTGGAGTGTAGTTATAGTCTTAGCACTCCTTTGCTCGAGATGTGTATGTATAATTATAGTATAGTTACATATAATCATGAGACTAGTTATGTACCTATTAGATACATATTAGGCATCCTGTATATATTTTGATATATATATTGTTTATCGTTAGATATTATTATATCCTATTATCATTCTTATATCCATCTCATTGGTTAGTATAATCGTTTAGCTATTCTTGGGAGTTAATGGGCTCGTTGTTTGCTCATTGTCACATCCCCCTTTCAGTGGCAGGTTATTTCAGGTTTTAGTTGCTGTTGTGGTGATCTTTGGAGAGCTGAGCTGGAGGCTCATTCTCCAGTTATTACTATCGGGCTTGCTGCGTAGAGGTTTACAGAATCTTACGTTTAGATATTGTTATCTTAATCTTCCGCTATTTTTTGTCTTTTCTTATTACTCTGTTGTGATACTATTGTGAATGACTTGGCCAGAATTTGTTTACAACTCAGTTGTTCGTGGGGCAAATCTTTGGATTTCTTGTCCTGCACATCCTCGAATCTCAGTAATTGGTCTAGCTACCGATTACTGGATTTTGGGGCGCGATAATACTATCTTGGATTCGTCGAAGGACAAGGTTGACAATACCAAACTTAATTTTTCCAACTTTTTTGTTGTAAGTTTTTTTTAACGTGTCATGGTATTATCCCAAGTTTGCGATGGCTTTGCCACAGATTTCTTCTATCCAGTTGAGGTTGCAGAGAAGACCCAGCTCATTGTCTTCATTTGAAAATTTTCTTTGGCCACTTGGTAGATCGAGGTGTAGGGGTATGACCGCTTCAGTACCAAAGGCCATCATAAATTGAGTATAGCCAGTGGATGTTCGAGGAGTTGTCCGGTATGTCCAGAGAATACTGAGTAGTTCATCGACCCATCAGCCTTTCTTTTCGTCGAGGTACTTACGTAGACCTGATTTGATACTCCTGTTGATCGCTTCAGCTTATCCGTTGCCTTGGGGGTAGTATGATGTAGAAGTTAATAGCTGAATTTTGTACTTGTAGAGGAAAGCGAGGACTTTAGCGCTGATGAATTGCTTCCTGTTATCAGAGCGTATCATTTGTGAGCAGCCAAGCCTTGTTATTATGTGTTCCCAAAGGAAGTTGATGACTTTATTTTTATTAGTATGACATAAAGGAACTGCTTCTTCCTATTTTGTGAAGTAGCCAGTGGCTACAAGGACGAACCTTCAGTTTTCCGATGCTGGATGGAAAGGTCCAATAATATCGATTCCCTATCGTTTGAATGACAAGGGGACATTGCTAATGTGCAAGTCAAGTGCTGAACTTTTAATGTCTTGAGTATGGATTTGGCATTTGTAGCATTTCCGTTTAAAATCTTCAGAGTTCTGTCTCATCTTGGGCCAGTATATTTTTTTTGTGAATGCCCGCAGGGCTAATGATCTTCCCAAAATGTGAGCTCCTCAAATACTTTTGTAAAGTTCTTTGATTTTAATTTGAGCTTGGTTTTGAGAGATGCATTCAATCAGGGGTCCTTCTCATGTGATACGATATAGGATATTACCTTAAACTGTGAATATTGGGCATTTGGCCAAAAGTGAACAAGTTTTTTCTTTGTTACTCGGGAGGATGTTGGAGCTGAGGTATGCATAGAATGTCTTCTCCAGTCGTCAGGGTCTTCATCTTCAGCAATAGTGATTTGCATTGCTGACTATAAATCGAGGCTTGAATGCTCGATGATTTCGATACTAAAGATCATTTTTCACTGTCTCCAAGCATGGCAGCTATGTAAGCTAATGCGTTGGCATGGAAATTTTTTGTCGAGGTAAGTAGGAGATTGATGCTTGTTTGAATTTGTTCATTTTTCTTCAACCAGGGCTGCATAATCGACCATTTTTCTTGTTGTACAGAACCCTTTGTTTTAATGAATGGCCATGAGTAAAGAGTCGAAGTAAACTACTATTTCTTCCGCGCCAAGTGTGAGTGCTAGATCGAGTCCGTAGAGGATACCTTCATATTCAGTCTCATTGTTTGTGGCATACAAATTTAGTTTAATAGCTTTTTCGATGCAGTGAATTGAAGGTGTAACGAGGCCCCTCATGCCAATTCCCAATAAGAAAACCATTCCCAATCTGATGCGATGATTACAAACCATTGTTACTTTCTAGCAGTTTTTGAGAGCTGTAGACCAATGCGAGTAGTTGCTTTTCTATTGTTGTAAATCTTTTTCAGTAGGCTTGAGAGTCTTGCTGACGAAGTAGATTGGTTTTTCTACTCCTTCGTCTTCTCGAATAAGGATAGAGCTAATGAAGTCTTTAGTTGTGGACAAGTATATTGTCAGTGTTTCGCCATCAACTGGAGTACTCATTATAGGAGGATGCCCCAGGTATTGTTTAAGATCTTGGTCAGCTAACTCACAGTCAGGAGTCCAAATGATCTCCTTGCATTGTTTTTTTGAAACTGTAGTGGGATTTCCATAAAAAATGAGGTAAAGAAGTTTGCATCGATCAGATGAATTGGAGATGAATCTGTGAAGGGCGGTGATCTTGCCTCAAATTTTTGGACATCTTTATTTATTTGTGGAGATGGCATTACGATGAGTGCTTTGATTTGTGCAGGATCGATTTTGATTCCTCTTTTGTTAATCAGGTGTCCTATAAATTTGCCAGATGCAACACCGAATTGATATTTTTCTGGGTTAAGTTTCATCTGGCATTTGCGAAGGATATCAAAGATGGTTTGGAGGTTGGTGGAATGATCTTTGCGCTTCAAGCTTTTGAAGATCATATCATCGATGTAGACTTCCATGATTTTGCCTAGATGATCTTTGAACATTTTAGTACAAACCATTGGTAAGAAGCTCCTGCATTTTTTTAACCCGAAAGGCATATCTGTGTAACAGTAGAGACCTCTTTCAGTAATGAAGGCTATTTTTACTTGATCGTCTTCAGCTAGTAGAACTTAATTGTAGTCGGAGACTGCATCCATCATGAAAAGAAGTTTGTGTCTTGCGACAGAATTGAGAAGTTGTGGGATCAGTAGTAGCAGAAAACTTTCATTCGGTATGAATTTATTAGGTTATGTTAAATCAACACAAACCCTGATCGTCCTATTTTTCTTTGGGACTGCCACAATGTTGGAAACCTACTTTGGATATTTGGCTTCTCAAATAAATCCTACACGAAGGAGTTTATCAATTTCTTTGTTCACGGCTTTGCGGAGGCGGGGAGCTATATTTTGACATTTTTGTATGATGGCTTTATTGTCTGGTTGGAGGTTTTGTCTATGGTACGCAATTGATGGATCAATGCCATGCATTTCATGGAAAGTCCAGGCAAAGATCTCGATATTTTTCTTAAATAGCTAGATCATGTCTTCTTTTTCGCCGGTTGACAACTTGGAGCCGATTAATGTGTGACGCCCGGGTCCATCGAGTTCAATGGATTCAACCAATTATGTGTCATGCTGTATGAATGTGGGGGGTGTTGTCTATTATAGTTGCTATACTTTGAGAAGTTTTGTTATATGAGAGTTGGTAGTGGCATTCTCGTACATTCGTGCAACTACTTGGGTTCCTTTGATTTTGTAGATGTTGTGATCTGTTGGAAATCTTAATGTTAAATAATATGTAGAAGGTACTGCTTTGATCGAATATAACCAACTATGTCCCAAAATTCCCAAATACTTGGACTCAACATCGATGACTAGGAATTTAACGAATGTAGTTTCTGATCCTGCCTGAACTGGAAGAGTAATTTCTCTTATGGATGATTCTTTCGAACCGTTAAAGCCGGTGATTGTTGTTATCGAAGCTTTAACAGAATCCTTGAGTCCTAGAACTTCAATTGCTCTTCTGACGAAAACATCCGTGATACTTCCTGTATCGATGAGAAGCGTATGCAGGTAGTTTTGTCCAACTTTGAGCATAATGACTAAAGAGTCATCATGAGGATATTTCATATGGCTGGTATCATAGTCTTTGAAGGTAATATGGTATGGGCGTTTTGACTTGCTCGAGCTGGGAAGAAGATTTATTGATTTATCCGAGAAGGTCATTTTGCAACAAGATGTGATCCGATCGTCTTATTCTTTTTCTTTCCTTTTTCAATTTCGATCATATAAAGGTGGCGAGCTTGCCCTTGGCCTTGATTTTGTTAAACGTCTTTTTTCTTTGCCTCATCCTCGTAGAACTTTTGGACGTCGAGGACATAATTATGAAGCCTTCCTGCAAAGAGGATGCGATGAAAGATTCGAATGAGAGAGTAACAATTGTGATAAGTTCAATGGCTATGCACATTGTGATACTGACATAGAGGTTTGTTGGGGATATTGGGAATTGTTTGTGCTACTCGATAACAGTCATCTCCCTTTTTTGTTGGAAAGATAGCGGAGAGAGTCGTTGTCATTGGGGGTAGAACTGGGATAGGTCTGTCGGGTCTCCCGTCTTTTCTGTTGGGTCTCCTTTTATTGTCGGTATTTTTGTCACGTTGTTTGGGTGCTTCACTAGCGGTCGACTTTCGGGGTAGAGAAGAAGTTATTTCTCGAGAATGGATGGCAGAGGAGCTCTTCATTTGATCCTTCTTGGATCGTTCTAGTTCGATGTACTTATCAACTACATTAATCATTTCTGTCACCATTCTGGGATTGTACAGAGTTAGTTCTTCTCGGACCTTAGAGTCGATGTGTAAGACAGATGTGAAGGCTGAAACAACAATTTTGAGATATTAGTTTCTAATTTTTAATGTTTTCTGTAAGAAACACTTGTAAAATCTCGCCAATGTTTCTTTTGCGCCCTGCTCGAAGAAGAACAAGGAATCCATAGTAATCTCTCGCCCTTTAGCGTGAGTATAATTGGACTCAAATAGGTGCTACAACTGGTTGAATGCGGTGATGGAGCCTTATTGAATTGTACGGAGCCATCTGAGATGTTTTTCTTTCAGGCTCATGTTAAATAGTCTGCATAACATGTGGTTGAGTTTAGAGTATAATCCTACCACAGCTTTAAAGTGTCATACATGGGTAAATGGGTTTGTGATCTCTGCATATTAAATAAATTTTGGCATGCTGAATTTTTTTGGAATGGGCTTGACTTCGAGATGAGGGGAGATGGGGTTTGTCTCGATTCTGTCGAGTGCAGACCTTCGGCCTGGGATATTAAAGTGTATGGCCTAAATCATGTTGTTTAGGTCATCCAAGGTGATCAACTATAGAGGAGGAATTGGTAAGGTCCTAACTTGTAGATCAAAATATCCCTGTCCTTCTTGCCTCAATTGATCCCTGATTGGTCTTCTTTCTGGTGGTGGGGGAGTTTGATGATGCGTGCGTCGACTTCCTTGAGTTATCGATGCTGAGGATGTCAAACCAAAATGCTGAGAAGCCCTGTTTAGATTTCTGGATCTAGATCGAAAAGTCCATAATTCGTCTTCTCTAGGCTGATCATCTCTTTGAGTTACTTTTGACCGATGATCACTTTGGGCTTGCAGTGGTGACGCTTGACTGCCAGTGATTTGTTCTTTGGTTCTCCTTAATCTCTCTATCTCCTTCTGATGTGTTCGACTCTATTGGTCCAAGGCTTTCCTTCTTTCGTCTCTTTCCACTTAAAGAACTTGAGAATAAATGTGCTGATCTCCCAATCTTTTGGCTTTTTCTAATTCTGTCTGTTTCTAAAGTTCGATTACTGCGCTGTGTAGATCGACTATTTCTAGTATCGGATTGATCTCATGATCCCTTATTGTGCTGGAATGGCTTCGGAGATTCATATTTGTTATCAGATTTTTTTTACCTGGGGTGGTAAAGAAAAGTGTGGTATTTCCCACAGACGGCGCCAATTGTAATGACGTGTTTTTTAGAGGGATAATCTTTGCCAATACTTTTCATAAAGAAAGTATAATAATAACCTAAACAAGCAAAATTTTACGTGGAAAACTTAGTAAAGGCTGAGAAAAACCATGACCTCGAGGGGGGGGGGTTTAATGTAAAATTCAATATGCTGATAGTTATTACAAGATTTTGAGTGACTGTAGGGTGAGGAAGTAAAATTCGTAGGGTTTCGGCCCTGAATAATCTATTATCTATCTCTATTTATAGTAGATACAAGCAGTTTACAAAAAGAAAAAAAACAGTCTCCTATTTTGGGGGGAGTGGGTGAACTTCGCGGATCTCTAACTGCTCATTTTGGAAGAACGATGACTTGTGGTAACTTCTCGAATGATGTTTGTCTTTGACTATGCATTACTGATTGTCTTCAACTATGTTATGCTGACTGTCTTTGACTATGTTAAGCCGACCGATCCTTACCAGATCTGGGAAATATGCTATAACAGCTGGTTTACCAAACCACCGTCCATGTGAGTTTCCAGGGGGAGGTGATCTGGTTGACCAATTAGTTAATACTTCCGTGCAAAAAATAAATAATAAAATAAAATTACATTCAAAGGATACTCACAGTACATTAAGGGCTATAGATAGTTGATTGTGGTGATCACAGAGAACACGAAATGAATTTTAGCAATCCTAAGTATCAACTGATCTACCACTCTGTACATCAATGACTTTATGTTAAGAGAGAAACATCTTATAGAAGAACAAGTATAAGTATATATTACACAGCTAGAGATCATAGAAAACATTGAAAAGAAAAGAGATGGAAACCTTAAGATTAAAAGGGGGAGTAGCTGAGATGCATTGATGTAATTATAAGTAGTAAGAATTGAATGTAAGAAATATCTCCATCATATCCACTTTAGTTAAGATAGCAAAGAAATGCAAAATATACCACGAAGAAGAAAGATGGCACCCACCAAATGGTTTGCGTCACCTTCCATAGCATCATTATCAGACTTCTGCAATAACACCTTAAGCCATAACTGTTAGGAAGAAGTAAATTATAAGAAGAGGTAGAAAATAAAGACCCAAAATGGATTAATCAACAGGGTGATCAAATAAACTTTATGTTGCAAGAAAAGTACCTGCATTTTGTTTAGACCCTGCACGATCTGATTCACACATCTTGCATAATTGGCGTATGATGTTCCACGAGGAGGATGAGGAAGAAGACAAGCCTGCAGTAGAGGTTTGAAAAAATATGTCACTAATGTTGAATACACAAGAAAGAGAGAGTCAAACACATATAACTTTTGAAGAAGTTAGTTTGGTTACACACGTACAAAAAGGAGAGAATGGCAGACCTACAAGGACAGATGAGACGCCCAAGATATTTCCTGTTTCAATGCAATTTTTGAGTCAATGTGGAGCACTTCATCTCGGAATCCAAGTCAATCCCTGAGCTGATTTTACCTGGATTAGGTATGCATAAGGGGAGACATTGAAAGGTAGATATTAATCAACAAAGTTGAGCGGCAAAGCAATGAGTTTATTGGAAAATAATTATGGTTTAAGAGACATACTAGCAACATGACTACTCCACTGTGAGGGGCTTAGGACTAAGTCAGAGCCCGAAAATGGGAGAACCTCCGCTTCATTCCCATTTGAGGTTAAGCTAGGCTTATAAGTGGGATGCATCTGTATGATTATCATCAGCGAGGTTACATACCAATTATAACCATAAAGAGATAAACATTCTACAATAAAACAAATGGGAAGAAAACAATAAGATAATGTGAGGCGTTGGTTATGCTCATTTGCTAAAAGCTACTGACCAAGATAAAGTTATTAGCAAAAGTGAATTGAATCTAGATGAGCTTACTGACTATTCACATAAAGAGAAGCTGGTATGTGATTGGCTAATTAGTCACCGTAAGCATACTATGTATGTTGTTAAGAATAATAATAATAATGTAGATGCCGGCCACATAATAAGTTTGATTCACTTTTATACAAAGAGATAACGCATTTGAGTAAATGTTAATGTAGGTTATCTTATTGACCATTCACATAAAGAGAAGCTGGTATGTGATTGGCTAATTAGTCACCACAAGCATACTATGTTTACTGTTGAGAATAATAATAATAATGTAGATGCCGGCCACATAATAAGTTTGAGTCACTTCTACACAAAGAGATGACGCATCTGAGTAAATGTTAATGTAGGTGATCTTACTGACCATTCACATAAAGAGAAGTTGGTATGTGATTGGCTAATTAGTCACCATAAGCATACTATATATGTTGTTGAGAATAATAATAATAATAATAATGTAGATGTCGGCCATATAATAAGTTTGAGTCACTTATACACAGAGAGATGACGCATATGAGTAAATTTTAATGTAGGTGATCTTACTGACCATTCAGAAAAGTTGATATGAGATTGGCTAATTAATCACCATAAGCATACTATATATGTTGTTGAGAATAATAATAATAATAATAATAATAATAATAATAATAATAATAATAATAATAATAATAATGTAGATGCCGGCCACATAATAAGTTTGAGTCACTTATACATAGAGAGACGACGCATCTGAGTAAATGTTAATGCAGGTGCTCTTGCTAACCATTCACAAAAAGAGAAGTTGGTATGCGATTGGCTAACTAGTCACCATAAGCATACTATATATATGAAGGCGGTGCCCAAACATGCCAAAAACATAAATGTCATCGACGTTCTTTGACCACCCAGTACGGGGTATCACCTACGTGTTCGTAGAGTAGTTTCTACTATAAAAGAACCTATATTGTACCTTAAGTAATGTGTCTTCCATAATCATGCACCAAAGATGCAATCAATAATACTGAAACACTAAACATAAAAATAAAATTACCCCCATTATATCTCCAAGCTTGTATTTAACACATTACAATCTCTTACCTAAATATCACAAAACACCATAACTAAAATCAACAGAAGTACTTAAAAGCACTAAAAATAATCAAAGGGTATCATTAACCTTACCCTAGGATCAAACTCCAACCGCCAAACTTTGAAAGGTGGTGCCTCCAATGTAGCAATTGTAGTATTAGATCAACATCAGACACTAGAATAAAGCTATTAAGAGATGACGAAGCTGTGATTACACCAGACGGGTGAGCAACAATGGAGACGACAGCGAGACAATGACCAGTATTAGTTCCTTGTAGAACTAACTCATCTGATTTCCATCACGTCGTCGAGAAGGGGAAAAACTTTTCTCTATGATTGCCCACCTGAACCTCATCAATGCCAAATCCTCCAAATCCTTCATCATATCGGAGACATCAAAGTACAAATCCAAATAACAAATCCCTCCTTGTCCCTTGCTATCGATTATCCCGATTATTTCCAGAGTACATATATGGGGAATGATGCAATGTCCCTGAGAATGCTCTTACATTGGAGTTGGCTTATTATAGATTTGAGTGAGTGAGGTTTGGAGATTTAATGGTTTTGGTGAGTGAGGTATGGAGATTTAAGTGTTTAGTTGAGTTTTGAGATCTGGGGTTTTGTTTGTGTGGGTGATTTGTAGTTTTAGGGGTTAACGTGCTTGAACATGGAAGAAGAAGGAGATCAATGAAGGCTTGATTCTCAGATTCAGAGAGAGGTGGAGATGAAGAGGAATTTGAAGTCATCATCTTTGATCGAATAATAGGTTTAGGGTTCAGAAACTACAAGAATTACCTTTAGGAGTTAGGTTTAAGAGGATTTTTTTAGGGGTAATAACGAGAATACCAAACTATCCTGTAACAATTCAAATATGACAAATTCGTAAACCTATTTTAGACTAAAAGTTACAAATTGACAAGGGGTAAGTTAGGCAGGCGAAAAATATATGTTTTCAATGATTTTGGCCTAATACATCCAATGGCTCCTCATTTTAAGGTTATAAATATAGCCTTTTATATTCCTAAGTTTGGGTGGGGGATTCTAATCGACGGTCGAGATCTGGTCTTATTCCAATGTTTTTCCTTTAGTAGTTTAGATCTCCATCAATTTTGCCCGGTCCTGGAGATGGTGAGCAACAATGGTCCGACGGGATGATACGCGTCTTAAATGGTTCCATGGTATTCAGAAAGCAGTCTCATTCTAAATTTCCTAACCTCAAATATTACACTTGACGGGGATTATTCCTTGGTCTCGACCTAAAGCACCAGGACCGGTCAGTACATATATGAAACTCATGTAAATACAAGAATGGTACAAAATAACAATAAAGTCGGGCTATACTCCACACATATCGGTCTTATCAGCTCAAATGACGTGGCATAACTATCAGGCAATTTCATAGAAGGTGTCAAAGGGACACATGTCCCACGAACTAGCTGTTATAAAGACTTGTCATAATTATTCCAAAACATCCCACTTATCTAGGAGATCGCAATAATTAACCACGATCTAGGTGAAAAGCGATAAAGAGGCAGAAAGGGGAATGAAACAAGGATAATTTTTCTACCTATAGAATAATTTTCTATTTTCCATAAAAATGCTCATTATAATTTGTAATCTTCAATCAATAAGATCATCTTTTACATATCCTCAAGCTGAGGTCGTGGTTTTTACCTATTCAAAGGTTTTCATTTTAATTTATGTCACTTTTGTGTTCATTAAGATTATTTGTTTACATTTGTGCGTTCTAGGTACATTTGGTGTAAGAAATTAGTTCGACTCCCAAATTTAAGTCCATACAACACCCATTATAAGGAGAGCTTTTGGGTTATTTTGGGAGTTGGATATGCCATGGCCTTCAAAATGGCACGACACCATTTAACTGTCCCATAGTTGTTTATGACTCTGAATCAACCAAAACATTTTTTTTAGTCTCTGTTGATTAAGCAAAACCACTACTTGGGGGTCATAACTCTAAAATTTGTGGGGGTTAGAATTATTTCAACCCTTGTTGGGGATGCTCTTATGCACGTCTTGCTCAACTTTTAAAAGAAATTTGTGCTTGTGATGAAATTTAAAGTTATCTCGTAAGCTTTAAATATGATGTGGAGCTCTTAACTTATGCACTAATGGAGGAGGTAAAGTTGATATGGAACTTCTCAGCTAAGCATGAGCTCCAAGCTAGAGCATTGCTGCTGAAGATGGTATTAGAGACCTATGAACATATGCGATAAGGAAAAAGGGAAAGGATTCCCCTACACACCCAAACAGCTATACACCTCCTACACTCTCTCCTCACCATACACCAATCTGACGTGGCATCTCCTTCAATTATTTTTAAGAGGGAAAAATGGTATGACGTGGATAAATTTGAAAAAAAAACTGCTCTCCGTGACTCACTCCCGCAACTTACTCGTAACTCACTCTCACTCTCACTCACAGACTATTTTTTTTCTCTCTCTCTATCTATCAACTTTCTCCCCACTCAATAACTCTGACAACTCGCCCACATTTTCTTTCTCCCTCAGTCAATATCTCGATCTCAGTCACTCTTTCTCTCACTTACTCTTTATCTTCCGGTGTTTGTAAACCTCGGAGTACTGTCATCATACACCGCATTTAGAAGCTAAAAATCAGAGGACTCTCATCATACACGTGATATTGATTGACAAGGTAATCGAATGCATTCCCTTGAAAGGATGACTATTCCCAATTATTATTTTTTGCTTAAAATTTTTCGTGCAATTAGTTAAGCCTTTTTTTGTTTGTTTCTTTTACCAAATTTTGGACAAATTTCTGCAAATTTTAGGATTAAGCAGAAAATCGACAAATTGCCTACTCTAGGTTGGGTGAAAAGAAGGGAAAATTGTCGATGTCTGATTAATCGACAATTATTACTATTATTTTGAGGAAATAATTGCCGAATGTGGATAATTTCAGAATGTATTGTCGATACATGTGTCGTTCGACAATTAATATTGTCGATACAATTGTTGTTCGGCAATTAATATTTCCGATACTTCTAAAATCGACAATTTGTAGTTAAAATTTGTCAATTATTTTTTTTCATCAACAATTTTGAAATGATTAATTATCGATGATTAGAATGGTCGACAATTTTTGACAATAACAATTTCCGTGTTTAAACTAATTCAATGCGTTTCTCAATGCCTAATTTGAGTTTCTTATGCAGGATGGCACCATAGAAAAAAGTCCTAGAGAAGATACGCCCAAGAGCCTCGCATCGAAAGAGGCTAATTGAAGAGCGAGAATATCCATTGCATCCAAATTTTAATCAACCTCCTTGCATGCGTGCCAAAAGGAGCAGAACTGATCCTACTAGGGTAGAAGAAAGTGGGAGTGTCCCTCAGGTGGCAGTCACACCTGAAGAAGTCCAGGATGTTAAAAGTCCTTCTTCAAGTGGGGCTGATTCACAAGCATCTGTTTCTTGTATAGATTATTTATATACCATTACAACATCTCCTGCGAGAGATACTCTGCAGTATGAACTTTTTCTTAACCTTATGGTTAAGGTCCAAGAACAGGATACAAGAGCCACTGTCGAAGAAGGTATCAAGGATGACAACAACGATGACTCAAGTGAGTTGAAGGTAGAGGAATATGGCCCCAGGGATACCAGTTTGTTGACGAGCTTTCAGACACACAGAGCGAAAGCTCTACCTCTTGGACAGGTAATCCCATGTTTTAGTACCCAATTATTTTAGTCTACATTCCAATTCCTGCAATGTTCCCATGTTCCTTTGAATTATTTTTAGACAATAATTTCATTAATGGATTATATTATATTATGTTTACAAGTCCCTGGCTGTCTACGGGTGTTTCACCACAGCCCTACTTGGGACATTTGGAAGGAGGTGGAGAAGGTCCAAAGATTGGTGGAACTCCAAGGGCTTGGCAGAATTAGAGCCATTTCATACACACACTGCAATGCAGTATTGATTACAGCTTTTGTCGGCCGTTGGCATCCAGAGACCAACAGTTTTCATTTCAAATGGGGCGAGATTACTATCACGTTGGAAGATGTGTGAAGATTAATTGGGCTGAGAGTTGGCGGTGATATGATAGTTGTTCAGGGGAAGTGGGGAGCAACTAATCTCAAACAAGTTTTTAGAGACTGTTTTTACCAGGGTGATCATATTTATCCTGATCTCAAGGCTGGAGGTGCAGGCATATCTCTTTCACTGGTGAAGACAGTCAATTTCTTTGCCTCCAAGGTTGGAACAAATGCAGCAGCCGAGGATTCTTCTTCCTCTGAACCCCTGAGATTGTTCTCTCGTGCAGTTGCCAAAGAATACATGTTGTATGTTTTAGGAGCTTTTCTTTTCCTTACGAAGAAAGGGACTGATTTGTCGCCAAAGTATATGAATTTCTTTGAGTCCAAGAACTCAGATATTACATGGTCATGGGGAGCTGCGACCTTGGTGCACCTGTATTATAGCTTAGACGCTTCTTTAAGAGTGATTGCTAAAGCTCTTGCATGCTATACTACATTGCTAGAGGTGAGTGTATGCATAAATTTTTTGTTTTGTTGATGGTCTGTTGCTTTTTTTACGTTATAATTGAAGGTTTATTAATTGTTACAGTCCTGGATATTCGAGCACTTTCCGAAACTCCCTGGAATTCCAAACCAAATGATTCCCATGCTCCTGTGTACTGTACAAGGTGGTCTTGGAGTAGAACGACAAGTGAAAGATATGGGGAAAAAACTTTGAAGACATTTAGAGAAGTGTTGGTCAACTATAAGCTTGAGGATGTAAGTTCCCTTTAACTTTGTTAGATTAATTTCCTAGACATTTATAGAAACTCTTTGTCGAGATTTGATAGTTCAGTTGAAATTGCTGAAAATTGGAACTTATCGACAATTTATTATTCAGTAATTGTCGATTATATGAATTTTGACAATTTCTTATGTATTATATTCTCGAGCAATTTATAAATCAACAATTAATCAATCATTTATTGTCGAGGAATTTAGAATTTGACAATTAAACAATTATTTATTATCGATTATATGCATAATCAACAATTTCTCATATATTATATTGTCGAGGAATTTTGAAATCGACAATTCATCAATCATTTATTATCAATTAAATGCATAATCGACAATTAATATTATAAATAATTGTCAATCCTCCTTGCGTCGACATAATGTTATCTCACTCAGTGGAAATCTGTAAAAATTAATTTGCCTTTACAATCATGTTGTGGGTCGTCTGGGACCCGTACTTGGAGAAGAGAACAGACAGACATGTGTTCAAGAAAGTTGCTAGTTTCACCAGTTTTATTTGCAGTCTTGATCACAATGAGGCGTACTATCCTGACAGAATACAACGCTTGTTCAGCCGAAGGCAATATGTGCCTAGGAACCCCATTTTTTTCAAGGGTAGCGGTTTGTGTTTTGGTGTTCAACCATGCGCATACAAACCTAAGTATGAATGGCCAGATCTATTCTCTGGAGGTAAATGGAAGGACTCTTTAATTATAACAGTGGGGAGAAAAGTACATGATGGAATCCCTGCCTGTGTTGAAGGATACTTTGAATGGTTCAAAGAAGTTTCATTCACCAAACTTTGCCTTAGTAATGTTAATCTTGACGAAAATGATGATGAGAGGATATTGGGCGAGGGTAGTGGGGGTGTTGGCGCTGGGAGTTCTGTTGGGGGTGGTGGTGTTAGGAGCCATGTTGGGGGTGATGTTGGTGGTGGTTTTTTACAACGTGAACATATGAGTATTGTTGTTATATTGTTTGCCCCTTGGAGTATTACATTTGTTGCTTCTTCCTCTAATATGCTTATACTCTTTTACAGGTTCAGGGCCAAAATGAAGATATCATCTCTCATTTGGAAGAGGAGATATCCAACTTGAAGTTAGAGAAGGAAGTGGCAGAATCAAAATTGCTTGAGGCTATCAAGTTGAAGCTAGGCACAGACTCTCCTCAGCTTTTAACTAATATTGCCACTAGTACTCACATTCAATGCAAGTTGTTTTAAAGTGAAGTTCAAATGCATTATAGTCAATTTTTGTCGATTATAAGGATATTCGACAATTGGAAATCATTTATTGTTGACTTTAACTAAAGTCGACAATTTATAATCATTAATTATCGAAACTAAAAAAATATTGACAATTTATTATGATTTATTGTCGATACTAAAAAAGTCAACAATAAACATGCTAATTAATTGTCGATTACTTATGAAATCAACAATTTGTCCTTACTCAATGAAAATCTATTTGTCACATAAATTAATTTGCTTTGACAATATAGACAGATGAATGTGAAAGATTGAAAGAGTCAAATCACAGCTTAAAAGCCGACCTTCAGGCGAAGCAAGTGGTCGACTCGATATGCGAGAAAGACTTCATCAAAATAGAAAAGAAGTTGAATGACAAGGTATTCATAGTTTGTTTTCCCTTAGTTCACCATATTTTACCATTCCCTCCTTTCTGTGTTGTTCATAGATGCAATACAGGTTTGTTATCAGAACTTGGAGTGCAGTTCACTGAAGGAAACTAATAAGAAGTTATTTCTTCATTGAAAAAGACTCTTACTGATTTGAACGTACAATTACAAAAGAAAGTAAGTACTATAAAGGTCCCTACTACTAATGCGAATGACAAACATGTTTATTAACGATTACAGATTTATTGGGAAGTACTCATTTATGATTGATAACAGGTGGATGAGTGTGAGAGCCTGGCTTCTATCAATGAGAAGTTGATGGATGAAGTTGTAAATCTGTAACCACAACCCTTAGCGGTGAGTAAGAAATATTATATAAAGGAAGACGAATATAGTACATCAAAACCAATATGCCATTTATTATTTGTTTCTTAATTATCGTTCTTTTTATATGCAGCTAAATCTTATTCCACACTCAGAGGCAAATGTCGTAGGAGCCAAAGATTCGAAGTAAAAGTGCGACGAGTTAACTATAAAATAAGAAGAAACACAGAGGAAGTTGAGTTAGAGAGATAGGAATGTAAGTTAATTTAGAGGAGAGTTTCTATGTGAATGGATTTTTGGAGAACAATTTATTTTTTGTTAGAGGAGATTTTTAATACCACTGATTTTTATATATATGTCTTTAAAATATTTTCCAATTTTTTTTATAAATGAGCAACTATTATTGTTGTCATGCGTATTGTGCAGTTGTTTGCATATAACAACACTTTCCAGTCGAGCATCGGGATTGCACCTTATGAGGCTTTGTATGGAGACCTTGCAGATCATCATTGAGTTGGGCACAGGTTGGTGAGCAGAGTTTACTGGGGCCAAACTTGGTTCGTGAGGCTACTGATGCAGTTACCATCATCAGAGACTGGTTATGTACAACACAGAGTCGGTAGAAGAGTTATGCAGACATTCCCAGGAGACCTTTAAAGTTTGGGATCGGTGATTGTGTTTTACTGAAGGTTTCTTTGATGAAGGGTGTGATGCGTTTCAGTAAGAAAGGGAAGTTAGCTCCGAGATTTATTGGTCCGTTCAAGATTCTGGCCAGAGTTGGAGAGTTAGCTTATCATTTAGCACTGCCGCCGCAGCTGAGTCAAGTTCACAACGCATTCCATGTTTCCATGCTAAAGAAGTATGAGTGGGATCCGACTCACGTGATTGACTGGGAACCGATAGAGGTTCAGGAAGATGCCCCATATATAGAATATCCGATGTGTATTTTGGATCGCCAGGAGAAGATTCTTCACAGCAAGGTTATTCCTTTCGTGAAGGTGCAATGGACTCACCACGATCCTAGTAAGGCTACTTGGGAGTTGGAGGCAGATGTGAGAGGCCGTTATCCGTACTTGTTCTCGGATTGAGGTATGTGTGGAATTTCGGGGCGAAATTTTCTTTAAGGGGGGTAGAATGTATTATCCTGTAAAATTCTTTTATTTTATTTTCCTGTTCTTCCTTATTCATTCATCTGCATCCATATATTATGCATTCATATCATTTTGCATCCTCATCTCATTCTAGCATCAGGTCTTTGTATTCTTCTTTCGTTGGTTTTGGTGGTTGGGCGGAGGAGTTTGTTATTGTTGATGTGGTTGTTCTTGATGTTCTTGTAGTCGTTGATATTGTATTTTGCCCATGGTGGTGAGATCCCAGGGGATCTCGTGATCCTGGGGGAAGCCTTGTGTTTTTCCAGTCCTGTCAAAATTGTTCGAGCGAATATAAATCTTCGATCGAACGAGTTGACATGTCCTCAGGAAAATTTGTCTTTGGGGTGGTTCGTTCGATCGACTCCATGTTCCATTCGAACGAGTTGACCAATCCTCTAGAATTTGGCCCATGATCTCCTAGTCATTCGAACGACTTCTGGGTCCAATCTGTGAATTTCTTATCAATTCAAACGACTTCCTTGTCGTTCGAAGGACTTGGCGGTAGTTTTCCTCTTTTTAGTTTTTATTTTCATTTCTCTTCCTCATTCCCATTCTCTCTCTCTCACTCTCCACTCACCCTCTCCCTCACTCTATCCTTTCTCGATTTCTTAGAGTTTGGCAGTCGTTGTTGGGCGAATTCTTTGCCAAATCCTTCGGTGAGTATTTTCCCTTTTTCCTTTCCAAATTATGATTCGTGAATCTAGGGCTCTGTGATTGTGGTTTGAATTAGGGTTTTGCGTGCTGTGGGTGCCTTGTTGCAGGTGTTGTGTTGGGGTGTTGGCGTGTTTATTACCGCGAGTTGTTCCGTTATTTGTTGGATTTGCGGTTGTAGTAGTTCCGAGTTTATCTTGTGGAATTTAAGCCATTTATCAGGCGAGTGTCCCTTCATTGCTAAATTACTTTACTAGTGTAACTCGCGTTGGTTAGGGAATGCATATTGGCTTTGAGGTGTTTGTGATTTGGTTCTTAATTATATTTTTTCTCATTTATAGCCGGGATTCTATTATTTCTTGTATGTTGCCCTTGGTGGTTGTGTTCCAGTCTATTGAGACAGATGATGTTAGGTATTGTGACTGACTATAAGTCGCTGTTTGCATCTGTGTTAGGATTGTTTGCCATCCTCTGAGGTAGGTGGTTATCCTATGTACGTGTTGCCCAGGTTGGGCAGCCGTGTTGTTTTGATCCTTGGGATCTGTTTGCAGTATGGGCTTCTTTTATATTCTATTAGCTTAATGGAATCAGATACATAACAAAGCTCTACATCGGCTGACCCTCGATAGGACCTAAGATTCCTATATCAGGTTAAAATAGAAGGTGAAGTTCTGGCTGGACACTATTATATCTATTACCCTTCAGGAGTGTGGGATGGTATGAGACACTTTCCTTAGGTACCAGTCTTATCCTTGAGGTTGAAATTCATTGGAATAAGTGAAATAAAGTTCGGACATTGGGTCCGTGGGTTGTAAAACCCAAAACACTCTAATCAAGTGATAAATCCTAAGCGTGGTCGAGCTTACAAACTAATCGTACCCATTGTATCCAACTGAGATTCTCGTTAAGGTTATTATGCATTAGTGGTTGATCAACCCAATGTTTTTAACTATAAGGTCTAGTTCTTTTAAATCATTAGTCATTAATCATTCGGCATTAGGACTTAGGGCGTCATCCAGCATTTGGGATAATTATGGGTTTATCCTAGTCATCATATCATATTATCATCATGTAATCATAACATCACGTCATCGCATATATTCCTATTCCTACTCCTAATCTCATTCATATTCTCTATTCCTCCCTTCTTCGTAGGTTTATTTTGATTACTGTAGCTTTTAGCACCTTTATCTTATTCACTTCATCACTTTCTATGCAGCTGCTATATTAGTATGCTGTTTAGCCTTATTGGCCATTAGTAAGCCCAGGTTTTGCTCACTCTCACTTTGCTCCCCCTCTTTCAGAGGCGGAGTAGTTGCTGTTGGCTTAGAGCTCAGCTGTTGGATTCAGTTTTGGGTTGCTGCTGATCCGTTCTTGTTGTTGTACTTATGTATGATTCCAGCTTTTGTCGCTGTATAGTATTTTGAGACACTGTATTTACGTTTTTAGCTATCTTGTATATATATCTTGCTTCCGCTGTTTTTCTCTTACTCTGATGATATTGCTATAATCAATGACTGAGCTAGACTTGTCTTTTGGATCGGTTGTTTGTGGCGGTGAATCGGTTGGATTCCTTGACCTGCACCTTCCGAATGACAGTAATTGGTCTAGCTACCGATTATTGGATTTTGGGGTATGACAATCCATCTCTTGTATTTTGGTTTTAAAGTACTTTATTTTAATTCCTAACTACGCTCTTGTGGTTGATTTTGCGATATAGGGAGTGTGGCGCATGACACTAAAAGGTGTCATTGAAGGAAGGGAAGGGGATTTTTAAGATCCTGAGGACCTGACATAGGAGGAACTAGGTCGGCAATTTACCAAACTTTTAGCTATTGCTCAAGATGGTCCAAAAGGGGAATATCAGGATGACCTTACCTTAAATGGGGGGGGGGGGAGTATAACGAGATGATTGAATCGAGGTTGAACAAAATTGATGATAAAGCCAAACTAAGATATATTTTATTGCAACCATTTAATTGGTTCCAACTAGATATACGCGATGTCGAAATGGATGGGAACACATCATTTAGGGTTGCTGCGTCGTATGCATATCAGAGCCAATAAAAGTTCTTGAATGTGAAACAGTCCTTGTGTACCTTGATGACCAAGAAACCCTCTTATTGGAAGAGCGTGTTCAGTCATACATTAGATGTAGCTTACAATAATTTGGGAGAGAGACGTTATGACACTTTGCTACGAGCGTTTAACTTTAGTGGTGTGTTTGTGGAATATTTGTATATGGGTCATTTGTTGGCAACACATTACGAGAAGGTGGTGATCTTCATCAGCAACAAGGAGGCCCTAACATATTTACCCATGTTCTGGCCCAAAGCAAATAACAGGATTATCAAATTGGAGAGGTTTGAAAACAATCTTGCCGATAGCTCGAAGTATTGGTAGGTTGGGATGACATCTGATGAGAACTTTGTAAAATTATAGACCAAATACCTATCACCTATTCCTTCGGTTTCTACACTATGGTGGGCACATGTCCAAATGCAGATTCCAGATGATTTTATGATGCAAACTGTTATGACCTATTTCGATGAGCCAAACCAAGCTTGGATGAAGTTGATGAAAGACATCAACGTTAATCCACGAGATTTTAGCACAAACAATTTGTTTTCTTGAATGTTGTACATTTTTTTTTTATGATGTACAGTTTTCGTTCGCATAAATCTATGTATATTTTTTTGTAGCTACTGGACATAATTCGAAGAACATTTGTAATTGTCGAGGGGTCCCATTGTGGAGTAAATACTGCACTAGACAGATTGAATTATCGAATTAATGTTGAATTCAAAAATTAATTATCGAGTTCAACATGAATTCAACAATTAAGTGTCAATTTAAAATTGAATTCGACAATTAATTATCGAATTTAACATTGATTTCGACAATTAATTGTCGAGTTCAACATAAAATTGATAATTAATTATCGAGTTCAACATTGAATTTGACAGTTAATTATCGAATTCAATGTTAAACTCGACAATTAATTGTCGAAATCAATGTTGAATTCGACAATTAATTATCTAATTCAATGTTGAATTCTACAATTAATTATCGAATTCAATGTTAAATCGATACTTAATTGCCGAATTCATGTTAAACCCGACAATTAATTGTCGAATATACAAAATGTTTGTAAACAAAGCCATGCCAGTTTGAAGGTACTAAAACTAAAGTAATTACTTTACGAAACTCAACAACCATTGGTGTCAAAAAAGGGGAAAAAACACACTAGTTACAATAGTAACTGAAGTAATTAACAGTGGGAGTGACAAAAAAGGGAAAAAACATATTAGTTACAACTAGGGGAACAACTAGTTAAAACTGAAATGGACACCAACGCAAACATTACACGTGGTTCCTCACCGCAAGCGCATCTTTTTCCCTCACCATCGTCTTGGTCCAGTTGATCAGACTAACCACATGTTCTCGCGGAGTCACAATCACGGACTGTAACTGACAATGGTAGAGATAGTCTTCCCTACCCACTTTTGCCTCCTCCTCGCTCAAATCTGGATAATGCGCCTCAAAAGGATACAAAGTCGGATCGTTGATAGTTTTCAAACCAATGTATCGTTGCACCAACTCATTATACTTGTCATGCACATGACGGTTGAATGCTTCAACACGAGTTTGAGACCTAGTTCTAGCCATCTTAGCAAACAAAACAGGGAAGAAAGAAGAAGAGAAATGAATGTGAACCTCCTCAACTACAACATTCGGTATTTTTAGTAGGGTTGGGGAATACTATAACAATATTAAGTGCATTGTTATTAGTGCAGTGTGGTATCCATGTGATATTAGTGCAGTGTTGCAGTGCTCAACTCAGGCTCCCTCTATCATACTTTAATGAACTTAATATCGCTAAAATGCAATAATGTAAACTTAAGTACAACAGTAAGGGAAGTCCCAATGATGTAGACGGACATGCAAGCCTATAAAACTATTTAGCAACTCCCTACACCATGGTCGTCTGATTGTGCGTTTCTTCTATCACTTGTGCCAGCCCCTACGTATGAAATGCAAATAAATTAGAAATCTCATATTCGGCATATGTTAACATACAAGTTGGTGGGAAATACTTATTTCCCGTATTAGGTTATTTACCAGCTTTTGCTTTTTGAAACAATAATTTCAATTGTGGGCAAGCTCGTTTGTCGTGGCTGCCAAAGACTTTGCTCCTTTGCATGTTCTTTTCTTCTTTTCAGCAGCTATCTCCATTCTGCCATTCCATCGGCCACCTTTCTTGTGATCATCTTTTGCACTGCCTTTGGTTTGTGCTACAAGAGGATCTAAAATAGGAGCTGAAGACATCACTGTCTTAGTGAACGAAGTTGACATTGAAGGATTCGAGCCTGAGAGTTGGGAGAGAGATGCATCGTACGCATATAGGTGTAACTCCAGCTCGTCTAGCCTTGAAATTGTATATTCAAAGTTTGTTTTATTCTTTGATGCTCTCTCAAAAAGATTTGCTGTACGAAGTGAAAGGTTGCTATGGCGTAATGGTTTCCTCAAGTTCTCTCCATCTATGAAGCTCTCGTGGTATGATCGGGAATATTTGTTTGCACCAATCTTCCATCTTGGCAGAATGTATGTATATGGAATTTGGAGAACATCATATTTGGAGAAGACCTTGAAGAGATGACGGCATGGCAGACCTGCATACTCGAACAACTTGCATTCACAATGGCCTGTCAGGCTGGCCAAGTCTATCTTCAGCTCAAAACTTTCAGGCGGCCTGCTATGTGACTTCGCAAGTATTTCACGAACATTACTATCTATGCTCTTTTCTATTGCTATAAAATTAACGTTTGATTAAATTGCTCTTCAACTTTATGGAAAATCTGCCTCGTATAAATCTTTGCTGCATGTTTTAGTAGAGCCTGATGAAGTCTAACTTGCTAATATCTATGTTGGGATTGGAAGTCCTCGTCCTTCTCTCTTTCAAATGTGTCTAATAGAGCTGTTGCATATTTGGTCACAAAACTGTACAGACCAGTTGAAGGGAGTAGCCAACCATTAAAGAAATTGCTTTGTTGACTCGCTTCGGCCAGTCGTACTCATGACAACATAGAAAGTACCTCTATTCCGTAAAGGTATCCATCTTTCTCATATATTAAATATCCCTTGCATCCAATTGTTGTCATCAAGATTATGTTTTTTCATAAGCTCATTCCACCATCTATCAAACTCTACAGGATCATAGGTGTTGTGGATAATTGAATTTATATCAGTTTTGAATGTAAATGGATCTCGATAAACATGCCCAATATTTTTAGAGAACTTGTGTATGATGTGCCATAAGCAGAGCCGATGTTTGGTGTTTGGGAACACCTGTGAGAAAATACAGATATTAGAGAACACTAATTGCCGACTTCATTATTGTTGACAATTGAAATTGTCGATTTTATGATTTTGGTCGAGATTATTGTCGACTTCATGGTTTACGACAGATAAGTAAATTTTCGACTCCAGTTTTTTCAACAATTTAATTGTCAAAAATCATGAAATCGACAATAACAATTGTCGAGGTCATGATTTTCGACAATAACAATTGTCGATTTCATGTATTTCGACAATAACAATTGTCGATTTCATGTATTTCGACAATAACAATTGTCGATTTCATGTATTTTGACAATATTATTGTCGATTTCATGACTTTTGACAATATTATTGTCGATTTCATGATTTTCGACAATAATATTATCGACTTTGTGAAATTCAACAATTTACTGGCCAATTCTTGTAATAATAACACTGAGCCTAACCTTGGGATTGGTGGCACCCATTGCAGCGTCTTGGTCAGTGATAATAGCTATCGGGTGTTTATTGCTCATCGCCTTTAGCCATGTCTGATATAACCAAGTAAAGGTAGTCTCTTGCTCATTCCTGAACAAGGCACATCCGAGTTGGATTGTTTGGTAGTGGTTGTTTATTCCTGCAAATGGAGCAAATGACATCTTGTAAACGTTTGTCCTATACGTGGTGTCAAAAGTCACTACATCCCCAAAAGCCTCATATGCCATTTGGGATCGACCATCTATCCAAAAAAAATTAAGTGCTCAATCATCATTATCGAGCTGAATGTCAAAGTAGAACTTAGGATCTTTGAGTTGCTTTTTCTTAAACTAATCTAATGCAGCCTGTATATCACAGTTCGATAGACGTTCCTTATTAAGCTTGGCTTTGTGGTTGTAACAATCACGTTTGTTGAAGCTCTTATCTAGGAATAGAGCAAACACCTACTTACTGAGATGTTGTGTAGCTCAAAGGTCTCAGATAGGTTTTCTGCAGCTTCAGGAAATAAATGATTAATCTTTATATGGCGGTGGTTGCAAGGTGACACAAGCTGGTGGTTATGCACATCTGAAAAAGTGCTAACAACAAATTTAGCAAGTTTTTCTCTCCAATTGATATTCAAAGTAGCCTTATACCCGTAATGGTAAGAAGATCGCTTCTTATCATCTTGTTTACTTGTATCAGAAGTTTTATTTTTCTTTGACTAGGTCATCAACCTCTTCATTACGTGGAGAGACTAGGGGAATTACTTTATTATCGTAGCCATCATATTCCCCGCCAATACACCCATAGAATAAATTACACGCCCATTCAATAAACCCCATATTTGTGACATACACAGGTTTCACTAAGAAATATTATCGACAACCCTCTAAATCGACATTTATTTTTGATTTATAGGGTTTTCGACAATATTATTGTCGATAATCCTATAAATCGATAAAAAATGTTGATTTTTTCATTAATTTCAATCTTCTTATCATTTCGACAATAATTGGTTGACTATGTAGTCTACGAAACAATAGAGAAGAAATTTGTACACCACTAACCTGTTGGTAGATGTTGGGATGTTGGGTTTGTTGGTAAATGTTGGGATGCCATTCACTAGCCTGTTAAATAAAGCAAAATCAATTCACATGGATAAATTACCTCTGTACCACAGTTCCAACATCACGTTCATAAAATTTTTCCATAGGACATAAACTGAGAAAGAACCGTACCTTAACCGCAGTTAAATAGAGAGAGGGAGTAAAATTTCAATGCGAATTTTAATTTTTGATTGAAAGAGATTCCGAGAGAGACTGAGTAAGTCGGAGTGGAGGTAAACCACGAGAGAGAGAAACCAGGAGTGTGAGAGAGGCATAGAGAGAGAGAGTGATTTAGTGGAGTGAGTGTGTGACGAGTTGAGTGAGTGAGTGAGACGCCACATCAGATTGGTGTATGGTGAGGAGAGAGTGTAGGAGGTGTGTAGCTATTTGGGTGTGTAGGGGAATCCTCTCCCAAGGACAAAAGGGTACCTGCTAACATAGCTTAAAATGCTAGGGCTTTTTTAAAATACCACTTGGTAAGCCGAGAAAGTAACAATTCGGTATAATTTCATGATAGTTTAAAAGGGCACCTGATAACATTACACTTGACGGGGCATATTCCTTGGTCTCGACCTAAAATACCAGGACCAGTTAGTACATATACAAAACTCACACAAATACAATAATAGTACAAAGCAGCAACAAAGTTGGGCTACACACCGCACATATCGATCTTATAAGCTCAAATGATGTGGCGTAACTATCAGGCAGTTACAGAGAAGGAGTCAAAGGGACATATGTCTCACGAACTAGCCGCTACAAAGACTTGTCATAATTATTCCAAAACGTCCCCACTTATCCAGGAGATCGTGATAATTAACCATGATCTAGAAGGAAGTCGATGAAGAGGTCGAGAGGGGAATGAAATGAGGATAATTTTTCTACCTTAAATAAGAGCATTTATTATAACTTGTAATCAACAATCATTATGATCATCTTTTACATAATCCTTAAGCTGAGGTTGTGGTTTTTATCTATTCAAAGGTTTCCAAATTAATTTTTTTTACTTTTATGTTCATCAAGATTACTTGTTTATATTTGTGTGTTCTAGGTACATTTGGTGTAATAAAGTAGTTCTATTTCCAAATTTAGGCCCTTATAATACCCATTATAAGGAGAACTTTTCATTTATTTTGGAAGTTGGATATGCCATGGCCTTTAAAATGGCGTTGTAGTAGCATATTCCCCAGATTCGATAAGGACAAACTAAAATATAGCCAAGTCAAAGGTATCTAATCATTCGAGAAGATATTATGGTAGCATACTTCCTAGATTCGACAAGGAGAAGCTAGTAAAACAAAGTCAAAGATACATGAACATTCGAGAAGATGTCAAGTCCACAATTATAGATCTCGATTCTCTATAGTAGCCATTATACTTGGTCAAATAGTGTCGTTGCAGGAGTCCGTGAAGTTCGCTCACTACCTATTAAGATAGAAAACCAATTATTTATAACTGCCGGTATCCATTATAAATGCAGGCAGAGCCTATGATAAAAGGGATCCGAGAACTCTATTTTTCTTTACTATTTACATTTGTTCTATTTTTAAATAATTGAAATAACCAGCACATATTGAATTTTACCATCAAACCCTCCTCGAGGTCGCAGTTTTTCTCAGGTTTTACTAAGTTTCTACATACCATCTAATGTGCTCTAGCTTAGAATTGCAATGTCTTTGCAGAAGTATTGGCAAAGTTTCCCTTCCAAAAAATAAGCCATTACAATTGGCGTCATCTGTGAGAAAATCCAATTTTTTTTACCAAATCTCATTTTATATCATCATTTTCCATGACAAACATGAACATGAGAAGTTCTTCCAACAATTAGAGAAGCAATGAGGGCATCCCAATTACTGTTTAGTCAGAGACCGTCAATTTGCACAATGCAGTTATCGAGCTTCAGAAGCAGATGGAATCTAACAGGAATTAGTGACTCGAGGATCAGAGGATTCATGCTCAAGCCCTCCAAGTTGAGAGGGACGAGAGGAGGAAGGCCCTAGAATAACAAAGCCGAACTCATAATAAAGAAATGGAAAATCTGCGAAGGCACCAAGATCAATTCACTACTCACCGAGGATCACCTCCTCAAGCCCGAAGTGAGTATCAATCTAGAACTTCCCTAATCGAAAACATACCAAGGGAAAAATGAAATCGAACCTCAAGATTCTGATCGATAAACTCGGACAGAGCATCCTTACATTTTGGCCTCACATCATCAGTATCAACAACTAAGGGAAGTCGACGAACACGTCAGCAAACCCTACCGCCACCTCCAAGATGCCCAGTCTGAGAACGGTTGGGCCTTGAAGGATAAAGAGATTTTAATCCACATGCTCCAACTGAACTAAATGCCTTCCAACAATTTATTACCTTAGATGACTTGAATAACAGGATTCATGCCATACATTAAGACAATCCTAATAGACAATCTGCTTTGGACAGGATTGAGACCAATCCAATTTCTGCTCATCTCAAAGTTATACCCTTTCTAGGCAACTTCCACATGCCAAAATTTTACCAATATGTAGGTTTCATCGACCTACTCACCCACGTCCGTCACTTCAAGGCAGCCGTAGGCCTGTACTCCAAACTTTATTACATTTTATGCTGTTTGTTTAACATGATCCTCAAAGAAGAGTCTCTTAGGTGGTTCCACACCATTCCTGAAGGTTCGATAACCAGTTTTACCAAGTTACAGTGACTTTTCGAATCAAACTACGCTCATGCCAAATAACGTGAGATAGTGGTTAATTCTTTTTTCTTTTTTGAACAAGGGATGAAGGAAACTCTGGTAAATATGTATAAGCGCTTCCTATAAGAAATAAGGAAAATTAAAAATTCAGATCCCCAGATTGTCGTACTAGCGTTTACTTATGTACTCCACAGCGATTCATAAGTTTGAGAATAACTTACGCTTCACAAGCCCAAAACAGTCATAAAAATGATCGACGTGGTGAATAACTATATTGAACTTGAACGTTCCAAAAAAGATAAGATGAAAGTGTAGGGACTTATCCCTCGAGCTATGGACACTCAATCTCACCTGTCTCCCATAAGCTAGCAGTTACACACTCAACTGCCCATGACTCCCACTTTCAGGAGAATGTGTTCAAGCACGATGTCAAGCTAAGAGCAGGGTCTATGAAAGGGAAGAACTCATAAGGAAACAGGACGGTTGACAGAAAATTATATACACACAATTATCTGATCTCTAGCTATTTTTTCTTAGATTAACTCTTGTAATATGATTTTTTCTCTCTCTCAAACAATAATACTACTTTAACAAATTCTTCTACTCGAGGTCGTGGTTTTTTACCTATTTACAGGTTTTCTGTGCTAAATCCCCTGTGTCAAGTGTTATCCGTTATTTAATTCTTGTCATAGTAGTTCTTGGTGTAAGGATTGATTTCAAGCTATTTTGAGCTTTGCGAAATCTGGTCCCTACATTTGGCGCCGTCTGTAGGAACGCACGGTATTTCCACGTACTTAAGAGCCACGAAAATACTCATCAGTGAAGCAGTATTCAATAATGGTTCAAACACGTTAATCTTCGAGAGCTCGGCCTGAAAGTTCATGGGGGCCTGATCGGGTTGCCGAACTTCAGGCGAGCTTAATTGCCGTAGTCGAGAAGCAGAGTCAGCTCGAGCGTCTGCTATTGGCAGATCGAGAGATCTGCGAGATGGAGTCAGAGCGATAACGTCAAGCTCGAGTTCTGGAAATAAAGAAATAAGAAGCTCAGATGTTAGCTTTTCAAATAACTCTGAAAGCATTACAGAACAGCCAATCACCACCAGCCCTGAGAGAACGTGAGATAGTACCAACAGCCTCAAGGGTTTCCGCTCATGAGAGGTTAGGGCCACATGAGGTACCCAGTATAGACATTTCTAGGATTCATTGTGAGGATCTACAAGTACCGATAGTCTCAATTCATTTGGGACAGGAGGCGCAGACAGATATCAGCAGAGATCGCAGGCCTTCCAAGCAACCGGAGGAAGTCCTACGACCTCCTTACCGAGCTCTGCTTCCTATACAATTGAGCAAGGAAACAGGTAACCATGTTCCCAGACTCATACGTCAAGTGGTTCCAACAGTTCCGACAGCTCCAGCCGTTCCGGTAGTTCCAGCAGTTCCAACAACCCCTATCCCTCAGCATTATATTTCTCAGGAGCTCATGGACCAGCATATCAGGGAGATCATCGAAGCAACGGCTTTAGACGCGAAGGATGACTCGCATAAATTACAAGCCAGTCCAATTTCTAAAGAATTATTTGATATGAATGTCCCAACAGGTTTTCATACACCCAAGATCATCAAATACAAAGGAACCGATCCTGGCCGGCACGTTCAACAATTCCGTGATTCATTGGGTTTGTATTCTAATATGAATCATATCCTTTGCCGGCTCTTCGCTACCAGTCTCCAGGACGAACCTCTTCGTTGGTTTTACTCTTTACAGGAAGGTTCAATTAATTCCTTCGAGCAGTTACAGAAAATCTTCATCAAGGCTTATGCCCACAACAAAGATAAAGAAGAGAACTTATATTCTCTTATAAGTCTCAAACAAGCCCAAAGGGAAAAGCTTGAGGAGTTCTCCAAGAAGTTTTTCAAACTGGCTTGGAAGGTCAACAATCTAGATCAGAAAACAGCTGTATCCCCATTCACAAATGCTCTGCAATTCAATTGCAAAGCTAAAGAGTATCTCTTCCTGAAGAAGCCCAAAACTCTCGAAGATATGATCGAGAAAGTAAACAATTGCATCGATCTGGAGCGGATGATGCCCAAACCGAATAAACTCGTAAAGGCAGTCCACAACACCAAGGTTCCTTCTACATATTCCAGCAACAACCGCAGCTCGAGCGATCAAGGCGATCCTAAACGAGCAAAGACAGAACTAGGAAGAGACAATAATCAGAGGTCGCAGAAACCATCCAGAACACTCATACCAAAGTTGAATGCCAAGCTGTCCGTGATCTATCCTATTCTCCAAAAAGATAAATGTTTCCGTCCAGCTTGACCTCTTAATCCAATAGCAGGTCGACCTTATTGCAAATATCACAAGATTAAGCACCACAACACTGACAATTGCTATGGTTTGAAAAATCTCTTGGATATTATTTTTAAGGAAGGGAGGATGCTCGAATACATCATAGATCTTCCTAGCTATAAGGATGGGAGCTATCTGAAACAAGGTGACGTGACTCAAGCAACATAACAAGCAGAGGAGAAGCATCTATATATCTCTACTGCAGCAATATGATCGAGATCAATCAGGTTTCAAATTCTAACAGAGTCTAGCGGAGGAAGTTGGGCGAGTGCTGTGACCTTGCCGTCCAGGACAAGGAAGCCAAGCTCCTCCCAGAGTCAAGCAGTCGTCGAAAGGGAAACTTCTTCGAAGACTGCGACACAAGACATGTGAAGTATCCTCATCATGACATACTAGTTATTATGCTCAAAATGAGAAACTTCGTAATGCACATCATGATGGTGGACACAGGAAGTGAGATTGAGATCCTTTTCTAGAGCACGATTGACCAGATGGGACTCTCAGATCAGGTCGTTCAAAGAAAGATAGACATCAATGGGTTTAATGGGTCCAAAGAAGTACGAGTTAGGAAGATTACTCTCCCGATCACAGCAGGGCCTACCACTATCGGCATTATTATTTGCGTCATCAATGCCAAATCAAGGTATTTGGGGATACTAGGACGTCGTTGGCCACACAATATGGAGGCCATCCCGTCCACATTCCACCAAGCACTCCATTTCAAACATAACAACGGTATTTATGAAATCAAAGGAAGTCAGGAACTCTCTTATGCTTGCGCAAATATAGTCTCGCCAGTTTTCGACCAGATTGCTGCATAGCAATCACAGAAGGCTGATCACCACGATGATCAGTCTTCTCTAGCCGAGCCCGTGGAATACGTCTAACTCGATGGAGTTAACCGAGGTACTTATATTGGTACAAAATTAATTCAAAGAGAGAAAAAAGCTCTAATGTCTTTCCTTCAATCCTGCAAAGGCGTTTTTGTATGGAACTTCTAAGAAATACCAGGCATAGACCCCTCAAAGTCTTGCCTCATTTTAAATATCTGCGGAGGCGCCACATTAGTTAAGCAGAAGCAACGCAGGTTATCTCCAAGACTTAGAGACAAGGTGAACAAGGAGATTGATAAACTTATCGAGGTCGGTTTCATTCTAAAAGCCAAGTACCCAGACTGGATTTCTAATATCGTTGCTGTTCTAAAGAAGAATGGGAAGGTTTGAGTCTGCGTAGATTTTGCAGATCTTAACAAACACACGACAAAAGGCAGTTTCCTTCTTCTGATCATTTATCAGATCCTCAACTCTACAGCAGGTCATGAACTCTTGTCCATGATGGACGCTGCTTCGGGGTGTAATCAGATTCTACTCTTGGAAGAAGATCAAGAAAAAACTATATTTATTACAGAAAGAGGTCTCTACTGTTACAAGGTCATGCCATTCGGCCTTAAGAACGCTGGAGCCACTTACCAAAGGCTGGTCACAAGTATGTTCAAAAAACACTTGGGAGAAACAGTCAAAGTCTATATTGATGACATACTTTGCATGAGCCTAAAGAAAGAAGATCACATCTCCCATCTCTCATCTCTCTACAGTATTCAGTATATTACGATCCTACAGAATGAAGCTTAATCCCAAAAAATGCCAATTCGGTGTTCACTCGGGCAAGTTCTTAGGTCATATTATCAACAAGAAAGGGATAGAAGCAGATCCATATCAAATTTAAGATCTTCTGGACATGCCTTCACCATCAACAAAGAAGGATGTACAAAAGCTCCCAGGAAAGATTACAGCAATCAACAGATTCGTATCCAAATCCTCAAACCGATGCAGATGGTTATTTATGCTACTCAAAGGTTCTACTCGACGAGGCAAAGGTTCAAAGAACGAAGATATCATCTGGACACCAGAATGCGAAACAGCTTTTCAGGAAGTCAAAACTTACCTAGGGAGGGATCCAATCATGAGTATTCCGATAGGCAATGAGGAACTAATTATCTCCCTCGCTGTTACAGATGCATCTCTCAGCCCGGTTCTCCATCAGCTCGAAGGAAAAATTGAGAAACTGACCTTCTTCATCAGTAAAACACTTACTCCAGCGGAAAGGAGGTACTCTAAAATTGAAAGATTACTTTTAACTCTCGTTTACACCGTACTAAAGCTCAAACACTATTTTTATGCACATCCTGTTAAAGTCATGATATACTACCCACTTCGGGAAGTATTGTCTAAGAAAGAGAAATCCAGACGAGTACAGTAGTGGTCCGTCAGTTTGGAGGGGGGCACAAAATCAAATTCGTTGCCTAGCAGACTTTCCAGTTTTAAATCTTTACTGGGAAGAACATGATCCAGATCTCGCCGAAGATGCAGCAGATGAGTTTCCACCCTCTAATCTTTTGATGATCGAGCATCATGGATATCTCAAAAAGTGTGGAGGCTCCTCACCGATGGTTCAGCAGAACCCACAGGGTCAGGAATTAGGATCGTTCTCATTACAGCTTCCAATGACAGAATCGAGAAATCCATCCATCTCGACTTCGAAGCCTCGAATAATCTTATAGAGTACGAGGCACTCATTCATGGTCTGGATATGGCTCTCAAACTCGGAATCACTAAAATCTTGGCCTACACAGACTCTCTTCTAATCATTCATCACTACTCAGAACATTACAAAAAGAAAGGCATCATGGTCGATTATGCAGCTCTGGTTACAGAAAAGCTAAATTTTTTTCACAAAGTTACGCTCGAATACCTCCCTCAAGGGGAGAATCGCCATGCCGACTCCTTAGCTTACTTAGCCGGAGTATTGAGTACAGAATCAAGATACCTTCAAATAAAAGTTATTTCTAGCCCCAGTATTAATCGTACTACAATATATGCGATTAACACTGGGGGCGATGAGATGGCAGAAGATGATTGGTGGAAACCATTCGTTACTTATCTCGGTTAGGATAACTCATACAAGGAGCCACTACCAGATGATTCACAATAGTGCAGACACATCATCGAGAATTCAAAGTGCTACACAGTCTAACCAAACGGCAATCTCTACAAACGTTCAATCACTGGTCCATACCTCAAGTGCCTCTCTAAGGAACTTGCCGACAAGATGTTTCGAGATCTACATGAAGGTACCTGCAGATCCCATATTGCAGGACAAGCTCTTGCTAACAGAGCTATTACCCAAGGAGTATTCTAGCCTGGGATACGGAAGCAAGCTAAAGAATACTCACGGAAATGTGACACATGTCAGCGTCATGGGAATCAAATTCGGGCCCCTGCCCTCAAACTCCATGCTAGTAAGGTATACTGGCCGTTCAAGCGATGGGCACTCAATCTAGTTGGTGAATTCCCCAATACTCCTGGTAATAAGAAATTTATCCTTGTTGCCACGGATTACTTCACTAAATGGGTCGAAGCAGTTCTTCTATGCAGAACTCGAGAAGAAGAGGTTATTTCTTTCATTTGGCAGCATATCATCACAAGATTCGACTGTCCCCATTTGATCCGTATCGATAACGGTCCTCAGTTCGCTGGAGCCAAGGTCGTAGTATTTCTCAACAAACACAACATAATCCATTCTCCATCAAACCCGTACTACCCCAGGGAAACTGACAGGCGGAGATCACAAGCAAAATCATCATGGATGGTATCAAAAAGCGCCTTATGTCACAGAAGAAGGGCAACTGGATACGTGAATTACCTCATGTCTTATGAGCTTATCGAACTATGCCCCAGAGGTCAACACAGTGCTCTCCTTTTCTACTTGCTTATGGAACTGAAGCAGTAATCTCAACAAAGAACCACCATCCTGTAAGAGATCACGAGCTCACAGACAAAGAAAATGAGTTTGAATTGGCGTGCAACCTCAATTGGATCGATGAGACACGAGATTGAGCTATCGTAAATCTTGTTCGATATCATCAAACAATGGCAAATTCATACAACAAACGAGTTCGCACTCGGGAGTTCACTATCAACGACTGGGTCCTTCGAGAAATCCTAAATAGCAGAAAAGATCCACATGCTGGGAAACTAACAGAAAACTGGGAAGGTCCTTTCATGGTCATAGGTCGAACTGGTCTGGGTTCAAACAATCTCATGACGGAAGCCAGTGACAAAATTCCAAATCCATGGAATATAAGAAGATTAAAGTTATATCGACGCTAAACAGCTATTCCGTCGCTCAGCAACGCCCAATCCACCTTGAGGTTTCACCTCCAATGTATTTACAAAATCTTTTTAATTAATAAAATCTTTTTTTATCACAAGAATCCTTGCTATACAGTTCCACTTCATCTCAATCCATCTCCACCCAAGGGTTAAAGCACAATTTATACTAGCTCGATACCTAAGGGTAAAACCAATATCTAATATTGGTAATGGCATAGATAATACTAGCCTAACTCCTGAGGATACTCATACATCCGAAGGCGAGGGCCATAACGAACCTCTTAGCCTCAAGATAACAAGCCTAAAGCACGAGTGAGGAAAAAACTTGCTCGCTGCCGATAAGCTCCAGCATCTAATATTAGTAATGGCATAGATAATACTAGCGTAACTCATGAGGATACTCATACATCCGAAGGCGGGGGCCATAACGAACCCCTTAGCCTGAAGATAACAAGCCTAAAGTACGAGTGAGGAAAGAACTTGCTCACTGCCGATAAGCTCCAGCATCTAATATTGGTAATGGCATATATAATACCAGCCTAAATTCTGAGGATACTCATACATCCAAAGGTGGGGCCACAACGAACCTCTTAGCCTGGAGATAACAAGCCTAAAGCACGAGTGAGAAAATAACTTGCTCGCTGCCGATAAGCTCCAACATCCAATATTGGTAATGACATAGATAATACTAGCCTAACTCTTGAGGATACTCATACATCCAAAGGCGGGGTCTATAAAAAACCTCTTAGCGTGAAGATAGCAAGCCTAAAGCACGAGTGAGGAAAAAATTTGCTTGCTCCCGATAAGCTCTAACATCCAATATTGGTAATGGCATTGATAATACTAGCCTAACTCCTGAGGATACTTATACATCCGAAGGCAGGGGCCATAACGAACCTCTTAGCCTGAAGATAACAAGCCTAAACCACGAGTAAGGAAAAAACTTGCTCGCTGCCGATAAGCTCCAACATCCAATATTGGTAATGACATTGATAATACTAGCCTAACTCCTGAGGATACTCATACATCTGAAGGTGGGGGCCATAACGAACCTCTTAGCCTGAAGATATCAAGCCTAAAGCACGAGTGTGGAAAAAGCTTGCCTGCTGCCGATAAGCTCCAACATCCAATATTGGTAATGGCATAAATAATAATAGCCTAACTCCTGAGGATACTCATACATCTGAAGGCGGTGACCATAACAAGCCTCTTAGCCTGAAGATAACAAGCCTAAAGCATGAGTGAGGAAAAAAACTTGATCGCTGCCGATAAGTTCTAACATCCAATATTGGTAATGACATAGATAATACTAGCCTAACTCCTGAGGATACTCATACATCTGAAGGCGGGGGCCATAATGAACCTCTTAGTCTGAAGATAACACGCCTAAAGCATGAGTGAGGAAAAAACTTGCTCAATGCTGCTAAGCCTCCCTAAAGTCCATGGGTTGAAGCACAGATAATACTTACTTCTACGCCCACGGACTTCTTCTAATTCGATGGGTCAAACCAGATAATAACATCTACTGCAGGCGAAGAAAATGCTAGTTTCCAATATCAACATTTCGAATTACAACGCTCCTCTCAAGGGCCTATATCGATCACTGATCAAATCAATCAGTCACTGAAGCATCAACATCTACTAATTACAAAAGGTACTCGTAATCAAAATTTAAGTCTATTTCTTTTTAATTATGCTAGATTTTCTTGATGGGAGAGCAGTCAACCTTCCTCCCACAGCAGGAGTAGGTGAGACTACACTCGAGCTTCCCCCTATTTCAGTCCTGGATGCCATGTATTCTGGAGCTCGTTCAGCAACAATTTCTTTCCCTCGTGCTATCTGTTCAGCCGTCATGGTCCCAATACCACGATCCATAACCCCAATCGGATCTATGCTCGAGATATCGAGTTTACATACATAAGTCCTCCCAAAGAAGTAATTATGCATCAAATCCCTCTCAACCTGTAGAGATTTTATTTCCTATACAAAAAATGCAACCAATGCGCTTAATTGCCGTTGATACAAAGCTTCACCGATACATTTTTATTTCTCATGAACTACTAGTTCCATAAAGGATTGCTGAGTAACAGTAGCGCACTTGTTATCCCTCAAACGACGGGCTTTCGATTAAGCCAATTCGGCTGTTAATTGATCAATGCGTTCACTCATCTACCTCGTAATATCTATCGACTTCTGCCGAGAATTTGTGAGATCAATACGCATATTCCCCACTAACTCTTCTTTTCGACGAAGAAATTCCTTCATCTCTCAACTCCCATCTCCAGAAGCAATTTTACTATCCCTTTTATCCAATTCCAATTTGAGATCCTTCTTATAATTCATTTCCCGTGCACGTAACTCCCGCTCCAATTCGGTAATTTGAGCACAGAGTTGATAAATTCTTTCATTCATCTCCTTATCACATTGTACCACCCTCCTCACATTTCCATGGACGTGGGCCAAATCGTCCACCAAACTTTTGTTCTTGGCTTGAACCTTTGCTAAATCAGCCCTGCTCTGAGCCTCTCTCTCTTTTAAATGACGTAAATCAGCCTTCAAACGATCTAACCTGGCGATCAAACTATCACGTATTTGTGCAGAGTTACGCAATTTTAAATCTTTGCCCACAATATTACTGCTCAGTTTCTCAAAATTGGCCTCAGACACAGCCAAGTTAGTTCGCACAGTATCCAGGTCGATCTCTCTCTTTAACAACTGCTCGTTCAGAGCACGAATGTTACATTTCATATAAGATATCTTTTCATTCAATGCTCTAATGCGGTATTTGTCTAACTCAGCAACGTGCCGAGAACCTGACGCCGCTCTTTCCTTCAACTCAGCAAGTTTGCTGATAAGTTGGTTCAAAGCCAAATCCTTGCTCAAAAGTGTTGCAGTCTTATTCTCGACTTGGCTCTTAGCTTCTTCGAGCTTTAGAGAAAGCTTCACATTATCATCCAATCGATTTTCATACTGAGAGATCAAAGCCACATATTCTTCTGCATACTCAGCAATATACAAAAGAGTATGCTCTCCTCTCTCTCTAGCAACATCTAGCTCCTTCTGCATAACAGTTAGCAGGGACTCACAACATCAGTACCTAATTGGGAAATAGATCGACAGAAGCATACTGACAAACTTCCAGAACATTTACCTGCAAGCTCAGGAGAACCAGTGCCCCCTTGGCCTACCGACCAAGAAACAAGCTTTGGTCGCAAGACAGAGTGTACATACACAAACATCCTGAACTAGAACAAACTTATAATGTACATATCCATTCTTCTATTAAATTCATGTTCATCTAGTTATTAATTTATCTAAATTATCTAACCCACAAATCAGCAGATGAGTTTTTCTCCACTTCAAGCAGGCCCTCTAAGTCCACAACTCTGAGGCGCAAGCTTTTTATCTCCTATAATACAGGGTTTCATAAGAAAAATATTGTTGGCATCAAACAACAGTATAATATTACAAACTCGAGTTCATGTTTCGCAACCGATGTTATATTACACGATCATCCTACCCGATCAATAGTTTCCTGATTATCGGCAACTGTCTTTTTAACAACATTCAGATCATCCTCCATTTCCTCAACCTCCTCTTCATCCATAATTTTCTTCTCCTCATAATTCCCTACGCTAAATGCCAAAATCTCCGCCTTTGTATACCTCAGCTGGTAGAGCTTCCCTGCAAGGTTATTCCGAGAAGTAGCAGACGTGGACACCAATCGCTCTGCTTCAGCTACACTTTCGGCTCTGACTTCCTTTAGCTTTAGGGCAGCAGTTTCCCTTTCTATCTTCAGCTATAACTGAAAAGCTTCCCTCTCCCGACACAAGCTCTCCTCAAACTGGTTTTTCTTTCCCTCGAGCTGAGAGATTCTCCTTTCCAGCTCAATAGACCTATCTTGGAGACCAAGCTGAGCCCCCCTCAGAGCACGAACAAACTACAACAAGAAATAAGTCAGCTCGAGACGACAAAACAAAACGAAAAAACCAAATATTTACTAACTTTCTTAAACTCATCTTCAACAACAGTAACCCCCTACTCTCGAGCTTTAGCTCGACATTATTCCTCCATGAGACCGATTTCAACCTCAAAACGCAGCCTTAAGTCAGCCCCCTCAGCCATCTTAACGTTTTCCTCTAACACCACCTGCGACTTTGCGGGAGGAGTTACCTTCCTCCTTTTACTGTTATCGTCCACACTGTCCGACATAGCAGAATGAGATGCATCCCCCTTTTTCACGGTCTTTCTCATTGTAAGATTCCGTACAATAATGTCAGATATAGTGGCCATGTCTACTGGCCCATCTGGCATTTTGTTAAGCCGCGCAAGCTTCAAAGGAGTATTAATTTTAGGAGTTTACATATTCTCTTCCATAGAGCCTGGAGTTTTCCCAGCCATTCTCCTCTTCGCTTGAGATCTCCTAACCTTGTCGTCCTTACTAGCTACCCTTTTGAACCTATTTATCCCTAACCTTTTGAGAACAACCTCGAGCTCAATGCCTTCCTTGGCAATAGAATCTATGAAGGATTCCTTCCTAGAAACTTTGTAGCTAATTCCTGCATAAAAGATAGGCAACGTAAGATACAAATCAACTATAGAAATATAGTTTAAGATACAAATGATAGCTCGATTTTTAATGGTATACTTACCCTTTGTTATAGTTATATTATTAAGTTCTAGGGGTTCCTCATCAGACCGCTGAAGACATTCACCAGTCACCCATAAAAGGTTGTCGTTCTACACTCGCCCTGCTGAAGACAAGTCGAAGAAGCATGGTCTTGAAGAACTAGAAGAAAGATATGCACCATCAGTTGCTGTGACATACTTCACAACGTAATACTCCAGAAAATCCTTGGCAGTAATCCTACTCTCACTACCAGATGCAACCCATCTCTCATTAAGGGTTTCACATACAAGGATAACTTCCCAAAAATTATAATTTAGCTGCACCGGGCAAGCCCCAATCATATTCATAATACTCTTTAGCCAATTTTCCCAAAGGCAACTTCAACCCATAGTCGAACTGGGCTAAATAACAACAAAAACCATCAGTTCGACTCTCCTTCACCATGCCTTGAACGTACTCCAAGGACACTTCGTCCCCCAAACGTATGTACTTCTTTTCTTTAGCCAAATTAGGCAGCAAATACAGGTAATCCCCTCCTTGTCTGATACTGCAAGTCCTAAAGAAATTACCCCTATATCCAAAGGCGTGCCCCCAGATACCATCTACACTACTTTTGGCCTTACAGAACTCCCTAAATCGACTACAACCCATAGGGCACTCAACTCGGGAACCCTTCAATCGAGGCCATTCTACCAATTCTTCTACAATATCCTCCTTGTCCCCTACTCCAATAACAGGAGATAAACGCCCTACTAGGTCTACTTCATCAGCCTTTGCACAATCGGAGGTCGAGACCATACTTATTTACAGTAAAAGATCTACTATACAAGAAGCTGTTCCAACAAAACCTATAAATAGGTCAAGGTATATATATCAATTATTAGCTCACATTACTAGATCACTTCTACAATCACAATTATTACATAACGATTTTTCTCGCCCCGTAGTCATTTTTCCCCTTATTATTTTTATTTTGTGTTTGGGTGAGGATTACATCCTTATCCCAATACAATAAAGCTTTTTATACAAAAACTCTTATATACACAAAGACAGACTTACCTTCAACATCCAAGTGAGAGTCTACAGCGTTGGTCTGCACCAGTTTGCTCAATTTTTACAACTTCTTCAAAACTTCCTCGATCTCTGCCTCCTCTAGCTGTTCGCAATAGAGACTCCTAGACATTGTTTTCTTCTTATCCTTTCCTCCTTCGACGGTAATGGAATCGTCAGTTGAGATCTCTATCTCCCTAACCCTTCTTTTATATTTCTGGTTTTTTGTATTCGGAGATGGAGGAGAGGGAGTACTTATATACCTTTCCCCGAGCCGCTGGTGGTTTTGAGTTTTCGAATAAACAGTCCTTGATTCCTGAACCAAGCCGTCTGTTCGTCTAAACCTGTCAGGCATGCGTACCGCTTCTGTGAAACCACCTTCCCATCATTACACCAAATATTATAGTTTAGCGTATCTCTCAGCCTCTTGGTTCTACTCTTTTCACAATGCCCCAAACTCATGATTATGAATTATCTATTTTAAAATTCCACGTACCTTTGTTTGCCCTACTTATACACCTTGACTTTAACGTCAATATCAATTAGGAACACAAATTCAAAAATTTAGTTTCAACAGCAATCCTAGTCATAGACTATTTTCGTGAAAAGAGTTTTCTTCAAGTAAATTCGGGCAGTTACATTTCAAAAATTCAAAAATACAACAGTCAATCACTCCAATCTCCAAGATACTTGCATTTGAAGCAACCGGTGTGCCCTTCGACGCCACAAGCTTTCAGTAGCCCTGAGGCGATATCCTTATCCTCATTGATGGTCTCCTTTCTTGCCATTATCATGACGAACTCTTTACAATCTTTAACGGACCTCCAACAGATACGCATGGACTCAGACCAGTACACGCGTTTCATTTCCTCGCCCATTTCTACATCAGTCATAGCCTCGTAGTTCGCTCGGGTCTCGAGCAGAACCGCATCATAACCTTGCTGCCCGAAAATAGCTTTCCTTATTTCATCAATCTTAAGTCTAAGCGCAAGTCGTTTAATGCACGCACTTCAACATCCCTCTAAGAGCGAGTCGTCACCATTTTTATGAATAACCATCTTAAAGAACAAGGCACACTTTAATATTGTTCAGTTAACAAGACTAATTTTTTGATTGACTATACGCAACATATTTCAGTTTCTATAACCCACTCTTCCCGGGTTCGAACTACTTACTATTATCTTTTTGTGCTTAATCGATCTATCTAAAGGTTACATTTCGTGCTTTATCTTTACATCTATTAAGCTCGAGTCATTTACGAGGTAGGATAAGGTATGCTATCCCACCAACTATTTACTCCCATATTATTACAGCTCGAGGAGGTGTCGACTATTTCTGCTTTTCGCTATTAAGAAACAAACAAAATATTCTTTTATTACGCTTGATTTTCATCTAACAAGTTCATTACAGGACTACTCCCTACAGCGTTGCTTTACAATTACAAAATCAAGCTTTTAGAACCTCGATATTACAAATACTTTCTCAAGCACGAGGATAGGTCTCTAGTTCATTTCTCGTTGCTAAGATAATGCTGATCTTCCAGAGAAACCTCAGTGACAGCTCAAAAAATGCAAGACTGTAATAGGTCAAACACCTCTTTCCACTTCATTTCCCTGTATGAAGAATTAAAAGAAAAGACAATTGTGCCGAAGGAAGCAATCCATCTTCCATACGCCACCTTTACCACTGCCGTCTCTTCCTCCTTATCCCCACCAACCCGAAGTTAGTAGAGCTTGAAGAGGACTCCTACATTAGAAATCATAACGTCATTAGAGGCCAGGGATTTTGTATCGCATACACCCCAGCCGCTAATCGGACACTACATAATACCCAAAAATATTTCAAAAAACACTTCTTCAACAAAATAGCAAAGGGAGTTTCCCTACTATGATAGCCAAAATACCATATCCGGAGTTCCTCCATGATGAAAGAAAACTGGGTATGATACACTTGATTCCTCATCTTATCCAAGATGTTACAAAGTAAAGATTTGTTGCAGGTTATTCGGCGATAAGATCTGACCACTATTTATAGAGATTCCGCATTTAACGCACGTTGTTTCCCAAGACAGTCATCCGCTTAAGAAAACCACAAGTCTGCCCATAACACTCACGCGTCATAATGACAACACACTCATCAATACAAACATTTCAGTTTTCATGCTCTCGCTTACGTCATCATAGGGTCTGAGTTTAGGGTTTTTTCTCAACTAAAGCCACACATGACTTCAATTACGAGGGGGCAATTGTAGGGACTTGTCCCTCGAGCTATGGACACTTGATCTCATCTATACCTCGAGCTCCAGAAGACTTGATCTTATCCAGTACCAGACTCACGCATAAACAAACACGTTACATACACATCAACAGTTACACATCGACCACGAACTCAAGCAGAACGTGGGTCATCCACAACAGATATAAATAGAACGAGTTAACGTACACCTGTCTCCCACGAGCTTGCAGTTACACACTCAACTTCCCATGACTCCCCCTTTCAGGAGAACGTGTTTAAGCACGATGTCAAGCTGAGAGTAGGGTCTATAAAGGGGCAGAGCTCCGAAGGAAATAGGACGGTCGACAGACAATTCTATGCACACAATTATCTAATCTCTAGCTATTTTTTCTTAGATTAACTCTTGTAATCAGATTTTTTTTCTCTCTCTAGCAATAATACTACTTTAACAAAATCCTCCACTCGAGGTCATGGTTTTTTTTTCTTCCTATTTATAGGTTTTCCACGCTAAATCCCCTGTGTCAAGTGTTTTCCCTTATTTAATTATTATCATAGTAGTTCTTGGTGTAAGGATCGATTTCAAGCTATTTCGAGCTTTGCAAAATCTGGTCCCTACATAAAGTTCTTCTGTTTTACATTATAATGATGTGCTCTCACCACCACACTCGAAACCAGCAAACAATGTTCCTGCCAGACAGTGTGGGTATTTTGGCGACAGGGTCAAATGAAAAGACGGGGGAAAAAAATTACCTATCCCTATCTTACCTCCTATGAAGACCACCCTGTCTGCTATCTTACTGATATTAAGAGAGGATGAACTCTTTTGAGAGGCGCAGGAGATTCTAGATGTCCCAAATAAACCTTTGTGCCAGTATCATAATATCCATAGCCATGAGACTGGCAACTATTACTTCCTTATACAAATTTTTTATCGTATAATCCTAATAAGAAGGCTTCACAAGTATGTGATCGATATCCTGAAGTTTCTTGAAGAAGAAACAAAGAAAATAGAAGTCGAACAAGATCACGAGCAAGGTGTGGCTGAACATCTTTATATGATCGAGATTGAGATGGGTAAGAAGCAGAAGAAGGATGATAGAATCACATCTTGTTAAAAGATGACATCATCAAAAAAATCTGCAAGACTTATATCCTGCTTCAGCAAGGCCAAACGTCCATATCACATTTCCTTCGAAGACTGCGATGCCAGTCATGTTAAATAGCCTCATGACGATCTATTAATGATAATACTTAAAGTTGGGCAGGACTATTTACACACACTCCTTGTTAACATGGGAAGTGCAGCTGACGTGAAGGCCTCAAAAATTTAGTCAAAGCTTCAACCACGACCATTACAGGCTTCAATGGTTCTAAGGAATTAGCCTTGGGGGAGATCACATTGTCTGTTTAAGCAGGACCAGAAACCACATTCGTCAAATTTATTGTTATTAACGTTGAGTCAAAATACTTGGGGATCCTGGGAAGAAGTTGGCTCCACTTCATCAAAGTAGTACCATCAACATATCATCTGTCATTCCATTTTCTAGCAGACCATGGTGCTTATGAGATAAAAGGGAGTCAAACTATAACATGAACGTGAGAGAATACCACCACAAACTTTCATATATCTAAACTCCTGAAAGTATAACAATTACAACAAGAACAACCTCTAACGTTTGAGAACTATGACACTGAAGTAGTTGAATCCGTAGAGCTCGATGGTTTAGGAAGAAACACTTCTGCTGTTAAAGAAGAATGTTGATGTCTTCATATGGTCTTTTCAAGAGATGCCAGGAATTAACCCTTCCATTGCATGCCATAAACTTAACCTTATACCAGACAGTAAGGCTATAGTGCAGGAACATTGTAACCTTGCCCCTGGGCTTCAAGAGGCGGTTAATGAAGAAATAGATAAGTTACTTTATGTTGGATTCATTTGAGAAGCTAAATATCCAAAGTGGTCTAGAACATTGTGGTAGCCTAAAAAAAGAATGGAAAAATCAGAGTGTGCGTTGACTTTACTGAGCCAAATAAGTTTACACCAATAGATAACTTTCCCCTTCTGTTGATTCCACACCTCCTCGATTCCGTAGCAGGCCATGAACTTCTTTTAATGATGGATACAACTTCAGGATACAACCAAATCCCTCTTACTGAAGAAGATCAAGAAAAGACTACATTCGACATAGAAATGGGCCTTTACTGTTACATAGTTATGCCCTCTAGATTAAACAATGTTGGAGTCATATGCCAGCGGCTCATCAAAAGAATGTTTAAAGATCACTTAAGTAAAATCATGAAAGTGTACATCAATGACATGATCTGCAAAAGCCCAAAGTAAGAGGATCATTGTAAAAATTTACAAACCATCTTTGACATCCTTTAGATGTACCGCATGAAGCTCAATCTTGAAAGTTCTTGGGCCATCTAGTTAGCAAGAGAGGTATAAAGATTGATCCCAAGAAAATTAAAGTACTTAGGGCCATGCCATCCCCGCGAACCATAAAAGATGTCCAAAAACTTGTAGGTAAGGTTGCAGTTCTTCACAGGTTTATCTTAAAGTCATCTGATAGATGCAAACTTCTTTACCTCCTTCTTCGAGGAAATCTAACTCCTATGAAAAGAAACAACCCAAGGAAATCGTCTGGACTCCAGAGTGTGAATTGGGTTTTCACAATCTTAAAAGATAGTTGAGGCATCCTCCTATAATGAGTACTCCGATTGAAGGTGAAACACTAACAATATATTTATCAAATAACTCAATTAGTTATGTTCTTATTCGAGAGATGTAGTTGAGAAACTAATTTACTTCATTATTAAAATTCCCATGCCCACTGAAAAAAGATACACAATAACTGAAAAGTAGCTGCTCGTCCTGGTCTACAGTTCTTAAAAACTTTGACCTTATTTCCAAGCATACCCCATCAAAGTGATTACTAATTTCCCCCTCAAACTAGTACTGTTCAAAAAAGAGAAATCTAGAAGATTTTAACAGTGGTAAGTTTTCCTCAGGGAATATGACATATCTTTCAAACCCCAAATATCGATTAAAGGACAAGTAGTCACCGATGTTTTTGCAGATTTTCCCTTCGAAGATCCCGAATGGAGAAAGCTCGAAGAAGTGCTGGCAGATGACTCAATTGCAGAACTAGACGCATGGTCAAAGAGTATAGGATGAAGACTCTTTATAGATGGCTCTATTGGACTACGCGGATCCTGAATTGACATTGTTCTAGTTACACCCTTTAATCATCGAATTGAGAAAGCAATCAAACTCTAGTTTTATGCAATAAACAATGAAATATAGTATGAAGCTATCTTACATGGTCTTTGTAATGGCCTAATTCTGTAAGCTCAAAGTAGCCTAGAATTAGCTTTTACACCAATGTACCTATGATAAAATCTAATAGAAAGCAAGAAATAACACAGGTGTTTAGCGTGGAAAACCAATGAATAGGTAGAAAAACCACGACCTTAGGTTAAGGATTTTTGTAATAGTAACGTTTATTGCTTAAGGCTGATATCTTATTACAAGTGATCTCTAGACTTAGAAATGCTTGATCTTGTGAATAAGATGCTTGAGGTTTTAAGAATCTAGAAAATATAGTTTTCCTGGTGATTTCTCGTGTGCTTTTTTGGTCCTCGTCTCTTATAGAACTTTTTCTTTATATAGGCCTTTTCTGTAGTTCTTCATCGTACTGAAGAACGTTCTCCGAACAATGTGGTTAGTGGCGGTTGACTAAGTAACTGCTGAGTTCATGAGAGACAGGTGTTTTGACTTGTTCAGGTTCTTCTGCTTGAGCTCGACCCACATTTTTTATCAATTCGTGCAGTAGGTGGCAATGCTGACTAGAAAAGCTATGTGGAGGATGCGTGGTTCTAACATGGGGGTAGTTCGATCTGGAGATAGCTCGATTCAGGTAAAACCGAGTGGTAGGCCCCTACAATCACCCCCTCGCAACGGAAGTCGCGAGTGACATTGGTTGAGAAAGAATTTTTGGGTAGATGGGTTTGAAATTTGAATGAGGAAGGAAGTAATGATGGTGTTTGACTGCATGAAAAATGCGCGTGTCAATGGGGAAGTACGTGCATTGAATGTTGATTAGAATATTGATGTATGTGACGGTTAGGGGTTGAAGAGTTGCGTTCGCATTGAATGATGATGCTTGGGAAAATTTATCTGTACAATAAATGTAGGGTTAAATAAATAGTACCTGTATCGAGGTTGGTGGCCAAGTGCATCTGTTTTACTAATTTGTTTTCTGAAAGTGTGAAGATGGTGGGGACCTATAGGGCGGCTCTTGAAGAGAGAATTGCTTCTGAAATGCAGAGGTTGAAGTTGAAGTATTTCAGAGATCAGTCCTTGGAGAATCCTACTCTAATTCCTATTCCTCTAACGTATTAAAGAATGTCAGCAAATGAAGCTGCTGAAGCTGAGGAGCAGTTTTACTGTAGATGGAGGTTTTACCATATTGTCTTTACAGGTGAGCAACGTTGGGCTTGTCTTTGCATTCTTGCAGAAGTAAAGGTTGGGGAGGCAGATATAAGGATAGGCATGACTGTAAGGCAGTTACGCTAAAGTCTTGCATTCAAATGGATTTTAAGGTCGGCCCCTCTTCATCTCTGCCAACAATGAGGGGGTTATGGTTATAGGAGAGGCGGTGGTGGTAGTGGAGGAGGAAGACGGAGAATTAAAGTCTGATTTTGCATTTCTATTGCCACTCTGCGTTGAGAAGACCTTTAGTTTGAAGATTTGGTTCAAGCACTGAGTCTTCTGCTTCCATAGTTACTATTTGAAGTTTGTCTAAACTTTGACCTGACTCATAGGAAGGAGGATACTCGTTGTTTTCAATATCTGCTTTACATCAGGGTGAAAGATCACTGAAGTAGAACGAGCTGAAGGATTTGACACTTTGGAGTGCCCGAAGGACTTGCTAGCAGTAAAAGTACTTGAAAAATATGTAACTATAAAATATCTTGTGTTGAGGCCTTGAAATACTTGTTATCTATAAAAGCACATGATGTTGAATACTTGAAAAACTTGATATTGGTAAAAGCACTTGTAGTTTGTTTTGAGATGAATAAAAGTCATTATCCAAACTCTATGTTCATATAAAATAAGATAACTCTAGAAATCAAGCTGTATGATCTAAAGACTTTCGAATATTGTATGAAATGAAATGTATGAGGACAGAAAGTAAAAATATTTGTAATAATTGAGCTGTTAGTAATTTATCTGTAAAAATATGTGTAGTAAAAGATGTTATTCGATCTGTGTGCTGGAAATGTGGGGGTAAAAGAAATTATAAAAGGTTCGGAATAAAGATTCGATCTTGCAGAGGTCGTTCTAGAATATTAGACTTGGAAAAAATAAGCTCGATTTGGAATTGTATTGATTGACTGAGTTCGATAGGAAGAAATATGTTCAAATAATTAATCTCATGATATTGGGGTTCTGTTACGAGATAATAGGATAATATCACGACTTGAATGTATAAATAAGGGGGAAAGGAATTTTAAGTTTGGGGAAAGAAATAAGAATGGTATGGACTCGATCTGAGAAAATTCGGTATACCGCTAAAGGGTGGTTGGCGATAAAGATCGCTGAAGTGCGGGAGTGAATTTTTAGAGTGTTAGAATATGATGTTGAGCTCCCAGCGAGGGAGGTTCAACTGGATGGTTTAGTTGTAATTATATGTGAGGTGATGTAGCGAATGTAAATTGGGATGACAGAATGTATGTAACTGTACGAGTTTGAATAATTTAAAAGAAATTATTGTTGAATTAATCCTCTATATTTGTAAATGTTGTTGTGACTGTTGTGAAAAAGGAATTTGAAAATACTTGAAATTTTGTTATGAAAGCTTTGGAAATGGCGTCATTGTTGCTATAAGTAGAAGAAACAAGTATAGAAAAAATAGGGAGCTTCTGATTTTGTCCCTTGTATAAAAGTTACGAAAACTCGATTGCGTGTAAGCGTGAGTCATCATGAGTGTGGTGAGGGTAGAGGGAGATTTGGAAAAGAGAGATAAAAATAGACTAAAATATAAGGCAAAGGGCAATGCTAGGAAAGCATTTTTACCAAAAAGGTACAAGACGTCTGACATGAATAGTAGAGGGGATGCCTTAATTCCAAAACCGAGGATGGCTCGTGTAAGGCTCAATAACTGCCAACAGTTAGAGAGAGAAAATACAAATACTGCTTCATCATTGTCAACCAAACGTTTCTCAACTTCTAAAAACTTGAAGAGCAGTGAAATAATAAGGAAGAAGAAAAGCAAAAATAACATAGAAACTCATGGAGATTTAATTGATAGTGATCATCAGTCAAAGTGTGAGTGAGTCGCTGATAATGAGTCACGAAGGTGGTTGTATAATAACATGGTGATGGAAGGATTTGACGCTACTTCAGATTCGCATTCGGACATAACAGGTTAGTAGAAGATTTATGATGCATATATGTATGTTTGAAGATCATGTTTTGTTTCTAGGTAAAGTAACAAATTACTATTTATAGTAATCTATAAAACCTGCCTGATATATGATATACGAAAGATTTTTGTATGTGTTGGACGTATATATAAAAGATAATGATAGATATCTGGACCTGTTTTTAGGTTGATCGTGAGGAGTATTTGCATAGGAATAAATCCTTTTCTATAGTTTATATGGCGAGTTCCCCTGTAAGTGAGGCATTGACCTTTGGCCGGTCGGCCGATTCTGAGATTGAAATGTCTAAAAGAGAGGAAGAAATAGATTTTGATCAATTTCTAGATTTTCCTAGAAGATTGGTATCCTATCCTCCTCGCTCTGATGTATTCAAAGAGTTCTATAAAGCCAAGGCTTCGGCAGGAGGTAGATGGGGTAACTGTATAGAATATGCCGATAGGCAATTAGGGGCTGCACTGTAACGACAGGGGAGGAATATTTTTATTTGTTGGCCGATTTGGCAACGGAGAAAAGGAATAGGGGTATAGACAAATCAATCTCTTTGAAGTATTTCGATGGGAGTGTTTAGAGTAAACTTTCAGAGGGCTTTTTAAATTACCTGTCTCAGTTGGAGTACGGGTTGAGCCTGCCCCTTAACAATCTAGCGAAAGGGATTATGAACTTTATCAGGGCATGTCCCCTTGAGAAGAATGGGAACATGTGAGAGGTGATAAGTGTTTGTAAATCTCTGAATTTATGGTGGGAAGGAGATGGGAGAAAGAGGAGGATATCCTCTGAGGACATTTTGCAGTTTCATGGGGTAAAAAACTATTCTACAAGTAGAGGGGCATACTTTTGTACGAGCTCGATTCGGTCTTTCTTCTTTGATTTGAACTCAGCAGGTCGACCATGGAATGACAATGTGATAAGGGTGAAGGTTGATTGCCTTCAGAGAGATGATGAAGAACCCATGGAACTTCTGTTTAGAACTGTAAAACAAAGTAAGTATAATAATGTATAATGTATGAAATTGATAGTTGAAATTGTATGATGTTTTGCTGATGATAATGTTTTATGAATGATAGCTCCCAAATCTCAGGTGGCTAGGAATGAGCCGTTGTTGGATACAGTTGCTCAGGAAGAGACAGAGCTCGAGGCTGTATTTGAGGATCTTGGCATTAGCAGGAAAAAATGTGTTAACAGCCAAGTTGAAAAAGTTCAAAAATCTCAGTCGACGAGACTAACGAGGAGTACTGACGGTAGTAAGAAGATGGGAAGTGATGGGGAAAGGCGAGTCAACTCCTACAATCCCCCTGGAGTAGACTGCACAGGGTTATTTGAGTCCACTTTGTTGAGCAAATTAGCTTGAACCTTTCCCAAGAAGTAGATGTTGGAGCGCCCTTTAACCTATGGAACCATAAGAAGTGGTGAGGCCGTGAAAAGGAGAAGGGTTGAACCATCTGAGAGGTCGGGGATGAAGGTTGTGAAAGAACGATCTATTGTAAAAGACGATTTGAAAGAGATAGAGGAAAAGGCCAGGTTGGCAACTCTCCACGGGGAGGTGGAGATGAGCAAAATGGTAGGTTCATATGCTCAAATGTTTATTGGATGAATTTTGTATTATGATTCGAGCTAATCAATAAGGTTGACTTGTTTTTTTTTGCAGGCTGCTCATCTGATGAAGGGAATATGCCTCAGGGTCAAGAAGGAGAGAGCTGAGCTGAAGAGGAAGAAGGTCAAGCTTGAAAGGAACGTAGCTCAATTGAAAACTGATCTGCTCAAGGAGGGAAAACGGGTAGAGGCTTTGAAGGCTTTGCAAGTGGTGGAGATAAATAATCTACATGCAGAAGCAAGAGTGAATTTGGAAGGGGTAATTACAGAGCGTGATAGACTCGGGCCCCACCTCATGTCAAAAGGATATTCTGAGATGAGATGGATGCCATTAGGGTAGACACCTATGTGGAGGATGAGGGAGATAAAGAGATTGAAGATGTTGCTATTGGCATTGTTGACGGGTTGGATGGCGTATCTCCTCAGATGGTGAAAGACAACCATGGGGATGACAACGAGCGTCCAGAAGGGGAAAATGAGAAGGTAGAGTAGAGTGATGGCTTTGTGATTATATGAATATTTGGGAAGTTTTGTAAACTGATTAGATATCTTTTTGTTTAATAGAATTCTAAAGGCTAAGTAACTTTTGTAAACCTTGTTGTAGGAACTTAAAGACATACGCCTCAGAATAAAAGATTTAGAGGCAAAGCTTACTAAGGAGAGAGAAGTCTCAGCGTCCCTGTTGTCTTCACAAGTGGAGCTACTGGTTAGAATAGAGCAAAAAATATTTGATTTGTATACTTCATTAGTATAGAGCTACGAAGTAATAAATCAAGTATAAAGAGGGATCAAAAACCTATTATCGGTTTAGTAGAAATGGCTCTGAAATGCCACGCAGGAAATACGAAAGTATTAATAACTTTAAAAAATAAAGAATGTGTACCTTAGACTTGGGAGTATATGTTATGGAGTATCCGTCTGAGATTGTACTTCGACCTTAAGTTTAGAAGTAGTCTTATATGATAGATGTAAAAAAATTGATATCTTGTTAGAAATGAGTCATATGTGGTGACTGATTGCTCTGAATCAAACTTGATATAATGTATTTGTAATCTGCAGGTCGAATTGGAGTCAGCTCACTTGTGCGAGGAAGATGCTCACTAATGTAACTAAGAATTTGCAGATGAGTTTGATAGGATAACGGAAGCGAATGAAGATAGGGAAGATCAAGATGTAAAAGTGTACTTTATGTTTATTGAGGCAACATAGACTGTTGTCGACCTAGCTCGGAAGATCGAGGAGAAGGATACCAAAAATGAGAAAGGGCAAAAAGAGCTTGAGTTAAAAGAGTATACAGCAAAACTCAAAATCTAAAATGATGTGTTGATGGTAAAATTTAGGGAGGCTGACATGGCCCATTGCCGTTTACAGGCACTAGAAAGATCAGAGGAAGGTTTTAATTGGTCTATGGCCGGTTTGAAAAATGATTTGATCAAGACGAATAACAATCATGAGCAAACTCGAGCTGATCTAGCGAATAATAGGAGCGAGCTAGAGTGATTGAAGAAGAAGTTGGTTGATAAGGATAATGAGCTGAAGAGAGCTCGAGAGGAACTATCTGCGTCTGTAGTTGCAGTTGATCAACTAACTACTGCTTTACTTGCCAAAGATTTTGAATTTCAGACGGTACAGTTTAAGTGTGATGAGTTGAACGAGAGAGTGACGTGATTGAAGACTGAATTGGCATAGGCCAATTCACGTGTTAGATACGCCGAGGCAAGAGAGTGCTCAAGAAAGAATAAAAATGATGCCAAGATCTCCCTTGTGCAAGGAGACGTTGTCAGTTTATCAGGTCAAATAAGAGAGCTGGAGGGGGATGTCGCTCGTATTCAAGGTCATGTGCAAAATGGAAATGAGAAGTTAATGTAGTGTCAACGGAAGTTGAATGCTGCTCTTTCTAGGGAACAAGGGTTTGAGTGGACTATCAAAGGTAAGAACACTTTGATACAATAGAAAGACGCAATATTACAGAAGATTTTGGATGTTGAGGCACTGAACAGGGAGATTAAGGTACTTCGTACTCAGGTGGCCGATTTAGAAATGATTAATCGAGCTGAATTCGCAGAAGCCATCAAAAAATTGGAGAAGAACATTACTTTTACCGATTGGGTTGATAGAGAAATGATATGCTTAAAAAATGTTATGCGAGGTCAGAAGAACGCCTTTAGAAGGGTGGAGTAAATTTCTCTAGGTCGATTGTAACCGAGGCCTCGCACTCAAAATTGTTGAGGGCAGTCATTGCCTATTTTGTAGAGGAAGTAAAGAGGATTGAGTCAGAAAGAGATACCTTGTTCAACATTTTGTCAGACAGGGGATGTATTTGTCGAGTTAATATAGATCAAGGAAATTTTATGCAGTCCATGGAAACGGATCTAGGCCCTCGAACTGCTAAATTGATAGAGCATAATAGGAGAATTGGGACTGCTCGAGCTCAAGAATTTATAGAAGATCAATCTCCTGCTGTGGGGGAAGCTCAAGAATTTATGGCTGACTGACCTCTTATTTATAGGGAAAGCATAGTTATTGCAGATAAGTTGAGAGATAAAAGCTAGTATCACCTTTTCTTTATCTTATGTCTCTTAGAGGCTTTGATGTAATACAAGTGTTACCTTTGTTCTAATCGCTGAGATTTAGTAGAGTTAGCCCAACAAAGTATTATCCTTGATCGAACTGGTATGATGTCGCAGCCATATTGAGGTAGATGAAAGCTAGTTTTACCTTTACTTCATCTTATGTCTGGTAGAGTATTTGATGTAAAACAAGTGTTACCTTAGTTTTAATCGTAAAGATTTAGTAGAGTAAGCCCAGCCAAGTGTTATCCTTGATCAAACTGGTATGATATCGCAGCCATATTGAGGTAGAAGAAAGCTAGTTTTACCTTTGCTTTATCTTATGTCTGGTAGATTCCTTGATGTAAAACAAGTATTACCTTAGTTTTAATCATAGAGATTTAGTAGAGTCAGCCCAACCAAGTGTTATCCTTGATCGAACTGGTATGATGTCGCAGCCATATTGAGGTAGATGAAAGCTAATTTTACCTTTGCTTTATCTTATGTCTGGCAGAGTCTTTGATGTAAAACAAGTATTACCTTAGTTTTAATCGCAAAGATTTAGTAGAGTAAGCCCAACCAAGTGTTATCCTTGATCGAACTGGTATAGAAGCCGAAAGCTAGTATTATCTATGCTTTAATCTATATGATGTCTACGAAGAAGAGACATATATAGGAGAAAAACTTATAAGTTTCATTGAATAGAAAAGGATGTACATTGGATGGAGATGAAAATCTCACTTTTGGAATGGGAAAAGTGAGAAAGTAAAATGGAGTATTGAGGGACTTAATGATAGTATCATTTCAGTCGCCTAGTATTCCAAGGACTTGAAATATTGACTCCTTCTTCTGTCATGAGGTAATATGATCCCAGACCTAAGAAACCTGTGATTAGGAATAGACCCTACCAATTGTCTGGTAATTTCCCAGTATGAGGCTCTTTACGGTGTTGAGGCATTTCTCTGAGGACGAGATCATCGATCTGGAAGGTACGACTTCTGAATTGTTTGTTGTACGAACTAGCTAGCATATGGTGATATTGACCTAGGTTAGCGATGGCACAAACTTTCTCATCCTATCTGTAACGTGGGCTGCGCATTCGATCATCTTGTCATTCTTCTTGTATTGCTCAGAGTAATGGTAGAAGATGAGTAGAGAATCTGTGTAAACTGAGAGTTCTGGGACGCCGAGCTCAAGAGTGAGACCGAGTCCATGAATGAGAGCTTCGTACTCGGTGATATTATTTGAGGCCTTAAAATCTAAGTGGATTGATTTCTCAATTTTATTGTTGGAAGAAGTAATCAATACGATTCCAATTGCTGACCCTACGGGTCCTGGTGATCTATCTGCAAGAAGTCTCTGCCCTTTCCTTATAATCTATTCTACTCGCTCCTCAAATGTTTTAGGGGGTGGATTTTCAGCAACTTCCTATGCAGGCTAGGATTGTGCATCTCCCACTCGGGATCCTCCACTAGAAAATCTGCGAGAAAATCGGTAACGGCCTGACTCTTTTCAGAATGACATTGTTCGAACTTGATATTATGTTCTCCCAAACTGATTAATCACTGTTGCATTCTTCTTGACTTTTCTTTCTTGGACAGAACCTCTCGAAGTGGGTAGTTCATCATGACTTTGACGGAATGAGCTTGGAAGTAGTGCTTGAGTTTCTGTAAAGTATAAACAAGAGTGAGAAGAAGTTTCTCAATTTTAGAGTACCTCATTTCCACAGGAGTGAGGATTTTGCTAATGAAGTAGACTGGTTTCTTAAATTTCCCTTTAAGTCGAATGAGAACTGAGCTGAGTGAAATATCTGTAACTGCCAGGTAGAAAATTAGTTCCTCATTATCTATTGGGGTGCTCATGATGGAAGACTTCCCCAAAAAGATTTTGAGATCCTTAAAAGTTGTTTTGCATCTGATGTCCATTGAACCTTTGTATTTGGTTAAACTTTTCCTCGTTTGGTACAACCATGGAGTAATAAGAATAACCAACGACAACGATTTGAAGATTTTGAAGCAAAACGGTTAATAGCAACAATCTTGCTGGCATGTTTCTTAACGTCTTTTATTATTTTCAGAGATGCCATGTTGAGGAGAGCCCGAATCTAATCTGGATCGGCCTTAATCCCTTTCTTGCTGATGAGGTGGCCTAGAAATTGACTTGAATGTACCCTGAACTAGCACTTATCAGGACTGAGACGCATCCTGTAAGATCGAAGAATGTTGAATATTGTATTGAGATCTGAGATGTGGTTGATGGACTGCATGCTTTTAAATAAGAGATCGTCAATGTAGACTTCCACGACTTTCCCAAGATGTGTTTTGAGCATTGTAGTCATCAACCGTTGATAAGTTGTACCTGCATTTTTGAATCCGAAGGGCATGACTTTGTAACAGTAAAGTCCCCTTTCAGTGATAAAAGCTGTATTTTCTTGATCTTCATCCAAGAGTGGAATCTTATTATATTTAGAAGTAGCGTCCATCATAGATAGGAGTTCGTGACCTGCTGTAGAATCAAGGAGCTGATGAATGTTGATAAGAGGGAAACTTTCCTTTGGAGTATGTTTATTTAGATCGGTAAAATCTAAATAAACTCAGACTTTTCCATTCTTCTTTGAGATATCGACGATGTTAGATATCAAATCTTGATATTTGGCTTCTCGAATGATCCTACTTTGATTAATTTCTCGATCTCCATGTTAATTTTATCTCGAAGTCATGGTGATAGGCGTCGCTGCTTCTGTTTGACCGTAGTAGTGTTGATGTTGATGGCCAATTTGTGACATGCCTTGGCCAGATCAAACCCAAACATCTCTTCAAAAGACCACGTGAAAACATCACGGTTGAGTCGTAAGAACTGAATGTGAGCTTCTTTTTCATGTTGAACCGGCTTAGTACCAATTAAAGTACCTCTGTTAGGTCCATCAATGTTGATATATTCAGTGGGCTCCTCCATGGAAGGCTAATCATCGGGGTGATCAGCTTGCTGTCATTGCTATACAGCATACCTGTTAGAAGTATCTAGAATCACAAAGACAGTATTTTCACAAGCTCGAGAAAGCCTTTGACTACTTCTGATCTCATAGATACTGTCGTTATGTTTGAAGCAGAATGCTTGATGATAGGTGGAAGTGATAGCTTCCATGTTATGAATCCAGCAACGGCCCATAATCTTGAGATAACGAGATTTGGCGTTGATCACGTAGAAGATGACGTTGATTGTGGTTGGTCCTACGGTAATAGGTAAGATGATTTTCCATTCTCACTCTTCTTTAGATCCATTGAATCCACTGATATCAGTGTCTCTTTAAATGACTTGATCGGCCAAAACCATTTGGTCGATAGTGCTCTGAAAGAGAATCTCAATACCACTGCCATTATCGATCATCATTATGTACATGACAAACTTCTTTATCTTGAGCATTATGACTAATGCATCATGATGTAGAAACTTGATATTGCAAGTATCGCAATCTTCGAATGATATCTCGAGTCGGAGATTACTCGACTCAGGCAGGTGTGAGATCACAGCATTCAAACAGTCTCTTATGTTTGAATCGATTAGAGTTGGTTATCTGATTAATCTCGATCATGTTTCTATGGCACAAATGGTAGAGATGCTTCTCCACAGCTTGATCTTTGACCTGGACAACTTCAAGCAGCTTCTTATAGCTGCCATCCTTAGTATGATTCCAGGTCGACAATATATTCAAACATCCGTCCCTCCTTAAAAATATATTTGATCAACCTTTGTAAAGCATATCAATTGTCAGTAGAATGATGGTTTACCCTATAATGCATGCAGTATGGTCGGCTGTCGATTGGTTCTAATGGTTGGGGCAGACGGTAGAGCTTATCCTTTGAGCGGATTAGAAAAATTGTGGAGATTAGAACATTCATCTATGGGAGGACTGGTTTGACTTGTGACCCACCATTTTGAGGGTTGTTGGTGTTTCCCTTGGTATGCTTTTGGACTCCCTGATCCTCTTTCGGTTCAGTGTTTCGATTTGTAGATGGACCCTTCGTGGTAAGGAAGAATTTAGTAGATTTATGCCTTTCGGATATCATCCTTTCCAGGCCAACATAACTATTGACCTTGGTGATCATATCCTCCAAAGTCGCTGGATTAATGAGGAGAGGTGATCTTTGGCTTTGTAATCGAGCTGGAGTGCGTTGGTGAAAGCAGTAACAACTATTTTCTGATCGATATTGTCTACTTGACGCGCGAGCTCCAAAATCTTCTTCGCAAAAGCCTCGAGCTTTTTTTTGTGTGACTGTTTGTGATTGATTAGAGAATATAAATTCTCTTCTTTATCTCTGTTATGAGTATATGTCTTGATGAACTATTTCTACAGATGTTCAAATGTGTATATGGATTCTTCAGGTAGAGAGTAGAACCATCAGAGTGGTTCCTACTGCAGACTTGGGGTGAACAGATGGCAGAGAATGTGGTTGAGATTGGAGTACAACCCTAATGAATCACATTATTGTTGAATATGCTCCATTGGATCGATACCCTTGTATTTGTGAATTTTTAGAATATGGAAACCTTTTGGTATTTCCATATCAAATAGTTCTTTGGAAATTAAACTTCCTTAAAATTTGGTAAGGTCTTTGGTAGTACCAAGAACTTGTGCTTCGATAAACACCTTAATACGCTGGTCCATATGCTCTTGTGTTTCATAATGACGTGTCGGTTGAGTGACTTGATAAGGAGGTTGCAGATTGTGAGTACCGGTACCTTCACTCAAACGATCTCGTGCTAGAACTCGAGGTTGAGGTTACTATTCCTTCTCTTGATGTATGGAACATCGGTGACCTCGGCTGGCCTCAGACTGAACTTCATCACCCAAATGAATGGAAGGTTGAGGCTCATTCCGAATATTTCTGGAAACGACTTTGTTTGTGGCTCCTTGAGGTCCCAATCTTTCCTGCGCTGAAACCTAGGAGGCTTTTGGAACCTGATCGCGATCTTGTGTTGTAGGAGCATGTTGAGTGTTATACAAAGCTTGCAAGACAGTCTGCATTGTTCTTATTTGATCTTCATGGCGCTTGAGCACCGTCAAACGAGCTTGTCGTTCGGCATCGAATTCCTTCTCACAGAGCTCTCGGTCGAGAGTTAATTATCATTCGAACTCGTTGCGCTTCTCCTTATCAGTGTTAAGATTCACCCATAGCTCTGTTAGTTATTCTGGCTTAACTGAAAGATTGAGCTTAACTCCGGTTATTAGTCGCCTAAATGTGACCATGATTAAAATTTATAGTAAAGTGAATGAATGCCTTAGGATATCGTGGAAATGATTCTTTTCCCATAGATGGTACCAAATGTAATGGCCTAATTCTGTAAGCTTGAAGTGGTCTAGAATTAGCTTTTACACTAATGTACCTGTGATAAAATCTAATGGAAAGTAAGAAATAACACAGGTATTTAGCGTGGAAAACCTATGAATAGGTAAAAAAAATAATGACCTCGTGTTGAGGATTTTGGTAATAGTGACGTTTATTGCTTGAGGTTGATATCTTATTACAAGTGATCTCTAGACTTAGAATTGCTTGATCTTGTCAATAAGAAGTTTGAAGTTTTGAGAATCTGGAAAATATATTGTTTTTCTGGTATTTTTTTTTGTGTTTTTTTAGTCCTCGTCTTTTCTGGAACTTTTTCTTTATATAGGCCTTTTCTGCAGTTCTTCATCGTGCTGAAATACATTCTTCGAATAATGTGGTTAGTGGCGGTTGACTGAGTAGCTACTAAGTTCGTGAAATACAGGTGTTTTGACGTGTTCAGATTTTTCTGTTTGAGCTCGACCCACATTTTTTATCAGCTCGTAGAGTAGGTGGCAATACTGGCTGAAGAAGTCATGTGGAGGATACGTAGGCCTTACATACAGGTAGTTCGAACTAAAGATAGCACGATTTAGGTAAGATCGAGGGGTATGCCCCTACAATCTTGATCTTTCCTTGACACTTAGAGCGGAAGAGATAGTTGTCTATATGGATTCATTGTTAGTGGCCAACAATTATAATAAAACATTTACAACATTAGGAAAAATGGTTGATTACACCGCGCTGGTCGAAGAAAAGATGAAACACTTCAAGACAACAACAATTTCATATCAACCTAGAGCTAAAAACCGTTATGCCGATGCACTAGCATACATCACCGCCATGGTCAAGGATGGTAAGAAGAGAACTTTGGAGGTTGAAGTTATCAAACATTCTAGTCTTGATATAAGTCATACCATGCAAATTCAAGTTGCTGAAGATGAAGATCATGAAGATTGGAGAAAGCCATTCCTTACATATTTCAACTTCGATACCCTACCTAAAAATAAAGTGGAAGCTCGGTCTTTAATAACAAAATGTCCATGGTTCAAAGTCCAGGAAGGAATATTATATCGCATCACTTGTATAGTTCCACTTATCGAATGCATTTCATAAAAACAAGCTCAAGTCAAAATTTAGAAACTTCATGAAGGAATTTGTGTCGCACACATTTCAGGATGGTCGCTAGTACAAAGAGTATTCACACACGGTTTATAATGGCCGAAGATGCGACCAGACTGTGAAGATTTTGTTAGAAAGTGCTACAAATGCCAGATCCACGCCCAAGACATCAAAAGCCTAACACTTGACTTACATGTCAGTAATGTCCTTTAGCCAGTCAAAAGATGGGCAATTGACTTCATTGGTCCCTTCCACCCAATATCCGGTAACATAAAATTTATTCTTATAGCTACAAACTACTTTATAAAATGGGTCGAAGCCGTACCACTTTATCATGCTGACGAAAACAAAGTTATCAAATTCCTCTAGGAGCACATCATCGCCAGATTTGGTTGTCCTCAGATGATAAGATCAAATAATAGGAAACAGTTTATCAGCAGCAAAGTCCTTAAATTCCTCGACAAATACAAAATCCAGTTGACTACTTCGATACCTTATTATCCCCAGGGAAATGGCCAAGCCGAAGCTATCAATAAAAGCATCAAGTCTGGGTTACGAAAGCCCCTCGATGAAAAGAAAGGCAGATGGACCGAAAAAGTATTTAGTGTCTTATGGGGATATAGGACCACACCGCGAACATCCACAGGCTGTACCCCTTTTATGACGGTCTTTGGAACTGAAACTATAATCCCATCAGACCTCGACCTCCCAACCGCTGGAACACAAGTCACGAACGAAGATAATGAACTTGAACTTCTCTATAATCTCAATTGGATTGAAGAAACTCGAGATCATGCAATTGAAAACTTGGGGCGATATCATGATACTATAAGGTAAGCATACAACAAAAAGGTGAGAAAGAGTACATTTGACATCGGTGATCTTGTACTTCAACGAATTCAAGACAATACTCGACCTAAAAACTCAGGAAAATTATCTAAGAATTGGGAGGGGCTTTACATTATCATCGACAAGAACGACAATGGTACTTACTGGTTGATAACTGAAAATGAAGTACAAACATATATCCAATTAAACAAGATTTATCAAAACTAAGTCTATATTTCTTTGACAAGCATATATCCAATTAAAGGAAAACCTTTGTGTAATCCTTACTACAGTTAACAAGGAATGATTTGTTCTGTCTTGTCAAGACCAGATATCCCATGGAGGATAGACATCAGGCAATCCTTTACAGCCATAAAAGCCATAGCATGGTTATTCTGTTATCCAATCATAATCCAATTGCCAAAAGACACGATTCCGGCACACTTAAAGTTTAATATCTTATACTCATACTATCATCTTGAATCATCCACTTGGACAGTTCATTCACAATATTGGATATCATTATATTCCAATGATCGATAACAAAAATCATTCACATCAAAAAAGATATTTCCCAAGTTCTTTCAAAAGTGTTGTTCAAATTAAAGTTTACTGGTTCCATCAACCACTTGTACATCAAAAAAGTCTTTTAAAACATAAATCTTTCAGCAATATAAATTAAATATACTTTATCATTACTGCTCAAAAGGGAGAGTTGGAGAAGGGACCTTCACGGGTAACCCGAGAGCCAGAGCATCGAGTACTTCTTTCTTAACATCACCTCCGGCCACTACAAGCATCGAAGCTTCAGCCTCTGGTATTTTATTCTCAGCATCAGAGTCCACGAAAGTTAGACTGGCAGCAGCGACAAGACCTTTGTAGAGGTCTTGCTTCTCCTCCATAGCCTTGAATTGAATCGCAAAGTTGGACTTCATCCACTTCAATGAATCGAGAAGATCTCAATCAGTTTATTCTTTGGCTTGAGCCAGTGCCTTGGCCTTCTCCGTATCCATCGACCTTCGCTGCTCACGAACATCGTCCACGAAGGTGGACTTTTGCAGAGATAAGGCCTCCTCCTTCTCCTTTGACAGTTCAGCCCTGACCTTCTCCATTTCTTTCATCTTCTTCCCCAAGCACATCAAATTCGTATCCCGAAAAGCAGTTTCCTTCGTTTTGATTGCACCCAGCCTAAGCTTCTCCAAGTTGGTCTTCAGCTGCTCCTTTTCTCTCACTAGCACGTCTTTCTCTTTGGTGAGTTCTTCTCAATGCTTTTAGAGACAAGGAGCTCATTGGCGAGGCTCTGACCATCAAGCATCTGATGCTTGGTGTTAAAAAGAAGTTTCCTGATCTGTATTATAGTATAAATTTGAGATCTCAAAGACAGAACCAAAGCCTCTAAATAAATAAAGGCATAAAAATTCCTCACCTGGGCTATCGTGCGATGACCTTCAACGAAGGAAGTCGATAAACTCTCAGCCCCGACAGGTAGTTGGAAAACTCTTCTTCTAAGGAGTTGGCCCCGATGCATATGACTCAATCGTCCACTGCGTTTCGTCTTCCAAACTTTTAAAAGTTACCGCCGCCTTCGACTTTAACAAGTCGAAAGGACCCTTCTTCCCCCTGCAGCTCTCTACTACGTAGCAACAGCCGCCATCAGTAGTTGAACTTTTTGGACATTTATAGTCCCCGACCCCGTACCTTCATCCTTCTCTTTCCTCTCCATTAGAGGTTGACGGAGCCCCTTTTTGATAATTGTGCAGGGGCATGAGGAGATTTGGCAGTTTTCTTCCTTTTACTTTTCCCAAAAGCCATAGTCAGCAGAGCTTTTGCCTCTGCCGCAGTAGAGTCCGTAGTATACCCACTCAGAGGAGGATTCTCAAGGAGAATACTTGCTTTAGCGGCCCTCTTATATTTTGCCGACATCATCCCGTCAATCAATAGAATCTCTGACCCTTTAGTTCAGGATTTCTTCAGCCCAGCCTTCTAAAACAAACCTTCAACCTTCTCTTGGTCTTTGACTAGTGAATTAATTTGTCCAAAATAACTGGATCTCCAGTTATGCAACTCTTCCTTCACCAAAGATTCTCTATCGATCTCCTTTAACACTGCAGATAACATAATAGGAGTTAGAACATCATCAATCAAGCAGTAAAACAAAGTTCGACAACTTATACATTCTAGTATAAACACAAACCTAATTAAAAACTCTTTCTCTTTACGGGTTCCCCAAGGTTTTTGGAATCAAACTCATAGTTCCCCTACACCAGTAGCTTATCGACAAAATACTACGCCCTAGTCGATACCATCTCATAAAAGAGCGGTCTCTTAAGAAATCTGGCTAAATACCTATAACGCACTTTCTGAGGATTCTATTTTAATGTGTAGTACACACATAAGTCATCCAAAGATATTACCTCCTCCCCCCTTTTCTTTAAATGACCATTTATCACAGCCACAACCCTAAATAGGCCGCATATATTCAGATTTAACTAAACAGGGGCAACATCGTAGAAATTTAAAATTTTCTTCTAATCAGTTCGAAGAGGAAACTTCAACCCCTTCTTAATTTATTCTTGATCTACGAGAATCCCATCCTTTAAGAGATCTTGGTACGTCATCTCCCCAAGATACTCCACCAATATCACATCCTCAGGGATACCATACTTTTGTTTAAAACTTAAAACTTAATTTGTTTCTGGGGCCTCCTCATAACATTCCCCAACAAAATTCATCTCTCCCTCCCCCTCTCCTCCTTTTCCACCTCCACCCGTACATTATTCCTGATCACTTTTCTGTGGTTCATGTTCCACGTTAGCTTTTGTTCTCTCCCCCTCAGAAACCTTGACAACCTCAGCCTCCAAATCCACTCAATTCAGACGAGCAATCTCTGTACAATATTTTACCACTTTGTACTCACTACCTAACCCTTATATACAGGAAGTAACATCTATTATTAATGGTTCTACATCGACAAATTTTTTGAAAATTCCCTCTGAGTCAGCGTCAGGGCAGTTAACATTTTGAACTGGTTCAACCATTTATTTAAACCTGAAAATCATATTCCCTTTTTCCTGTTAGTATAGTATGGTATCTTATACAATATATATTCTTAGTTGTTAAAATATACATACACTTGCCGAGTTTTACTCTCTAACACATCATTCTATCTGTTACTATCTTTGACATCTTTACTTTTCCATGATTATTTAAATATCACATCAACATAATTTTGTTTCAAAATTAATCACTTTTTACCCTCACGCTTTATCTCGAAGTTTTTCCACAGGAATTTAGCTTCTCAAAGATGTTTCAGTTTCCCACCAGAACGGAGATCCTATGAAATTTTTTGAAAATTCCGCTATCTCCGGTGCCAAATCTAGCAATATTCGTCGTACATCCCGCAAAATCCTTTGCCCATAATCTCACAACTTCAATAAAAAAAACCCCTCTATTTTTTCTAAAATCCTCTAAAACCACGCTATAACACTTACGGTATTCTCTCTCCACATCCTCCCAAATCAGAGCAAACCCTTAAACCCTCATAATCCCATAACCCATACGACCCATTATCCACATCATGGACATTCCAATTATCCTTCCAAAAAAAATCCTTCCAAAAAACCTAAAGCACAGTTTTTTAAATTCCATAAAAAATGCAACTCCATACCAAAATTCTTTCCTCATTGACATATATACAACTACTATCAACAAAGGGTTTCAATCATTCATTACATAAACAAAACAACACTAGGCATACAAGAAAAGTATAAACAACATACCAACCTTGATGACATGATGCCTGGATATCTCTCTCATTCGCGACTTTGGCTCTCTCAATAAGAACACTAATCTCCTCCGTACCAATATTGGAAATAGGAACAAGGGATAAGCATAGAGAATCAGACAACTTAGATTAATTTTCAGAAAAAATGAAGTATGAACAATTGCAACCTATGAGGCTATTTATAGGGCCCTCACGACTGTTCATCACACCCCTTCAAGTTCCTTCAGCTACTCGCCTGGCATAACGCCTGGTACATCTCTTCTCGAAGTCCTAAACCCTCTATCTCCTTATAGCCAACAAACTTTTACATTATCGTTCTAAATCGTCTAAATACATCTATACATCCTTAGTTTCATCAATCTTCCCCAGTGTAGTTCTTACATTCCTAAAAAGAGATTGCACGTCCAATTCCTTATACCTTAATACATCACCTACCGGAACACATCTAGCCATTTTCAATAGATTTGACCAAATACCATCTATCTTTCCTTTTTTATCCACTTCAACTTTTCAGGAATATTTGTAACCATAATTCAAAACTCGCAATTTTCCATATATTCGATAACCTATCATAACTACTTGAACATCGATAAAAATTGCATACAAGAAAAGTATAAACAACATACCAACCTTGATGACGTGCTGCCTGGATATCTCTCTCATTCACGACTTTGGATCTCTCAATAAGAACACTAATCTCCTCCATACCAATATTGGAAATAGGAACAAGGGATAAGCACAGAGAATCAGACAACGTAGATTAATTTTTAAAAAAAATGAAGTATGAACAATCGCCACCTATGAGGCTATTTATAGGGCCTGCACGACTATTCATCATACCCCTTCGAGTTCCTTCGGCTACTCGCCTTGCATAATGCCTGGTATATCTCTTCTCGAAGTCCTTACCCCTCCGTCTCCTTATAGCCAACAAACTTTTACATTGTCGTTCTAAATTGTCTAAATACATCTATACATCCTCAGCTTTATTTATCTTCTCCAGCGTAGTTCTTACATTTCTAAAAAGAGATCGCATGTCCAATTCCTTATACCTTAATACATCACCTACTGGAACACATCTAACCATTTTTAATAGATTTGACCAAATACCATCTATCTTTCCATTTTTATCCACCTTTTACTTTTTAGGAATATTTGTAGCCATAATTCAAAAATCACAATTTTCAATATATTCGATAACCTATCATAACTACTTGAACATCGATAAAAATTGCATACAAGAAAAGTATAAACAACATACCAACCTTGATGACGTACTGCCTGGATATCTCTCTCATTCACGACTTTGGATCTCTCAATAAGAACACTAATCTCCTTCATACCAATATTGGAAATATGAACAAGGGATAAGCATAGAGAATCAGACAACGAAGATAAATTTTCAGAAAAAATGGAGTATGAACAATAGCCTCCTTTTCATCACACCCCTTCAAGTTCCTTCGGCTACTCGCCTGACATAACGCTTGGTTCATCTCTTCTCGAAGTCCAAAACCCTCCGTCTCCTTGCAGCCAACAAACTTTTACATTGTCGTTCTAAATCATCTAAATGCATCTATACATCCTTAGTTTTATCTATCTTCCCCAGTGTAGTTCTTACATTCCTAAAAAGAGATTGTACGTCTAATTCCTTATACCTTAATACATCACCTACTGGAACACATCTAACCATTTTCAATAGATTTGACCAAATACCATCTATCTTTCCTTTTTTATCTACCTCTTACTTTTCAGGAATATTTGTAACCAAAATTCAAAGCTCACAATTTTCCATATATTCGATAACCTATCATAACTACTTGAACATCGATAAAAATTGCATACAAGAAAAGTATAAACAACATACCAACCTTGATGACGTGCTGCCTGAATACCTATCTCATTCGCAGCTTTAGCTCTTTCAATAAGAACACTAATCTCCTCCGTACCAATATTGGAAATAGGGACAAGAGATAAGCCCAGAGAATCAGACAATGTAGATTAATTTTTAGAATAAAATTGAGTATGAAAAATTGCCACCTTCGAGGCTATTTATAGGGTCCACACGACTGTTCATCACACCCCTTCGAGTTCCTTTGACTACTGGCCTGGCATAGCGCCTGGTACATCTCTTCTTAAAGTTCTGAACCCTCCGTCTCCTTACAGCCAACAAACTGTTACATTATCGTTCTAAATCATCTAAATACATCTATACATCTTCGGTTTTATCTATCTCCCCCAGTGTAGTTCTTACATTCCTATAAAGAGATTGCACGTCCAATTCCTTCTACCTTAATACATCACCAACTGGAACACATCTAACCATTTTTAATAGATTTGACCAAATACCATCTATCTTTCCTTTTTTATCCACCTCCTACATTTCAGGAATATTTGTAACCATAATTCAAAACTAATAATTTTCCATATATTCGATAACCTATCATAAGTACTTGAACATCGATAAATATTTCATTTAAGCATTCACTATTCATTACATCGATAAACATTACAGATCAATTTATAGGTTATATTATATAGCAGTTATCAGCTATCCTTCTACTCCACCACAGGAGGCTTCTCCCGCATAAAACACTTTTGCAAAAAAATGAAGATGGATATAACAGATAGATGCATACATCCAATCCGAGGGATAAAAGCATACTTCCAATCGAAAACCACCACCACCGTTTCTTCCTCTGTAACTCCCACTCCCTTACACACCACACGGATTACTAATACGATAATGACTGGAATAGCCCCCACAGCTAGCCTTGCCCGCCAAAATATCTTCATCTTCCACTGTCGCATAGGCTAACTCATGAAGACTATTAATACGCTCTGCCGCAGTCTTAAGTACATAGTGATACTGGCATAGGAAGAAGAAATTTAATTCAGCACACTCCTCCAACTCTGCCATCCCTTCATATGATGGCTCAGTAGGTTGGGGCGTCTGCGATGATAGTAATAACCGGCCAAAATATCGCTCCTTCAACTCCTAATACTTGGTGTCCGTACTCCTCACCAATTCCTCATGAAGAATCTGAAATCGTGTCTTTACCATGCTGTAAGAGAAAATGAAATACCTTCCCATCTTCCCATAATACTATTTATAGCCTACCACCCTCAATTTCACATTCCCCACAGTCTGTCATTAAAGAGCATTGGAACCATGCAATGACCTGGTCAACCCAAATTGAAAATAACAAAGGACCTTAAAACCTATCACACAATTTGTACACAGCAATTCAAGACCCTTCACCAATTTAAATTTTCTTCTCGACACAACAACATGTAATTGCGTTGAGAATGGGGCGATTGTAGTAGCATATTCCCCAGATTCGATAACGATAAACTATAATAGAGCCAAGTCGAAGGTATGTATCATTCAGGAAGATATTGGGGTAGCATACTCCCTAGATTTGACAAGGAGAAGCTAGCAAAACCAAGTCAAAAATATATAACCATTCGAGAAGATGTCAAGTCCACAACTATAGATCTCGATCCTCAACAGTAGCCACTACACTTGGTCAAATAGAGCCGTTATAGGAGATCTATAAAGTTTGCCCACTACCCATTAAGATAGGAGACCAATTATTTGTAACTGCTGGTATCTATTATAAATATAGGCAGAACCTATGATAAGAGGGATCCGAGAACTCTATTTTTATTTACTATTTACATTTAATTTATTTTTTAGCAATTATAATAACTAGCACATATTGGATTTCACCATCAAGCCCTCCTTGAGGTCGTAGTTTTTCTCAGGTTTTACTAAGTTTCCATATAAAATTTTGTGTGCTCTAGCTTAGAATTGCAATTTCTTTACAGAAGTATTGGCAAAGTTTTCCTTCCAAAAAACATGCCATTACAGACGTGACACCATTTAACAGTCCTATTGTCGTTTATGACTCTGGATCAGCCAACAATATTTTTTCTTTCTCAGTTGATTAAGTAAAACCACTACTTGGGGTCATACCTCACAAATTTGTGGGGGATTGGATGATTTCAACCCTTGCTGGGGGTGCTCTTATGCACGCATTGCCCAACTTTTGAATGGGCTTTGTGCTTTGTGATAAAATTTAGAGTTATCTTGTAAGATTTAAATCTAATGTGGAACTCTCAACTTATGCACTAATGGAAGAGATAAAGCTGATGTGGAGCTTCTTAGTTAAGTATGAGCTCTGAGCTAGAGCATTGATGTTGAAGATGGTATTAATGACATATGAGCATACGTAATAAGGAAAAAAGGGTGTACCTTCTGGAATAGTTTAAAATGCTAGGGATTTTTGAAAATACCGCTTGGTAAGCCGAGGAAAAAATAATTTGTTAGGGAATTTTCATGATATAATCAGTGGCTTCCATGACTCTTAAATTTGGCAATAAGCCACCCAAATATCGCGTATTTACCTAACTTATTGGTAAATACCGTGAATGTATCATGGTATTTTAGTTTTTATTTAATTTTATATTATCATGGTTTTTTCTTTCCATGATTATAAACATAAGAAAGTCATACCTAACTTAAGAGTAAGAGAATTTCCTAAAGTGTATCACTACCTTGCATTCTAAGGTGCCACATAAGATTTTTGACCTCTAATAGTACCTCACAAACTTAGATTTGAGTCTCAAAAAGCATGGTTGAGTCTTGGAATCCAAGACTCAACCTTTCTTTCTTACGTCGCGATTGGACGCCCATGTATTGGGCGAGCGCCTGCTTGTTTAATAAAGAGGCGCCTAGGACTTAGGCGCCTAATTTAATTTATTTTTTTAATTAGGTGCCCAACACTTAGGCACTTGTTGAACTTACTAAATTCATTTTTCCTTCCAAAACCAAGTCATTTCCCTCTTTTCACTATTTATAAAAAACTACCTCCAATTGCACCACATCCCCTCTTCTTTACTCTATCTCCATCAAATTAGATTTGACATTGTTGAAGCTTAATCTCTCAAGGTAAGCTCACGTTTAATTTTACCATATCACCTAATTTTCTAGATTCCAATAGGGTTTTTAGTTTTTCTTGATTATTAATATTATCTATAATAAAATTATTAGATAAGTTCTATGAATATAACACAAGAAAAAGATTCCACTACCGAGAGTAGTTTGAATCAACCCAACAATTGCGGACAATAATAATTAATCCCACCTAATTGGTAATAATTTACTCATTCCCTTCAACCTCAATCATCTCAATCAAAACCCTTTCAATCATTTAACTAGCTCAACAATTGGGTATAACCCTCTTAAGTATTCATAGCACCCAATAATCAAGGATAACCCACTCAATTTGTCAATCCTGTTTAATTCCAACATCCTTCTCCATTTGCCAATCCCTCATTATCTCAATCATCTCAATCACAAGCATCTCAGCCGGTTGACCTATCTCAATTCGAAGATGCCGGGGTTGTTGATGGAAAAAAAGGCAAAGGCAAACGTCGCTCGACTAAGAAAAATTTCAATGGAGGGGGGGGTTCTTAGTTGTTGAAATGAACGGGAGTTCAAAACAAAAATCTTGCAAAATCTTGGATTCATGTCTCGGAGGATAGGATCAAAAGCAATAGCCAACAACTTGACATTTTTTGGGTCTTGATTTTGGATGCATTTAAGAATTTTTGTGAACAGGATGGTGAATGAGTCGAGCATTCGGTGTCATCTATGAAAAATCATTGGTCAGATATGAATCGTGCTTGCAAGGTTTATGGTACTTGTTTGAAAAATGTGATGTTAGGTCCCATAAGCGGTATGCAACAATGAAATTTGGTAGTAATTAAACATTCGTCATTATTTAATAAATTATAATTTTTTCCAAAATTATGCATTTTTTTATTATCTTAATCTATTTTATAGGACGATGCCGCCAAAACGTTTTATGAAGCGCATAGTAAAGGAAAATGGGTGTATAAAGAAGCTTATGATATTTTAAGTCAACATCATTGTTAGATGTTAGAAAATCTTACAAGACCAACACCCAGATACTTTAGATCGCAATGTGCGAATGAGGCAAACATCAAATTTTAGCTCAGGAATGTCAACTCTGGCAATACCCAACACACCAGTTAGCTCCAACTCCGGTTCTTCGATATTTAATGAGTATATGGAGACGGAACGTCCTGGTAGTATCAAAAGTTCTAACTAAAGGAACAAAATGAAAAAAAGGCAAAATCTTCTCATTGATTGCCAAAATATACTTATTAGTCACTTTGACTGAATGGAGAAGAAGAAAGAAGAGTACATTACCGAGAGAGATAAGAAGAAAGAAGAGTATGTTACCGAGAGAGATAAGAAGAAATAAGAGTATATATCGTAATAGTTGTAAGTGTTTGCTTACCCATGGGGAATATGTCATACTTAATCCAGCAAGAGTATAAGGACCACATAAGAAACTAAGGCCTTTATCTCAAGCATTTCTAGCACCAACTCATAGTCATAAAATAAAGATTTTGAGGAACCACATCACTCATATATGTATTGAACCATTAGCATATCGGTAACTTTATCATACAATTCCTAAATGTCAATTTGTAATTGAATTGCTTGTATTTTCTTGTAATAAATTTTTTATTCTTAATTTTCTTTTTAACATTTTTATAATCTTTTTGAGGTTAAAATATTTATGGAAAATTCATTCACATTTTTGCATATTTTAGGTAATATTATCAATATATGATAATATTTATCAAAATACAAAAAAAAACACCTCGATATATTGCAAAAATTTGGTTTAAACTGTTGGATAACAAGCTATTCTTCTAAACACTCATACACACACACACATATATATGAGAGAAGAATAAAGCGCTTATTATTGATAGGTTATTCTGCGTTGCAATACTAAACCCTTTTAGGGATTAAATATTCTCTCTAAAACTCTCCCTATGAACCCTAATTTATAAGGGCTTGTTGGGAGTCCAGTAGGATACCCCAACCCACTTGGGTTCTCGCCTTGGGTCAGACCCAACTCCAAATACTTCCCTTTGGGGTGTTCCATACCAGGACGACTTGCCTCCTCAAAACCTCGACCTAGCAAAACCCCATGGGAAAATGATGTACAAGGAAAGAGTAGAATCCAATGCCATGTATAGGTTGTGGACTCGTACACGTTGTCTCATCAAAAATTCTAGCCAGTAAAACTTCCTAGGATAAAAATTGTACTATCAGAAGAAAAAAAATAGTAGAATACGCATGTGTCTATGTCAAGACGGGACTACTCCCCCTGCGTCGATCTCTCCTATCACCCCAAGATACTGATGAATAAAAACTTTTGCATACCGATTTTGTGTACTAGTTGCTTGAGCTTAAGTGGTATAAGAGTCTTCATGAATAGGTTTCCAAAGTTGTCTTCTAAAATTTCTTGAATAACCTCAATCTCATTCACCTTTTGTAATTCATAAGTATGGAAGGACGATTGACTTGAATGACGCAAGTCGAATTGCCTTCATACATAGTCAATGTTTTATCTCAGATAGAACATGCCACAACTTTAGCTAATGTATTATATCTTGGAGTAAAACAATCATTCTCTGGCATATTTATGAAGTACAAGAATTCTCCCGCAGTTCATAGATGTAACTGACACCGTCTGCTTCATCGATCCCTAAGATTTTGTTGCATCCCTATACATAAACACATAATCCATATGATAATGACCTCTATGTAGGTCTGACAAGTATTCTGCATCGGCATATCCTATAATTTTATGTTTACCATCTTTGGGTCAAATAAACTTCAGTCTTTCGTGCCGATCAGATACTATAGAATGTGCTTGATCTCGTTTCAGTGCCTTTAGGTAGGAACAAAACTATGGCAAGCCAAACAGTTTACTGCAAATGAGTCATCGGGTCTGTAGGGGCTTACCCCTCAATCTTACCTAAATCGAGTTATTTCCAATTCGAAACGCCTATATTACCTCCATGCTAGATTCACACATTCTGCACATGACTTTAACAGACAACATTGCCACCTACTCCACGAACTAATGAAGAACGTGGGTCAAGCTCAAATAGAAAAACTTGAACAAGTCAAAGACACATGTCTCTCACAAACTAAATAGTTACTTAGTCAATCGCCATTAACTAAATTATTCAGAGAACGTGCTTCAGCATGATGAAGAACTGCGGAGAAGGCTTATATAAAGAAAAAGTTCTAGAAGAGAAAATGACCAGAAAAATATAAGAGAAATCACCAAGAAAACAACTTCTCTAGATTCTTAAAATATCTAAAACTTCTTATTCACAAGATTCAAGTATTTATAAGTCAAGAGATCACTTGTAATAAGATATCAGCCTCAAGCAATAAAAGTTACTATTACATAAATCCTCTAATCAAGGTCATGATTTTTTTACCTATTTAAAGGTTTTCCATGCTAAATCACCTGTGTCATTTCTCTTTTTAGTTTTTATCACAAGAACATTAGTGTAAGAGCTAATTCTAAGCCATCTCGAGCTTACAGAATTATGTCATTACATTTGGCACCACCTGTGGGAAAGATTGTATTTCCACGATATCATAAGGCATACTTTTACTCTACTCTAAATTCCAATCATGGTCACTTCCAGATGACCAGCAACTAAAATCCAGCTCGATCTTTTAGTCGAGTCAGAATAACATACAGAGCTACGGGTGAATCTCAACACAGAAATAGAGAAGCAATATGAGCTCGAACGTTAGTTTACTCTTGGGCGAGGGCTTCGTGAGAAAGAGCTCGAGGATGAATGAAAAGCTCATTTAACAGCGTTAAAATGGCATGAAGAACAGATTATAACCATGCAGACTGTCTTACAAGCTCTGCAAAATACTCAGCAGGCTCCTCCAATAAAAGATCATGATCAATTGCCAGAAGCCTCCCAGGTTTCTGTACGGGAAAGGTTGGGACCTCGAGGTGTCATCAGCAAAGCAGATTGTAGGGGCCTACCTCACGATCTTACCCAAATTGAGCTATTTTTAGTTTGAATCACCTTTATTGCTTCTATGTGGGACTCACGTATTCTACACATGACTTCAACAGATAATATTGTCACCTACTTTATGAACTGATGAAGAACATGGGTCGAGCTTAAATAAAAAAACCTGAACAAGTCAAAGATACCTGTCTTTCACGAACTTAATAGTTACTCAGTCAACAGCCACTAACCACATTGTTTGGAGAATATGCTTCAGTATGATAAAGAACTGTGGAGAAGGCCTATATTAAGAAAAAGTTCCAGAAAAGATAAGGATAAAAAAAATACAAGAGAAATCACCAAGAAAACTACATTTTCTTGATTTTCAAAATATCTAAAACTTCTTATTCACAAGATTCAAGTATTTCTATGTCAAGAGATCACTTGTAATAAGATATTAGCCTCAAGCAATAAAAGTTACTATTATAAAAATCCTCCTATCGAGGTCATGGTTTTTTACCTATTCAGAGGTTTTCCATGCTAAATCACCCGTGCTATTTCTATTATTAGTTTTTATCACAGGAATATTGGTGTAAGAGCTAATTCTAAGCCATTTCGAGCTTATAAAATTTGGCCATTACATTTGGCGCCATCAGTGGGAAAGATTGCATTTCCATGATATCCTAATATTTACTTTTACCCTACTCTAAATTTTAATTATGGTCACTTCCAAACGACCAGCAACCGGAATCCAACTCGATCTTTCAGTCGAGCTGGAGCAACTTACAGAGCTTCGGGCGAATCTCAACACCAAAATAAAGAAACCCAATGAGCTCAAACATCAATTAACTCTTGACTGAGGGCTCCATGAAAAGGTACTCGAGGCCGAACGACAAGCTCGTTTGATAATGCTAAAACGACATGAAGACTAGATGACACCTATACAGACTGCCTTACAAGCCCTGAAAAATACTTAGCAGGCTCCTCCAATAAAAGATTGCTATCAATTGCTAGAAGCCTCCTGGGATTCTGCGCAGGAAAGGTTAGAACCTCGAAGAGCCACCAGTAAAGTTATTTCCAAAAATGTTCAGCACGAACCTCAGCCTTCCATTTATTTAGGTGGCAAAGTTTAGTTTAAGATCAGCCGAGGTCACCGATTTTCTATACGTTAGGAGGAAAAACGGTGACCTTAGCTTCGAGTTCTAGTACGAGATCATCCTCAGAGAAATTCCTCAACACAGAAGAGAGCCTCAAGCTGGAAAACTTGTAATAAATTGGGAGGGTCCATTCCTTATCACATGTCTTTCAGGCTTGGGATTATATTACCTCATAACAGAAGAGGGAGTTCACATCTCAAATCCTTGGAATACTAGGTGACTAAAATGGTACTATCGTTAAGTCCCTCACTACTCCATTTCAATTTCTCATTTTTTTCCATTCCAATAGTAAGATTTTCATCTCCTTCCAATGTACATCCTTTTATATTCAATAAAACTTCCAAGTTTTGTTTTTCCCACACATCTTTCTATTTCGTAGACAATACATAGATTAAAGCATAGGTAGTACTAACTTTTAATTGACCTCTATACCAGTTAAAATAAGGATAATACTTGGTTCGACTGACTCTACCAAATTTCTACAATTAAAACGAAGTTAATAGTAGTTTGCAATCAAAGACTCTACCAGACATAAGATAAAGCAAAGGTAAAACTAGTTTTCATCTCACTCAATATGGCTGCGACATCATACCAGTTAAAACAAGGATAACACTTGGTTTGACTGACTCTACTAAACCTCTGCGATTAAAATAAAGGTAATACTAGTTTTTAATCAAAGACTCTACCAGACATAAGATAAAGAAAATGTAAAACTAGCTTTCATCTCACTCAATATGGCTGCGGCATCATACCAGTTGAAATAAGGATAACACTTGGTTCAACTGACTCTACTAAATCTCTAAGATTAAAATGAAGGTACTACTAGATTTCAATCAAAGACTCTACCAGACATAAGTTAAAGCAAAGTTAAAACTAGCTTTTATCTCCTAATATGTGTGCGACATCTACTTTTTTCAGGTTACATATCCAACCTCTACAATAGGCTCTTTTCTGTTATTGGGATATCAGCTACATTTTCCTCTATAACAGGTGGTCGACTAGCCATAAATTCTCGAGCTCGAGCAGTCACAACAATCCTGCCCTACTCTATCAACTCAACAGGTCGAGGGCCTAAATCTATTTCCATGGAGTTTATACAATTTCCTCGATCTATATTAGCTCTGCAAATACATCCCCTGTCTGACAAACAGTCGAACAAGGTATCTTTTTCTAACTCAAGCCTCTTTACCTCCTCTACCAAATAGGTGATCACAGCTATTACCAATTCTGAGCACGATGCCTATGTTATAGCAGCTTTACAGAAATTTGCCCTTGCCGTCTGAAGGCAATTATATAACCATCTATGACGTTCTTTTTACCATTCCAATTTACTGTTTACTCGAGCTGTGAATACAATGTTCTTTTTCACCTTCTTGTCAGCTTTATCTGATTTAGCCTAATTAATCGACCTCCAATCTGTTACCTGAGCAAGAAGTTCCTCGAGCTCCCTGTTTAAATATTCCCGAGTTGGAGTTTTTTTATAACAATTTGTCTTTCTTCTTTATCAAAATCTCCTTCCCTCTGATAACCCACTATAACCCTTGTTCCCTGGAAAGAGCAGTATCCAACTTGCTTTGACACTTCTTTAACCGTACATTTCCTTGCCGAAAATTAACTTAAGTTCGGGCCACAATTCTCTCTAGCTCCCTTATTCTAGCTGATAGGCTAACTACATCCCAATGAACAAGGGAAACTTTGGCATCACTTTTGTTATTCCTCGAGTGCTCCTCAGCCTCTGCATTTCGGGTACGTGAATTGGCCTGTGCCAATTCGGTCTTCAATTGTGACACCCTTTCATTCAACTCATCACATTTCTGTTGCACCGCCTAAAACTCTATATCTTTAGTAGGTAAGGTTGTAGATAACTGCTCAAATATAACTTCAGCTCGCTATCTTTCTCAGCCATTTTCTTCTTTAATTGCTCTAGCTCGTTTCTAGTATTCACTAGATCAACTCAAGTTTGCTCATGATCATTCTTTTTGCTGATCATTTGGTCATTCAGACTAGCCATAAAATGATTTAGCCCTTCCTCTAATCTTTCTAGGGCCTGTATATAGTATCGAGCCATGTCAGCATCCCTATTCTTTGGCATCAGTGCATCATTCAAGCTTTTGAGCTTCGCTGCGTGTTATTTTATCTCAGCGGGCTCTTTTAGCCCTTTATTGATTTTAGTATCCTTCTCTTCAATCTTTCGAGCTAGGTTGACAGAAGTTTAGATTGCCTCTACAAATTTGAAGTGTACCTTTACATACTGATCTTCTCTATCTTCATTTATCTCTCTTATCCTATCAAACTCCTCTGCAAATTCTTGGTTACATTGGTGTACCTCATCTTCTCTCGAGTGAGCTGTCTCCAATTCGACCTGCGCATTATAGATACAATAAATCAAATTTGATTTAGAATACTTACTCAACATATATATCTTATTTCAAACGAAATATCTATTTTTTGACATCTATTGTACGAAACTACTTCTGAATTAAAGGTTGAAGTACAATCTCAGATTGATGTTCAGTAACATATACTTCCAAATCTAAGGTACATATTCTCTATATTTTAATTTGTCAATACTTTGATATTTCCTGTAAACCATTTTAATAACATTTCCCCTAAACCGATAGTAGGTTTTTGGTTTGTCTCTACACTCTATTTATTACTTTGTAGCTCTATAATAATGATGCATACAAATCAAATATTTCTTGCTCTATTCTAACATGTAGGTCCCGCTTGTGAAGACAACCGGGAGACTGAGGCATCTCTCTCCTTAGCGAGCTCAGTTTCTAAATCTTTTATTTTGAGGCGCATGTCCTTAAGTTCCTACAACAAGGTTTATAAGAGCAGCTTAGCCTACAGAAATCTATCCGACTAACAATATCCCACCAGTTTTCAACATTTAAAAACCTATTCGTATAATTATAGAATCAACATTATACTTTACCTTCTAGTTTTCTCCCTCCGGAGGCTCATTGTCATCCCCTTGGTTGTCTCACACCATTTGGGGAGAGACACCATCCAGCCCGTCTACAACTCCAACAACAACATCTTCTGCCTCATCATCTCCCTCCTCCTCAACATAGGTACCCGCCATGATGGCATTCACCTCATCTTCAGAATACCCCTTTGATATAAGGAGGTACCTGAGTCTATCACGCTCAGTTACCACCACCTCCAAATTTACCCTCGCTTCTGCAGACAGATTACTGATCTCTACCACTTGAGAAGCTTTCAACCACTTCCCCTCCTAGATCAAGTTAGCTTTCAATCGAACTACGTTCTTCTCAAGCTCGACTTTCCTCTTCCTCAGCTCAGTTTTCTCCACCTTGACCCCGAGGCATATCCCCTTCACTAGATGAGCAGCCTACAAAATAAGCAAAATCGACCTCATTGTTAGCTCGAATCGCAATGCCAAAAAATCGTTACATATTCAAGAAAATGAGCTTATCCTTTTGCTCATCTCCTCCTCCCCATTTCAAGCTTCCAGCCTTGCCTTTTCCTCCACCTCTTTAAGCTTTTCATCGACAATAAGTCGATCCTCTATGACCTTCACCTACAGTATTTCAGAAGGTTTGACCCTTCTCTTTTTTGCCTTTCCTACGACCTGACCACTTTTCGTGGTTCCAGAGGTCGGAGCTCGCTTCAACATCAACTTCTTGGGAAATGTTTGAACTAGCTTGCTCGACGTAGTAGAGTTCGATACCCCCACTAAGTCCCATCTAGAGGCCTTAGGCAAGTTTACTCGCCTCATCCCATCAGTTCCCTTCTGCTTGCTGCCATCAGGGCCCGTCATTAGCCTCGTTGATTGAGATTTTTAAACTTTCTCGGATTGGCTATTAGTACGTTTCTTTCTGCTAATGCCCAGTTCTTTCAGCACAACTTCGAGCTCTATCCCTTTCTGAGCAACTGTATATAATAAAGACTCCTTCCTCGTCATCTTAGATTTAGGGCCTGTCAATAACAATATATGATGATCAACAAGGCAACATGCAATTTTAACATATTAATCTTATACATTATACATTGTTATACTTACTTTGTTTTACAGTTCTATACAAAAGTTCTATGGGTTCTTCATCATCTCTCTGAAAGCAATCACCCCTCACTCATATCATATTATCATTCCATGGTCGATCTGCTGAGTTCAGATCAAAGAAACGAGGTCGAGTCTTTAAGGCCTATCCCTCTATTTTACCTAAAATCGAGTTATCGCTAGTTCAAATTACCTCCATGTCAAACTAACGCATTCTCCACACGACTTCTCCAGTCAGCATCACCACGTACTCCACCAACTGCTAAGAAATGTAAGTCGAGCTCAGACCAAAAAACTTGAACAAGTCAAAGCCACCTGTCTCACATGAACTCAGGAGTTACTCAGTCAAATAGCCACTAACCACATTGTTCAGAGAACGTGCTTCAGCATGATGAAGAGCTGAGGTAGAGGCCTATATTAAGAAAAAGTTCCAGAAGAGACAAAGACAAGAAATTTACAAGAGAAATCACCAAGAAAACTATACTTTCTAGGATTCTCAAAACTTCAAAATTCTTATTCACAAGGTCAATCATTTATAAATCTAGAAATATCTTGGAATAAAATATTATCAGTCTTAAGTAATAAACGTCACCATTACAAAAACCCTCAGCATGAGGTCGCTATTTTTTAACTATTTATTGGTTTTCCACGCTGAACACCTGTTTCATTCCTCATTTATTAGATTTTTGTCACAGGTATATTGGTGTAAGGACTAATTCCAGACAACTTCGAGCTTAGAGAATTAGGCCATTACATTTGGCGCCGTCTATGGGAAAATGATTATTTCCATGATATCTTAAGGCATCCAGTCAATCTACTATAACATTTTAATCATGGTCACATACAGGCGACCAGCTACCGAAGTCCAACTCGATCTCTCAGTTGAGTCTAAACAACTTACAGAGCTACGAGTGAATCTCAATTCAGAAATGGAGAAACGCAACGAGCTCGAACGATAATTATCTCGCAACCGAGAGCTCCTCGAGAAGGAGCTTGACGCCGAAAGACAAGCTCGATTGACAGCGCTCAAACAACATGAAAATCAAATGATAACAATGCAAATTGCCTTCCAGGATCTACAAGATACTCAGCAGGATCCTCCAACGCGCGATCATGATCAGGTGCCAGAAGCCTCTCGGGTTTCTACGTGGGAAAGATTGGAACCTCAAGGAGCCACTAGCAAAGCTATTTCCAGACATATTCGAAATAAACCTCAACCTTCCATTCATTTGGGGGGGGGAAGTTTAATCTAAGATCAGCTGGGGTCACCGATGTTCCAAACGTCAAGAGAATGAACAGAGACCTTGGCCTCGAGTTTTAGTACGGGATCGTTTGAGTGAAGTTACCAGAACTCATAATCTGCAACCACCTTGTTAAGCCGCTCAACCGACCTATTACTATGTCACACAAGAGCATGTGGACCAGCGTATTAAGGACCTGATCGAAGCACAAGTTCTGGGCACGACCGATAACCTTACCAAGTTACAAGGAAGTTTAATTGCTAAAGAAATATTTGATATGGATATTATGAAAGGTTTCCATACTCTAAAAATTTACAAATACAAGGGTACCGATCCAAAGGAGCGCATTCAACAATACCGTGACTCATTGGGGTTGTATTCCAATCTTAACCACATTCTCTACCATCTGTTCACCCCAAGTCTGTAGGAGGAACTACTCAAATGGTTCTACTCTCTGCATGAAGACTCCATGTACAGATTCAACCAGCTGCAGAAACAATTCATCAAGACGCATACTCAGAATATAGACAAATAGGAAAATTTGTATTCTCTTACTAGTCTTAAACAGTCACATAGAGAGAAACCCAAGGCATTTGCAAAAAAGTTCTTGGAGCTCGCGCGTAAAGTGGATAATCTCGATCAGAAAACAACTGTTACTGCTTTCACCAACGCGTTCTAGCTCGACTGTAAAGCAAAAGAACACCTCTTCCTCAATATACCTGCGATCTTGGAGGATATGATCACCAAGGTCAATAGTTATGTCGATTTGGAAAGGATGATGTCCAAAATGCATAAATCTACTAAATTTATCCTTTCCATATAAGGTCCATCAGATCGAAACACTGAATAAAAGGAGGATCGGGGTGACTAAAAGTGCGCCAAGGGAAACACCAGAAACCTTCGAAAAGGCGGCTCACAAGTCAAACCGGCCCTCTCAAAGATGATCGTTCGAATCTCCACAATTTTTGCAATCCCCACAAAGGATAAGCTCTACCATCTCTCCCAACCATTAGAACCAATCAAAAGCCGACTGTACTGCATGCACCATAAGGTAAACCATCATTCTACTGACAATTGATATGCTTTATAGTAAACAATCAAAAGCCGACTGTACTGCATGCACCATAAGGTAAACCATCATTCTACTGACAATTGATATGCTTTATAGTGGTTGTTCAAATACATTTTCAAGGAGGGATAGATGCTTGAATCTATTGTCGACCTGGAATCATACAAGGATAATAACTATAAGAAGCAAATTGAAGTTGTTCAGGTCAAAGATCAATATGAGGAGAATCATCTTTACCATATGCGCGACAACAACATGATCGGGATCAATTGGATCACTAACTCTAAAAGATTCAAGCGCAGGAGACTGTCAGAATACTGCGATCTCACACCTCAAGACAAAGAAGCCAAACTTCTGCCTAAGTCGGGCAATCGTCGACTTGGGATATCATTCAAAGATTGCGATACTAGCCATGTCAAATTTCCACATCATGATGCATTAGTTATAAGGCTCAAGATGAAGAAGTTTATCATGTACACAATGATGATCGATACTGGTAGCGTATCGAGATCCTCTTTCAGAGCACTATCGACAAAATGGGATTGGCCGATCAAGTCATTCAAAGTGATACCGATATCAGTAGATTTAATGGATCTAAAGAAGAGCGAGTAGGGAAGATCATCTTACTTATTTCCGCGGGTCCAGCCACCATCGATGTTATCTTTCATGTGATTAACACCAAATCGCGTTATATTAGGATTATGAGCCGTTGCTAGATTCATAACATGGAAGCAATCACTTCCACCTATCATCAAGCATTGCACTTCAATCGTAACGAAGGTATCTATAAGATCAGGGATAGTAAAAAGCTCTCTCGAGCTTGCGAAAACACCGTCTTTATAATTCTTGATACTTCTGACAAGTTTACTGCATAACAATTACAATAAGCTGACCGCTCTAATAATTAACCTTTAATGGAGAAGCCCACCGAATATATCGACATTAATGGACCTAGCAGAGGTACTTTCATCAGTTTTAAGCCAGTTCAACACAAAAAAGAGGCTCCCATTTTGTTCTTATGACTAAATCGAGATGTTTTTGCGTGGTCTTTCAAAAAAATGCCTAGTGTCGATCCGGCCAAGGCATGTCAGAAATAGGCAATCAACATCAACGCCACCGCAGTCAAATAGAAACAGCGATGCCTATCACCACGGCCACGAGATGAAGTTAACATAGAGATCGAGAAATTGATCAAAGTGAGATTCATTCGAGAAGCCAAATATCCAGATTGGATATCCAACATCACCGCTATCCACAAAGAAGAATGGAAATGTCCGCCTTTGTGTAGATTTCGCCGATCTCAAGAAATGCACTCCAAAGGATAGTTTTCCTCCTCCCAACATTCATCAGATCCTAGATTTTATACCAGGTCACAAACTCTTATCTATGATGGACGCTGCTTCAGGATACAATCAAATACCATTCTTGGGGGAAGATCAAGAAAAAACCACTTTCATCACTGAAAGAGGACTTTATTGCTACATAGTCATGCGTCTATCAACCACATTTCAGATCTTAAAACAATATTTAACATACTTCGATCTTACAGGATACGTCTCAATCTTGATAAGTATCAATTCAGAGTATATATAGGCCAATTTCTAGGCCACCTCATCAGCAAAAAGGGGATTAAGGCCGATCCAGATCTGATTTGGGCTCTCCTCGACATGCCATCTCCAAAAATAAACAATGACTATCAAAAACTTACCAAGAAAATTGCTGGTATCAACCGTTTCATTTCCAAATCTTCAAACCGCTGTCGTTGGCTATTCTTATTACTCTGCGATTGCACTAAACGAGGAAAAGTTTAGTCAAATACAGAGGTTCCATGGACATCAAAGTACGAGGAAGCTTTTCAGGGTATCAAAACCTATTTGGGGAAGTCTCCTATCATGAGCACCTTGATAGGCAATGAGGAACTGATTATCTACCTAGTAGCTATAGATACTTCACTCAGTTGGGTTCTTATTTGACTGGAAGGGAAAATCGAGAAACCAGTCTATTTCATCAGCAAAACCCTCACTCCAGCGGAAACATTGTATTCTAAAATCAAGAAACTTCTTCTCACTCTTGTTTATACTTCACAGAAACTCAAGCACTACTTCCATGCTCATTCAGTCAAAGTTATGGCGAACTACTCACTTTGGGAAGTTCTATCCAAGGAAGAAAAATCAAGAAGAGTACAACAATGGTCAGTCAGTTTGGGAGAACATGATATAAAGTTCGAGTAACGTCATTCCGAAAAAAGGCAGGCCGTTGCCAATTTCCTCATGGATTTTCCAGTGGAGGATCCTGAGTGGGAGGAGCATGAATCAGAATTTTTGGAGGAAGTTATAGAAGATCCACCCCCTAAAGCATTTGACGAACGAGATAAATGGATTACAACGAAAGGGTGGAAAATTCTTACAGATGGATTAGCAGGACCCGTAGGGTTAGGAATTGGAATCATATTGATTACCTCTTCTAACAATAGAATTAAGAAATCAATCTACCTGGATTTTGAATTCGCAAATAATATCACCGAATGCAAATCTCTCATTCACAGACTCAATCTCGCTCTCGAGCTCGGCATCCCCAAACTTTCAGTTTACTCAGACTCACTACTCATTGTCCACCATTTCTCTGATCAATACAAGAGGAATAACAAGAAGATCAAATACGCAGCCCTCATTACAGATAGGATGAGCAAGTTTGCGCAAGCAACTCTCAATTATCTTCTTCGAGGCAAAAATAGATACGCCAATTCCTTGCCAAATCTAGCCAGAGTCTTAGCTACAAAAGCTCGATATCTCCAGATCGAAGTAATTTCAACCCCTAGCATTGATCGCATTTTTGTATGCACGATCAACACTAAGGGAGATAAAGGGGGAGATGACGATTGACGAAAGTCTTTCATAGTTTATCTTGGTATCAATAACAGATGTGAAGGACCACTTCCAACAGATCTGAAGGAGCACCGACAGCTGATAGACAACTCAATGCGTTACACCAATCAAAACGGTACCTTGTACTACCGTTCAGTCATGGGGCCATACCTCAAGTGCTTTTCCAAATCGAAAGTGGACGAGATGCTCCGCGATTTACATGAAGGGACTTGTGGCTCCCATGTCGCAGGTCAATCATTAACAAATATAGCCATTACACAAGGAGTATTCTGGTCTGGCATGCGTAAGCAAGCAGAAGAGAACTCATGCAAATGTGACACATGTTAGTGACATGGAAAGATGATACGCGCCTGCGCTCAAACCCCATGCAAGTAAGGTGCTTTGACCATTCAAAAGATGGGCACTCGATCTTGTCGGAGAATTTCCTAATTTTCTAAGTAACTGTCGCCACCTCCTCGTAGCTACCGATTAATTTACAAAATAGGTAGAAGCAATTCCACTTTGTCATGCCAGAGAAGAAGATGTTATCTTTTTTATCTGGTAACACATCCTCACTCGGTTTGGGTGCCCCCACCTAATTCTTATCGATAATGGGCCCCAATTTGTTAGAGAGAAAGTCATAGCTTTCCTCAACCAACACAGCATCATTCTCTCACCATCCAATCCCTACTGCCCCCAAGGCAATGACCAAGCCAAAATCACCAACAAAACCATCGTGGATGGACTCAAGAAACGGCTACACTCTCAGAAAAAAGGGAATTGGGTTCGAGAGCTTCCTCCTGTCCTATGGGAATACCGTATCACTCCACATCAGTCAACAGGCTGCACTTCATTCCTCTTTACCTATGATACTGAGGTCGTCATTCCCTCTGAATACCATCACCTAGTCAAAGATCATGAGTTAACATACAAGGAAAATGAGTTCGAATTGGCTTGTAACCTCAATTGGATCGATGAAACCAGGGAACTTGACATCGCTACCCTAGGTCAATATTACCATATACTGGTCAGTTTGTACAACAAATGAGTTAGAAGTCGTACCTTCCAAATCAATGATCTCGTCCTCAGAAAAATGCCCCAACACCGCAAGGAGTCTCATGCTGAGAAACTAGCTGACAATTGGGAGGGTCAATTCCTTATCACAGGTCTCTCAGGCCTGGGATCATATTACCTCATGACAAAAGAGGGCGTCCACATCTCGAGTCCTGGAAAACTAGGCGATTGAAATGATATTATCGTTAGGTCCCTCACTACTCTATTTCAGTTTTTCGCTTTTTCATTCCAAAAGTGAGATTTCCATCTCCATCAAATGTACATCCTTTCTCAAAATTCAATGAAACTTACAAGTTTTCTCCATACATCTCTTTACTTTGTAAATAATGCATAAATTAAAGTATAGATAATACTAGCTTTCAATCGACATCATTCCAGTTAAATCAAGAATACACTTGGTTTGGCTGACTCTACTAAATCTCCTGCGGTTAGAATAAGGTAGAACTTGTTTTCAATTAACGAACTCAACAGACATAAGATAAAGCAAAGGTAAAACTAGCTTTTACCTCTTTCAATATGTTTGTGACATCATACCAGTTAAATCAAGAATGCACTTGGTTTGGCTGACTCTGCTAAATCTCCTACGGTTAGAACAAGGTATAACTTATTTTCAATCAACAGAATCTACCAGACATTAGATAAAGTAAAGGTAAAACTAGCTTTTATCTCTTTCAATATGTCTGCGACACCATACCAGCTAAATTTAGGTTACACCTGGTCTGACTGACTCTACTAAATCTCCTACGGTTAGAATAAGGTAGAACTTGTTTTCAATCAACGCACTCTACCAGACATAAGATAAAGTAAAGGAAAAACTAGTTTTCATCTCTTTTAATATGTCTATGACATTCTACTAGCTAAATTTAGCTTACATCTGGTTTGACTAACTCTAATAAACTCTGAGGTTAAAACAAAACTGTTACTAGTTTTCAATCGAAAAGCTCAACCAGACATAAGATAAAGCAAAAGTAAAACTAGCTTTCATCTCTTAACATGTCGACGTCTTATATTATTTCTTTTCAGGTTATATACAACCACTACAATGGATTATGTTCTACTGTAGGGATGTCAGCTTCGCTTACCCCTACAAAAGAAAGTCGACTAGCCATGAATTCTCGAGCTTGAGCAATCACAACAATCCTGCCCTCCCCCATTAATTTAGCAGATCAGGGGCCCACATCCATTCCCATGGAGCTCGTACAATCCCCTCGATCTATATTAGCCTTGTAGATGTATCCTTTTGTTGGCACACAGTTATACAAGGTATCTCTCTCTGATTCAAGTTTTTTTACTTCTACTACAAAATAAGCAATCACCGCCCGTAGCAATTCTGAATGCCGAGCCTGGGTTACAACCGAGTGAGAAAAAATCATCCTCGTCCTTTAAAGGCGATCTTCTAACCATTTATACCGTGCCTTCTGAATCTTAATTTCTCTCTCTATTTGATCTGTAAAAGCTATATTATCTACAGATTTTTTGTTAGCTTTAACTAATTGAGCTCGATTAATCACCTCCAACTCAACCACATGGGCACGAAGTATCTCAATTTCTTTATTCAGTTCTTCCACATCTGGTATTTTCTTTAATAATTCATCTTTATCCTCTATGATGATCTCCTTCCCTCGGAAAATATGCTCTAACCCTTTTTCCCTGACAAGAGCAGAGTCTAGCTTTATTTGACACTCCCGTAACTGTTCAACTCCTTTACGCACATGCCCTTGAATCCGAGCAACATCCCCCTCCAGATCCCTTATTCTAGCTGATAAGCTAATAACATCCCCTGGAACAAGAGAAGCTCTGTCATCATTTTTCTTCCTCGAACGCTCCCTAGCCTTCGCATTCCTGACATACAAGTTGACCTGAGCCAATTCAGCCTTCAGCTGTGCCACCCTTTCATTCAACTCATTACATTTTTGCAGAACCGTCCGAAATTCCATATCCTTTGCCAAAAAGCCCGTAGTCAATTGATCAGCTACAACTTAAGATGCAGATAGATTTTCTCGAGCTCCCTTTAGCTTATTGTCTTTATCAATTAATTTCTTCTTCAATTGCCCAAGCTTGATCTTACAATTCTGTAGATCAGATCAAATTCGCCCCTGATCATGCAATTTCCTGGCTAGATCCTTTCTTAAACTAGCCACTAACTGATTTAAATCCTCCTCCGATCTTTTTAGAGCATGTATATGGTAACGGGCCATGTCGGCCTCCCTGCTCTTTACCGTCAATACATCATTCTCGCTTTTGATTTTCACGGCATGTTCTTTTAACTCCTCGAGCTCTTTTTGCCCTTTCTTAATTTCGACATCCTTATCCTCGATCTGCTGAGTCAGGTCGACAATAATCTGTGCTGCCTCAACAACTTGAAGTGTACCTTCACATATTGATCTTCTCTATCTTAATCCACCTCTATCAGCTTATCGAACTCCTCTACAAATTCTTGATTACATTGACAAGCTTTATCTTCGCGTAAGCAAGATAACTCCAATTCAACCTGTACATTACAAATACATTGTATCAAGTTCAATTTAGAATTCTCGATAACTGCATATGACTAATTTCTAATGAGATATCTATTTTTTGATATATATTGTGTAAAACTACTTTTGAACATAAGGTCGAAGAACAATCTCGGATGGATGCTCCAGAACATATACTTCCAAGTTTAAGGTACACATTCCCTATATATTTGTTTACCAGAGACTAACATCTTTTATACGCACCATTCCAGGGCCGTTTGCCCCTAAACAAGTAACGAGTATTTGGTCTATCTTTACACTCTATATATTACTTTTGTGCTTCAATATTAATAAAGCATACAAATCAAATAGTTCTTGCTATATTCTAACCTGCAGCTCCACATGCAAAGACAATAGGGACGCTGAGGCTTCTCTCTCCTGAGCAAGCTCAACCTCTAAATCTTTTATTTTGAGCGTATGTGCTTAAGTTCCTACAACAATGTTTACAAAAGAAACTTAGCCTACAAAACTCCATCTGTAGTCTCTCCATTCTACTAGGAGACAGCAATAATCCTTTGGTAGATTAGGCTTGATACTATACCGGAGGAAGGCATCGCTCAACTCTCTCCGGGTTTCTCTCTGTCTCTTTGGTTACGTAAGAGGCAGTCGATGAAGAGTAGAATGTTGGAAGAAAAAAGAAAAGGTCCCTCTAGGTGTACCCCTTACCTTCTATTTATAGGGAGGATTTGACTTTTAGAGTACCCTTGCTCACGTGTCCTGGGAAATTCCTAGGCTATCCCTTCAGGGTCGCAGGCTTGGGTGCTCATTGCTACAGTTCTCTAGTTGCTGGCTTTTGCTCGTTGTTCGGAGATACTCTTAGAGTGGCTTTGCTGGAGTCTTCGTATTCTGAGTGTTGGTCGTACGACGAGCTTACTCGTTGATTGATCTGTCGCTTCGCTGTTTGGTCTAGATGAGGTCGTGGTCGTAAGACAAGCCTACTCATTGGGTGACCTGCCACTTCTTTACTAGCAGGAGTATACTCCTATAATTACCCCTATAAGGTCTTGCTTGCAGGGTGGGAGAGCTGAGGTAGTTTGGCCATGTGTACGGAGCTCATCGTATTAGGGGGCATATGACAGTCTGTCAGGCACTGTCTTGGGAAGGGGGCGAAGTATTAAATTCATAGGGAAGTGTACGATGTGATGGCGCAGTGGGAAACGTGTTAAATCATATGTGTGAGCCCGATGGATATTTAATGAAAACTGTCTCTTCACATATTAAAGAAAACCGTCTTTTCCACTATAAGAGGACTGGAGTACGCATAAGGATTCCTTTCTGGTTTGATTTTTGTTTGGAAGAACTGAACGTTGGGGCATTTTCATTGGAGCTTAAGGGATTTGGGAGCTAGAGGAAGCTCGATCAGAGTGATTTGGAGTTGTGCATTCGTGCGTGGGGTTTTATAGGTAAGGTTTTTGGTAACTCGTTTTATTTAACATAATATGTTATCTTGTGCCTATTTTTGCATCGCGTGAAGCACCAGAGCTAATCGGGGAATGCACAGCCTAACTGTAGTAACCAAAATGGGTGGGGTGACCATGACGCTGGGATAAATCGTACTATTCATCGCAGAGTCACAACAACTTGTGGCAGCCGTGCCAGGAAATGAGAGTGAGGGGGTAGCTTGTCCCTAGGGTTCCCTAGTAAATTAAGTGGCCATTATGTCCTTCCTACCCTTAGGGAAAAGCCTGACATTTGTACATGGCTCATAAAGGGACATACGAGCGCTGAACATGGGCCGGTATATAGTAATGAGCCGAGAAATGGTAGATTCTAAGGGCGAATCATCAACGGAGGGATCTATGGCCGTGTCATCATATACCCTGCCCATAGGGTGGGTGGTCGGCTATGATCACAAGGGCGAGATGTCAGTGCCACGTGATGTAAGGGCAGAGTCGCAGGCGGATTTTATGGTATAAGGAAGAGTACCCGGAGATCTGGCCAACGAGGCCATTATAAGTGGTCACGGGAGGGGAGTTTCTGAGTCATTTTGGCATTATCCCAGTGAGTGGAGGTTGCCTGGCTCGCTAGCCAATTACGAGAGTCCAGAGATCATGATAGAGTTCTTGGACGATGTCAATGAGCGAGAGAGGGCTCGGGGCGGTAGTAAGTGGATATGACCGGATTGCCAAAGGTTGGCACCCAACCAATACATAATTTACTATGGCCAATTTGATGCGGGTTTGAGGTTTCCCTTGGATGATTTGACCAAAAAATGTCTGAACTCGTTTGGGCGATCCCTGGGGCAAATTAAAGGGAATTTTTATCGGGTGATGATAGGATGTTGGCTGATTAATCAATCGGTGCCACCTCATTGGAATATAGGTTATAAGAATATAATGGTTACTTATAAGATAGGACATTGTCTGCGTCAATGGGATGCCATTTTTGAGGAAATAGGGACAGAGCATGACGTGGTCAAGGCGTCTCCTCATGTTACGCACTCATGAGCATGCGTGGGTTGTGAGGGGCAACAAACTCGAACCTCGGCCAAGGCGAAAAGGGTAGTAGGCAAGGCGGGCATTATATAGCCCGGAAGTCAGGCAAGCCGAAGATTTATAAGTTTCCAACGAGTGGTAACCATTGATGTCGGCATCCGATCCTGGTAATGGGGGCCTTTGATTTTGACAATGGGCCTAATCGTCGCTTACATCATAATATGTTTAATACCAAGTGTACGTTATTCGTTGTGTGATATGTAAAAGTCATTTGCGAACATTTGTTATTCGCTGAATAAATAGCTGCTAATTGTTCTATAGGTGTGGCGCTTGCGAAGGTATCGTATAAGACGTCTCATTTGCGTGTGCTCGGCCATAAAAATAAAGAGTGCTAAGTGTTAACAAATATTCTAGACAGGAAGTTTAACTCAAACAAATACTGGTCAACGAAGAAGTATAGCAAGCCTCGTACACGTCCAACGAGCAATACTTATTATGTGGAAAGTGTGCACAGTTATAAGTCAGCGGAGAGTATTGAGATAAAGCCGAGATTTCTAAATACGAGGGAAAAGGATGTGTCCGGCTCAAATACGGCCGCGCCTCTTGTCGTTGGATAAAGTCCTGGGCTGCGGGGGTTCAGTGGTCATACGGAGGATGCCCCGATTACAAAGCGGTAGAGGACAGTGATCGTCAGACTTTTGGATGAAGATCCGGGGGTACTGCGAGGCAAAGAAAAGGAGCCGTTGTCTCATTCATTCGTGGAGGAAGGGACCCGTTCGGTGGGAAGTGGCAAACTCTTCGGGTCCAGTTTGCCGGATGGGGAAGTGCAGAGTACCACATACAAGGAGAAGGAAAAAAAATGTCTTGCTGAGGCGCTGGAGGATCCCCGGGCTCATCGTGCAGCAGTCGTGGCGGCTGTCCGAGTAAGTTAGTACTATATTGGTTATACATACATTGTCGTCTAAGGTATGAGGAGTAAAATATTTTTGGTGTTTATTTTATACAGTGTACCATGACGCTTGAGGCCTCATTACTCTGGGTCGAGAACCTCACCAGCCGTAATGGCGATCTAGAATAGCTGCTTGAGGAGATACTGACAGCACAGAAGGAGCTCGTAATGGAGGCCGTTCATCGTAAGCTGGTAGAGCACGTGGCGAGCATGACCGCCGGGCTCGAGGAGTGACAGAAAGTTGTAACTGACGAGAAACTTGTAGCCAAGGGTGACCTGGAGATGACCCATGGGTGGCTGAGGTCTCTGTCGCTGGAGAAGGAAGCAAGCGAGCAGGCTCTCCGCGAAGAGTTGGCGGGGGCGAAACAAGTGGCGGATGGGCTGCAGGGACGTGCTGCCGAGCTGGAGGAAGGCAACGCCCGTTTAGAAGAAGAGTTTCATTCGTCCACGAAGTGGTGGGTGGCTCCGCTGGCTCTGCCGTTGCTAGTGCTGTGTCAAACCCGAAATGTTCCAGAGTTGCGTCATTTGGGTTATTCCTGGCGACAAGGCCCTCTGCCTCTCGGGGACATGATGGACATTACCCTGAAGAGGAGACGCAACTAGAGGAGGAGGACAGTGCGGCCGCAGCCCAACCTCCCGTGTAAATGATAGGGTCGTTTTGTAGTGCCCGTAGTGACGAGGGCATGAAAGAGTTAATGTTTTGATATGTAAACATAAGATGCTCGTAGGGCCTCTGTATGTAAAAATATTTGTGTTGCTTATGTTGTCAAACTGGTTATGGTTTTATTTGACATATTTATTCTTATGTATGGTTAGTATGCACTTTCTCGTAGTAACGATGAAGTAGAAGTACCCTCGCAGCAACGACGATGTTGAGACAAATATAGACGAAACATCATATCCGTCATTAATGTGAAATGTGAGTACTAAGAGGCAGTGGGTGGGGTCATTTGGGGAGACGTGTGCGACATTTCATTGGCACAGTAATGAGGTGTATTATGCTTTAAAGAGAGAGATGGCTTTTGAATTTCCCCAAGGTAATTAATAAGGCCTTGTATATAAATAGGCTTATAGGAGAGAGATGCATACGCAAATTAGCAAACCTGTGGGAGGAGCAGCTCTAGGTAGGCTTCGGAGCTTGAAACTAGAAGGCCAGACGTCGAAGGGAGAAAGATACAGACCTGGTCGAAGTCGAGGTTTGAAGCGCGGGTAACAGCTTGGATGAAGTTTTACAATAAGTTTTACTTTGTCAAACGTGGGCTTGCAGGGAAGCCATTGGTGCAATCTTATATCAAACCGTCTACCCTGCCCGCTCCTGAAAGAAAGACGCAGGAAAAATGGTGGTTTTGGTACCTTATTTTACGGGACCAAGTTCAAAATTGTGTAAGTCGTGAAGTTGTACTACGTGTGATGGCCAAGGAAGATGTGAGAGTGGCTAGTTGTGAGGGATCAGGTTATGGAATATGGGAGAGATTGAGTCCTTGTTGTTCCTGATGTAGTTGTCCTGAATCAGTATTTTGTCTTTCTCTATTGTATGTGGTCTTGTCTATCATTTATCTTGCTGAAAAGTTGTTGGGAATGGAACTATATTCTGTCTTAAAATTAAAATAGGCAAAAAATAATTTCTGCCGTGGTCGTTATACTAATTAACTAGCAGCGGATTACCCGACAAACTTTTTAAATAGTCATTGTTAGAAAAGATATTGTTGGTAGATCGGGCGACTAGGTTAACTTAATTAGGCGCGAAGTGCCCGATTTTGTTTTTAAGTAGTCCTCGTTGGACTTGATAACGTTGGTCGTACATGTGAGCAGTTCAATTTAGCTTGGCGGGAAGTGCCCGACAAAACTTTTTACGTAGTCCTCATTGGACTTGATAACGTTGGTCGTACATGCGAGCAATTCAATTTAGATAGGCGCGAAGTGCCTAGCAAAATTTTTTACGTAGTCCTCGTTGGACTTGATAACGTTGGTCGTACATGCGAGTAGTTTAATTTAGCTAGGCGCGAAGTGCCCGACAAAACATTTTAAGTAGTCCTCGTTGGACTTGATAACGTTGGTCGTACACGCGGGTTAGTTTGTGCGAAAAAATCCACCTTTTGTATTTTACGTTAAAAAATGACTTTTGTATGTTGCAAGGGCGGCCTATATCAAGGATTCCCCCACTTCTGAACTTTGCAAGGATGACCTACATCAAGGACACCACCAGTTCTGGTCTTTGCGAGGACGCCCTACTTCAAGGACTCCCCCAGTTAAGTGATTTTGTTTTTACGTCAAAAAATGAAATTTGTATGTTAAGAAAATGACCTACTTCAAGGATGCCCCCAGTTAAGTGAATTCGTTTTTACGTCAAAAAATGACTTTCGTATTTTGTGAGGCAGCCTACTTCAAAAACGCCCCCAGTTAAGTGATTTCATTTTTTTGTCAAAAAACAACTTTCACATGTTGCGGGGACGACCTACTTCAAGGATGCCCTGAGTTAAGTAATTTCATTTTTACGTCAAAAAGTGACTTTCGTATGTTGCGAGGATGGCCTACTTCAAGGATGCCCCCAGTTCCATGATGTCGTTCTGTACGTCAAAAAATGGAAATATATTGATCATAAGTGATTATACACGAGGTATTCCTATTGAACCCACTTGTAGAGGTTCATGGCATTCCAAGGGGATTTGAGCTCCTCTTCATCACTAGTAAATAGGTAGTATGCGTTACCATCGACAACTCAGGATATGAGGTAAGGGCCTTCCCAATTAGGCTGGATTTTACCCTTGTTGTGATTGTGAGCTGTAGGGAAAAAAAATTCATGACGTAGTCGCCTTCGCGGAACTGCCGAGGGATTACCCATTTGTGATAGATTTTTTTTCAGTGTCTCCTGATACCAGAGTATTTGGGAAGATGCTTTCTCTCTAGTATTATCTATGAAGTCAAGGTCCTTAGTGAGGAGTCAGTCGTTGATTGTACTACCCACAATCAGGGATCTCGTAGTATTGGCGATGACCTCGGTAGGTAGTACTGCTTCGGAGCCATAAGTAAGCATAAACGGTGTGAATCTCATATTTTTTTGTGAGGTCGTTCGGTAAGACCACAAAACGTGGGGTAGCTCGTCTTCCCAGCGACCTTTGGCTGCGTTTAGTCGTTTACTGATGCCATCGATTATAGTTGTGTTAGTGGCCTCGGCCTGCCCGTTTCCTTGGGGGTATCTGGGGCTCGAATGGAGGATTTTGATGTTGTAAGGTCGTACGAAATCTACAACTTTGCTTCCTACGAATTGTGTGCCATTGTTGGTCATCAGTAATGCTGGGACGCCGAGCCGCGTGATGATATGTTTCCATAGGAATATGATGACCTCTTCCTCCATAATACGAGCGAGGGGTATCGCCTTGACCCATTTGGTAAAGTAGTCTGTCGCGACCAGTAACCATTGGGGTCTCCCGCTCGCCGTAGGGACAGCCCCGACGATGTAAAGTCCTCACTTTGCAAATGGCTAGGGGCTGGAGACTGTGTGGAGGTCGACAGCAGGTACTTGAATTAAGTACCCATGGAATTGACATTTGCTGTATTTTTGGGCATATGCTATAAAATCTTCTCGCATAGTTGGCCAGTGCAATCCTTGGGTACGAGCACGATCAGCCATGGAATGACCCGCTGTGTGGGCGCCGCAGACACCTTTATGGATTTCTGCGCTAACAGTATCAATTCTCTCTCCAGCAATAGACGTAAGGTATGGAGCATATAGGCCTGTACGTAAGAGTTTTCCATTAATTATCTTATATTTGTGGGCTCAGTTGCGAATACTATCAGCCGCCGACATTCATCAAGAAGCATATGTTATTCCCTGAGGAAGTCAAGGAAAAGCTGGCGCCAGTCAGGGAGTACGAGTAGGTCGGTCTGCATGACTACCATTGGGGTCAGGGTGATACTCGAATTCTCAAGGATATCGATTTGGATTACGCGGGGTTTGTCGCCGATGATTCTAGCTAGATACGCAAGGGCGTCTGAGTGTTTATTCTTTCCCCGGTGAATATGTTCGAGGTTGACCTTGCGGAACTTACTTAGTCATTTCTTCAGGGTTTCCATGTAGTCGGCCATTCTGCCGTTGGCCTGGAACGTCCTGCTATGTCGGTTAACAACTAGTTGCGAGTCGGCAAAGATGGGAAGTTCTTCCACGCCCAGAGCCCACGCTGTCTCTACTCCACATAACAGTGCCTCATATTCAGCCTCGGTATTACTGAGGGGGAAGTTAACCCGTATGGCTTTCTTGATTTTCTCATCGGTAGGAGTAACCAACACTATTCTAAGACCGGAGCCGCCCGCGTTGACGAACCCGTCAGTATAGAATTGCCATCCCTTAGTCTATGCCGGCTCGTCAATATGGATGTGGGTATCATGGTCGTCATCCTCGTCGTTATGCCAGTTGTCATCAGCGAGGAGGTCGACGACCACCTGACCTTTTATTACAACTCCTGGCTTGTAACGGATGACAAACTCTCTTAAAGTAATCACCCATTTGGAGATCCAGTGTGCTTTATCTTTCTTTGCAAAAATCTCTCGCAGTGGTTGGGTGGTGATGACCTTGATTTTGTGGGTCTGGAAGTATGGCCAGAGTTTCTGTGAGGCATTTACCAGCGTAAGGGCCTGTTTCTCCACAGTGGAGTACCGCAGTTCTGCTCCCATGAGGGTTTTACTGACGAAGTACACTGGTTTCTCAATTCAGTTTACCGTACGAACGAGGACCGCGCTGATGGATTCATTCGGAGGGGGTACTGAAGATGGGTAAAGTGGCTAAGTAGTGTAGCGTGTTCTGGAAGGCTGCCTTGTATTCATCATTCCATTAGCACTTTTTGTTCTCCCGAATGCACTGAAACAACGGACAACATTTGTATGAAGCTTTATAAATGAAGCGTCCGAGAGCTGCAATTTTTCCGATGAGGGCTTGCACTTGTTTTAGTTTCCATGGCGATGGTATAAAGGTGAGAGCATGGATTTGTTCAGGGTCAGCCTTAATGCCGCGTTGGGTGATGAGGTGTCCGAAGAACTTTCCCGAGGAGACGCCGAAACTGTACTTCTCCAAGTTAAGACACATCTTATAGAACCATACCTTTAAGAAGACCGTCTCGAGGTCGGTATGATGGTCGCCGCTCAATCTGCTCTTGACTAGCATGTCGTCGATATAAACCTCAACTGTTTTGCGCAATTGTTCTTCAAACATATTGGTGACGAGGCATTGGTAAGTGGATCCCATATTCTTCAGGCTGAAGGGCATGACTGTATAGTAGTATAGGTTCAATTTTGTGGTGAAGGAAGTGCACTCTTAATCTTCCACTGCTAGTGGTATTTGGTTGTACCCGGAGTAACCGTCCATGAAAGACAACCGCTCGTGGCCAACCGTGGAATCGACTAGTCTGGTGATGAGGGGCATAGGAAAGCTATCTTTTGGGTAGTGCCGATTGAGGTTGGTAAAATCGATGCATACTCGGGTCTTCTCATTTTTCTTTGGGATGACGACCACGTTAGCTACCCAGCGTGGGCAGTTAACAGGTCGGATAAATCTTGCTTGCAGCAACTTTTGGATCTCATCATTGATTGCTCCGCGTCGCCGTGGTGTCGTTTGGCGTAGTTCCTGCTTGACGGGGCAGGCCTTCTCGTGAACATGTAAGTGATGACAGGCCAACGCGGGGTCTATGCCTGGCATTTCGTCCAAGGACCAAGTTAAGATATATTTGAACTGCCGGAAGAGTATGATAAAGTTTGCTTGCTCATCACCTGTCAAGAAGGAACCAATATATGTTATTCTTGTCGAGTCATCGATATCAATCGGAACGACTCGCTCTACTAGAGTCGGGGTCCATGATCTACTAAACGTACTTATAATTGTATCGTTTTGGTCATGTGTTATATCTGGGAGTATTACCTTGTCCAGGTGGCGAGGAACGGGGGACGAGTCCACCGCCATGGGCATGTTCCTTGTCGTTGCTAATCCTCTCGCACAACGTATTTTCCTTTCTTCTTGGCGTTCTATTGATTGATTAAGTTTTGTAACGAGTTGGCAAAATAGACACGGGCTGCAACCTGGCAGCCTCGTATCTTGTAGGGGCTAAACTTTGTTGGGAAGCATATTACCTGATAGTAGGAAGAGGGGACGACCTTCATGGCGTGAATCCAGTCTTGTCCTAGAAACCCGTTGTAGTGAACTGTAGGACTGTTTATGACGATGAATATTGTAGCTTGCCCATGGCTCGTTTAGTGGACCCGTTAAAACAAGAAATCTCCATTTTGGAGGGTGCTAGGCAATCCTGCATGTTCATGTTGCGAAGGGCATCATAGTAAATGATGTTAGCGCTACTGCCGGAATCGACCAACATTCTCTTAACGAGGATGCCACCAATTATGATCCAAATGACGAGGGCGTCATCGTGAGGATGGAAAACTGTGTCGAGGTCGTGATCGGTGAAGTAGATAGCCTGTTCGGGCGGGAAGCGAGTGGCTGCTTCAATGCCGTGAGCCGTTCGCCGGTTCTTAGTAAGGCGGTAATATTGCCTTGTAGAATTGAAGACGGAATGCCACGACGGAGCTTGGTTGAGGTCACCCAATATCATTTCACATACTGCTAGATGCCCCGGTGCCCGAACGTTTGTCGCAGGTTGGTCGAGGGTGGGGAGAGGCGATCTCTCAGCGAGCGGGATTGGTCTTTTGAGGTAACGAGTTTAACGGCCGAGGCGGAACCAGGTCTCAGTCATATTGATAAGGTCATAGCATTCCTCGGTTGTGTGTTCATGTATCTCGTGATGCGCACAGTATGGGCGGCCGGGTCGGTCTGGCTTGGAGCGAGGTTTTCTGTACTTGGGGTAATTCTTGACCGCAAGGAGTTGGTCTGCCCATGAGATGTTCAAGTCACTGGGAAGATATCGTTCCCATCGTGTGGCTCTTTGACATCCATCTCTGGGTATTTCTACTTAATCTCGTGGGTCGCGGTCTATACATCTCTTGTGTCTGCTATCATTAGGGTCCACTTGGCGGACCTGTAGGTGTCTAGGTATCTCAGAACGTACTACCGGCGTAGGTGCGGACGTGGTGCTCAAGAGGGCGGCGGTTTACGAGGCGGAGGCACGATTGTCGGCTTCCACGTTCTAATATTTATGGACCGTCTCATACAGGTGCTCGAGGGTTTCAGGCCATTTCTTATGCAGGACCTTGCGCAGTTTAAAACCGGGAAGGCAGGAGCCCATGAAGGCGAGGCATACTGTCAGTGCGTTGACCCGTTCTATGAGGGTGAGCTCGCTTTTAAACCTGGATAGGAAAGAGTCGATAGTTTTTCCAATCAGTTGTTTCAGTGAAAACAGCTCCGCTAACTATTTCTTTGACTACTGGTTATGGAGGTACTTCTTGATAAATGCCAGCGAGAGTTGTTCGAACGTTGATATAGAATTGGGCTCGAGACTCTAAAATCATAAGAGGGTCCCATCGGACAAGGTCGAGGGGAATAGACGACACATGTGTTCATCTGTCTGATGCTGTAGGTCGATGTTAAATTGAAACTTGGATAGGTACTGGCCATGATCCTGACAACAGGTGAAGGCCTTGATTTTGGGCCGAGAGTAACTTTGGCTTGGTACATAGCTCCGTATGGCCACGGTGAAAGGTATATTGTGGATCCGGTGGAGCGTCTCGGTAGTTAACCGCCTAGTTGGATCTGTGCCTTGCATTGCCCAGATAAGTGCCCCCACAGACGATGTTGTTAATGGTTGCCGGTCGTGGGTTCCTGTGACCCCGCATAGGGTTGGTGAAGCGAAGTGGTCGAGTGCCCAATTTTCGGGTTGCGGTTTGCATCATCCCTGTGAGCTGGCTTGTGCGACGTGGAATCGCTTACTGACGCGAAGGCCACCGGGCCACCTGGCGACGGGTGGGTATTAGCGACTAGGGTGTCGCAAAGGGTATCATTGGCAAGTTTTAGCTGGCGTATCTGGTCGTCCTTTGTGGATATTTATTCCTGCAGCTATAACAGCGCTGCCCTATTCTTAGCCATGGCTTGTTCTTGAGACTGATTATGGGTGAAAACCATTGTTGCTCGGAAGATGCTTCGGTGGGGAATGCAGACTGCACCAATTGTAGTCTCTCCATTCCACTAGGAGACAACAATAATTTTTTGGTGGATTAGGCTTGATACTATACCGAAGGAGGACACCGCTCAACTCTCTCTAGGTTCTTCTTTGTCCCTCCAGTTACATAAGAGGCAGTCGAAGAAGAGTAGAATGTTAGAAGAAGAAGAAAATTTCCCTCTGGGTTCACCCTTTCCCATCTATTTATAGGGAGGATATGACTTAGAAGCACCCTTGTTCGCGTGCCCTGGGAAATTCCTAGGCTATCCCTTCAGGGTCGTGGGCTTGGGTGCACGATGCTACAGTTCTTTAGTCACCGGCTTTTACTCGTTGTTCGGAGATACTCGTAGAGTGGCTTTGCTGGAGTCTTCATTCTCCAAGTGTTGGTCGTACGATGAGCTTGTACGTTGATCGATCTGCCGCTTCGTTATTTGGTCTAGATGAGGCCGTGGTCGTAAGACGAGCCTGCTCGTTAGACGACCTGCAACTTCGTTACTAGCGGGAGCGTGCTCCTACATTATCCAAAATATATCCAATCAGTTTACAACATTCCATAACATTCAAACAATAACGGTACCATCAAACTATCCTACCTTCTCAGCTTCCTCCTCTGGGTGTTCATTATCATCCTCTTGGTTGTCTCTCACCGTCCGAGGAGACATACCATCCAACCCATCAACAACCCCAACAACATCATCTTCAACCTCATCCTCCTCCACATAGGTGTCGGTCCTAATGGCCTCCACCTCATCTTCGGAGTATCCCTTGGACATAAGGTGCCGCCCGAGCCTGTAACGCTCAACCACCGCATCATTCAAATCTACCCTCGCCTCAGCCCACAACTTGTTGATCTCTACTACTTAGAAAGCCTTCAGGGCCTCCAGCCGCATCCCCTCTTGCTCAAATCAGACTTCAATCAAGCTATATTACTTTCGAGCTCTCCCTTCATCCTTTTTACCCCGAGACATATACCCTCCATCAGTCAAGCAGCATGCATAAAATCAAGAAAGCCGACCTTATTGATTAGCTTCAATCATAATAAAAAAACAAATTTATTTGAGCATATACACCTATCATTTTGCTCATCTCCGCCTCCCCGTGGAGAGCTGCCAACCTGGCCTTTTCCTCCACCTCTTTCCAATCGTCCTCCACATCAGGTCGATCTTCTATGACCTCCCCCCCCCCTTAACAATTTAGAAGGCTTGACCCTTCTCTTATCACCTTTTCTGCAGCATCGCCACTTCTCGTGGTCCCTGACGCTGCAGGATGCTTCAGTATTTGCCTTTTTGGTAATCCCGTGTCCACTCTAGGGGCCTTAGGCAAGTTCGCTCACCTTTCCCTATCAGTCCCCTTATTTTTGCTACCGTCAGCGCTTGTTATTAGCCTTGTCGAATGAGATTTCTAAACCTTTTCAACTTAGCTGTTAACACGCTTCTTCCTACTAATGCCAAGAACTTCTAGTATAGCCTCGAGTTCTGTCTCCTCTTGAGCAACTTTATCCTGCAATGACTCTTTCTTCATCACCTACGACCTTGGACATATCATACACAAGCGTTTACATTAACGAGCATCATACAATTTCTACTATCAATCTTATACATTATACATTGTTATACTTACGTTGTTTTACAATTCTAAGCAGAAGTTCCATGGGTTCTTCATCATCTCCCTGAAGGCAGTCACCCTTTACCCATATCACATTATCGTTCCATGGTCGACCTGCTAAGTTCAGATCGAAGAAGCAAGATTGAGTTGCTTTTGCACAGAAATAAGCCCCTCCACTTGCACCATAATTTTTTACACCGTAAACCTGCAACACATCCGCAGAGGATATCCTCCTCTTTCTATACACTTATCACCTCCCACATGTTCCCATTCATCTGAATGGGATATGTACCGATATGATTTATAATCCCTTTAGCCAGATTGCTAAGGGGAAGACTCAACCTACACTCCAACTGAGACAGGTAACTTAAAAGGCCCTCAGAAAGTTCATTCTGAACATTCCCATCGTAATACTCCATAGAGATCGAACCCTCTATACTTCTATCCCTTTTCTCCTTCACCAAATTGGCCAATAGATAAAAATATTCTTCTCCTGTTGCTCCAGTGTAACCCCTAAATTGCCTATCGGCATATTTGAAACAATTTTCTCATCTACCTCCTATAGAAGCCTTGGCTTTACAAAACACTTTAAATGCATCCGAGCGAGGAGAATAGGACACCAATCTTCCAGGAAAATCTAGAAATTAATCAACACCTACTTCGTCCTCACTTCCAGACACTCCATTCTAGAGGTCGATGCCTCACTTACAGAGGAATTCCTCATATTAACTACAACAAAGGATTTTTATCCTAGACAACACTTCTCACGGTCGACCTACACAAAGGTCCAGGTATCTATGGTTATTTTTATATATATATCCGTCAACTACATTAAAATATCTTTCATATCTCACATAAACAAGTAGATTTTCTTAAATTACTATAAATAGTAATTTATCGCTTTTCTTAGAAAAAAAAATTGACCTTCAAAATTATATACACAGATCACATATATCTACTAACCTTTTATATTATAATGTGAATCTGAGGCAGCACCGTATCCTTTCCTCACCATGCTGCTGTATAGCCACCTTCGCAACTATGATTCAACAACTTTCTCACACTTTAACTGATGATCCTTTTCGCTTAAATCTCCGCAAGTGTTTGTACTATTTTTGCCTCTCTTCTTCCTTCCTCTCTCACTGCTCTTCAAGTCTTCAAAAGTTGAAAAACATTTGATTGACGAATATGAAGCTATATTTGTATTTTCTCTCTCTAACTACTAGTAGTTATTGAGCCTCACACGAGCCGTCCTCGGTTTTAAAACCGAAGCGTCCCATCCACTATCCATGTCAGACGTTTTGCACCTTTTTGGAAAAAACACCTTCCTATCATTGCCCTTTTCCTTATATTTTTAATCTATTTTTATCTCTCTTTTCCAAATCTCCTTCTGACCACAGCATACTCATCTTTACACGTAATCGAGTTTTCATAATTTTTTTCACAAGAGAAAAATTTAGAAGCTCCCTACTTTTTCTATACGTGCTTCTTCTTCTACTCTTATAGCGGCACTCACGTCATTTACAAAGCCCCCATAAAAAAATTCAAAAAATTTTAAATTTGTCTTTTACACAACAATCACAAACATCATTCACCAAAATAGAGGATCTATCTCAACAACAATTTCTTTCAAAATTATTCAAACTCAAAACAGTTATACTCTGCCGCACCTATTTTTACATTTATTCCATTCACCTCACATATAATTATATCTAAAGCAGGCTTGATGACATGACAAACCACAACCAACAGGTAAACCTATAGCGATCCTCAAATTCTCTCCCGCACTTCAGCAATCTTAATTGCCAGATCGTTCATCAGGGATATTACAAATTCGATGGGATCGAGTGCGCACCATTCTTATCTCTTCCCCCATATTCAGAGATCATTTTACCCTTATTTATACATTTTTACAACGGATTCCCCTCAAAAAGTGCTAATATCATTTTATCTCGTAACAAGAACCCTAGAATCTTGAGAAAAATTATTTCAACATTATCTCTTCCCTTCGAACTCAATCATTCCACATCTTTTCAGGTTGAACTTATTCTTTCCAGATTTAATTTTTTAAATCGACCTCTGTGACATCGAATCTTCATTCTAAAAATTCTAACAAATTTTTTCTCTCCCAAATTTCCAACGCGCAAGCAAAATAATATTCATCTTTTAACACATATTTTCACAAATAAATTTAGAATATTGTTATTTATACTTTCTATACTCATCCATTTCATACATTCTTCAGATCATATAACTTGATTTTTGTAGTTATTCTATATCAGCACAAAATTTGTTAACAAATTTTATTCATCTCGAAACATATTACGAGTATTTTTACAGATAACAAGTCTTTCAAGTACTCGACCTCAGCACTTCACAGATACCAAGTTTGTCCAGTACCCAACTTCGGGTACTTTACAGATAACAAGTTTTTCAGTACTTTTACAACTAACAGGTCCCTCAGGCACTCTGACACATCAAATCCTTCAGTTCATCCTGTTTTAGTGATTTTTTACCCTGATGCAAAGCAGAAATTGGAAACAATGAGTATGCTCACCCCCATGAGTTTGGTTGGTCAAAGTCTAAGCAAACTTCAAATGGAAACTATGGAAGCAGAAAACTCAGTGCTTAAACCAACTCTTCGAGCTGAAGGTCTTCTTAGCGCTACAAAGTAATGGAAATACAGAAGCAGACTTCCACTTTTCATCTCTTTCCTCCACTACCATCACCTCCTCCTCTAAAACCACCACCTCCGTAGAGTTGGTAGAGATGAAGAGAGCCCGACCTTAGAATCTATTGTGATACAAGAGATTAACGCAACTGCACTCCAGTTACCCCTATCCCTGCATTTGTCTCCCCAACCTTATCTTCCGCAAGGATGTGGAGACAAACCCAACGTTGCACGCCTGTGAAGATAACGTGGTGAAACCTCCACCTACAGTAGAACTCTTCTTCAGCTTCAGCCACTTCATTCTTCGACATGCCTCAGTAAGTTAGAGGAATAGGAAATAGAATAGGATCCTCCAAGGATTAATCCCTGAAAAACTTCAACTTCAACCTCAGCATTTCTGAAGTAATTCACTCTTCAAAAGCCATGGTATGAGTTTTCCTATCTTCAAAAATTGCAGAGATTTTTATAACAGAACATGCATACTTTGTCACATTCCTTGGTATAGGTACTCTTTATATAACCCTATATTTATTGTGCAAGAACGTTTCACCAAGCGTTATCATTCAATACCGATGAAACTATTCAAAACCTAACCATCACATACATTAATATTCCCATCATCATTCAATATACGTCCATCCCCCTTTAACACGTGCATTTTCAACATAATCAATAACATCTTTAATTCTTTTAAAATTCAAAACACGCATGCCCATATATCCAAATCCTTTCTCAACCAAAGACACTCGTGACTTCGGTTGCGAGGGGGCAATTGTAAGGACCTATCCCCCGATCTAACCAAAAATCAAACTGTCGCTAGTTCAAATTACCTCCATGTTAGACTCACGCATTCTCCACAGGTATTCTCCAGTCAACATCACCACGTACTTCACGAGCTGTTAAGAAACGTGAGTTGAGCTCAAACCGAAAAACCTGAACAAGTCAAAGCTACCTGTCTCTTACGAACTCAGTAGTTACTCAGTTAAATAATAACTAACCACATGATTCGGAGAACGTGCTTCAGCACGAAGAAGAGTTGTGGAAAAGGCCAATATAAAGAAAAATTTCCAGAAGAGACAAGGACCAGAAAATTACAAGAGAAATCACCAAAAAAACTATATTTACTAGGATTCTCAAAACTTCAAAATTCTTATTCACAGGGTCAATCATTTCTAAATCTAGAAATAACTTGTAATAAGATATCATCAGCCTCAAGCAATAAACGTCACCATTACAAAATCTCTCAACACGAGGTCGTGGTTATTTACCTATTCATAGGCTTTCCACGCTAAATACTTGTATCATTTCTTGTTTATTAACTTTTTGTCACAGGTATATTGTTGTAAGGACTAGTTCTAGACCACTTTGGGCTCACGGAATTAGGCCATTACAGAGTCGAGCTTACAAAAAAATACGCCCCTCCACTTGCAAAAAAGTTTTTTACCCCATAAAGCTGTAGAACATCCTCAGGAGATATCCTCATCTCACTTTCATCCTCCTCCCAAAGCTTATTCAGAAATTCACAAATATTTTTTACCTCTCGCATATTCCCGTTCAACTGAACAGGACATGCCCTGATAATGTTCATAATCCCTTTTGCCAGATTGTTAAGGGGAAGACTCAACCCGTACTCCAACTGAGACAGGTAACATAAAAAACCTTCTGCCAGGTCACTCTGGACATCCCCATCAAAGTACTCCATAAAGATCGATTCATCTAAACCCCTATCTCATTTCTCCCTCTACAAATCAGCCAACAAAAAAATATATTCCTCTCTAATCGCTGCAATGCAACTCCTAAACTGCCTACCACCATATTCTATAAAATTACCCCATCTTCCCCCTATAGAAGCCTTGGCTTTACAAAACTCTTTGAATGCATCAGAATGAAGAGGATAGTTAACCAGTCTTCCAGGGAAATATGGAAATTGATCAACCCCTACTATTTCCTTTCTATCAGACATTATAATTTCTAACTCTGCCGATCAACCACAGGTAGACACTTCATTAACAAGTGAAGTGTCCATATCAACTGCAGATCTACCGTAAAGGTTTGATCCTACACAAATACTCCTCACGATCGACCTACATACAGGTATAGGAATTTATCATTATCTTTTACATATACATCGCCCATATACGTATATCTTTCATATAACAAATAGGTTTTTATAGATTACTATAAATAGTAATTTTTAAATTTGCCTAAACACAGAATATGACCTTCCAAAGCACAACATCATAAATTATCTACTAACCTTCTATGTCGGAATGAGAGTCTGATGCAGTTCCAAATCCTTCCTTTATAACGCTGCTGCATAACCACCTTCGTGATTCAGTCTTTTTAACTCTCTCACGCTTTGACTGTTGATCACTCTCAATTAATATCTCCCAAGATTCTCTGTTATTTCATCTCCTTTCTCTCTCACTGCTCTTTAAGTTTTCAAAAGTTGAAAAATGTTTGAATGACGAAGATGAAGTATTATTTATATTTTCTCTCTCTAACCGTTAGCAGTTATTGAGCCTCGCACGAGCCGTCCTCAGTTTTGGAATCTAGGCATCCCTTCCAGTATCAATGTCAAACGTCTTGCACATTTTTAGTAAAAATGTTTTCCCATCATTATCCTTTGCCCTATAATTTATTCTACTTTTATCTCTACTTTTTAAATCTCCCTCTGACCTCCCCATATTCATGATGGCTCACGCTTATATGCAATCAGGTTCTTACAGCTTTTACACATGGGACAAAATCAGAATCCCCTTACTTTTTCTATTCTTGCTTCTTCTACTTATAGAAGTACTGACGTTATTTTAAAAGTTCACAAAATTTTAAAAATATTCAAATTTGTTTTTCACAACACTCACAAACAGCATTCGTAAAAATAGAGGATCGATTCAAGCTTTATTTTTGTTTCCTTTCTTTGCTAATTATTAAAACTCATATAATTACATATACTCATGCCACCCCTATTTACATTCACATTATTCACCTCACATATAATTATACCTAAAACAACCTTGATGTCCTAGGGAACCATATCTGATCAGTTGACCTCCAGTAATCCTCAAATCTTCCAATTCGATCTCCTCTATAGCAATCAATCTCACGGCATCTTTTCGAGCTGCAGAATCCACCATGATTTCTCGGAAAAACTCCTCATAGAAATGATGTTAATACTCCATTTCTCTCCCAATCCCATCTAAACCTCCAAGTTGAACTTCCCTCATTGGCAGTTCAGCATCGTAATCAAACAGTCCAAAAATCCGCCCCCGCACTTTAGCGATCTTTATCGCCAACTGTCTCTTTGTGGAATAACAAATTCTCTCAGATCGAGTCTGCACCACCTGTTTAAAACTTATCCCCGCCATTTATACATTTTATACTACGAATTCCCCACATCTCGTGATATTATTTTATTATCTCACAACAGAAACCCTAATATCTTGAGATATTATTTAAACATATCTCTTCCTATCGACTTCTGTCATTTCATTCAATTATATATCAAGTTTATTCTTTCCCAATCTAGTATTTTGGAACGATCTCCCTGAGATCAAATTTTCATTCTGGTACTTCTATAATTTTCTCTCTCACCCGATAAAATTTTAGCCCCCAGGTCGAACATTATATATTGCACATATTTCATTTAACAAACATATTTTTAATAGCTCAATTATTACAAGAAGTTGTACGCTCTAATTTCATACATGTCATTTCATCTTATATTCGAAAGTTTTCAAATTATTCGTAGCTCAATTTCTAGAGTTATTCTATTTTATATCAACACAGAGTTTGGATAACAAATTTTATTCATCCCGGATACAAATTATAGGTACTTTATAGATAACAAGTCTTTCAAGAACTCCAAAATCAGGTACTTTATAGATAATAAGTTTTTTAAGTGCTTTACCGATTGTAGGCCATTCAGGCACTCTGAATCATCAAATCTTTTAGTTCATCTAACTTCAATGATATTTTACTCCAAGAATCCTCTGATGCAAAGCAGGTATTAGAATTTAGCATAGATCTTTCTTCCTTTACACCATCTTACTCTGACCAGAAACTCAGTTTAGATAAAGTCTGGGCATAAAAGAAAAGGACTCAGTGCTTGAACCCACTCTTCAAATAGATGGTCTTCTCAGCACCAAGAAACGATGGAAGTGCAGAAGCAGATTTCTATTCCCCGTCTTCCTCCTCTACTACCATCGCTGCCTCTTCTATAACTGCTACCTATGCGGAGTTGGCAGAGATGGAGAGGGCCCAGCCTTAGAATCCAGTCTTACGCAAGACATCGGCACAACTGCCTTGCAGTTACACCGATCCTCACATCTGTCTCCCCAACCTTATCTTCTGCAAGGATACGAAGACAAACCCAGCATTGCTCGCCTATCAATATAATGTAGTAAAATTACTTCATACAGTAAAAATATTCCTCAGCTTCACTTGCTTCATCTCCTGACATACCTTAATACGTCAGAGAAATGGGAACGGGATTAGGAATCCCCAAGGACTGATCCCCAAAATATTTCAACTTAAGCTTTTGCATCTCAAATGTAATTCTCTCTTCAAGAACCATTCTCCGGGTCTTCACCTTCATCAAACTTTTAGAGAATTTGGCAACAAACAACGTACTTTGTTAAAACCTTGGTATAAATACTATTTAAATAACCTTACATTTAATGTGCAAGTATGCTTTTCCAAGCATCATCATTCAATATAGACAAAACTCTACAATCCCTAACCAACGCGTACATCAGTATTTCCATCATCATTTAATACAAAATGTCCCCCCCCCATAACACGCGTATTTTCTATATAGTCAAATACACATCATTTCTTCCTTCATTTTCAAAAATTCAAAGCCGAATAACCATATATCCATATATTCTTTATCAACCGAAGCCACTCGTGACTTCAGTTACGAGGGGGTGATTGTAAGGGCCCCCCCCCCCCCCCCCGATCTTACCCAAATTGAGTTGTTTCCAGTTTGAATTGCCTTTATTGCCTCCATGTTAGACTCACAAATTCAACATATGACTTCAGCAGACAACATTGCCACCTACTCTATGAACTAATGAAGAATGTGGGTCGAGCTCAAACAGAGAAACCTGAACAAGTCAAAGACACATGTCTCTCACAAACTCAATAGTTACTTAGTCAACTGTTGCTAACCACATTGCTCGGAGAACGTGCTTTAAAACGATGAAAAACTGCGGAGAAGGCCTATATAAAGAAAAAGTTTCATAAGAGACAAGGACTAGAAAAATATAAGAAAAATACAAGAAAACAACATTTTTTAGATTATCAAAATATCAAAATCTTCTTATTCACAAGATTTAAGTATTTCTAAGTCGAGACATCACTTTTAATAAGATATCAGCATCAAGTAATAGAAGTTATTATTATAAAAATCCTCCAATTGAGGTAATAGTTTTTTACCTATTCAGAGGTTTTCCACGCTAAATCACCTATGTTATTTCTTTTTTTAGTTTTTGTCACAAGAACATTAGTGTAAGAGCTAATTTCAAGCCATCTCAAGCTTATGGAATTAGGCCATTAGAGGGTCATGTATACCAAACTAACTATAAAAAAGTACCTCCTAGCTATGAGGTAACAGCCCTAGGAGTTTCTCTTCCCCCCATTAAGATGGTGGAAGATGTTCTTGTCTGTATCCAAGTGGTGGATGACAATAAGTGACTTAGCACCGTGTGTTGCATCCATACCGAAGTGTTAGATAACTTTTTCAATATATATCGCTTGGTGTACAAGTATTCTACTACCAAGATGCTTGATCTGTAAATTGAGATAATACTTGGTTTTCCTAAGGTCTTTTATTTCAAATTCCTTCTTAAGGTATTATTAGGCAGCTCTCGAGATCTCCCCCGGAGTTCTAATGATATCAAAATCATTTAGTTTATTATTATGATAACTTAAGCCAATATTTATGTTTTAAATAAGAACACATGGGCAGATAAGAATATTTACACCCCAACCTTCAAATTCTCAGTCAACTTACTATGTCACATGGGCCCTGATTAAATCAAGTCAATAATAACTTATCTAGTTTTATTACTTATACACCTCGTGTGTCAGGGTTAAATACTTCCAGAAGCTTATACCTCCCTAGGTGGGCTCATGTAGATATCCGCATCTAGTACCCCATATAGATACGCAACAATTACATAAGACACATGTCTAGTTTGTCCTCGACAACTGATAGACTAAACAGTACCAAAATGTTATAGCGTCCATAATTGGATAATAAGTCTCAGTGTAATCGATGCCAGGTCTCTTAGAGAATTCCTGAGTTGCTAGTCTTGCCTTGACATAATTATCTCTCTGATTTAATTATGTTTCCGCACCCTTCTTATTTATAACCAATAGGATTTATGGTATCACTTCGTATTATACTAACAAGTTGAGCTCCACTTGGATTCCAGGTGCCCACTTTGGCCAATGTATAATAGCATACAGTTGTTTATAATAACTGGTTATGAATCCTCATCCTTGATGGTGAGCACAACAACAAATATGAATACATTGTCAACAAATCTCTGCTAAACGATCCTACGTTGTACCATTACATACTTTTAATAGATTGAGATCTCCATATTATTATACGTATATGTCACCTCGGGCGTGTCTCATAATGCATCAACTCGTTGCGTAGCTACCATTGCCTCATCGGTTGGTGGTTCCATCCTCGAAGAACCGACTACACCATTAATCCTATTTGTCCCTTATTCCATAGCTCTCCGACTCAGAATACTTTCTTCCAACGATGTTTTGTACTAAACGTGAGCCTCAGATTCGTTTGCAGTACTAATTCCCCTAGAACATTTAGTTATGTAGATATATTACTTGTAGGTACATACACCTACAATACTTTAACAGTGTCTACGAATATGTCTGGAAATTCATTTGTATCCTATTGAAGGTTTCTAATCTATTGAACCTTATTGTCACTTTAACTTATGCTAAGGGATTTAGATGAAAAAATGATGGTATTTTCTAGCTAATCTTTAAAATATCCTCAACATTGATTGTCATATCTCTCCCTAATGTTGAGAATATCGTCTAATCAAAGTGACAATTATCTGCCCTACAATATATACATCACCAGTGGGTTTCAAATATCTAGTGATAGATACGAATCATAAACCACATAATATCAGGCTGACGTTGGGAGTCCCATCTTCATTTATTGTGGTGGTTCGATTAATGCCTGTACGAAACATCCAAATGTTCGTTGATAGGTGGCACCGGGCTCTGACCCAGTTACTAGTCATATTTTAGGAAAAAATAATTTGATGACTTACTATGGGACAATCCCTAATTAGTATTGTGGGAGAAAAAGTGCATAGCCCACACACTAGCTAAAAGCTACAATCATAATAATAGTGGCCTAACGATTATCCTAAATCACTTAATTAGGTTATCCACCAATTCCAAGTTGGGTATGGTATATAGAGTACTTACGATACTCAATCATCTATCCAATTTTACGATAAAATAATCATCAAAAGCCTGTGAGCCAAACTCGTATGCCCTCATCAAGTTCTATCAATCAACTTGATCAGTTAATCCAAAAATTGAGCCTACGATGGAATGATCTAAGTGAGAAGTCGTGCTAACGTTGCATTCCTAGTTATTAATAACAGGCAAACATAAGAACATCTTTAAGATATTTTCTAATGGTTAGTTTTCTGTAGGTAAACTTTGTTAGTACTTTATGTAAATAAGTAAGTTTAGAGTGCAAAGAAAAGCTATTATGCAGTTGATTTTTAATGAAAACTTGGTATAGCCTAAGAAAAACTATAATAATAAGGAGGTTTTAGATGTAAAATCCACTCAGATCCTAATCTATTACAATTGTAGAGAAATTAGTATAGATGGTGTACAGATAAAAGAATTAGGGTCTTTACGGTTGTATGCTCTACCTGTATTTTTAGTCGGATATAGTTACAATATATAACGTTTGTCCTATTCTTAAGGAAGGTGGTTAAATTTTGTGGAGTTCGTACAATGGTTATATTTGACCAAGTATAATAGGTACTGTAGATAGTTGAGCTCTGTAGTTATAGGTGGAGGTGTTCTCGACTTATAGACGGGTACACGATCAAATCCCTTTGATATGCCTTTAACAGTTTATCTTATCGATTCTGGGGAATATGCTACAACAATCGCCCCATTCTCGATACAAGTACTTGTGGTTGTGTCAAGAAGAATATTTTAAGACTTGAGATGTTGACTTTTGTTGTTGGAAAAGATGTTGGGGGATAAGAATCCCTTGATTTATGGCTCGAATGTAGGCAAAGTATCTGGATTGTTACTCTATATGCTTTAGGATATGTTGTCTTCCTCTATAAATAGCCATATTGGTGATGAAGAATATGTAAAGTGTCTACTTCAATGGTGAGAGCCAGGTCTCGTCACCAGCAAGATGCAGAAGAAGGTCATCTAGCAATTAAGGTTGTAGATATGGAAGAGTTGTATTTTGGACATTTTTATGTTTCCAACGTATTTTTTCCTCGGGGACCTTTAGAATTTGCAGGGATGTCGTAAGACTAGATGGATGTGAAAGCTGACCGTTGGTTCCCTAGCATGGTATTTTTACAGAGGAAGTGCATGATATTGTTCATCATTGTGATGTGCCGAGGTACATTTTAGAGGATGAAATAAGGCAAGAAGATGTTCTTACTGTTAGAGGGGTTATGATTCCATGCGGATAAGCAAACCATGTGCCATGCTTTAAATAAAATTACATGTAATCCTGTCATGTACTTGTTCCCGATGAAATAAAATGTTTCACTTTGATCGATGTCTTCTCGATGTACAATGTTTCTGTGATATGTTGTTTTTCGAGGTTCTATGAAATTTGAATATTTATTGTAACTGTCCCTTGATTATAGGAGGTAAATAGAAAGAAAAGATATGGTGGGGGATTGTAGAGAGCCATGGATAGGTGTTTACCCAAGGGTAATGTATTAAGGTACAAGGAGTTTGATATTCAATTTTTGCTTGATTGTTTGAGAACTGCATTTGATAATATAGAGATGACTGAGGATGTTGGGGTATATTTAGATGGTCTAGAACAATATTGTAATGGTCTATTATCTTTAAGGAGAAAAAGGGTAAAGGAATTCGAGGGAAGGTGTGGTAAGCGATTAAAAAGGAAAACTGCCAAACGGAAAGGCGAAAAGTCTTGAAGTGGTACGTCGCGTGGTGGCTATAAATACCCCTTTGTCTAATGACGGTTCATACTCCCTTTTTTTAAAAAAATTTAGCACTTTATTCTAATTATCTCTTTGCTTCCATTACTAACTGCTCAACCATTGGTAATAAGGAGATTTCTATTTTAGTAAAAAGAGCCAAAGCTACGAAGGAGAGAGATTTGGAAGTAGGTCATCGTCAAGGTTGGTACTCTTCTCTCCCTTGATTGATTTCTCGCATTATTTTTGATTTTATTGTGATTATTTGAAACCCAATATGGATTATGTCCGTAAGTAAGTGTGTTGTGATTGAATTTGATCAATATGTAGTAGTATATAAGCAATTGGAGTTTATAAATTTTAGGGTTTTGGATGGTTTCTTGATTTTGCGGATTGAGATATTTTTGAGTAATGGTGATGTTGGGAACATGTTACTTGCGAAAAGGTTATTGTGTATGTGTTGGAGTAATTGTTTGTTTGAGAGAGACAAAGATTGAGGGTTTATCTTGATGTTATGGGATGGCGTTGAGTTTAGGAAATATGTAGAGGTGATGAAAAGGAGGGGCGGTTTGTTTACATTGTGGATGGAGTGAATCTTGCGATAGTCGTGATTTACGCCATGTATTACCTAAATTTCTGTCAAAGATTTCTCTTTTTTGGCAGAAAACTGAGCGCCATCTTCTCTGTCCCATCTTCGAGGAGAATTATTTAATAAACCTGTATAAAAATTCAAGAAGTAATATAACTAGGAACATACTTGTAACAATAGATCTGATATTAGAACTTAGTGAAGTTGTTTTTAAAATGATCGAGAACGAGATAGTAAAATATGATGACTGGTTAAGTCTAAGCTTGTCAGAGATTGATAGCACTTATAGAGGATGTTCCTTGAGTATCGATGTGGGACTTAGTAATTTAAATTAATTCTTAGTGTAAAAATGATGTATAGCTAATTAAAATGATATGATTTTTAAGTTCAAATGGATCAACCAGTCACTACGTGAAAAATGGTCATTTGCGACAAATATTTATGTCGTTAATGCTAGATTAACGATGAATATTCTGTCGTTAACAACTATCGCCAAAAATGGAGTCGTTTTTGTTAACGACAATTATAAATGTCGTGTTTTTACAACATATAAATATGTCGTTCTTTAAAAAAATACGATACTTATAAATGTTACGTTTTCTGCCGTTTCAAGAAGACAAATGTCGTTTAATTTAAACATAAACGACAATTATATATGTTGAACATGAAAAACAAAAAAGGACAATAATAAGTGTCATTATCTGAAAAAATGTCTAGTTTTCTCAACAAATATATTTGACGCTAAGCTTCAAAATTCCTATTTGTTTTGCTAAAAATAAAATATTAAAAATTATTGGACTGGACTAGATAGATTTGAACCATCTCCCTCTCAATGAATTTGAGTGCTCTATCCATTTTGAGCTTATAGTCCATTAGGCATTAACAAAACATTCAACAAGTTATACTCCAAAATCAATCATTATTTACCCAATAAATTCTTACTTACATAAAACATAATTTAGTGCACTGATATCTGATTATAAGTAAAATGCAAGGAAGACATTCATATCACTAAGCCCCAGTCTATCTCACAAGAAAAAGACATAAGTAAAAAAATTTGTACATGTCAAGTGGAAATATAATAGTCTTGAACAAGAATGGCTAAGCAACATTCAAGAGGGAGTAAGATAATGTGGCAGTTACCGTACGCCCTAGCTATACTAACTATGCAAAACTTTAACTAGCCTGTTAAACTAAAAGAGGGGGCAAGAGCTCTAAACGTGTGCTTCCTCGTTGGCCTATCAATAAATGTGATATGCTGAACATTAATTATTTCAGCAAAGGTCGAAAGTCTGTGACTTAATTCAGCAGCAACAATAGCTCCCTTGAAAGGAGGATTCACTGTATGAATATAAGATGGCTTTAACGTCTCTCCTTTATCCGCCCTTGACATACACAAAAATGGATGTAATTAGCATTCCAACCCATAATTTGAAGAAAAAAAACATGTAACTATTTCAAAAGTTGATCTACCTCTCATGCAATACTAATCTATAAGCACTTGGATTTTGAGGAGGCTACCTACAACAGGCACTTTAAAGTTAGGTGTGAGCACGTATATTGTAGGAAATATATTTATACAATATGACTAGCTAGTTGCAAAACCATAGTGCTATAGTAGTGAGTAAGGTATAGCTTCTACATTAGGAGTAACAATGAAGAGAAACACTTGAGCCATTCTGGTTGTTTTGGATCTTTTGATTTTTGTTACATATCTGAATTTGGAGGTACTGTATACACTGTATTAGGCCTTAAACTTCTACATGGATCAAAAGGAGACCCTATACATAAATGATAAATGGGAGAAAGTAGTACATACAGGATGAGAGAAGCAGAGAAATCGGGTTTAACCATGCCGATTCTGGCATTGTACTTGGTGAAGGAGGTTGTAGAAGTATCAAAAACAACTTCACCGCCCAAACTAAACTCCTTGGTTCCAATAACTGCTGAACCTTCTAGAAACGGAGTTGGAGTCAATCCAATGCATGATGTAATGGCTGCATGAGGATGAAGGAAGGTACTGCATATCAAGCTGTGATAAAACCAGAATTTGTTTTAGTATCATGGGATTTTATGTCCTAGACATCTTCCTTCAAACAAAAGAAAAAAAACTGATACAGCTCGATAAAAGAATTTCATATGCAGAGGAATTAGTAGCTCTATTTTACTAACAGTTACAAATGTACTGACCTTGCCGGATTTGTGATCAGGTATTTTGAAACTAAGTGTTGCCTTGGTACATGGGAAAATCTCACGCACAACCACTGTTGTTGAGACATTAGAATGTATATCAACTTTCAAATCCACTGTAGTACTTCCACTCTTATACTGCGTGCTTATATTTCTTACAAAAAGTCGATCCCTTTTCACACAAGTAGCAATGATCCCCATTCCAACATCACTTAACATCGTTAGAGTGAACCTGTGATCAAAGTGGTAGTCTCTGGTTAAAAGATCTTTTGCTTGTTTGCCGATATCTGAAAATGGTGCTGGACTTGTAGCGCCCATTGCTAATCCAAATCAAAAAGTATTCGTCAATCTAGAGAGAGAGAGGTTGATGATCAATGGCTATCGAGGGATATCGACCGTCGATATCTGACGAAGCTTAATCCAGCAGTTCCTGACGCAGTTATCGTCTCTACAAATGTTTAACAACAGACGATAATTGAGAAGTATACCTATATTATTTAGACAACCCAAACAACAAGCCCGGAAGTGAATAAATCCCTTGAACCTTCCCTCGCCAAGGTTTTATTTTACACAAAACTAAAAATAAGTTGAACACTCAAAGCACTTTTGCATAATTATGTACCAATGGTAAAAAGAAATAGTACCCTAATATCCTAAGTAACTCCCAAGTGTATCATTTAGATGATATCTTGAAGAAACTAAAACCTTTAATATGATTATAATATTATTGGACAAGTCAATAGGATGCCCTATCCACAACAATGAAGAAAATAATGGCGGAAGGGAATGACATGTCTAAGTCCGATAAAGGTAGAAAGAACTAAAATTTAGCTAGCACCATGAACAAAATGATGAATGGGCGGTTGATGTAAAGTATGCAAGCCTTATGCTTACTATCCATGATTTTGTAACATAAGATCCTTCCATTAGGAAATAAAGAAGAAGATAGTATCACTGCACACAAAGAAACCAAAACCGACCCCTGATAATCATGGTTCTTAAAAGCAATAGCAAAATCTAATGCAAAACACATGCTTTAAACCATAAGAGATGAAGAAGATAACATATACCAGAGCTGAGCTCACTTTTCTAATATAAGCTTAGCATAAAACTCCAATGATGACAATTCCAGATTATTCTCGAAATCATCCAAATCCTAATTGCTTATTCCAGAGCATCCCATAAAATCTTAGACATAATACTATCAATGATCAAGAGTACGCAAATCACAATAATCTAATAATAAAACTATAACTGAAATTAACTAAAAACCTCGAGGTTATCCGTCTATACCTTTCCAATAAATGAGGAAGAGCCTCCTAGTCTTGATATACCAATAACATTATTCGCATGAGATCTACTGGAAGCTTACTTAAGCGTAGGTGATGAGTATTAATAACACGGTTCCTTCCTTCGCAATCCAAACAATTAATCCCCCTCTACTTCCTGCTCCAACGCAATATCTACAACAAAACCAAGTAGAAGAACTCGAAATATTAACAAATAAGAAAGTATGAATATAATTTCAAAGTTAAAAAAAAAAGTAACTTCACATACTGAGCATTAAATTTAAATTATCAAAGCCGATCCATTCCCCGATAACATCTCCCCACCAAGTCCCGATCTACAACCTACACACACAAAATCAAGAATTTTATGTTAACTTTCAGAATCTGTCATCGCTCCTTCACTTCACAATCTGTATATATAGGGTATCTACATTTAGCCCCTTCGGTTCACATATATCGAGAAGAAACTGAGGAACCACATCATTAGATAAGTCAAGAAGCCCAATCACTCTCCCTGAAAACTTCAACTTTGATTCAAGCACCCAAAAGTAGAGCCATTAAAACTCAATTATGACCAAATTAAACTGTATTCTAAACCAAATCAAGGAAATCAAAAAAGATTGAGATTGATTTTGTGGAATAAACTTACTTGAATCTTAACCATACGAGAAGATAAGTGCAGTTACAAGCTCTTTGTAAAATATCACAGATATGCTTGAAACTCCGGCATCGAAAACATTTTTCTTTTCACCTCAAACATCAAATAAAGCAAATTAATGGAGTAAGTAGAGGTATCGTGCAAACTAATTACACCAAACCTTGTAAATATCTCAAGGAACCCCATAATAAATTCAGAAATTAGAACCAAAGCAGTTTAAAATTACCAGATCTTCGAGTTGAGAGAGAGAGAGAGAAAGAATTGTCAAGCTAATTAATCTTTGAATCGATTCGTTCTAGGGTTTTCTGTGAAGATGCAAAGCAAGAAAAAAAAATCAGGCTTCATTCCTTGGTATAAACGAAGTGCTAAACTAGTATTACCGCTAAATGGTAGGGAGACCGACGTGATGTTATTTTAAAATCCAAAAAGGCATGCCTTCGGTATTACACCTCTTTTGCTTTGAAACTTATTCAATTTCACAAGAAAATTTGCAATTAGTAGATTTTACAAAAAATTGGCAACACTTCCCCAATTTTACAATGTTGGATTGGCAACACTAAAATAGTTTTTGTAAAATTCTACCAACAATAAAATTGGCAACACTTCCCTAATAATTACAATGTTGGGCACATTTCATTTTGACCTGAATCTGATATATAAACGAACAAACAAAGTTATCTAACAATGGAAATCGAGGCCAATTTTGTTTTAACTTAAATCAGAAGTATGGAGACACAGTTCTAAAACAGTAACAATGGCATTTCTAACTACCAATTCTCAAGCAGACACTATAACATGATTCCTAGAAAGTGTACAAAAATGATTCATCAATTAGCAACAACTATATTAGGCCAATTTTAGAACCCAGGTACAGGAAATATTTCAATCAAAACCCTAAATAAAGAAGATGATAAACCCTAGATAAGAGCAATGAATAAAAAAGAAGAGATTGGAGTAGAAGAGCTTACCAAAGACGAGATTGGCTGAAACCCTAAAAGCTTTGTGAAATCAAACACTCCAAGTCATCATTAGAGAGAAAATCACAGAAGAAGTTATGTTTGTAATTGAGAGGAGTTAGATCTTGAGAGAAGGAGAAGAGGGCCTGGAGAGATTGAGTGAGTGAGAGAGGAGAAATGAATGGAAGATTATAACTTTAACCTTGTATGTTAAAAATTATAGGGGCATTTTTTTACAATGAACACGAACAATCACCAGATGCTGACGTCAGATTTCCCTTTGCTCTCCATATCTAATGAAAAAAAGACCTCACGTCGGTTTCGACAAGATGGGAGGGAGATTCTTCTAGAGATCTTTGCAGAGTGGAAATCCAGACTATGTGAGGGAGAAGGTAATCGGAAGAGAGGAGGGATAGACTACTTAAAAGAGTATTTTATGCTCTTAAGACTCAATTTATAATACGACATAAGCAAATGTCGTAAACCATTTAAAGCTCGACTGTTATTTGTGTCGTAAATTGAGAAGATATTTTCTGATAAATACGACATATTCATTCATTTACGTTATATATATATGTCGAAAACTTGATTAGTTTTACGACAATTATAAATATTGTTAATGGTTGTGCACAAATGTCGTTAATAACCCTTTTTCACGTAGTGAGTTGAAAATACTAATCTTCCAGATGTTGATGCAAAAGGAATAATTTTTAATGTTGTCGATGTAGAACCCATTATTATCGATGAAATAACCTGTGTGGGAAAAAATTATGGGGTTGGTAGTAAGGGTGGTTTGGAATGTAAAGAGCATATTGGAACTAGAGTGGTGAATGAAGTCGCCTCGTGTTCTGATGCTGTCATTGAGGAAGTTGACAATGAGAGAACTGAAATGAACATCGACCATGATCCTTAAAATAGTGACCGAGGACAGTGTTCAGATGGGGGGAGAATAGTGGGATACAGATGTAGATCTTGATGAAGATGGTGAGTACCATGGCGATGTTGAGGAAACCTGTGAAATTTTAAACTTCAAAAATAAGTATTGCATTCCCCAAGATGTGAAATTGGAGGAATATTATGGGTAAATGATTGATCAAGAAATTCCTATGGATGGAACTCTTGTTCATCGGGAACAGATAAAAAAAGGCTTGTAGTTGCCTCTTCGAGTTTATCAAAAGAAGTTCTTTAATTTCTTCAAGGTTGCCCTACGTCAATTTAGTCCCAATGTATATGATATGTTTCAGGTTATTGCTGTATTGAATGATTGACTAAGGGAAAAAGGGGAGCAACTGATTTCTGTAGACGACCTTCTCATGTACTATACTTTGATGCAGAATTCAAGTAAGCTAGGGTATAACTATTTAACCAGATTTCTAAAAAGGCCCTTACTGCAAGACATGGTGCAGACTGGTAGTAAATACTTTGTCGATCGACTTCTCGTCTCGGGTAACTATGAGTTCGACCCTAAAGACTCTGGTGAACCTTTGTAGTGGAAACATTTTTACTTAGGTTAGTGGTATATGCTTAGCTATTAGTGTCTTGTCGAACTTTAACTTAATAAATTTTGTATCAGGTTTTGATTTTTTGTGCAGCTTTGAAGGTGGTCGACAAGAAATTAGAAGTGAAGGAAAGGCTGTATAATTTGAGAACAAATTATTACGGTCGAATTGATTCTCTTATCAAGGCTCAAGAGGTGGAAGAGGAACTGCTCAAGGAGGCGAGGTTGATGAGAGGTCAACCTAAAGCCGACGAAGTATGCCTAATTGATGGTAAAATATCTGGCAAAACAAAGAAAGTTGCAGATTCGAGTATTCCACTCAAAACCCCTAATATAAGTGGGTATTCTACTGATTTTATTATTGCAGAAAGGGAGGCGTTGGTGAGTGGTAGGTCCAGGAAGACTAGAAAGAAGAAAAAGTTTGCCACTCAACCCCTATACCTGTTCCTCCTTCGAAAAGGGTGACTCGACAAAACCCTTTAGAGAAATAAGGGAAAGGAGAGGTTGTCGCTGTTGTGACCAAGAATACTCCTAATGCTCGACCAGTGAAGGTGTCTTTTGTACCCTTGTAAAAGTTGGCGGGGCCGAAGAAGGGTGATCTCTATTTTTAAAAATCGAAGAATACCAAAAATTTAGTAAACTCGGGGGGGGGGGGGGGGGGGGAAGAGGCAAATTGAGCCATTGAGGCATTTTCTTTTGGGATGATATTGATGGAGGAGGACTTTGATAACTGCTTGGTTGAAGCTGTGAGCATCTCAATTTTCTTTATTGATGGGCATCGAATGATGAATCAGGTGAGGAACCTTAACACATTAAGTTGATTAATAAATTTGGTTCCATCATGGAGAACTCACGCTTTAATTATAATGTAGATCAAGAAGCTATTTCTTGATGGGAAACCTTTCTTTCTCGAAGGGTAAAACTTAGCCAATGAAGTCTTGGTATATAAAAATATTCAAAAAGAGTTGGTGAGGGAGAAATAGGAGCTAGAGGCTGAGTTTGCCAAAATCAAGGCTGGTACAGTTAAATTGAAGGAGGCGACTATCCACGAGACCAAGAGAATATGGGAGACAGAGAAATGGAAAGAGATCGAGAAGTTGAAGGTTGATGTGGTGAAGGAGAGGGAGGAGGCCCTGGCTCTGCAAAAATTAACTTTTGAAGATGATGTTGGATAATAAATTCTAGTTGTGAGGAAGTCGATGGAAATGGAGAAGGATAGGGCTCTTGCCAAGGCTGTGGCGACGGTGGATTTGGTGGGTCTCAATTCCTCAAGGCCATGAAGGTGAACTTCTTAAGAGAATTTGAGTCAATGGAGAAAAGAACAATTTTTATAAGGGGCTTGTTGTAGCTGCTGGTATTGAGTTTATAGACTCTGATACTAAAGAAGATCAGTCTATGAATATCGTCGCTACTCCAGTCTTCCCTGACGTTGTTGAGAATACTGGAGATGAAGTTTTTTATGATCTCACTCCGGGTCTCCCAGTAAAGAATATCGGTCCAATCATACCTCCAGAGAATTAAAGAATAGTTAATATTATGTGATATCGAATTTTTAAAGTATTTTAGGAATATTCAAGTAAAATTTATACAAGTGATCGATGGGACCTGTTGATATTGGTTTTTATTTTGAAAGGATTAATGCTTGACATGTTATATTTATTATCGATACTTGACATATAAGTTGCATTAGGTATTCGATATAAGGATATGTTATGGATAGCTTTGTGAATTAATATATCGAGATAGATAACAAAAGGTTTTGTGATTTTGAGAATGATGTTCAGATATGTTGCCCAATTATCGAATATCTATTGTCGAATGATTATGACATAGATTTAATATGAACTTACAAGTTCTGTCAAAAGTGAGTCATAAGAATTGATAATTTATCGATAAATAATATAAAAGAAAGTTGCTTTTATGATAGATAATAGATTACAACTCCTATCTGTAAAACATCTTCAAATGGGTTGTATTCCATGGGTACTCTAGTTGAACTTCATCTTCAGTCATTAACTAGTATGTGCCACTATCGATTTTGTCACTTATGATATAAGGACCTTCCCAATTTTTGGATAACTTTACAGAATTCTTTGATTGAATACTATCTTGTATTCATCAAAGTACGAGGTCGCCGATGTCAAACGCTCACTTTTTCACCTTTTTGTTCTATGCTTTTATGAGAGGGTCGTACTATCGATGGTGTGATCTCGAGTTTCTTCGATCCAATTGAGGTTGTAAACAAGTCCAAGATCATTTTCTTCATCTGTTATCTACCTTCTAGCAGTTGGAAGGTCAAGGTTTGAAGGACTGACTACTTCCATTTTAAAGGCCATCATGAATGGCGTACAACCTGTAGATGTTTGAGGTCTGGTCCTATATTCCCATAAGATACTGAGTAGCTCCCCGACACATCTTCCTTTCTTTTCATCCAGCCACTTTCGTAACCCTGACTTGATACTCTTATTAATGGCTTATGCCTGGCTATTCCCTTGGGGGAAGTAAGGTATTGAGGTAGTCAACTATATTTTGTTTTGTAAAGATATTTAAGGACTTTTTTGTTGATGAATTGCTTGCCATTATCTGACTTTATCATTTGTGGACATCCTCGTTCTTCGTTCTCGTTGGTGTGAAAAAATGGAACAGCCTCGACCCGTATGGTAAATTAATCGGTAGCTATAAGGAACAATCTTCTGTTGCCTGATGTGGGGTGGAATAGACCAATGATGTCGATTGCTCATCTCTTGAATGGCCATAGGACATTACTGACATATAGGTCGATTACTGGGCTTTTTATGTCTTGGGCGTGGATTTGACATTTATAGTACTTTCGTACAAAATCTTCATTGTCTTGCCTTATCTTTAACTAGTACAAACCTTGAGTAAATGCTCTTTGAGCTAATGATCATCTTGAGACATGTGTTGCGCAAATTCTTTCATGTAATTCCTTAATTTTGACTTGTGTTTGTTTTTGTGAAATACATTCGATAAGTGGACCTCCACCGATAGTTTTGTACACTACTCCCCCATGGACTTTGAATCTTGGATACCTTGCCAAAAGAGATCGAGTTTCTTTCTTGCTCTGTGGGACAATATTGGAGTTGAAGTATGTAAGGAATGGTTTTCTCCAGTCATCGGGATCATCATCTTCGATAACTTGGATTTGTATCATATATGTTGTATTGATGCTTGAATGATGGATCACTTTGATGTCCAATGTTCTTTTCTCACGGTCTTCAAACATTGAGGCAATGTATGTTAGAGCATCAGCATAATTGTTTTCAGCTCTTGGTAAATTTGAAATTATATCTCTCCCAAAAATTTCACCTTTTCTTCGACTAGAGCAGCAGTTAACTATTTTTCCCAATATTTTGAATGTTTTGTTGTAAGGGATGGCAACTAGTAATGAATCTACATGAACTGCATTGTCTTCCGCCCCAAGTGCTAATGCGAGGTCTAGGCCATGTAAGATTGCTTCATACTTCATCTCGTTATTCATCGTATAAAATTTGAGTGTGATAGTTTTTTCGATTTTGTGGTTGGAAGGTGTTACTAGAACGGTGCCAATCCCTGATCCTCTAGGCCCTGCAGATCCATCTGTGAAAAGTCTCTATCCTGTACTTTTATACCATGCATCTGGCTCTGTTATAGGGTTATCAGCTAATACTTCTTTGAGTTCCTCCTACTCTGGGTCTTAGACGGGGAAACCTGCTAGGAAGTTGGCTATGCTTGTCCCTTAATTGGGATTTGAGGCTCATAACAAATGTCATAATCTCCGAGGAATACAGACCACTTTTGCACCCTCCTTGATTTTTTTTTGAAAGGACTAGCTTGAGGGGGAATTTAGTGATGACCTTGATGGGATGTGTCTAAAAATAAGGTCAAATTTTTTGGGAACTGTAAACCAAAGTTAACATCTATTTTTTAGTTGCTATGTATCTTTTTTATGTAGGTATTAGAGTTTTGCTGATGAAGTAGATTGGTCTTTTTACCCCGTTATCTTCTCGAATGAGGACATAACTGATTAAATCTTCAATTGTTGATAAATACATTGCTAAAACTTTGTCATTAACAGCAATACTCATTATGGGAGGACATCCCAAGAATCTCTTGAGGTCTTGAAAGGCCAACTCATATTTTAGGGTCTATATGATTTCTTTGGGTTGTTTCCTGGTTTTTGGAGTTGGTTCCCGCGAAGGAAGAGGTAAAAATGTTTGCATCGATTAAGCGACTTTGAAATAAATTTGTGAAGAGCGACAACTTTTCCAGTGAGCTTTTGGACGTATTTTTCTATTTGAGGAGATGGAATGGCCCTGAGTGCCTTGATTTTCTCTGAATCGATTTCTATCCCTTGTTTGCTTACCAAATGGCCTAAGAATTTATCGGATTCTACCCCGAATTGGCATTTTGTTGGGTTTAATTTTATTCGATAAATACGAAGTATATCGAAGATGGTTTGCAAATTACCGCAATGATCTTCTCTTTTTAGGATCTTACAAATCATGCCATTAATGTATACCTCCATGATTTTGCATAAGTGGTCTTTGAACATTTTTTTCATGAATGGCTGATATGTTGCTCCTGTATTCTTTAGTTCGAAATGTATGACTGTATAATAGTAAATGCCGCTTCTTATTACAAATGTGGTTTTTATTTTTTATTTTCCTCGGCAAGTGGAACCTGATTATAACCTGAAGTTGTATCCATCATTAACAGAAGTTTGTGTCCTGCTATAGAGTCATTAAGTTGAGGGATCAAAGGTAGAGGAAAGTTATCCTTGGGTCTAAACTTGTTGGGTTTCGCAAAATCCATGCAGGCCCTGATTTTTCTGTTCTTCATTGGGACAGCTTTGGATGTTTACCTTCTCGGTTGAATCCAACGCGAAGTAGTTTGTCGTTTTCTTCATTAACTGCTTCTCACAGTCTAAGTGCCAGGTTACCTCATTTTTGTATTATACCTTTGTTGTCAGGGACTAGGTTTAGCTTGTGGCATATGATAGAGGGATCAATTCCTGGCATCTCTTGAGAAGACTATGCGAAGACGTCGACATTTCTTTTTAAAAGTTGTAGGAGTGTTTCTTTTTCTTCTATTGAGAGTTTAGAACCAATGAAAGTACTTATTCCAGGTCCATCAAGTTTAATGGATTCAATGGTTTCAATATCATGTTGCTCAAACGTTGGTAGAGGTTCTTTATGTAATTGATATGCTTTCAGAAGTTTTGATGCGTGAGCATTCGTGGTGGAATTTTTGCACATCCTTGCAACAGATTGACTTCCTTTGATTTTGTAAACCTTGTGTTTAGTTAGGAAATGCAAATCTAGATGATATGTCAAAGGTACCTACTTAAGTGAGTGGAGCCAGTATCTTCTTAAGATTCCCAGGTATTTGGATTCGGCGTTGATTACTATAAATTTGATAAAAGTCATTTTTGGCCTTGCCTGAACAGGCAATATGATTTCTCCTAAAACAAATTCTTTGGAACCATTAAAGCCTATATTAGTTATTATCTAAGCATTGGTGGAGTCTTTAAGGCTGAGGATGTCGACTGCCCTCTTGAATAGTGCGTCAGCCGCGCTACCTGGGTCCATGAGGAGTGTATGTAGGTAATCCTAGTCTACCTTAAGCATTATCACCAATGGGTCATTGTAGGGGTACTTCACATGACTGGAATCAGAGTCCTTAAAGGAAATGTGATATGAATATTTTGCTTTGCTGTAGCTGGGTAGAAGTTTGACAGATTTCTCGGAAGAAGTCATCTTGCAGCATGATGTAATCCTGTCATCCTTCTTTCATTTTTTTTCCTTTTTTGATCTCGATCATGTACAAATGATGAGCCTGACCTTATTCATGCTAGTCTTCCTTCCTTTTTGCTTCTTCTTTGAGGACCTTCTGAACATTGATAACGTATTCGTGGAGCCTTCCTACCAAAATAATTTGGTGAAAAATACATATGAGGGAATAACAGCTATTACTCTTATGGTCGTGTACATTATGATATTGGCAAAAAGGTTTATTTGGGATGCTAGGAATCGTCTGAGGTTCTCGAAAGAGCTCGTCTCCCCTTAGGTAAGATATTAGATAGAGTGGTAGTCATCGGTGGTAGAACTGGGATAGGCCTATCCTTTTTCCCATCCTTTCCTTTGAGATTATCGTTAGGTCGCCCACGTCGTTCGGTAAAACCATGGTTTGCCTGTTTTGAGTGTAGTGGTTAAAGAATATCTATATCCAAAGTTAATTCTAGCATAAAATTTACTCGTCTAACTTTATCTCCCTTTTTTGTAGGAGCACCCTTTCCTTTCAACTTTAGTGAATTCATTAAGACATTATTCAAGCGTCTATTCCGTGGGGATACGCATATATACCACTCCCACTTTCAAAAGATTGTATGTATTGAGGAGGCTCATCTCAATACTTGTTTCAAGCATTTCATATTCTTGACATGTGTAAGTAATTTTAGATTAATCTGCCATTTTATTTCTCTTTCAACTCAATAATGTTCATGAATATTCATGAAGATCCATCATTATCCAAATCACACAATCTAACTCGATTGTCACACATTGTTTATACAACAATTTGGTTTAATTGACAAGAATGAGCTAGCCACTTGAGGAACTTGAAGAATCCATTATCATTCCGAACTGAACTTCAGTTGTAATTATGGAAATCCACTCTCATAAGGATATCCAAATAAAATAGTAATTACTTCTTGTATGGTTGATTCTATTTTGTCGATGTATGCTTGAGATCCGGAACAGCAATCGCTGCCTGAAGTGCATAGACATATATGTGGACTATGTGATCAAGAATCCACTCTATACTCCAGGAACTCTTATTCAGTACAAAGCAAGGATGAACAAGTTCTTAATGAGTCAACTATGAGTAATATTGGTGGTACTGCAGATTTGTACAATTTGAAGGTCAAAGTTATAGAATGAGTTTATATATAGTTGAGATTTGAGAAGCCCCTTTGCCTTTTCCATTATAACTGATGTCATAAATGTTGTTTTCAAACATTCCACAGGAGATGGATCCTCCAAACACTCTTATGTGCGTTCTGCATTCATATCAAATAGAAGCTTTTTACTGGATGTCTAAATCGGAAGAAGGAATTGATGTAAAGGAGGCAACAAATACTCTTCATCCATGTTGGGAGGCATACAATTTAACTGATAAGTATGTTTTTAATTATGATATTTTGAGTTATTTTAAACAGCTCCTAAAGCTAGCAAATTCATGAATGTTACTGCAAAAACTCGTGAAGATCATAATCTAAGATGTAAGGTTTTGAATGGAGTTAAGTTAGGGTTATTTCAAAGTTTTTTTCTCCGCCACCATGATTGCATGTGCTCTACATTTTTCTTATTTGCTGTCTTAGATATAGAGTTTAATTATTAACCTATGTACACTTAATTGGTCATTACAATTAATGAGTTTTTGAATGCTGCGTAAGTTTTATTTTTTGTGCTTATTATTGCATTTTTTATAAGATTTATCTAGTTTGATTGCACTCCCTACATTTTTTGTCTATTGTAGGAAATATTGTATTCACATGATGGAAAGGAAAAAGTCAGGTACCGTATGATGAATATGGGGCTCTGGAGGCATATGTGAGTGATGTAAAAGATGATATACAAGGGACTGATGTAAAAGGACCGGACTCAAGCGAAAGCCTTTTAAGGAATTGGCATATAGTGTGCCTTATCACGTCATGATAATGTTTTTTTATTCATGGTGAATTACTAACAGATTATATACGGTTTTCATAAGGCATTTAATCAAGAATATGTTCAAGAGTATGAACTTTGACATGGGAGTCATGGGTCTTCCTTAGGGCACCTTTGACCGGGAATCTGCTTAACCACGGGTGACCAATTTCCAAATACTGAATCACCTTAAAAAAATACCTAAGGTTTAAATATCTTTGTAGAATAGAACTTTGAATAGTGGTTTATCTACTGCTAGTTTTCATTTGAATAGGAAAAACATTGTTCATGCAGCTTTTAATGGAAACATAAAGTTGAAAGAATATCATTTAGCAGGGAAGGAGACATCTTTGTCGTTTTTCCAAGCAATATTGGCAAAATAACATTATATTGATAACATGCATATTGGTTTTTTTACTTTTAGACCCCAAGCTTCTCAGATTCTTCACAGGTTTGCAAACTTGGACAGTCTATACGCCCAGACCTGTTGCATCGAAACTTGCAGCTGATACAGCTCTTCTTACTGGGCAGCGTGTACTTCATGCTCTTTTCCCTTCTATTCTGGAAGTAACTTGTGCCATACCAGGGGATTTTGATTGTGGAAAATCTATTATTAGTCAGGCTTTATCTAGGTACTATAACTTCAACAATGTGGTTTATGCTGGTTGCGGAGAAAGAGGGAATGAAATGGCAGAGGTTCTTATGAATTTTTCTCAATTGACGATGACATTGCCTGAAGGTCGTAAATAATCTTTTATTTAGCGTGCTACACTAGAAGCTAATACATCTAACATGCCCATGGCTGCTCGGGTGGCCTCTATTTATACATGCATCACAATAGCTGGATATTTCTGAGATATATGTTACAATGTTAGTATGTTCGCATGAAATAAATGGTTAATTTATGATTATGGCAAATCGACTAGTCACATTTTGTAGTTTGTTTCTTATTCTCAAACTTACGCTCGAACTTATAAAAGAAAGATAAGTGCCAAAAAAGTATCTTAACTTTGTATTTATTATAATCGACACGTCCAATACTACCGACCTAGTACTATCCACATGGATCCAGAAGATCATTAAACCTCGAGTATCTCTAGAGACATTGAGGAGCTAAAACGAAAAAATGGAAAAATGAAGAAACAAACATAACTAAATATTAGGATGATGGCTGTGGTAACTTATTTCCAATACTCCGACCTGCTACAGTAACTTCGAACTACTACAGCTACAGTGCTTTGAATAGTAACAGCTACACTAACCCAAACTGCTACAGTATCCAACATGCTACAGTACTTCGAATTAATACTGCTACAGTACTTTTAAGAGAATATATTATCTATGGATGTGAGCAAAAATCCTAAAGACTGAAACACAAGTGCTACCAACACAGCCAACACAGAAGGATAACCACCTACCTGAGAGCGTGGCAGCCAAAACTAACACAGATGCCTTCCTGTGACTCAGTTGCACTATATAAACCTAGATGAAATAGCAACTTAGCCGTCACGACATCTAAACAACATCAGTGTCTAAGATTCCTCAAAGCAATATGATTACCATCAAGTACTACAGTACTCTAGCTGTCAACACAGACTAGTACTCATGGGGTAACCTGCAAGTGTCCAACAATCCCCAATAACCGAACCGCATCACAATCCTCCTAATCATGTAGATAAGTCACCAGCACGGATGTTCAGGAACCCACCAGGTCTGTCTACACCCAAGGTGACAATCTCCGCGAACAGATGCTCGACGGTGACAGTTTTCCCTACACTGATGTGGCAGTCCCCCCCCCCCCCCCAAGCAGATTCCGACATCACGGGTGACGTACAACTTCGTAAACCACCTGGCTCAGCCACGTACCTCACAGGGCAATGCTGTCTCGCTGCCTCCTAGATGACGGAAGGGAACACAGCCCTAACAGCCTCATCCCGGGGAAGGAAGGCTTACGAGTAAGCTCTATTAGCTCTAAGAATCATGAGGACAATAAGCGTCACAACACAATAAGCAAACAATCCTAAGGAAAACTATCAGAAGTTCAACATCCACGGCCAACCACCACGGACAAGTCGTCTGCTCATCACCAACTACTAACAGTCCAGGAGATTCCACACTCCCACAGGGAATCTAACATTCCAACCAACCACCAATCGCAACGACAGTGCTCAAGGACCAGGCCTCGAGAATACAGAGTACACCTAGGCTAATCCTAAGATAAATCAAAACAATAGCAGACAAGAGGACGAACTTCGAATCGAAGAACATGTCTTACTGAAGCTACGTCGCCCCAAGACTACCCTAGAACCAAGTCCAGCAACCTAAACTAACCAAGGTGCTATACTATAAAGTGAGAACTATAGTCTCTGAACTACACTATCTCAGAGAAATGGCGGCTAAACCACAGTCGTCCATACATCTCCACTAATAGCCAAACCTAGTTACTAGTGCCCTAAAACAAGCTGGGCACCCTAATAACTAGTCAACAATACCATACTCAATATATTATATATATAGCGGCACTGAGGCGTCGCAACACACTGAGAAATGCCTTGTTCTCAACCTCCACGAAGAAAAGATTCGTAATAACCACCCTCAATAAAATCGGTCTAAGAGAAATCTCAGGAGTCATCGTCACATCAACGACAACAAAGAATAACCTCCTCTGGCTAATCATAACCTACAGATTCTATCTAGTAACTAGACTCACATTATTGCGGGTTTTACTAACTTATCAAACCCTTAAATACTCTCGTCTAAGGTAATGCTAAACGGATAACCAGTAAAGTGTCCTAAGCAATTAACCCACATACTAACCTAGTCACAGATATAATATACTAAACTATGCATTTTTATAACTCACGAATCAGCATAATAATCCAGTTATTCAGGAAGATAAAGCTCGCCTGACGATATGCTCCCGAAGAATCAATCCAAGCAATACAACTCAACGCTCCAACAACGGCACCTCACGGATAAACACATTCAATCAATCTACTAGCAAAGCAATACTACACCGCCATAACCCTAGTAAACACGATTTAGAGTAAGCACAACTCAACCAATCATAACCATAACCTACAAACCAACCTAACCCAACATAATCCAAATCCAATCCACCAATCATAGCTTAAACCAAAACAGAAATCAGATTATCAAATCAGATAATCAATGATGGAAAAATAGTTCATAAGAGAGGAAAGACAGTTTACCAAAGGGGGAAAACAGTTAGGTGATGTGAACTGATTTCAGATCTCTGGAACACCACAACGACCTCCACAATCGCTCCTCTAAGCCCAAATCAATAAACAAATCTTCGGGAGTCAAACACCAATGACTTACAGTAATAACTACTCTCCAATTCTTCTCAAATCAAATACCAAGTAAGCAAGAGGGTTACACTGAACTGAAAATCAGATTGTAAAGTTGGAACAACAACAGGGAATTACTTACAAAAAAAGGGCAGCTGCGATTGGAATTTGATGACGGTTTGTCGGAGATTGAATATGGCTAAAATAACCTCTCTCTACACTTTAAAACAGCAGCAAAAAGGGCGGCAACGACTAAAACAGAATAGGCATAAAGGCAACAACAAGTGAGCCGTAACAGTTGCCTCTACTCCCCCTAACAGCAGCAACTCTTCTCTATCCCTCTCTCTCCAATTCGAATCAAAACAAGGACCCCAATTGCAACATCAATGGCAGCAACAACAATTAGAGAAAGGGTAACAAAGGTGAGGAGAAATAAGCGCAACAAAGGCGACAACAATCAAGGATGAGGCGAGCAGCTAAGGCAAGGGGTAACAATCCTCCATCTCTCTCTCAAATAGCAACAGCTTCTCTCCCTCTCCGCAATTCAATCTGAAATTGGTTCATCTCTCTCTCTCTCTAACCCTAAAATCAGCCCCAAATTAAAGATAACCAAAAAAATAAGGAAAATAAGACTTTTTACTAAAGTTGAACAACGACGGTCGTTCGAACGACAACTGGAAAAAAATCTCAAAAATGTTACTCTGAGGTCCTCCTGAACTACACACAACACCAAGACCCTCAGAAGACAGAAATCACCCGAAACAACAAGCACAACCCTAACAGAAACCAACCACAGGCTCCTCAAATCATAATACAAACACCTCCGCCCCTAAACCTCTGAAACCACCAGAACCACTGAAACTACCTAAAAAGGAATCTAGCATCAAACCTGACAAATGGAAATAACACGAAAGCATAACGAATAACAAATATGAATATTAATAATACTTAATAATAAATAAATAAAGTAACCCGAAAATCTGGGACATTACAATAGCTCATCAAATATACTCGCTCTCCGAGGGTCGATTATTGATTCAATCAATTCGATCTGGCAGAGATGCCATTCAGCTATGCAATATTCAATACATGTCCCAACACGGGCGCTCAGCTCGACCTGTAACTGGGATCTACTTCATAGCTCATCAAATATACTCACTGTTCGAGGGTCGCTTATTGAGCCAATCAATTCGATCTGGCAGAGACGCCATTTAGCTATGCAATTTTCAATACATGTCCCATCACGGTCGCTCAGCTCGACTTGTAACTGGGATTTACTTCATAGCTCATCAAATATACTCGCTCTCCGAGGGTCGCTTATTGAGTCAATCAATTCGATCAGGCAGAGATGCCATTCAGCTATGCAATATTCAATACATGTCCCATCACGGTTGTTCAGCTCGACCTGTAACTGGGATCTACTTCATAGCTCATCAAATATACTCGCTCTCCGAGGGTTGATTATTGAGTCAATCAATTCGATCTTGCAGAGACACCATTCAACTATGCAATATTCAATTCATGTCCCATCACAGTCGCTCAGCTCGACCTGTAACTAGGATCTACTTCATAGCTCATCAAATATACTCGCTCTCCGAGGGTCGCTTATTGAGTCAATCAATTCGATCTGTCAGAGATGCCATTCAGCTATGCAATATTCAATACATGTCCCATCACGGTTGTTCAGCTCGACCTGTAACTGGGATCTACTTCATAGCTCATCAAATATACTCGCTCTCCAAGGGTTGATTATTGAGTCAATCAATTCGATCTTGCAGAGACACCATTCAACTATGCAATATTCAATTCATGTCCCATCACAGTCGCTCAGCACGACCTGTAACTAGGATCTACTTCATAGCTCATCAAATATACTCGCTCTCCGAGGGTCGCTTATTGAGTCAATCAATTCGATCTGGCAAAAACGCCATTCAGCTATGCAATATTCAATGCATACTAGCATGCATTCTGCTACATACATTCTACTACTTCATCATATATGATCATGCATTCTACTACTACATCATACATGATCATCCATTCTACTACATTATCATACATGATCATCCATTCTACTGCATTATCATACATTAGAATATATTATAATACATTGTCTTACAACAGTTGCTTCAACCATGCAATTTACATATCGAAAAATCAAAGATATGTCTCAACAAATACCACTTGCTTTTGATGCTTCTCGTGATATTGGCTGAGACGGGGCAAATGTGGTAACTTATTTCCAATACTCCGACCTGCTACAGTAACTTCGAACTACTACAGCTACAGTACTTTGAATAGTAACAGCCACATTAACCCGAACTGTTACAATATCTGATCTGCTACAGTTCCCTCGAACTGCTACAGTAATCCGACCTATTACAGTAACTTCGAACGTCTACAGTAATCCGACCTGTTATAGTAACTTTGAACTGCTACAATAATCCGACCTGCTACAGTACTCCAAACTACTATAGTAATCCGACCTGCTATAATACTTCGACCTACTACAGTACTCCGACCTGCTACAGTACTTTGAACTGATACATCTACGGTACTTTGATCTCGTCAACAAACACGTGGCCATTTATGACACATTATGGAGCGGTTACAAGGAAGAAGAGTTACTCAAGCCGTTACTCGACCATTATGAAGACTCATCAAGTTCACATATTGTAACGCTCCTCATTAAAAGAATAATGGTCATATTATAAGACTTACAAATAAGACTAGATAGCTACAGATTTGGGGGACTGCTCTGAGAACCTCTAAGAGATTATTTTCTACATCTCTCTCTCTCTTTGTAATAGCTAGCAGTCTAAATATATCTCTCTCTCTTTCTAAAATTCTCAGGAGAGGTTGTGGTTTTTAACCCATTCACGAGTTTTTCACTCTAAATCTAGTAATGTTTGTTTCCAGTTCGTAACTAAACATACTAGATTTCGAAGGTGTAAAGCGCTATCTTCGTGCAATATGAAAACAAGCTATTACATTTGGCACCGTCTGTGGGAACCGAAGCATACACTCAGCGTTCTCCGATCAAGTATTTCCATATTCATTTTTTTTAAGGATGACAAATCTAGAAAAATCACTTCAATTCCTCTTTTCCGAGACGATCCTGTGGTTCAAATCTCTAATTAACAAGCTGATTCAAGTTCGGTCCAGAACCTATGGGGATCGACTGTGATTTAGGAAAGAGCTATATTTGGAATAAAACATTTCAATTCTTCTGGTTGCAACTATATGAAGAACAACAACTCCAATAATCGTGATCATCATCATCTCCCTCTGATCATCGTCATCAGCATCAACACGAGGTGATTGTTCGTATTGTCAATTCTAAGGAATTCTCCACAATCGAAGACGAGATCACCGGTACCAGTCTGACAACCCTAGCGTATGACGTTCAAGCCATATTGTCCATTACAAATTTTCCTCAAGTTCTTGGGATCGTATATCAGAAACACCATTGATGTGCAATGAGGTTTTTGATCAAACTCAACAATAAGGTCTCTCTCTCTTTAAACCGAGCTTGCGAGATCTAGAAGCTCGTCGACGAGTCCGAATGCGAGCTCTAGAAAATTTCGCCCTCGAGCTCGATAACGAACCTCGTTACAGAAGGCCGAATCGAGGTACAATCATTCCATTTTATCCAGCACGCAGGAAAGCATCATCTGATTCAAGCTCAGTTATTTGTGTTCCCAATTCGAGCTCGCTTTTTGGGTCGAACTTGAGCCTTGATCGACCTTTAATGACAGCAAAACACAATCGCAGCGGCGCGACTTCAAGGAATTCGACAGTTCGTATAGTTAGCACAGTTCGTAAAGCCACTCCCCATTGGTTCTGGACTTCGTATAGTTCGTAAAGCCAGCACGACCTCAGCAGTTCGTAAATCACTCTCTGTGAATCAAAATCTTCTTCAACAACAAGGTCAATAATAGTTCGTCAAATTATCTCTACAATTGACAGTTTGTGCAGCCGCATTGAAATCTATGGGTCTAATTATCTCTACAGGAGCAGTTCGTGAACTGTCTTTACAGCAGCAGTTCGTAAAGCTAAGCCGAATTATTTTTACATCCATAGTTTGTGAAGATAGATCAAATTGTTTCTACAGTTCGCGAAGCCCCAATGAAATTGCAATTGAATTTAATATCATAAGCGTTGGTTACACCTTGCTCGATATCGTGCTCAGCCTTGTAAAGATGGAACTAGTTATCATCGTCGCGTTTGTTTCTTTACTCACGCACCCGATCAGTTACATTTCCAAGGATTTTGCTATTATTACAGTAGCGTCAATGACCGCAGAAGCCGCAGTTGCTAGCCTAGATGATATGGCCTTCTACTGCTGCTGGGTATCCATGATCACTCTATCGTCTTGAAGAATTGACGATAAAAACCCATCAACTGCTGAGAGTTGTGTATCTCAATCTCTTCACAATATTACTTAACAAAATTTCACAATGCCAATGAGCCATTATAACTTTATTTTGCCCCATGCTAATGACAAACATATGCCAATGACCACCAGGAGGAGAAAAACCAAGAAAGTCTTGCTGCAGCAGATCTAACAATGTCGTCGTCGTTGAATTCGTTATCGTCTTCATCGGGGAATTCAGTCTCGCTTTATGGGGTTAACTCGATAGAACATTAGGTGTCGAAAAATCAAAGGGGAAAACATCGTCACAACGCCACTCCACACCGATGTCTTAGATTCTTTACAGCCATTCAAATCTCTATCCCCGCAACGAAGCATATCACCGGCAATGAGCACCTTACCAGGTTACTACGACCTTAAACCGCCATGAAAAAGAAGGCACATAAATGTCATTTTACGGTCAGACAATGCTCTTTATTTCGAAGGAGAACAGTTTTCTAGTAAAATCATCTCCGCTCTCTGACCCTCCTTCAAGCTGTCATCGTCAAACAAGTTGCTTCAAATACATTAAAAGATCGATGATTCTAGTTCTCATATGCCAATAACAATAATTAAGAGCATGGGTAACAATGGGAGCAAAGATTTATCATCAAGAACATCACAGGGTTTGGTACTGTGGTGCCAAATTCTCCAACATACAGCAATATAATACCTAGCTTCAGACTGTATTTATACTTCGGGGCAAGCCCGGCCTAAAATCTTCAACAACATAAAACCTCATTATCAAGCCGCTCGAGGTCGAGGTACTCGAGGAGATTACAACTTAACTTATACTTGGGGCGAGCCCCACTTCAGATTCAAGCTCAATGCTCGACCTCATCTTTTTAAACAAACATCAATTCACATTATGAAGCCGCTCGAGGTCGAGGTACTCGAGGCAATTGCAACTTATTCAAGCTATACTCGGGGCGAGCCCAACTTCAGATTCAGACAACGCTCGTCCTCAACTCCAGACATAACAGACTTAATATCAATCGGCGTAACTCATATTCGGTGCGAGCCCAACCTCAGCATCTCAATCTCTTCACAAGATTGCTCATACTCAACAAGAATTTCACAATCCCAATGAGCCATTAGAACTTTGTTTTGGTGTCCCAAGCTAATGATGAACAGATGCCAAAGATCAACAGCTACTACTACAGCTAATATGCCAAGTTCACAGCAACAACAACTATTACTTCAGCTTCAACAGCAAGAGAATCAACAGAGACTAATATGAATCTCAAGCCAAACAGAAAATTTAAACCAAATTGTGAAGGCGCTCGAGGTCGAGGTAGTCGAGGCAATTACAACTTATTCAAGTTATACTCGGGGCGAGCCCGATATTTTCAGCAACATTATTAAGGAGCTCGTGGCCAAGGTACTCGAAGCAATTATAACTTATTCAAGCTATACTCGGGGCGAACCCGATCTTTTCATCAACATTATTAAGGCGCTCGAGGTCAAGGTACTCGAGGCGATTACAACTTATTCATACTCATACTCAGGCCGAGCCCGACCTCAGCATCAGACAATGTTTAACCTCAACTTCAGACTCAATAATCATACTCATCAAACCATATTATTAAGCCGCTCGAGGTCGAGGTACTTGAAGCGATTACAACATATTCAAACTCATACTCGGGGCGAATTCGACCAAACAGAACACATGCTAAATTTCTACAAGTTGGTTATTGGTTCAACCAGTCCAACCTATATTTAACATATTTCATTACAGTCACTTATTGATACGCTCAGCTTAACCTATAATTGGGATCTACTTCATAGCTGTCACGCCCCAAAATCTAGTAATCGGTAGCTAGACCAATTACTGAGATTTGATGATGTGCAGGTCAGGGAATCCAAAGATTCGCCCCACGAGCAACTGAGTCGTAGATAAATTCTGGCCCAGTCATTCACAATAGTATCACAACAGAGTAGTAAGGAAAAACAGAAATAGTGGAAGACTAAGATAACAATATTTAAACGTAAGATTCTACAAACCTCTACGCAGCAAGCCCGATAGTAATAACTGGAGAATGAGCCTCCAGCTCAGCTCCCCAAAGATTACCACAACAGCAACTAAAACCTGAAACAACCTTCCACTAAAAGGGGGATGCGAGAGTGAGCAAACAACGAGCTCACTAACTCTTAAGAATAGCTAAACGATTATACTAACCAATGAGATGGATACAATAATGATAATAGGATATAATAATATCTAACGATAAACAATATATATATCTAAAAATATACAGGATGCCTAATAAGTATCTAATAGGTACATAGCTAGTCTAATGATTAGATATAACTATACTATAATTATACATACACATCTCGAGCAAAGGAGTGCTAAGACTATAACTACACTCCAGTTCCAAGGACTACTAACTACACCCTAATCACTACCGTGACCCTCAACGCCACAAGCGACTAACCTATCTCAGAAATACAATCACACACAAGGGTAAACACCCTTGGCTCACAGTAATCTAACAGGGTTACCCAAACCCTAACTAGGCACAACCCCGAAGCTATTTCAAGCTGAACGAAATTGCCCATAACCAAATACCAGCCTAAAGCTCACAACAACCAACCAGACTAATTAACCTAATAGATTAACCAGATATAGAAGAGGGAGGAATAAATGCAGAGAGGAGAGGAGTATGCAGAAGGAAGATGAATCTAATTACACCATAAATCAATTAGGTAAAGAGGAATTTAAATAAGAGGAGAAGAATATGATGAACTAGGATAATCCCATAATTATCCCAATGCAATGATATGTTATGATGATAATATGATGGAATGAGATAATCTTGTGATTATCCCAAGTGCAGAAGATTCTATATTAAACATAATGCAGAAAGGGTTAAGGATTTCTATCAGAAGAACCTACGAATTGGAAGTATACAGAGATGCAATGATATGCTCGATGATGATGATGATGATGATGCGTTATGATGCAGAATGATTTATCGATGTCAAACCAAAGGGCTAACCCCCATGACTAAAGTGGGCTGACAACTGCTAAAGAAGGATTACCTTAAAGGACCATTATGGATACAGGTACAATTTATCTAAGCTGACCAGGTTGGGGGAACTACACTGGGCATCACAAGCACACCAAGGAATCACATCCTCAGTCACACACAGGGAACCACACTCCTTACTACACACATGTTACATATAATACAGGTCAGGGTATGTATCCGATCGTAATATGATAAGAGAATATATTATCTATGGATGTGAGCAAAAATCCTAAAGACTGCACAACTGTTGCCAACACAGCTAGCACACAATAGGATAACCACCTGCCTGAGAGCGTGACAGCCAAAACTAACACAGATGCCCTCCTGTGACTCAGTTACACCATCTAAACCTAGATAAAACAACAACTTAACCGTCACGACATCTAAACAACATCAGTCTCTAAGATTCCTCAAAACAATTTGATTACCATCAAGTACTACAGTACTCTAGCTGTCAACACAGACTAGTACTCATGGGGTGACCTACAAGTGTCCATCAAGTAGCCAACAATCCCCAATAACCGAACCGCATCACAATCCTTTTAATCATGTACATAAGTCACCAGCACGGATGTACAGGAACCCACCAGGTCTGTCTACACCCAAGGTGGCAATCTCTACGAATAGATGCTCGGTGGTGACAGTTTCCCTACACTGATGTGACAGTCCCCCCCAGCAAACTCCAGCATCACGGGTGACGTACAACTTCGTTAACCACCTGGCTCAGCCGCGTACCTCACTGAGCCATGCTGTCTTGCTGCCTCCTAGATGACGGAAGGGAACACAACCCTAACAGCCTCATCCCAGGGAAGGAATGCTTACGAGTAAGCTCTATTAGCTCTAAGAATCATGAGGACAATAAGTGTCACAACACGATAAGCAAACAATCCTAAGGAAAACTATCAGAAGTTCAGCATCCACGACCAACCACCACGGACAAGCCGTCTGTTCATCACCAACTACTAATAGTTCAGGAGATAACACACTCCCACAAGGAATCTAACATTCCAACCAACCACCAATCACAACGACAGTGCTCAAGGACCAGGCCTCGAGAACACAGAGTACACCTAGGCTAATCCTAAGACAAATCAAAATAATAACAGGCAAGAGGACGAGCTCCGAATCGAAGACCATGTTTTACTGAAGCTACGTCGCCATAAGACTACCCTGGAACCAAGTCCAGCAACCTAAACTAACCAAGGTGCTACACTATAAGGTGAGAACTATAGTCTATGAACTACACTATCTCAGTGAAATGGCGGCTAAACCACAATCGCCCATACATCTTCACTAATAGCCAAACCTAGTTACTAGTGCCCTGAAATAAGCTGGGCACCCTAATAACTAGCCAGCAATACCATACTCAATATATTATATATATATTCAACACTCAATATATTATATATATATAGCGAAACTGAGGCACCGCAACACACTGAGAAAGGCCTTATTCTCAATCTCCACGAAGAAAAGACTCGTGATAACCACCCCCAATGAAATCAGTCTAATAGGAATCTTAGGAGTCATCATCACATCGACGACAACAGAGAATAACCTCTTCTGGCTAATCATAACCTACGGATTCTATCCCATAACTAAACTCACATTATTGCGGGTTTTACTAACTTATCAAACCCTTAAATTCTCTCGTCTAAGGTAATGCTAAACGGATAACCAGTAAAGTGTCCTAAACAATTAACCCACATACTAACCTAGTCACAAATATAATATACTAAACTATGCATTTCTATAACTCGCGAATCAGCATAATAATCCAGTTATTCAGGAAGATAAAACTCGCCTGACGATATGCTCCCGAAGAATCAATCCAAGCAATACAACTCAATGGTCCAACAACGGCACCTCACGGATAAACACATCCAATCAATCCACTAGCCAAGCAATACTACACCGCCATAACCCTAGCAAACACGATTTAGAATAAACACAACTCAACCAATCATAACCATAACCTACAAACCAACCAAGCCCAACAAAATCCAAATCCAATCCACCAATCATAGGTTAAACCAAAACAGAAATCATATTATCAAGGAAGGAAAAACAGTTCATAAGAGATGGAACACAGTTTGCCAAAGGGGGAAAATAGTTAGGTGATGCGAACTGCTTTCAGATCTCCAGAACACCACAATGACCTCCGCAATTTTTGGGAGTCAAACACCAATGACTTACAGTAATAACTACTCTCCAATTCTTCTCAAATCAAATACCAAGCAAGCAAGAGGGTTACACTGAACTGAAAATCAAATTGTAAAGTTAGAAGAGCAACATGGAATTACTTACAGAAAAAGGGCAGCTGCGATTGGAAATGGATGACGGTTTGTCGGAGATTGAATATGGTTAAAATAGTCACTCTCTACACTTTAAAATAGCAGCAACAAGGGCGGTAACGACTGAAACAGAACAGCCACAAAGGCAGTAACAACTGGGCCAGAACAGTTGCCTCTATTCCCTCAAATAGCAGCAACTCTTCTCTCTCCCTCTCTCTCCAATTGGAATCAAAACAAGGACCCCAATTGGAACATCAATAGCAGCAGCGACAGCAAGAGAAAGGGTGACAAAGGTGAGGAGGAATAAGCGCAACAAAGGCGACAACAATCAAGGATGAGGCAAGAACCTAAGGCAAGGGGTAACAATCCTCCATCTCTCTCTCAAATAGCAGCAACTCCTCTCCCTCTCCTCAATTCAATTTGAAATTGGTTCCTCTCTCTCTCTCTAACCCTAAAATTTACCCCAAACTAAAGAGAACCAAAAAATAAGGAAAAGAAGACTTTATACTAAAGTTGGACAACGACGGTCGTTCGAACGACAACTGGAAAAAAATCCCTAAAATGTCACTCTGAGGTCCTCCTGAACCACACATAACACCAAGACCCTCAGAAGTCAGGAACTACCCGAAACACCAAGCACAACCCTAGCAGAAACCAGCCACAGGCTTCTCAAATCATAATACAAACACCTCCGCCCCTAAACCTCCGAAACCACCAGAACCACCGAAACTACCTAAAAAGGACTCTGCATCAAACCTGATAAATAGAAATAACACGAAAGCATAACGAATAACAAATAGTAATAATAATAATAATACTTAATAATAAATAATAAAAATAACCCGAAAATCTGGGACATTACAATTGCCCATCAAATATACTCGCTCTCCGAGGGACGATTATTGAGTCAATCAATTCGATCTGGCAGAGATGCCATTCAGCTATGCAATATTCAATACATGTCCCAACACGGGCGCTCAGCTCGACCTGTAACTGGGATCTACTTCATAGCTCATCAAATATACTCACTGTTCGAGGGTCGCTTATTGAGCCAATCAATTCGATCTGGCAGAGACGCCATTCAGCTATACAATTTTCAATACATGTCCCATCACGGTCGCTCAGCTCGACTTGTAACTGGGATCTATTTCATAGCTTATCAAATATACTCGCTCTCCGAGGGTCGATTATTGAGTCATTCAATTCGGTCTGGCGGAGATACCATTCAACTATGCAATATTCAATTCATGTCCCATCACGGTCGCTCAGCTCGACCTGTAATTGTGATCTAATTCATAGCTCATCAAATATACTCGCTCTCCGAGGGTTGATTATTGAGTCAATCAATTCGATCTGGCAGAGACACCATTCAGCTATGCAAAATTCAATTCATGTCCCATCACGGTCACTCAGCTCGACATGTAACTGGGATCTACTTCATAGCTCATCAAATATACTCGCTCTCCGAGGGTCGCTTATTGAGTCAATCAATTCGATCTGGCAGAGACGCCATTCAGCTATGCAATATTCAATTAATACTAGCATGCATTCTACTACATTCATTCTACTACTACATCATACATGATCATGCATTCTACTACTACATTATACATGATCATCCATTCTACTTCATTATCATACATTATAATATATTATAATACATTGTCTTACAACAGTTGCTTCAACCATGTAATTTACATATCTAACAATCAAAGATATGTCTCAACTAACACCACTCGCCTCTGATGCTTCTCATGACATTTGCTGAGACGGGGCGAATGTGGTAACTTATTTCCAATACTCCGACCTGCTACAGTAACTTCGAACTACTACAACTACAGTACTTTGAATAGTAACAACTACATTAACCCAAACTGCTACAGTAATCCGACCTGCTACAGTACTTCAAACTACTACAGCTATAGTACTTTGAATAGTAACTGCTAAATTAACCTGAACTGCTATAGTAATCCGACCTGCTACCGTACTCCGACCTGCTACAGTATCCAAACTGTTACAGTAACTTTGAACTACTACATTACTTTGAATATTAAGAGCTACATTAACCCAAACTGCTACAGTAATTCGACCTGCTACAGTACTCCAAACTACTACAGTATCCGATCTGCTGCAGTACTCCGACCTGCTGTAATACTTTGACCTGCTACAGTATTTTGAGCTGATACATTTACAGTACTTCGACCTCGTCAACAAACACGTGGCCATTTTTGACACATTATGGAGCGGTTACAAGGAAGAAGAGTTACTCAAGCTGTTACTCGACCATTATGAAGACTCATCAAGTTCACATATTGTAACGTTCCTCATTAAAACAATAACGGTCATATTATAAGACCTATAAATAAAACTAGATAGCTACAGATTAGGGGGACTGCTCTGAGAACCTCCAAGAGATCATTTTCTTCATCTCTTTCTCTATCTTTGTAATAGCTAGCAGTCCTCTTTCTAAAATCCTTAGGAGTGGTCATGGTTTTTAACCCATTTATGGGTTTTCCACGCTAAATCTAGTGTTGTTTGTTTCCTGTTCGTAACTAAACATACTAGATTTTGAAGGTGTAAAGCGCTAATAGTTTTGCTGAAGATTTAGGTTAGTCGTTACTAGATAGAGTCATTATTTCATGATCAGGGAGTATCAACATTTTCTCTTGCAAGGGGAGCAATTTCTTCACCTTGAATTCCAGGTGTACTGCCTAAAACCTCTAAGCTCAACAATATGTCCTCCCACTTTTTGCATGTCCCTGCACCAAATAAGATGCTGTCAAGTTCATCTCACAATTTTGATAAACATTGTGATATTCATGCGAGTTATCTTTTATTATATGCTAGTACTACCCGTGACCAAGTCACGATGCATACGACGATGCGCCTTTGGCACTATGAATATAACTGATACATAACGACGCGCCTTCGGTACTATGAATATAACTGATACATGTTCTTTGCTTCTATAGGGGATTATATGTATGGTATGGAGTTGATTAGAAGAATCCTGTATCTAGATGATAATCATACCCAAAAAAATACTTTCTAATATTTGATATGGTTTATGCTAGAATTACAAAAGAGAATAAAAATTATGGCAAACCACATGATTATTCTATTTATATCAATAGAAAAGTACCTTGAAAATGAACTATTCAAGTTTATACAAAAATACATAAATCTTAAGTAATATGCTTTGATATCCGATTCTTTCATTTATTATATTGCTGAATGTTGTCATCTACTTGAAATACCATCGTGGTTCGGTCACATCCCTTGTATATATGCATGTCTATATATTTTACACACTAAACTCCTGTACATACTTCGACATTTATATGCCTCCCCAGTGATTTCTCGTACTTCATGTTGCGCGCAATTTTTGCGAGGTACATCCACCCCTGTAAATTCTTCAAAAGATTTTCAACTTAGCCAAAACACGTCCATGACATAGGTATCCATGTATTGTAGGAGGTCTCTGGTTTATTTATTAATTTTCTTTTATGTTGGCGGCATTAATGTGTATATTTCAGATTGAATCGATTGATCAAATGAATGAAATCTTGACATTAAATGTTGTTTTCGGTAAACCATTAATATTGGAACTTTGAACCTACAAATACTACAATAATGATTGTTTTACATTCATCAATAGATCTTTCTTTATTTCACATACTAACTTCACAACAATGTACAAAAATACATGTCTTAAGTAATATTGCTAAATCTCATCATCTACTTGAAATACTTAGTCGTGGTGTGATCATGATCGTTGTATATATACTTGTGTATATATTTTATGCACTGAACGCTTGCACACACTTTCTAGTTGATCTTTTTTCCACTGAACACTTGCACATTTGTCTTGCGGCAGTGATACACAAAATACGCATCAATTTTCATCATCGTATTCTTCATGTATGCCCTAGGTTGACTTTTGGAGTGATTTCCATTTCAGGGTGTATGGGGAATTTAGTGTGTCGGAAGGATAACTTGATGCTTAAGTCATCACAGTAAAAATGGTATTTAGTACTTGCAAAAGCAAAAGATCTGGTCCTAAAACAATTTAGTTCCAAGGCAAACAGGGCCCTGAGTACATCAACAACAACAAAAAAATTGTCAAAAAATAATTAATGTCATAGGTAAACATGTCCCTGAGTATCCATGAACCACCAAAATATTTTGAAATAATTAATTAATGTCTTTAGAAAATAATGCTCCTAGTATCTATCAACCAAAATATTTTCTCAAAAAGTTAATTAATGTTCAACGCAAACAGGGCCTTGAGTACCCATTAATTAAACATGGTAAAAGGAAAATATGACCTAGAGTATCATTAATAATATGTTATCAAAAACTAATTAAAGTATTTTGGCACTTTTAATTTCTTATTAGCATTTTCAGCATATGATATTTTAATTTTCTTTGGCATTTCCAATTGATCCCTTATTTTATTTATTTTTAGATTCCTTTATACAATTCAGTGATAATTTATTTTGGATGAAAAGTATCATAGAGAAAGGCATGGTTAGAGGAACCAAATATTGCAATTTAAGATATACTCAAGACATACTTATGCTGCCTAATTATATATTTATGCTGTTATAACTATGTTTTTGAGATACAGGCTCCACCTAGTACAACAGAAATGTATATGATCACAAACATTGATTTAGACATGCTAACCCTTAGTTTCATATATGAGATTACGAATGCTCCAGCGATGTTTTGTAACTTAATGACCAATGTTTTTGTTGAGTATATGGACAACCTAATTTTGTAGATCATTCCCCTAACATCATCTCTAAAAATCTATACACTTTTGTATTTCTTACTGAAGTCGGTAATTATGATTCAAGAAACTGAAGGTAACATCAAAGCACTCTAATAAGCCCAACTGCAATTACAGTTCCAAACAACAACTTCTCAAATCGAGGTGGAAAGCAAATTTTCTTCGAGAACAACTATGACCACTTACAAATATGAGGAACACACATGCCAAATAAAGAAACAACAATTAAAAAGAAGAGAAGGGGAGAGATCATAAATCAACCCAGGGAAAGACAAAAAGATTTACCTAGTGTGCAAAGAGGAGTGTTGGTAAAAGAGAGAAGGGGAGAGAGAAAACCCTGGTTTGTGTTAAAAGTGGGTGAGAGAACAAAGAATAACCATTAAAACGAAAGAGATGCAGTTATAACTTATGTCCATGTTGCTTGAGAAGACTCAATAATGTGGTTATTTTTTGTCAGACACATGGTTTAGTACCGGCAGAAGGGTTTTTGTAGATTTTTAATTTTCTACGGTAGTTTTCAAAAGCTAATGATGTAGATCATTTGTTACTCAGACCTTGAAGGACATTGTTGTGTTAAGACGACATTAATGTGTATAGACGACATTGTTACTTTCTGTCAGATATTTAGATGATATTGTTGTGTTTATACGACATTGTTATTTTTAGTCAGATAGTTAGACAACATTATTGGAGGAGCATCTTATACACTTAATGAACAATCTTATTTCAGAACAACTTTTGTAAATGAGTACCTAGTCAGTAATCGTAGGAGGAGTTGATCCGGCACCCAAAGATAAACAATTTTAACCTAGATAATGAAAGAAAGAAAGAAGAAAGATAAAAAAGGTTCCAAGTATCATACATAAAAGTTAAGAGAGAGATCTTATACCTGTGTTTTTATATATATGTAGAGTTGATGCTATTATGGAAGTGGGAGATACGGTGTGGGTGGGAGAAGGAGGAGAGATTTTTGAACTTTGAAGAGAAGTTGTTGCTTTGGAGGGAAGTAATGCATTAAGTGGACATATGACATTCAAATATGGATTGTTGGACACATGTTCTTAAACTAAAAGTAATCATCACCTACGATTGTAACCTACTTAATCGATACATTAGACAATACTGCCCCTAGTAAACTAAAAAACAATTGTACACCCTTGATATATTTTTCCCTGCCTCGAGAGACGCAGCAAGTTGAGTTTGTCTTGATACATATACTGCAGAATATAATATAGATAGGAAACATTCATGACCATCATGTGTTCTTTGTTAAATTTGCAGTCTGTTATTCTACTTATGGTACATGCAAGGCTCATGGAGAGATTAGCTCTTAAATATTTTCTGGGATGATGGCCTCTATAGTGGTAATTATAGTTATGATCAGATTGACACGTAGCATGCCAAGGACACTTACAGATGCCAACCTCTATTCCAACAAAATTTACTGTCTCGACACTCTAATAATATCCCACCACCAGTTACCACCACCATCTCCAACACTGAATTCATGTCCATCATGGAGCGCATGGCTTACATAGAAGAGAAAGTGGTTGTATTAAGCTATGTTCTAAGCCGTGCCAATGCATTGGAACAAAAACTTAAGGCAACCAAGAAGGTGAATTGAGCTACTTTGTTTTATTGAGAAATTCCTAAGTAGTTTCCATTGAGAACTCGTGCTCTTGTTATGTAGGCATCGGATGACACTTTCGCCTATGAAGCAAAACTTTTGGCTCACATTGAAAAAAAGAAGAAATTAGTATGTTATAAAAATTGAAATCGTTGCTTGACTAGATTTTACCCATTCTTTATAAAATTAATATTAAGTGCTTTCATGTTCAAGTTTTTCAGTGTGGGATTGTAAAATTCCATTCGCTAGTGAGGTAGCGATGACGCAGTGGATGAAGACACGAAGATTAGTTAAAACTGGTGAAGTTTGTGATTCTTGACTCTCCAAAGTCATTCAAGTACATTTTAATATGTCTTTGTAAATATAACCTCAGTTCAAGGTTTTGATAGTTTCTCATTCTTTAATTGAATTCAAAATCTTGTATGATTATGCCTTATTTCACATATTCGAGCTGCAATACAACAAGAAACACGAATGTACGAATAAAGTTAGTTCGAAGGCTCAACCTTACCTAATTAAAGATATTAAAAAGTCTATTGCCTGAGATTAAAGGCGAAATGATATCAATCAATCAGCTCATATTTGATCCGAACTACACATAAAGCTTGTGGAAAATGTCGTTACCTTCAGCTTAGGTTAAGCTCGTTGATAGTACACTGGAATTTGATAGTGAGAACCATAGTTAGAGCCCTATAAATACATAGAAAGCCCCCCCATTAAAAGAGGTTGGGTATCGCTTATTACAATATCACATTATAACTTTTTGTCATATTAATTGTAACCTTGAGATCACAATCAATAAAGACTACATTTCAAAAGTCCTCTAAGGTGGTCATAGTTTTTAACCATTCAAGGGTTTCCTGCCCAATTCTATCTCTCATTTGGCATTATTATATTTACTTTGCACTAAATTTGAACATTTTGGTGTAAATCCGATCCATTTGTTTCTACAACTAATCCAGTTTTAGGATATGCGTTTAAGTGTTATTATTTCTTATGAATATGTTTGTGATTGCGTGATGAAGAGTTACGAATCTCATTCTACTTAATAAATTTAAATTAGACCTAAAACAAAATTAATACATTATATTGGGTCGAAAGGCAAAATAATCATAATTACAAACTGCTATGAAGATCTTGTCAACTTGAGAATCACCCATTTCTTTTACAAAAATTAACAAATATACAAGTCTAAATCTATGTGGCGATGATGTGAATGCAAATATAATAAATTAAATGGAAAATTAGCTTTTAGACCCTACATGTCATTTTTAGCTTTTGGACCCTTAAAAGTTAAAATTAATATAAACTACCTCCGCTAACAATTCAAAACCACTCTTCCTCAATAAAAAAGCCGCATAAAACTAAATCAAAATATTAAAACTACTCATCCCAACCTGAAATTACTCATCCCTAACTCAAAATCACTCACCGACCCCTAGTTGTAAATCGTTCATCCCCAAACCAAAATCAACTATCACTAATATCTCTCTCCATAAGAACTTTATTTATCACTCTAGAATTATACTTAACAATGGTCTTTAGTTCATAACTACAAACCCATCTTCACTATTATACAATAACATCTTCATCTCCTCATTATCAACAATAAACCCCACCTATCAATGATATTTGGATACGGATGAGTGGTTTCGAGGGTGTTGGGGAAGATGAAGCATAAAGGGTAAATTTGGCATTTTTAAAGAATTGATGAGTTTCAGTGAATTTTAAGGCCTAAAAGCTAAAAATGATAAACAAGAGGTGTTAAACCAATTTGTGGTCATTATCTAAGGTCCAAACGCTAACAACTGAAACGAAATAAACACATGAATATGTACCTCAGGAAATAATAGATGAACCGATTTGATGATGCTTGGTGAAACTCTGTCTTATATTAGAAAGAAGAAAAGGGGATGAAGATATGGAAAGTTGAAATGTCTATAACCAATAGCTTACGGTCTCCATTACCAAGACAATAAATACATGTAGTCATGTCTTTAAGGATTTGATAAAATTAAGTTATGAGGATATATATATGGAAACGAATTCAAATCGATTGAATATGTATAAAAAAATTTGCGTAGTGAATACTTCCTTAAATATAAAATTGGACGTAAAACAAAAGTTTACCATTGTATTGGGTCTAAAAGCTAAAAATTATTTACACAATTTATTTTAAAAGAAAAAAATCCTTATAAGGGGTCTAATGGGGACACGCCAACAAAATTAGCAAAGCGTTTTGATCAATCAATGATTGATAACAAAATTACAATAGAACAATTAAGACATGATGTCTTAGAGAATTATGCTTGCAAGGTATTAGCTATTTTGTTTATGATTTAATATAATTCACATAAAAGCAATTATCAATTGCCAAGATGGGAAAATTTAATATAATTCCTTTACAACTGCAGGATACATTTTTTGACATACAGGCGACCATTTAAAAAAATTATATTGAGTATGGATTTTAATATGAGTCGTGCAATAAGTACAAGAGAAAGGTCACCAAACAACTAGAGAGTTTCTACAGTCCTGCAGAAAAACTATTACAAGTCCGGTTCCAAGGTACACAAATCCTACACAATAGCATAATCAACTGATTACTATAATTAAATTGTATTTGACTTACAGATAGAAACTACAAATGGATATTCATGACAAAACAAGATTTATTAAAATAATAATATTCGATTCTCAACTACAATTACTCCGGGACCAAACAGTGACAGACAACAAGGAAATTTTCAAAAAGGTGAAGAATTTATAATTGGAAGATTATATTTTACCGTTCAATGATCATTATTATTTTTCATTACCAAATAAAAAAAATAACGTTATATACTTTGTAGAACCACAATGAGGAGTTAGTTGGACATTACCTATCTAGCAAACTAATGTGGACCGAACATATATTTGGTCTAAAACTAGCAGACAACAATGTTGGAAAACTAGATAATAGTTTCAGGGTTAATGTCGCTTCTGCGATTACATATGAGATAGTTGAAATACCTACCAAAACCCAAAAAAAATATGCTCAAACCGAAAAAGGTCAAGTAACGTAGATATCGACAAGACGAAGAGTGTGATGGGTAAAAGGGAAATAAAAGGAACTATAATACCGGATAATAATAAAGTATGTGTCTATATTAAAATTTCTTACATTAAGATCACTAAACTATTTTAATAATTAAAGATATTCATTACTTCTCGGTTAGAACTGGCAAGGTATAATATTCACACTAATTTAGCATCTAGCAGTGAAATAATAACTACAAAGGTAATGTATTTGTTAAGGTTCGTTTGAGAATATCTTACATCTATAAAATTAATGTATTTTGTTATGAATATTAACATTTAACCATCTCCTCAGTAGGAAATGATCGACAATAAAGAACAAGCATAAAAAGCTACGAAACCAGTCTAGAATAAAGGCAAAGTTATGTATGAAAAAGTGAATGAATCAAACAAAACTACTGTAAGCTCAAATAATAATGAAGAGGGGGCTAACACGGATCATATTGCCATAGATGATGAAGAATGCAATGGCCACAATAGCTTAAATGATGACGAAGAAAGCGATGACTAGTAGTGAAAATGGAGATAAGAAAAATCAAGCGGAGGAGTACAAAGATTATGAAAACAACCATTAAATGGTATTATCTTTTGTAATTTTCAATTAACATATATTTTTTCAAATTTTGACAATTACATAAAATATATAAGAATGATATTATTTTCTTTTTATGAGTAACTAATTAGTTTTCATATAAAACTATAGAGAGATAGATTTATGAATAATTTGGCACTCAAAAATATAAGCATGACAATGATATTCTCAATAATAACAAGATGCCACTAAACTAAAAATCTCTTTTACCTCCTCTACCCCTCTCTCTCACTCTATTATATATATATCAACAAATTAACTTAAACAATAGTGCAATGATAGGTATAAACATAGAGATATTTGGTCCCCCACTAGAAAATGAAAATTGGCCTTTAGACCCCAGGTTCCCCACATATTCATTTATGTACCCCAAATTGCCTTTGACTGCAAGTTAAACCTAGTTGACCCAATTTTTTGTACTTGTTTCCATCTTTTACCCCTTACGTGTATCACAATTTAAAAAAAAACTTAAAATAAAATAAAATAATTATTAATTCCCTCACGTGGTGAAGAAATGTGAGAAGATTTAAAAAAAATTCATTTGGCTTCATATTTTTTTTTAAACATGATATACAAGTGAGGGGAAAAAGATGGAAACAACTAAAAAAGACTTAGTCAGCCCAAGTTGACTTCCAGTCAAAGGAAATTTGGGGTTCAAAAATGAATATGTGACAAAGTCGGGGTCTAAAGGCTAATATTCAGTTTGTACTGGGGGCCAAAGTCAATTTGTTTTAGAAAAATACAGTATTTGAGGTGACAAAATGATTACTTCGAGGGAACATTAAAAAATACAAAATCAGTTGTCACTTATACCATTATTATATAATACAAGGCATTAACTATAACTGACTCAAAAATATATTTAATCAAATAATGATTTAAGTTATAATTTATGTATCTCTATATCTCGATATCTTTCTATTAAAATAGGGTGGTGTTTTTATCACTTTAAACAAGTCTGCCTTATGTCCAGAGCCAAAGAGGGGTCGAGATGAGATGTGGATGCCTCGAGTTTGACACATGGAGGGGCTCTTTTGGTAATTTGTGTTTTAAGAGTAAAAGCTAAAGATCCCAATCCCAACTCAAAACTAAACTTGTCCTCCCCCGACAAAAAAAGTACTTTCTTCTCAAAAAAAAAATCCAAAACAAAACCAGCTCTCTGTCTAAACTGTAGCCCTCTCTTTACTCTACCCAATAAACTAAAAATCTAGCTTTAACAAACAAATGAGATTTTTCTATGTATTTCTCTCGCAGCTACACTTAGGTATGACATCTCTTTCTCTCCCGATCCAAGAATTGCCAATGGAGACGAAATTTTATTCGATTAAGGTTTCATGGAGGAAGAGGAATCGATTGGGAAATTTCCTAATTGTGAACTATAAAATTGAAAGTTAAGCTTCATGGGTTTCAATTTCAATTTTAATTTTGTTTGTTTGATTACAATTTAGGGGATTTTGATTATAGGTTCAACTATTTCATAAAACTTAAGAACTGTAGAAGTTTGGGTCTAACTAGGGAGTGAATACTTACCTGATTAGAAGATTTCAATTGTAGAACTTAAGCTCTTGAATTGGGGATTAATTTGGAATAGAAAGGAATTGATTCCTTCAAATTCTTCTTCTTGTTGTTGTATTTGGGCATGAGCTTTAGATTGGGTTATTTTCAAATCTAAAACATTCATATGATCTCTGTCTCTTTAAACTTTTCTTGAATGCTTATAGGTAAGATGGTTGAATTTAGCTTTCCACAGTAAAGAAAGCAAGGAGTTTGGTTGTAGTTATATTTATTTTTTCTAAAATTCTAAATGACTTTAGGGGTTTACTAGCCTGAGAAATACAACAATATTGTATCTCCTTTTTCAAAGTCTCGAGTTTAGTTAGTTTGCTTATTTAGTATATTCCAGAATGAATGTTTCTTAAGCGTGACCAAATCATTTCTTCTTTGATTCGCGATGAGGTTTGATGTGTTCTAAAATGTTATGTGAGAGTATTGTATGTTTCAGCCTATTTAAAAGTTGTTAAAAAAATTTCCACAAGCTTCTGGTTACACAGACTGAAAGTAGAGGATAACATGGAAAAAATATCGCAAAAACTTGAAAAATGATCAAATAGCACTATAAGTAAGTACCTAAGATGGTAACAACTATATTTATTACCACTTAACTGGATTTTGAGATATGGTATTGGACATTTATGCTTTTATCTAGCCTTTTGAACTTAAGATGCCATGAGTTGATAATAAATTTGGGCCTAAACTCAAAGGGTTAGATATGGCCAATCCAAGGGAAATCTTGCAAAGCAATATCTAAATCTATATAGGTTTATTAAAGCTTCCTCACATGCTTTGGCAGCATTTAATAGGTACTACAGCTATGCAAACAGGTTGATTGTGTAATATCCCGTATATTTTTGTTTTTTTGTTTTTATCCATATCTTTTCATCATGCATCATACGTAAATCATTTGATAAATGTTTAGTCATGCATCTTAGAAGGTAGTTAGTCTATGTTTTCTTTTTTCATATCACTTAAGCCGTGTCATTTCTCACACATGAGCCGGTTCATCTTAGTTACATTGCCATTGTAGTATAAGATTATTACCTTTTAATCTTTTATTTAGTAGGAGAGTAGGGTTTTTGGAACCATCACAGAGGAGAAAGAGCTGCTACTGTTAAGAGTGGAGAGAGAGAGATAGCTGCTTCCGTTTGAGAGAGAGAGAGGGCTATTTCACCTCGCCATTTATAATCACCTCCTAGTTGTGCTTCTAACATTAGCAACACTTATATCTATACTTGGATGATTAGGATTTGGGTTTAGAGAGATGATAATAGAGATTATTGTGCTTCAGAAGGTCTAAAATTTGCTTGCATTGCCTCCTGTTGCGCTCCTAACATTAGCAACTTATCTTATCTTCATGGCTGATTAGGAGTTAGAGAAGTAAAGGGAGGTAATGTCATTATCGAGCAACGCATTCCCTCATGAACTGGCTGCAACTTAAGATCAAACTGGTTTTTTATTCCATCTATTTTCCCTCCTTTGTATTTTAAAACTATAGAGCTGTATGGACCTTTTAATTAATCATCTAATCCGCCCATCCTTGTATGTGTAAGTCTATATTTCACATCTTACAATAGCAGCTATTCACTCCCAGTAGCTGGGGTTGAACCCATTAGCAACTGCTTAGTATGTCTTATCCCTAGGTATGATCTCCAACATTAGTCGTTAGTTCCGGCCTTTATAGTGGGTGTGTGATAATTATTGGGTGGCTGGTATATGATTGGTTTAGCTACTCTTTTAAGTTAGGCTTACTCTAAATCATTTATACTAGGGTTATAGCGGTGAAGTGTTTCTTAGCAAGTGGATTGATTTGGATTAATTAGTCCGTAAGATACCGTTGTTAGAGCGGTGAGTTAATTACTTGGATTGATTCATCTTGAGCATTGCTTCCGACGTGTTAACTCTCCCTTAATTTCTAAGCTTTTATATTGATTAGCAATGTTAATAGTATGCACTTAATTCTAGTTACTAATATTTGGTTACTCACATTGTAGATGACTGGGTTATTCAAAATGGCGTTCTTGACATGTTTTAGATTATGATTAGTAAATCGGAGTATCTTATGTTTATGTCTAAAAGGAACTTCGATATAGAAATAACGACATGTGGTTTATCCATTATTAGTTAGAATAAAGTTGAGAGATTATAGTTATCACTTTATAGATATAACGACTTTGTTAGTTAAGTTTCCTAGACATGATAATGGGATTAGGCACTATCTATTTGGGTTTGTCTACGTTATCCTCATTGCGTCGTCCTTGGATACTAATAACGTAATGATATCCTAATATATAGTTCTTGGCTCCATGTCAAGTCGTTTAGACAATATAGCTTTCGTAAGACACGGTCTTTGGCTTTGAGCTTGCCCATTTAGAGTTTATTATCTCTATTAGTCTTAGAATTATTTTAGGTGTACTCTGTGTTCTTGTGGCTTTGTCCTTTAGCACTGTCGTTGATTCAGTAGTTGATAAGAGAACGTTGGGTTCAGTTATCGAGTGTGGTAAATGTTTCGTTAGTGTTTTGATAAGCAATAAAATGGAATATTACTACTTTTGGATTGCTTAACTGTTTGTTGTGAACTGACAGTTTATCCTGAGTACAGAGTCAATTATTGGTGTCGAGCATCTGATACTTTTTTTAGGACTATTGATTCATCGTGCCGTGATACTTACTGTCCTATTGATTTGTCGAGCTTGTAGAGCTACTCCGTTAAGCTTCTTTTTACTTCGTTGTTAGTTCTAGGAAATCTTTCTCGCTTGAGCGTTCTCATGGCTTTGTCCTTGAGTATCAAGTTGTTATTAAATGTATGTACTGTCACCATTGATGTTGGAACCTAGTGGGATTCCTGTCCATCTGGTTTGGGGACTTAAGTACATAGTCGTTTAAGAGTTGAGATTCTAAACTCAGTTCTTGGGGATTGTTGGCTACTTGTTGGAGACATGTAGGTTATCCCATGTGTACTAGCCTGCGTTAACTACTTTTGTACTCAAGCAATTGATGGTAATCATGTCTATATTAAAAAATCATAGAGACTCTTTAAGTTGATATCTTCGATAATGAGGTCAGATGCATAAACCAACTCTAACTCGGCTAACCCTCGATAGGTTACTAGGATTCCTTGCTTGGGATAAAATTATAGGTGAGTTTGGGCAAGTTATTGTAGTAGCCTACTCGTAGCCTTCAAACAGATAGCCGAAGCCCACTTTATAGCCTACTCGAATATATCAAAGCCCTCTCAAACCCTAAAAATGGCTCCTCAGAGATCCTCCAGAGATGAACTTTTAACAACGGATAGAACTTTGAGAATGGATCAGTACATTGCAGCAGACATCCTTCGACCATATCTACATACGGCCGAAGTATGATAAGACAGACAACCAGCTTACCAGACAGAACTTCAAGAATGGATTAATGTCCTAGCTGTAGATATCCTTCAACCTCACTATCACATGGTCGAAGTAAGATAAGACAGATAACTACCTCATCATATAAGACAGCGCATTGATTGGCCTGTGCATCTACAGTGACAAGACCAACCACCGCGCCGTTCAGAGCCATCACCAATAAATACAGCAGTAACAGTACCGACAAGACCGGCGCCCGTCACTCGCCGGGTTTTTCTGACAACGTAATCATGTAAACTAGACCCACTCTTGATGACTCAGCTCCCTATGCTTCTATAAATAGAGGAGAGGGGAAACCAAGCGGGGGTTACAAAAAAACTCCTCCAGCCTTTGCATTTTTACCTTCGACCACCCCATAACTTCTGTACTCGAGCCAGTAATATACTCTTCAGTAATACAATCTATCTTAAAAATCCTCATTAGTGGTCGTAGAGACTCACACTCGGGCCTCTACGCAAGTATTTACCTTTGGTTATATCTTTTCTTTGGTCAATTGCTTGTCCCCTTTGATTGAGGATTGAGTCTACTTTGTAAGAACCAACTCCCGCCCAAATGTTGTTAGTCCCCTATAATTGGTGCCGTCTGTGCTTCCTACCTTACCAATCTCCCTACCTTGTTCCCCTCCCCTTGTTTTCCACACCGGCAGATTATCCTTAATGACACCCACACGTCGTTCCAACTCCAACCAGGCTGGAAATTCCATCGATGGAGCCGTTGCTCAAATAACATTACTATCTTAACAAGTTACTCAGGCAGAGGAGCGCCACCAGAACCAACTGAATCAGGAACGTGAAAGCTACCGTTTGGCATTGGAAACAGAGCGGAATCGCCGTTTGGATGACGAAAACTGACAAAACAGAGCAATCGATGAGCTGCACAATACCATCTAAGAGCTACAAAGATTAAAACCCTTAGAACCTGATTGTCCATCCCAGGCACCCGACCTATCGCACGTTTCTGCCTGCACCCGCCTTGGCTCTCCTACAAACCTCGAGTTACCCCCAACTAATGCTAGGGCCAAAGGTATTCCCCGTACTATTACCCCAACCCGCTCTATCCACCTCGGGATTCATCCCACAGAAGACTCTTCTGACTCAACACTTTGCTCCTCCAGACAACCCACACGCCGTCCTGCTCGAGAACGGCTCGGGGAACATAGTGCTGACTTTATATCACATACTCGACCTCATAACCTACGACTTCACCAATCTCTCCCTTATCCTGCATACGTTACACAGCAGGACTTCGACCACAAAATATAACCACTCATCCATGTTACCGCGAGTCCAGCCACTGACTCTTGGAGCCGCCTTAATAACCCGATCTGCCCTAAACTTCTGGCTATCAAAATACCCTCCAACTTTTGTTCCCTCAAACTCAGTAAATATCGCAATACAGATCCTAAGTCCCACATCTTCAAATTTCAAAATGCCCTGAGCCTCTACTCCACGGCTGACTATCTTTTATGCCGCCTTTATCTAACAAGCCTTACTGATAATCTCCTTCGATGGTACCACAATCTCTCAAATGGTTCAATTCCTAACTTTGAGTAACTTTCACAACTTTTCATCGCCTAGTTTGCCCTCAACAAAGACAGAGAGATCAGAGTTGATGCTCTTTTCAATTTTAGAAAGTCTGGCAATGAGACCCTCGAAGTCTTCACCCGAAGATTCCTCAACGAATCTTGCAAAATTGAAAATCTCGACTGCTCGAATGCTATTTTGGCCTACTCGAACGCTCTACCCGATCACAGCCGTGTAAAAGAACATATAGTTCTCCACAAATCTAAAATACTCGAAGAGATGCTCTCGAAAGTCAAACGGCTATATCGACCTCGAGCGCCTTCAAGAGTCCCGCAAACAGAGCCAGCCTTGGCAAATAGTAACTTTCAATAAACCTTGGCAACACACTCACTCTGCCCCCACACCCCTGATCGCTCCTGTCTCACAGGAGACTGAGAACTGTAAATGCTCCATGATTGATAACAGCACTGAAGCGCGTAAGAAGCGACTAAAGCCTATTTTACCTATACTCACTGTTCCCCTCAGCACCCTTCTACATCACATACAGGCAGACCCCATTTGGCGCGTCCCTTTCCCCATCAAAGTCTGACCAGGAGAATCTTTCTGCGCCAACCACAAATATAATTGTCATCATACCAATAAATGCTTTTCCCTTCAGCACTCTCTCGAACTTATCTTCAGAGCAGAACGTTTGCACGAATATATTGCTGATTTACCAAGCTACCTTGATGGGTCCTACCTCAAATATCTATTCACCTCTACTACTGGGCCAGTCGAGGTACACATCTACAGAGCCAAGTTCATCGAAGTCAATAATATAGACAGTCGATTCTCTAAGAGCAAACGAAAACGCGTTGAAGAATATTACAAGCTCACCTATCGGGAGAAATTGCCTACCCTCTTACCAGAAACCAGGCGTCATCCGCGACTTGAAGGCATCTCTTTCATCAACTATGATACATCACACGTCCGTTTTCCCCATTCCGATCCATTAGTCATCATGATTAAGATCGAGAACCTCGTTCTTCATACAATAGTCATAGTTACTGGGAGCACGGCTGACGTCCTATTTCTCCAAATAGTCCAAACCATGAAGAAAACAGACCTTATAACTGCAGCTAACGTCAAGTTAAAAGGTTTCAATGGATCAACAAAAGTCGTTGTTGGCCGCATCAGTCTACCCGTCACTACAGGTCCCATTACCCTTCAAACCAACTTCATAGTCATTGACCAGAAGTCAGAATACCTTGGTATACTCGGACAAGATTGGCTTCACACCATGCGAGCTATACCTTCGACCTATCATCAGACCCTTCGATTCAGCAATCACGAGGGTACTTGGAACTTGAAAGGTTTTCAATGCCATGTCCGCTCATGCGAGTACCCAGAGATCGACCAAACAAGAAAACTTGTCAACAGCCCATAGCAATCACAACATCTTCCTATATCTTCAACTTCGAAAGACACCACACAACCCATCGAACCCATTATTTAAATCAAACTCGACGGTTGTGGTCAGGGTACATTAATTTGAACCCTCCTTAACGAGTCAGAACACCTTAAACTTTCTGAGTTCCTTCGAGCAAACAAAGATATCTTTGCCTGGATATTCCAGGAGATGCCCGACGTCAACCCCAACCTGGTGTGCCATCGCCTTGATCTCATCCTCTATTTCTCTGCAATAAAGCAAAAGAAATGTATACTGGCACCACGACTTCGAGAAGTTATGAACCTTAAAGTTGACAAGCTCATAGCCACTGGGTTTATCAGAGAAGTGAAGTACGCAGACTGGATATCAAATATCGTGGTAGGACCTAAGAAGAATGGCAAAATCAGAATATGCGTCGACTTCACTGACCTCAACAGGCATATACCGAAGGATAGTTTCCCCCTCCCAACAATCTCGACACTCCTCGACGCTACTGCTGGACACGAACGCCTATCTACGATGGACGCGGCTTCGGGTTACAATCAGGTACCCCTCCTCCCTGATGATCAACTTAAAACTGCATTTATAACCCAACAAGGCCTTTACTATTTCAACGTAATGCCCTTCAGCCTTAAAAATGCCGGTGCTACCTACCAACGCCTTGTCACAACCATGTTCAAACCCTTGCTTGGCAAGTCAGTCGAACTCTATATCGATGACATGTTATGCAAAAGCCTTCATAAGAATACCCATTTCCAAGACCTAACAAAAATCTTCTCAATATTCTGCACATACAATACGAAACTCAACCCAGATAAGTTCCAATTTGGCGTGTCATCCAGAAAAAATTTGGTTTACCTTATCAGTAAACGTGGGATAGAGATCGATCCCACCCACACTCAAGCCCTCATAGACATGCCTTCGCCCCGAACCAAGAAAGACGTCCAAAGAGTAGCTGGCAGGATAGCAGCCCTTAACCGTTTCATTTCCAAATCATCTGACCAATGTGCTTGGCTTTTTTCCCTCTTACGCGACCATGGTGCCCACAAAATAAAAAAGAAAAATAGCCCTGAGATCAATTGGACCCCTGAGTGCGAACAAGCCCTCCTTGAACTTAAAACTTATCTTGGCTGTCCACCTATTATCAGTACCCCTATCGAAGGCGAGATACTCTCTTTATACCTTGCTGCCACAGAAACTTCCATAAGTTCAGTGCTCATTCCACTTGATTTCCATATCAAAAATCCTGTATATTTCATCAGCAAAACCCTAACCCCTGCAGATACCCAGTATTCAAAACTCGAACTTTTACTCCTCGCACTTGTCTATTCAGCCCGTAAACACAAACCATATTTTCAGGCTCATCCCATCCGTATTATTACCAGTTATCCCCTTCGAAAGTGCTCAGCAAAAAAGAAAAATCCCGACGAGTGCAACAGTGGTCCGTATACCTTGGAGAACGCGACATTACCTTCAAGAAACAAATATCCCAGAAAGGCCAAGGCAGTAGCAGACTTTCAAGCCGACAGCCCGGTCGAAGATGTAGATTGGGAAGTACACGAAGATGATCTCGCAGACTATCAACCCGAAGAAGTAGATCTGTGGGACCCTCTCACTGGTTGACATTTTTTCATAGGCGGATCAGCAGGACCTAATGGCCCAGGAATTGGTATTGTTCTAGTAACACCCACTAATGATCGAATAAAGAAAGCCATCAAACTTGCCTTCGAATGTTCCAATAACGAAGCAGAGTATGAAGCCTTTATCCACGGCCTCGACCTCGCACTCGACCTCGGCATCCCCAAACTTGCAGTCTTCACAGATTCCCAACTTATTCAGAAACACTACACGGGTGAAAACCAAGCTAATGGTCGCATGGCCGATTACGCCGTCTTTGTGCGATAGCGAATGGACCGGTTCCCCGAAAATTCCACAATCACACATTACCCTCGGGGAGAAAATCGACATGCAGATGCCCTCGCATACATAGCGGTTATGCTCGGCCACTCAGAGTTGCGGACACTTCATATCGAAGTACTCAAGCGCCCAAGTATCGACATGATGGAAATCAACACCATCAATACTAGGGGCGAGAGTCACGATCCAGATGATTGGTAGACACAGTTCCTTCACTATTTCAACAATGCTACTCTCCCAGATGATCCCAAAGCCAAACGCTCTATCCTAGATAATTACCGCAGGTATATAATCCATAACAACCAATTACATCGCAAATCCCCAAATGGTATCCTCCTTTGATGTGTATCCCAAACCAAAGCTTCTCAAATCTAAGCCAAACTTCATGAAAGAGCCTGTGGTGCTCATACTGCTGGTCACTCTATGGCCCTTCGAGCCGTTACCCAAGGATTATTTTGGCCCGATATGAAGAAACAAGCTTCAGACTACGCAAAACAATGTGAAAATGCCAGCGTCACGCCCACGACATCCATTGCCCCTCTAGAGACCTCCATGTCAGCCAAGTTTCCTAGCCATTCAAAAGATCGGCCATTGATCTCATTGGACCCTTCCCAAAAGCCTCAGGTAGCAGAGAAAACATCCTTGTCGCAACCGACTACTTTACTAAATAGGTCAAAGCTGTTCCTCTATGCCAAACCAGAGAAGAAGAAGTTTTCAAATTCTTGTGGGAGCATCACTCGCTTCGGCGTGCCCCATATGATCCGATGCGATAACGGTCCCCAGTTTGTTGGAAGAAAAATTTGAAACTTCCTCAAAAAACACAACATCATTCTCTCACCATCAACACCTTACCATCCTCAGGGCAAACTTGAGGGGCAAGGCAGGTCGAAAGACCGGACCCTCAGGGATGCATTGGAAGCGATAAGATATTGTTTCACCATGGCTTAAGCCTTCGCAGTCCAGTCCTCTTCTTGGTTGAACCAAGGTATCATGTCCAACCTCACTCCGACTGATACTTGGGGGCGACCTTGAATTGCTCAAGTCTCTAATTTTGAGAAAACTCGAGGGGCAAGGAAGGTCGAAAGACCGGATCCTCGAAGATGCATTGGGGGCGATCAGATATACTTTGTCCAGGCTCTGAAGCCGTCAAACTCCAGTCTTTTTCTGGGTTTACCCCGGGTATCCCGTCTACCCTCGCCCGGACTGATACTTGGGGGCGACCTTGAATTGCTCAAGTTTCCAACATTCGAGAAAACTCGAGGGGCAAGGATGGTCGAAAGACCAGACCCTCGAGATTGTGCTAGAGGCAATCAGTTAATTTTCAGGTTTCTTCTTGGTATCACGTCCCCTCGGCCCGACTGATACTCGGAGGTGACCTGGAAGTTATTCAAAATTTCAACATCGTTGTGGCTTCGGCCTTCAATGTCCAGTAGAAGATTCAGAGTTCAATATATATATCTCTGATACTCTTCAGACTTCGATCACACTACAGTCAATCAAACAGATCAACTTCCTATTTCTAACAGTTCAAATGTTTACTTCAAAAATACAAAAACACTAGCTATAATGCCATCAAATGCAGAGAACACTCAACATATTATCCGTCAGAGGAACAGTTGCAGTATAATTTAAAAATCAATCAGCAAGAGTCCAAAACAAGCAAAATCAATAGCATGTGCATTCAAATTCCAATAATTCATGGTCAGACTACAATAGCATAATTCATCAGCAAATCAGATTTTAAGTCAGAAGTTCAGAATCAGTATGTTCAGGAAACAAGCATCAATATGTTCAGCATCAACCGCAGAAGTTCAACAGATAACAAAAGCAAAAAAAAAAACCCCTACTGAGTTCCAATGCCAACAGAAAACAACAAATATCGTTCACAATATTACAACTTAACATCACAACCAGCAGAAGAAGACATGCGAATCCTACGTCAAAATACCTTATATGGGCGTGGTTGCACCCTCTGGCTCTACAGTCGCCCCAGTACCACCAACCTCAGCAGCCTCATTCGACCCTTCGAGCAGACCATCAGCAGTTCCACCAATGGGCGCTACAAGAAGAGAAGTCTCAACATCACCCCCAGTACCCCCAATTTCTTCCTCAACAACGTTTGCCTCCCCTTCCTTCATCTACAATTCTTCCCCCTCCAGAAGTCCCAGAGAAATAGGATAAGGCTGCAGCGTATCGGTATCATACCCCATACCATCGATAAACTTTTTCAACCTCACATTCTCCATGCATTCTTTACCATACTGCCGCTAGAAACCCACCTTTTGTTCCGCTTTCGCTTTCTCACACGCCTTCAGCTTGGCCGACTACTCTCGCTCCATCCTTGACCGCTGTTGCTCGAGCCTCTCACCATAAGAATCAGTAAGCACATTTATATCTTGCTTCACCTTCCTGACTTTAGATACCCATGATGACTCCTTCCCACGAGAAAGATCTAGATTTTCCTTCGCTTGTCGCAACTTAGCCTTTACCGACTTCATTGCCTTGTTGCAAGTCTCTACCCAGACTTCGTCTGCTAAAAATACTCAAGATATCAGTGAACCTTGAAACTTGAACAATTTGCAAGTAACTTCAAAATACCACTATACAAAGCTATATATAGTTACCTGAGACATGTGCTTCTTTATCTCCTTCGAAGCCTCATCAGGGTCATCCTCCCAGAGCTCGACCATCGAAGCCTACTTCGCCACAGCCTGCTCCTATCGCTCAGCCTCCGTCATTTCTTCATCTTCCTCCATTGTATCATCCTCACCGAGTATCTTACGTCTCTTATGTTGAATAACCTTCGATTGCTGCACCTTAGGGGATTCAGGCACTACTCGACCCTACCCTTTCTCGGGTTGAGAAGATACCTATTTTGCTTTCATCATCGAAGGCTCTCCACCCCCTTCAGACACTCGCGTCGCCTGCTTCGCACCCCTCCGCGACCTCGGCACAAACTGGTAGTTCCTCGGCAACTCTTCCCCTCCCATTTCTTTTTTCTCATTCGAAACACCAACCCCTCATTTTCTCTTTCATCGCTTCGGCGTAGCGGGTATGTCACGAAGATGGGAATCTACCTTTTTTCTCCTTTGCCTCTTGATCTTTAGACTATCAAACACCGAATTTACCCAGTCTTCACTAGCCTTGAGTAGAGTATCAATATAATTTACCGGATTATCCCAAGATGAACTTCCCGGATCTGTAGAAGTAAAGTAAAAACACAGTTATCACTTATTTTAGAAGCACATCAACAACAAACCCTTTGAAAGCAAACTTACTTCCGTTAAATACCCGATGATGTAATTTGTATGGGTCATCGTTATCTACATTCTCGTAGTTACCCCTTACTATTTGTAAATCTTTATTCTACCCCTGGCCTGTTGAGCACAGATCAAAGAACCAAGGTTTATTTGGGTGACATTGGATGTGATAAGTCCCCGGGATTTGGCTAGCCTTCCTTGAATAAAAGGTAATAATGTCGAACCATTTAATTAAACCTCGACCCTCACCAGGCAATTTCACATTCATCCCCTCTATTACCCTCATCATCTCATAAAAATTACCGTTCATTTGCACCGGAGCTACCCCCCAAATATTCAGCAATTTTTTCACCAATCGCTGAAGTGGAAGCTCCATTCCCAATCGAATTTGACCCCTGTAAGCCATAATCTCTTCCCCAGGGTCCGTTAAATCTCAACCCTGCCCCCGTCACACTCAGTTGCACCCCCACCTTCGAGAGTTCTAATTTTGCGGCAAACCGATCAAAACTAACCCTATTTTTTGCCAAAACGGCATCCTTGACCTCATCCGACTCAGTCGAATCCTCGTTATCACCCCCTTGCACCTTATCTCCCTCACCACTTCTCGAAGGTTCTACATCATATCCCTTCCCCCATACTGTTTCCTCTTCATCACTATCTTTGGTCACTATCGTCCTTCGATGTTTTGTGACCGGATCATCTCCAGCCGACATAATCATCGACAACGGGGCCTCGGTTACCATATCTAACACCTCTAAATCGCTACACTCTCCCATTGGGTCTCGACCAGACGTACTAGCTTTAACCTCGTCAACCTCTTCATCCACCAGTCTCTGCCTCAAAGCCCGACGGTTATACATTTTTTACCTACAGAAGAAGAGGCACGCAATTAGGGTAGAAAATTTGACAATCCCGTATCTATCACCCTTATCCCATTTATCCCCTCCAGATATTTCTCCTACCACAAATATCATACACAATTACTCCTCCAAAAGAAAAAACCCTCACCAAATTCTAGACTGGGTCAAAACCCAGTTCTAACAAGCCTCCATACTCCCAAAAAAACCTCAAAATGAAAAATCTCCTACCCACCCCCTCAAACAGAGAACAAATCAGAGTAAACATGACAGAGATCAAGTGAATTACCAGTGGTTAACAACCCTCTCCTCAAATGAGCAAGATCAAACCTACAAATGAAGCAATAACGCCCAAGTTTAAAATAACGTATGTTTTCTCCTCCCAATATTTTGATTCTCATAATAAGATAGTACAACAATCAATCTTCTCTCACTTATATATCTTTCAAAAGAAAATAAACTGCCTCGATTTACTCACCACTATCATTACCACGACCCCACTACCCTGACTTTTTGGCTCCAATTTCATCTGACCACTTTACTCCTCGCACCTCCCACGTGCGCACAACACCCTTACTACCATCTGCTCGCAAAACCTGAAGCTTCTCAAACCTTTTTACTCCCTTAATCGAAGCCAAATTGTCTAGTCCAAACAGCCACATCATTACCTTTTTCCGTCATACGAGAAAAATAACATCATTACCTTTTACACACTGCCCCAGGCGCTCGTACCAGTCTGACTGACAAGCCGTCTAGGCCATCAGAACAACTAGTCAAATTAAACTCAATCTTCGGCACATTCCTGCACTCGAGTACTCGACCATTTTACGCCTCGAGCAATCCTCAGTATCTAGCCTCAACAAAATTCATTTTAATATATTGGCCTACGACATCTAGCACGCCCCTTAACTCAAAAGTTTCGAACCCTCGACCGAATGCAGTCGTAAGTTCGACCAGTCAAAAACCTCAGGCCTGTAGATAAAATTTTCAGCTTTGCCACAGTTTACTTTTCCGTTCGATAAAACTATTTTTATCTTCGAACAACACAAACTACACATTTCGACAAACTGTATCATCCATTCCATATCAGACTTTATTACTATTACCCACAGTTTGACAATACGAGTTATTCAAAGAAATCATTTTCATTCAAAAAGCAGCTAACATTTTAACCCTCGTACAAAGCAAAAAAAAAAACAACACAAACCAACAAACAAGAGACAACAGAAGCCAAAGAAAAGAAAGCAGCAACATAATCATATTACAGAGGACCCTAGATCTTAGCGGGCTGCTCTTCTTCTACAACGGCCGCAGCATCTGCATTCTCTTGGTAACCAATATCCTCTGCGAAGCCCTCAAGGAAAGACATCCGATGATCGGGGAATGGCCCCATCATCTGCAGTATCCCCCACCAGTATGCGAATAGAATTTTAAGAATTAGAGCTTCGGGTTCCACCTCAAAAAGATTCGGCATTTCTGCATCATTGTCCTCTTCCAGGACAAACCGCTGTCGTAGCCCCAGCAAGGCCTCCCGTATGCGCCAAACTCTCGCAGTAGCCGAGTCCTCTTGAACGGGAATATCTGCCGCCATTTCAATACGAGCAACAAAAAAGAACAACAAGAAAAACATGCAGAATGGTGAGAAGTAATCTCTACAACAGTTCCTTTTATACTTGCAAACCCACCACAACTTTCCCTCTTCCGTAACCAAATTAATGACAACCTTTCATTTCCAACCTCGAAAAGTCAACATGCAACCTCTCCAACTTCCTAGACGTAACTGATTCTTTGGTGCATGGATGCAAACCTCATTCCCGAGGACCTCTACTTGAGCACATCACCCACATCGAGCATTCGACCATCATAACCATCGATTATTACAAAGTGGCATTTCAACATACCTTCAACTATAATTCATTCTGACCATTATAACCAGATAATTATAACCTTCGTTCATCATTACCTTCGAGCTCATCACTGTACCTCGCACCTATAATTCTATTCGCTTACATTCGTCTACAATATCAATCAGACATAACAATATAAATACGGAGAAAATACTCTGCCCATTCCAAATAGTAAATTCAACAGACAAATTACATTTCTACAATCAACCCTACACAACAGAAACAACCCCCTCCAAACATAGTAAAACATAAACCTACAGAAATTCAAAACATTCCCACCCTCAACCCGAAGCCCTACTACCGGAAGGACCAGCTCTGCTTGCCGTATTCTGCTCCTCGATGATCTCCTCAGCACGAACGAGACTTTCGGCCAGTGCCATCAAAAAGAGATAGTGTCGTTCAGCAGTCGAAAATTAAAACCTCAGCTGTTCCCAAAGATAAGAATATGGGTCACCATTGAAGAACTCCTCAGGCCTCGCTTCCACAAGGTCTGGCATATCCCTGTTCAGGTCATGTTGCCCAAAAAACTTTATATACACTTCCGCCATCTTTCACCCTACTCGACGATCCTGAGCAAACCCCATCCTCTTTTGATAATGTGTGTTTGGCATTGTATCCATCAAAATGTTAAGAATATGAAGAACTGAGAAGAAGACTATTGCAGATGGAAGAAGATACAGAGTACCCTTACAATAGCCCATACTTATAGGCTTCAATGAATTTATTACCCTATAACCAACTGCATCCCTTGAAAACCCCCTTTTACTAATTTCCCGAAAAGCAAGATAATCAAACCTCCCAGATTCCAAGACCAAACAGCTTTCTCAGTGAACATCTCTTCACCCGGCTTCGAGACCTTCACTGAGAGGGGGCGAATGTAGTAGCCTTCGAATAGACAGTCGAAGCCCACTTCATAGTCAACTCGAATATATCGAAGCCCTCTAGAACCCTAAATCAGAGATCCCCCAGAGATGAACCTTCGACAACGGACATAACATTAAGAACAGATCAGTGCATTGTAACAGACATCCTTCGACCATATCTATATACGGTCGAAGTATGATAAGACAGACAGTCAGCTCACCAGACAAAACTTTGAGAACGGATTAACGTCTTAGCAGCAGATATCCTTCGACCCCACTATCACACGGTCGAAGAAAGATAAGACAAATAACTACCTTATCAGATAAGACAGCGCATTGATTGGCCCGAGCATCTACAGTGACAAGCCCAACCACCGCGCCTTTTAGAGCCATCACCAATAAATACAGCAGTAACAGTACCGACAAGACCGGCGCCTGTCACTCGCCGGGCTTTTTTGACAATGTAATCATGTAAACCAAACCCGCACTTGATGACTCAGCTCCCTATGCTTCTATAAATAAAGGAGAGGGGAAACCAAACGGGGGTTACTAAATAACTCCTCCAGCCTTTGCATTTTTACCTTCAACCACCCCATAACTTATGTACTCGAACCAGTAATTTACCCTTCATTAATAGAATCTGTCTTAAAAATCATCATCAGAGGTCGTAGAGAGTCATATTTGGGCGTCTACGCAAGTATTTGCCTTTGGTTAAATATTATCTTTGGTCAATTGCTTGTCCCCTTTGATTAAGGTTTGAGCCTACTTTGTAAGAACCAACCCCTGCCCAAACGGAGTTAGTCCCCTACAGTTACTATCTTACCTATTGTAGAAGCCTACTCGCAGCCTTCAACCCCACTCAGACACTCGAAGGCTACTTCGCAGCCTACTAGAATATTTCAAAGCCCACTCAATACCTAAAACAGGCCTTCCAAAGACAATTTGAAGATGAAGCTTTGACCATAAACAAACCTAGAGGACGGACTTCACACATCGCAGCAGAAATACTTCGACCATAGTTGTACATGGTTGAGGTATGACGGGATAGGCAGCCAGTTCATTAGACAAAACGGCACAGTGATTGGTCCTTGCAGCTACAGTGACAGGCCCAACCACTGCCATGGTGATAAAGTACAAAAACATCTCCAACAACTGTTGCAGTGATAGTACAGACATGTCCGGCGCCCATACCCTGCCAGGATATTTGGATAGTACCCTTGTAATCTAACCTAATCTTGGTGACTCAGCTCTTCCTATGTTCAATAAATAGGAGAGATGGGGAACCAAAGAGAGGTTAGAAAAATCCTCTCCAGCCTCTTTGCAATTTACCTTCGACCACCCTGTAAAACCCAGTACTCGAACCTTCGATTACTCACCAGTTATAAAAAACATACTTAAAAATCCTCATCATAGGTCGTAGAGAGTCACATTCGGGCCTCAACGCAAGTAATTCATCTATAGATTGTACATAATTTAGATTATTTACTTGCATTCCTTTGATTGAAGATTAACCCCGTGTAGTAAGAGCCGACTTCCCCTCCGAAAGAAGTTAGGCCCCTACAATTGGTGCCGTCTGTGCTTTCCACCCTACCAATCTCTTTTTCTCTTTCCCTTCCTTTGTTTTCAATTTCCACAGATTCTCCTCAATGGCACCCACCCTCCAATCCAGTTCAACCCACTCCGGCATCTCCATCGACGGAGTAGCCACCCAAATAGCCTTACAATCTCAATAAGTTGCTCAAGCTGAGGAGCGCCACCATGCACAACTTAACCAAGAGCGTGAAAGCCACCACCTAGAACTGGAAACTGAGCGGAACCGCCACCTGGATGACGAGAATAGACAGAAATGGGCAATCAATGACTTACGCAACACCGTTCGAGAGCTGCAGAGACTACAACCTCTAAAACCTGCTCGAATATCTTAAGCACTAGATCCATCGCGCATGTCTGCCCGCGCCCGTCTGGGACCCCTACCGACTCTCGGAGTAGCCCAAGGCCGTATCCAAGCAGAGGGTGCTTCCCGCATTATTCCTCCTACCGGCTCCATCCATCTCGGTATCCACCCCACAGAAAACTCTTCTGACTCCACCCTCCGATCCTCTAGACATCCCATAAGCCGCCCTGCTCGAGAACGTCTCAGGGAGCGCAGCGCTGAACACATTCCACCCACTCAAACTCATAGTCCTCTAATCCCTCGATCTCCCCCTCATCCTACCTATGCTACACAGCTGGACTTTGACCTCAAAATACAACCAGCTATCCGCGTCAGCGCGTGCCCAACCACCAACTCTTGGTGTAGCCTTAGTAACCCTATATGCCATAAACTTCTTGCTCTCGAGATAACCCCTAATTTCCATGTTCCCAAACTCAGCAAATACCGCAACACAGGCCCTCAATCACACATCCTCGAATTCCAAAACACCCTGAGCCATTATTCTACAGCATATTACCTGTTGTGTCGCCTTTTCCCCACTAGCCTTATAGACAACCCCTTTTGTTGGTATCATTATCTTCCAAATGGTTCAATACGAAGCTTCGAGCAACTATCACATCTTTTTATCGCCTAGTTTGCTTTTAATATAAGGATTGAGAAGTTAGAGTTGAAGCTCTGTTCAATTTCAGAAAATTCAGCAACGAGACACTCAAAGCCTTCACCAAAAGGTTCCTCGATGAATCACAAAAAATTGAGAACCTCATCGGCACGAATGTCATACTCGCATACTCGAATGCCCTACCTGATCACAGTCGAGTCAAAGATTACCTAGTTCTATACAAACCTCAAACCCTTAAGGAAATGCTCTCAAAAGTTATTGGGTATATTGACCTCGAACGTTTCCGCGAGTCCCATAAACCAAGCCAACCTTTGACCCTAGCTCTCAATAAACCTCGACAAAATGTGCCTTCCACTCCAACACCCCTGATCGCTCCTGTCTCACAGGAGACTGAGAGCCGCAAGTTTCCTAACATCGACAACACTGCTGAAGCTCCCACGAAGTGACCGAGGCCAGTCTTACCAACACTCATCGCCCTTCTCAGAAACATACACAGCGGACGTTCTAAAAGAAAATGTAAGAGCGTCGAAGAATGTTACAAACTCACCAACCAGGAGAAACTTCTCACCCTCCTGCCAGAACCAAGCCATCGTCCTCGCCCCGAAGGCATTTCTTTCATCGAATGTGATACATCTCACGTCCATTTTCCCCATTCTGATCTATTAGTCATCATGATTAAGATCGAAAACCTCATCCTCCACACAATGCTGATTGACACAGGGAGTGCAGCTGATATCTTTTTCTCAAAACAGTCACAACCATGAAGAAGACAGATCTCATAACCCCTGCCAATGTCGAGTTGAAGGGCTTTAATGGGGCCATAGAAGTCACCGTTGGTCAAATCTGCTTACCAGTCACCACATGCCCTCTTACACTTCAAACCTGCTTCTTTGTTATCGACAAGAAGTCAAAATACTTCGGTATCCTTGGGTGTGACTGGCTTCACGCCATGCATGCCATACCTTTGACCTACCATCAGACCCTTTGTTTTACCACCCCCGAAGGTACTTAGAATTTGAAAGGCTCTCACCACCTTGCCCGTTCATTCGAGCACCCGGAGATCAATCAGACCTGGAAACTCGTCAGCCGTCCATAGCAATCATTGTCTCTTTCCATCCCCATACCTTCGACAGATACCACTTCACCCACTGATTATATCAAACTCGACGGTCCTGGCCGAGGTACATTCATCATAGCTTTTCTAGATGAGGCAGAACACCTTGAGCTTAGAGATTTCCTTTGAATAAATAAAGATGTCTTCGCATGGACATTCCAGAAGATGCCTGGCGTCGACCCCAGCCTAGCGTGCCATCACCTTGATCTCATTCGCTATTCTTCAGCAGTAAAGCAAAAAAAGTATAACCTGGCACCACGGCTTCCGGATGCAGTAAACCATAAAGATGATAAGCCCATAGCTGCAGGTTTTATCAGAGAAGTGAAGTACGTTGATTGGATATCAAACATTATGGCAATTTCCAAGAAGAACGACAAGATAAGAATCCACATCGACTTCATAGACCATAACAGGCACATACCAAAAGACGTTTTCCCCCTCCCGATCATCTCAACACTACTCGATGCAACTGCTAGACATGAGCGCTTGTCAATGATGGACACAACTTTGATTACAATCATGTACCCCTCCTCCCTGAAGATCAACTTAAAACTTCCTTTATCACCGAATAAGGGCTTTACTATTTTAATGTCATGCCCTTCTGTCTTAAAAATGAGGGAGCCATTTACCTACGCCTGGTCACAACCATGCTTAAACCTTTGTTTGGCAAGTCAGTCAAAGTCTACATCGGTGACATGCTATACAAAAGCCTTCAAAAAATAGACCCATATCCATGACCTAGCCGAAGTCTTCTCAATACTTCGTAAATATGACATGAAACTCAACCCAGATAAATACCAATTTGGAGCTTCGTCTGGTAAATTTTTGGGCCACCATATCAGTAAACGAGGTATCGAGATTGACCCCACCCATATTCGAGCCCTCATCGATATGCTTTCGCCCCAAACCAAAAAAGATGTTCAAAAAGTGGCTGGTAAAATAACAGCCCTCAACCGTTTCATTTCCAAATCCTCAGATAGATGTGCTTGTCTATTTTCCCTCTACACGGCTATGGCGTCTACAAAGCTAAAAGGAAAAAATACCCTGAGATCAACTGGACACCCGAGTGTGAACAGGCCTTCCTCAAACTTAAAACTTATCTTGGCCGACCACCCATTATCAACACACCTATCAAAGGCGAAATACTCTCTTTGTACCTTACTGTCACAAACACTTTTATCAGTTCAGTGCTTATTCGACTCGACTCAAACATCGAGAAGCCAGTATATTTTATCAACAAAACCCTAATACCAGCAGAAACCTAATATTCGAAACTTGAGCGTTTGCTCCTTGCCCTTGTCTATTCAGCCCGCAAACTCAAACCATACTTTAAATCCTACCCCATCCGTGTTATAACAAGTTACCCCCTTCAAGAAGTACTCAGTAAAAATGAGAAATACAGACGACTACAACAGTAGTCTGTGTACCTTGGCGAACATGGCATTACATTCGTGAAGCAAATATCTAAAAAAGGCTAAGCAGTAGCAGACTTTCTCGCTGACTTCCCGGTCGAAGATGGTAATTGGGAAGAACTTGAAGATGACTTAACAGAAGACCAACCCGATGCAACAGATCCCTGGAACCCTAATACTGGCTGGCATTTATTCACAGATGGATCCGCTGGACCTAATGGCTAAGGAATTGGTATTGCCTTGGTCACACCCACTAATTATCGAATAGAGAAAGTTGTCAAACTCACCTTTGAAAGTTCCAATAACGAAGTAGAGCATGATGCCTTGATCTACGGCCTCGACCTCGGCATTCCTAAACTTGCCATTTTTACAGATTCCCAACTTGTTCAAAGACATTACACAAGAAAAAATCAAGCTAATGGTCGCATGGCTGACTATGCTCTTTTCGTTAGACAGCGCATAGACTGCTTTCCCAAAAAATCTACTATCACTCATTACCCTCAAGGAGAAAATTGACATGCAGATGCCCTCGTCTATATCGCAGCCATGCCCGGACAGTCAGAATCCTAGACCCTTCAAATCGAAGTACTCGAACGCCCAAGTATCGACCAGATGGAAGTCAATCCCATCAATGGGGGTGAGAGTCTTGATCCAGATGACTGGCACACACCATTCCTCTATTTCCTCAATAATTCTACCCTCCTAGATGATTCAAACACAAGAAGATCGCTGTTAGAAATTATCGCAGATACACTATCCACAAAAATGAATTATATCGCAAATCCCAAAATGGCGTCCTCCTTCGATGCATATCCCAAGCCAAAGCCTCTACAATCTTAACCAAACTTCACAAAGGAACCTTCGGTGCTCATACTACTGGTTGTTATATGGTCCTTCAAGCCATCTCTCAAGGATTATTTGGGCTGAATATGATAAAACAAGCCGAAGAATATGCCAAACACTGTGAAAAATGCCAACGTCACGCTCATGACATTCATTGCCCCTCGCAAGACCTCCATTTTAGTCAAGTCTCCTAGTCATTCAAAAGATGGGCTATTGATCTTATCGGTCCCTTCTCTAAAGCCTCGGGTAGCTGGGAAAATGTCCTTGTTGCAACATATTACCTCACCAAATGGGTCGAAGCTATACCTTTGTACCCTACCAGAGAAGAAGAAGTTATCTAATTTTTATGGGAAACATCATCACATGCTTCGGCTACCCCCATATGATTTGATGTAACAACGGTCCCTAGTTCGTCGACGGTAAAGTTAAAAACTTTATCAAAAAACACAACATCATCCTCTCCCCCTCAGCAAATTACTATCTCCAAGGCAGCGGTCAAGTCGAAGCAATCAACAAAACCATTATCGATGGTCTCAAGAAAAGAGTTGATGCAAAGAAAGGTCGATGGGTTCAAGAGTTACAGCATATCCTCTGGGCCTATCGTACAACACCAAGAAAATCTACAGGTTGTACGCCTTTCCTTTTTGCATACAGTATAGAAGTTGTGCTCCCTAGTCAATTCAAAGTACCTACACGAGATCCTAAACTCCCAGATGAAGACAATGAGCTTGAGCTCACATGCAACATGTTATGGATCAGCGAAACCCGAGACCGGTCCATCGCCAACCTTGGTCGTAACCACACATCACTTCAAAAATCCTATAAAAAAAGAGTTCGACCACAAAGTTTTAACATAGAAGATCTAGTACTTCGATGGGTCAACTAGTCCTCGAAACCTCGAAATGCCGGCATGGTAGCCAAATCCTGGGAAGGACCTTATGTCGTGTACGATAAAACTGACAAGGGTTCTTACTATCTGATGATAGAAGATGAATAACCTTTACCAAACCCGTAGAATACAATCCAGCTGGTCTCCTAAAACAGGCCATGGCCTCAACCTTGTACAAATGATGTAACACAGAATTATCAATAAACAACTTTTCAACCCATACTTCATCTCCTTATTTCATTGATTTTCTTAGTTTTACTTAGGTATCATGTCAACCCTTTAACCCAACTGATATTTAGGAGCGACCTTGAGAATTTTCAAGCTTCCAATTTTGAGCAAACTCGAGGGGTAAGGATGGTCAAAATATCGGACCCTTGAGAATGTATTGGGGGCGAACAGTTATGCTTTGATCAGGCTCCAAAACCATCGAAGTCCAATCGATTTCCTGGTTCCTTCAGAGTATTATGTCAACCCTTCGACCCGACAAATACTTGGGGGAAACCTTGAAATTTTCAAGCTTCCAATTTTCAGCTAACTCGAGGGGCAAGGATGGTCGAAAGACTGGACCCTCAAGAATGCATTGGGGGCAAATAGTTATGCTTCGATCAGGCTCTGAAACCGTCGAAGTCCAGTTAATTCCTTGGTTTACCCTGGGTATCATGTCCACCCTCGCCCTGACTGATACATAGGGGCGACCTTGGAATTTTCAAGTTTTCAACATTTGAGCAAACTCGAGGGGCATGAATAGTCGAAAGGTCAGACCCTCAGGAATACGCTGAGGGCGAACGCATCTTACATCGCTGTGGCTTTGGCCTACGATGACCAGCAGATCCTTCAATTTCAAAAGATGTATCAAAAGGTCCTCGAAGCTCTTCGGGGTTTGATCACTCTACAATCATTCGACAAAAAAAGTACATGCAGATAATGTTATACAGAAATATCTACGATGCAAAGAAGATTCAAAATAGTATACATCAGAGAAACAGTTTCGGTACAACATAAGATAAGTCATCAAAAGTTCAACATTTCAACATTTTTAGTACAAGTCAAACCAACAGATTACCAATCAACATTTCAACAATCCAGAATAACACAAGGCTAAAACAAGACAACAAATCCAGTTCAAAAAATCAGACGCAGATTCAAATGCAGTTCAGAATTAAATCCAGAAGTTCAACAGATAAACAACATTAGTACAATACGACAACTCACATAAATACCAAGTTCAGAGACTAACTCCACAGAAAATGAAACATGTTTCAAAATATTATAACTCAGCAACAAATCACAAAAGGTGGACATGGAACCTCAATACCAAATACCTCATATCGGTAAGGCCGCATCTTTTTCTCCCACATGCCCTACAACGCCAGCAATCTTAGCATCGACCCCGCACCTTCGGCAACAACATCATCCACAGGTCCAGTACTGATTGCTTCAGTTACAGGCGCCTCCACACCACCCCCAGTACCACCATCTATCCCATTAACAACATCTGTATCTCCTTCCTGCATCTACAATTCATCTCCAGCAACTAGTTCTGGGGAAACAGGGAAGGGTTCCAAAGTGTCATGGTTATACCCCTTCTCCTCTATAAACTCTTTCAGCCTGACAGTCACCTTACATTTATTATCAAACTGTGCCTGATAACTCACCTTTTGTTCTGCCTTCTCCCTCTCTTTCGCCGCAAGCTTTACCGCCCACACCCGCTCCTGTTTAGACCGCTGATGCTCAAGTCTCTCATCCAAGGAGTTTGTGATTGCCTCCAAATCTCGCTTCAAAATTTTGACCTCAGACACTAACAAGGATTCGATCCCTCGGGCAAGATCCTAACTTTCAACTGCCTGCTACAGCTTCCCCTTCACTGACTTCATTGCCTTGTTGTAAGATTGTGCCCAAACATCCGTCTGCTAGAATATTCGAGCAGTCAGTACCTCTCAAAACTCGAAGACCTTAAAAGAAATCACAGAATCTCACAGAAGAAATTAATAGACAGTTACCTGAAACGTACTCATCTTCATCTTCTTCGAAGCCTTGTCTGGGTCATCTTCGCAGAGTTCAACTATCGAAGCACGTTTGGCTACTATGTGCTCTTGTCCTTCAGCTTTCGTCATCTCTTCATCCTCATCCTCTGAATTTTCTTCCCCCAGCGCCCTACGCCTTTTGCGCGGAATAACTTTCATCTGTTGCACCTTCGGAACTTTGGGAATAACTCAGCCTTTTTCCTTCTCAGTCTGTGTTAGCACCTGCCACGACCTCAGTCTCGAAGCATCGCCAGCCACTTCGGGCACCGGCGATGCTTGCTTCGAACCCCTCTTCATTTTAGGAACATACTAAATATTCCTTGGCAACTATTCCCCTCCCATTCCTTCTGGACCCTTCTAACCACCTTCGCCTCTCCTCCTCTTCGATGGCTTCAGCGTTATGGGTTCATTTCCTAGCAGGGAATCCGTCTTCTTTCATCTTTGCCTCTTGATACTAAGACAATCAAAAACATAATTTACCCAATCCTCAACTCCAACTTGGCAGCAAATCGATCTAATCTGACTTTATCTCAAGCCAAAACGACACCTTCGGCCCTATCCAATTCAGTCGAATCCCCACTTTCATCACTCTGCCCCTCTTCTACTTTTCCACCACTAGAATGCCCCACATTACCCTCGCCTCTCCCCCCCTATACTTTCTCCTCCTCCTCACTATCCTCAGTAACCACCGTCCTACGATGTCTCGTAATCGGAATCTTACCAGACGGTAACACCATAGAAAAAGAGGCATTGGTTACAACATCTAATACTTCTAAGTCGTTGCTCTCATCCATTGGGGCACGACCAGAAATGCTAACTTTGAATGCTTTGATCTTTACGTCTATCAGCCTCTGTCTCGAAGCTTCACGGGTATGCATCTTACCCTGCAGAAGAAGAAGTACGCAATTAGATTTATATATTTGATAATTCCGTGTCAATAACCCCCATATCTAAATCTTTCAATAGATCTAAACACATTCAAAACTACAATCCTAAACCCAATGCCTCCTTCAAAAACCCCCAAAATCCCAGAATGGGTCGAAACCTAGAGTCATCAATTCTCTTATCTCCGATATTAACCTCTAAACCCCAAATCCATAATATTCTACTCATAGACACAGAAGAAAAAGGAAAAGAAAATTGGTAGAGCTCAAATGACATACCTATGTTAGAAGTACTATACTCAAAATAACGAGATCAATGCAACGACTCCAGCAACTTCTCTCAAGCACCGGCAGTAATGGCGTACGTCCTTCTTCTCTCACTCTCACTCTAGTTTTTTCTCAATGAACAGTATAGTTGTCACTTCTCTCATACTTATATACCCTCTCGAAAAAACCAAAATTGCCTCGATTTTCAAGCCACTATCATTACCACGACCATACTATGTGTTTTGACCAATTTACTCCTCATATCCCTTATGTGTGAGTTGCAGGCTCAATACAAAATACCTGCAAAACTAAAATTTCTCGAACCCTTTTTCCCTCACTCGAAGTTAAACAATCAAATCTCAACATCCAATCATAACTTTTCCGTAAAAATATGCAAAAATCATGATTACTTTTTGGCACACTGCCCCAGGCGCACATACCGTCCTGACAGACCAGCTGTCTGGCCTATCAGTACGACCAGTCAAATCAAACAAAACCTTTGACTCGTTCCTTAAATTCGAGTAATTGACTATACAGCATCTCGAAGACTCGTCAACAGATAACCTTATATTCAACCCCCAACTATACCACCCATTCGATCTACGACATATTCGACACTAGAAAATTTATTACTTCGACAGATAACCCTCCCACTTCGGCGGACTACAACTTTTTACTTTGGCAATTCAAGATTTTTCTTCGACAACCCAAATACTCTACTTCGACTGTTATACTATTAATTCGGCAGCTCATGATACTACTTCAAGAACACAGAATCCTCTTTTGATAGATTTTACATTACAATGACAGTAATCCAAAATTCTAATTTTATTCAACAAGATAATACATCTAGTCATCAACTACAAACCCTATATAAAAAAGAGAGGAAAGAAAGAGCAACAACAAAAATATACCATAGACAGATCAATTAAAGAACCCAGCAGCACAGTTGAATGAGGACCCAAATTATCAATGGGATGCTCCTCTTCGACCGCGGGCACCGCACCCGCATCCACATGGTCCACCATTTCTTCTGTGAAGGATTCCAACAGAGACAACCGATGACCCGGAAATGGACCCATAATATGAAGAATCCCCCACCAGTATGCAAAAGACATTCCGGTAATGGGTGCCCCAGGTTTTACTTCAAAGAGGTTCGGCATTTTCGCATCAATATCCTGATCAATCCCAAACCTCCGTTGTAGCTCCAACGTCTTCTCCTGTATTCGCCTGATTCTCACTACCGCCTAGTTCTCTTGTGTGGGTGCATCTCCTGCCATTCTGATCCGAGCAAATAGGAAGAACGATGAAGAGAGAATGTAGAATGATGAGAGATCCTCTCCACCATAGTTCCTTTTATACTTGAAGAATGATTTCAACTTTTCCTCCTCCCAAGACGACTTAATTGCTACCTTCAATTCCCACCTTTAAAATTTAACAGTCATGACTTTCCAACTTCCCAGACGTAACCGATTCATCTGTACCTGCATTCAAACCTCATTCCCGAGGACTTATAGTCGACCAAACCTCCAGCATCGATCGTTCGACCATCTTCACACTTCAACCCTAATTCCTTGTACCAAGTTTTAACCAATAACAGAGTCTATAACCTTCGATCATATTATTATACTTCGATCCCATTTTTTACCAACTATTAACAATTCGATGACAAGCATATGCTAGCGCGCCTATGAGAGTATTCATTTACAATATCATCCAGACACATTCACATAAAGTTTTAGAAAATATTGCTTCCATTCCATTATCCGATTAACAAAATAGCAAAATTTTAAACACAAATAAAAACCTCTACATAAAACCTCAAAATACTGAGAGACCAATCATCACCACCTCAAATAGCGGCCCTACTTCCAGAAGGTCCAACTCCACTCACCGTTCTTTGCTCCTCCATCTTCTCTTCTGCACAAACAAGACATTCGGCCAAATCCCACATAAAAAGATAACGCTTTTCTGCAGTAGTAAAGTCGTACTTCAGTCGGTCCCAAAGATAGGCATAAGGCTCCCCATTTATGAGCTCTCCAGCCTCTACCTCCACCAGTTCGGGTATGTCCCAGTTCAGATGCCTGAAGAACTTAATATGTAGTTTACCATTCTTCCACCCTACACGACGGTCCTGGGCGAACCCCATCCTCTTTTGATATCGCGTGTTGGGCATGGTACCCATAAAGATTTCAAAAATTTACAGAGGAAAGAGAGGAGAATGGGAAAGAAGAAGGTTACACAGTATCCCTACTCAATAACCCATACTTATAGCCTCATTTCATTTATTACCCTATAACCACCAATACCTCTTAATTATCCTCTTTTATTATTTACCCAAAAACCAACAGTTAAACCGGTCAAATTCAAGGCCAAATAATTTTCTCAGTAAATGCCTCTACAACCATTTTCGTGACCTTCGCTGAGAGGGGGTGAATATAGTAGTTTACTCGCAGCCTTCGACCCCACTCAGACACTCGAAGGCTACTTCACATCCTACTCAAATATCTCGAAGCTCACTCAATACCTAAAACAAGCCTTCCAAAGACCATTTGAAGACGAAGCTTTGACCATAAACAAACAACGAGAACGGACTCTATACATCACAGCATAAATACTTCGACCATAGCTGTACATGGTCGAGGTAAGAGGGGACAGGCATCCAGCTCATCAGACAAGACGGCGTAGTAATTGGTCCTTGTAGCTACAGTGACAGACCCCACCACTGCCATGGTGATATAGTTCAAAAACATCTCCAACAACTGTTGTAGTGACAGTACAGACATGTCCGACGTCCATAGCCCGTCGGGATATCTGGATAGTACCCTTATAATCTGACCTAATCATGGTCAGTCTAGCCTTCTTATGTTCTATAAATAGGAGAGATGGGGAACCAAAGAAAGGTTAGAAGAATCCTTTCCAGCCTCTTTGCAGTTTACCTTCGGCCACCCTGTAAAACCCAATACTCGAACCTTCGATTACTCACCGGTAATAAAACATATACTTAAAAATCTTCATCAGAGGTCGTAGAGAGTCACATTCAGGCCTCTACATAAGTAATTCGTCTATAGATTATACATACTTTAGATTATTTACTTGCATTCCTTTGATTAAAGATGAAACCCGTATTGTTACAGCCGACTTCCCCTCCAAAAGAAGTTACGCCCCTACACCTATGGTACTCATCCTGGAGTGTGGGATGGTATGAGACAGCTCTCCTTTGGTACCCATCTTATCCTCTGTGAGGTCGAAATTCCTTGAAATTAAAATAAAGTGAGGACAACTAAGTTCCTTGGGTTAAAACGCCCAAAACACTATGATCAAGTGAAATATCCTTAGCCTGGTCAAGCTTGACAAAAATTAAACCCCTTTTATCCAATAATGATCTATTTATATGTCTAAGTCATACGTAAGCGGTTGATCAACCAAATCATAGGACGATTCTTCTTAGCGACTCTCATTAACTTGAAGTATAGTTTATAGTCTTAGTATTCCTTTGCATTCGGCATTTTAGTTAATAGAATTATTAGGTTTGTTGTACATCTCGATTAGACATCTCAACATCATTAGCATGTATCATTTTTATCATTAGCAAATTTTTAAATTTTATCATTACTATTATCTTATCGTTAGTTGGTATAGTTGTTTAGATATTTTGGGAAGTTTGTGAGCCGTGGTTTGCTCACACTCGTAATATCAACATTTCAGATTCTAGCGATGTAGCGATTGTGGTTGAGGTGATCATGTTGAAGAGCTAAAGTTGAAGGCTTGACTCTTTGTTATTGTTTTGGATCTCAGATTTGATGTATTTGTGAGAGTTGAAATTCTTGAGATTGTTATTTCTAACCTGTTGAGGTTTGTAGAATTTTAGTATAGTTATCGTTGTTCTTTTTTTCCACTGTTGTTTTATTTCTTATAACTCTGCATTGTGTACCAATAGATTGTTGAGCCTAACTTTAATTTTTGCTTGGCTATCATTGGGGATCTATACGCCCTCGAATTTCAGCAAATTGATTGGTTTACTATATATTGGATTTTGGGGCGTGACAGATTCTGTATCAGAGTAAAAGTTAACTCCTATCACTATTCTTGCACTCCTAGGTTGAGTAATTCTTTAGAGCGAGTTAGGATGATTTCTTATTATCCAGTGTCTTTAATCATTTGTTTCGTTATAGACCTTATGCGTATAGGATTCTATCATAGATTTAGCGTAAAGGCTTTTGCCCTAGATTTAGAGGAATAAAGATGTGTATCTTAAATCCTTAGAATAGTGGTTGATTTGCCTTCGTAAGCCTTAGTAGTGACTGTGCATATAGTTCTACGCTTCTAGCAGTCCGAGTTGGTCTTGATTTGGAGTTTAGTTCTTATATTGACTATAGTATTTGGTATATGGGTTAAGTGTTCGATTTGTTTTGGTTTGTGCTATTGTTAGTAACGTTATAGGACTTGATATTTTTTCTCTAGATTAGAGATTATAGAACTTCAGGTTAGATTTCGATTGCATAGTAGTTAGTGTTTTTGATAATTATATTGCTTTTTTTCTTTTAGCCTTGTGGATGTGGCTATGGGTTTAGTACATAGGTCAACACCATATTACTTGTGAACTGTATGTTGGGAAGGTAAACAGGTTGGTGGCTATTAAAAATGGTTGGTTTCCCTGCTCAGTTTTGGTATTAGGTTTTGATTATAAGTTTGTGATCTTGCACTTTATGGACGACGTCATGTTTGTCAGTTGCAGTGGTTTTGAGATGTTTCCAGTTTAACGATTCACTTGTAGAGTTTTTGGTATTTGTTCTTAATCGAGTGTATATTGATTTGGCTATTTGGATTACTTTTCACATTTAGTCAATTCAATGACTATTATGAGTGACAAATTCTTGGACAACTAGTATTATAGCTTTATTATCCATATATAAATACTAGGTTGTTGGTGAGTGTACTTACATTATTTTTTGTCATTTGGGGAGCCGAGCAAGACTTTGGATATCAGTTATGGTTTCTTGTTCATAGCCAATTTCTTTGGATACTAAAAGGGTTAAGGACCACTAGTGGAGGTCATAATGAAATAATTTGTTAGCATTTTTAAGTTTTCATTATTTATTGAAATACTTCATTTTACCTGATTATTTACATCTCATTTATCTTGAACTTATTAGTCATGTCATAATAGTTTGCTTATAGTTTTTCTTGTATCGCAAATTTACATAATTTATGTAGTATGAGACTGGAGATTGTGTACACATCGGATTTTGCACGATGATCAAATAGAATACGATGTCCGTTTTTCCATTTTGCTGGTTATGAATTTTTAAACAACATTTTTTTTTAAATAATTGAAGAATAAATTAGACTATATTAATTTTTAAATATATACTAGTACTACCCGTGGCTCGCCACGATGAATACTTTTACGCGCCTTCGGCGCTGTAACTAATATATATTATTTATTATGTACCTTCGAATTAAACCCCCACATTTAGCATGTCTAAATACCTTGGGCCAGTATCCTTCTTTCCTTTCTTTACCTATATTTATGTTATTGCTAAATTTATTACATCTTCGACCACATCGCTATTTAGATAATTTCCCATCCTTTTGATGGTAAAATATTTTCTATTTTTATGCCATTTTCTAAATCATATTTTCTTTAGTGTATCGGGGCCTAGCTTCAAGTGCCAGTCCTTAAAGTTCTCCATCAAACCATCTCTGGTACACAAAACAATACTAAAAAACTTATTAACACCGTCTAACAAACGGTCCAACCAGTCTGCATAAGCCTCCGTTACCGTTTCTAATTCCTTAAAGGCAGTTTTCAATTCCAACCCCGTAACGTCACCTTCCATCACTTCGTATACTTTGGTTACACGTGTCTCAAATTTATCCTAATCGCTAATAAACCATTTATTTTCCCCCCCAATTAGGTCCATCGTAATGACCGATTCGAGCGAGTTGAACGACTCACCCCATACAAACTCGGTCGACCCGGTCAAAACCGCCACCAAAACACCCATAGCAAAAATAGTCACCGCATCAACAGCGTACACCGTACAATGCACCAGTCTCTCAATCGTCGTGATCTTTCCACGTGGCGGATCCTAGAGTTTCACCGTGAGATCTGGATCAAAATCGCCAGGTTTTTCAAACTTCTCTTCAGAATCGTCGCCTCGTACAGACACTTCTTCCAATTAGAAAGTGAATTTCTCGCTTGGTTAGATTCTCGTTTGCCGATGTCTCGTCAGAACTGAGAAGATGGAGGACAAAATTGATCAAAAGACGACCTTGTAACTGTACGAGGAGATTGATGTTTTGACCTCTCTTTAGAGGTTTAACATACTCCTTAAAAAGTTCCCATTTGTTTCCTATTTTTAGATCTTTCGAGGATCCAGCAATGGCATTATCGACATCGTATTCCTCTCTACATTTGTTGCCATTTCTCTTCTTTCGAATGCTATTGTTGAAGAGATAGAAAGAGAGAGAGAGGAACATAATAATGAGAAAAAGAGAATCTATTACCAATGCATAAAATATAAGAGACAGTATGATACCAATTAAATTGCCCATAGAATATACTGTACAACAAATAACCCCATGCATCCTATGAATTTGAACCTAATAAAGTGGGTATGGCCGTATGAGTTTGTTGATGTATCAAACCACCCAAATTTTATATCACATAATTTAAATCTTGTTTTGCATTCCTCTCCTATTTGCTACATTCAAACCCGCATTTAACCGATATTCTCCATTCGCAGTCATACGAAGTTCTTACTTGCTCGTGATCTCAACATGAATCTCACTCACACATACATTAAAAATGCTCCTAATCACTAACAAATAACACAATCACGCAAACCTTCTCGATTACAATCCAAACTTAGATCTCGTAAATTTAAACATTGGAGTCACAATTTAGATCCAAAAACTACAGATGATCACTCTCATATACAAACTAATTTAAAAAAGATCACCAACCAAATTCCAAATACATAAATTGACTAATTCACACTCAAACTCGACTCTAGGTTAACACATGAAGTTAAATTGAAATCAAAGAGGTCTAGGAATCAAAATTTAGATCTTTGAATTGGAGAAGACCTAGTTCGCCGAGATACGAAACAACTCTATGAGCATATTCAACAGGGATGATGAGCTGAACAAAGGCTATCTTCTCGGACCGCATGAGATCCATTGTTGGTAAATTGTTGAAGAACTCCATTTCTCACCATGAACCACTGATGATCTCTCTCTATGTTTGAGATGAAGAGTTGAAGAGATGAAGAGTTGGGAGAGATGGGAGAGACAAAGAGATGAAGAGTCGGGATTAAGATGGGAGAAATAAAGATAAACAATAAGACTTAACTACCTTTTTGCGTGTTTCGTCGAAAGTACCCCTAAAAATAAGAGTATAATGAATCTAGGTCGTCCATCTCTCTCTTTCCCACAAATCTCAGCCCCTCTTTATCTTTGCGACAATGGCAAACTTGTCTATTTGAAAAAACCCATTGTGTAATGTAATATAGACTAGTACTACCTGAGGCTCTCCATGGCAACAACGTCAATGCGCCTTCGGTGCTATATAATTTTCTAGTAACGCGCCATCAGCGCTAAAGCTACCGCTCATGAAAAAAATGGATATCTTAAGATGATTAGGGTGATACATAATCTTAAAAACACCTACATAATTAGGATCTAGTTAAAATAAGCCATAATAGAAATGCAACGAAATCATTAGTGCAGACAACTTTAAAGTAATCACATATATTTAACATAACTGGAAACTGGATCCTGAGAAAGTAAAATATGTTCTACCAAAACATGAAAGAGAATAAAATATGAGAACAAACTCAAATATAAAATAACATTTATGTTATATGTTGCACATGAATAGATTTTTTTATTTTTAAATCCAGAAGGATTTAGAAAAAGAAAGAAAAAAGAAGTAAATCCATTCATATACACAAGAAATCTATCTTAAGAATACATAATGATTTTATTTTTACCAAGTTCGTATGATGAACTTTGCACAAAATATTAAGTTAAGCTAAGAATAGCTCCTACTGTTAAATTTATGTTAAGTTACTTAAAGTTTGAAGTGACAACTCCTATTGTTAAATGCTTACTTAGGTAATAATCTTATGTACCTTGATATCAACTTTTGAAAGTTGGAATATATATGCTTGGGTCTGCGAGTTAACTTTGTACTTTTGGTGCAATTAATAGGTGATTCGTCCATGTCGCTCAAGGAAGCAATGAGGTATATAACTCTGACTCCACCTTGTATGACTGGTGCTTAATGTTGAAATTTTTATCATAGATTAATTGTTGAAGTTTATACTTTTCCAGGTTCCATCCTTGCAATTGGAGTGCCTTGCAAACTATGTTGTAGGGCTATCACCCCTTTATTACAATTGTTCTCCTCAAACTGTTGACGCGTTGCTTCGCAAAAATCTATCGCAGGTGAGAAATCAGCGAGAATGGGCCTACCAGGTGAGAAAATCTGTCACAGCTGGTTCTTCACCTACTAAGTGCAATACACAATCAAATCACTATTAGATGGTTCTTCATCTATTAGTGCAACACACAATTTTCAAGTGGTTTATATATTATCTTAGCTGAAGAAAATGAAAGGCTTAATTTCTAGTTCTCAGACAGATCTTTTTTTGAAGAGCTTGTGGCCTGCAAAGAGAAATCAAAGGCTTTGTTTTAGACATGAATTCCTTCCTGCATCTAGTGCAATAATAAGTATAGTGCCATGATCAAATTTTGGTGAAATGTTTTGGTAGGTGAGCGCAGCGTTCTTCTACTTGCTATTCAGAATTGAGTAGGAATTAATCAAGCAAGAACTTGTTTTCGTCAAAGGCATTTTGACGGGTGTAGTCTTATGCAGGAAAATATTGACAGTATTTCCTTCATACATTAATTAAATAGATCTTAAAACGGTTCTAAAGGCATACCAACATTTTTTGCCATACACATATCTAAAATTGCATGCATACAATAAATAGATTGGTTGAAAGTCCTTATGATAAAGTGTGGTTCACCATATAAGATGGTTATACAATAAGCACATTTATTCTGCGCCTATCTCATTAAATAAGCATGGGAATAATATTCAAAGCATAGTTAATATAATTATTTCTAATTGATCGTACTCTAAGCATCCTGCAGGATGATTCTTCCAGCAAGCTCATAAGCGTGGTTGTTCCGCAGATGAACTATTGTTAGAATGCATGTTGTGATTATCTCAACTTAAAAGGAGAACTTAAAAGGGCAACATACAACTTCAATAACTATGGTATCCTTGGCAGATGAGGCTTTGGCACAGTTTACAAAGGTGTAATGTTCCGAATTTTTGGGTTATTTTTTTATTTTTATTTATTTATTATTAAGTATTATTATTGTTATTCCTATTTGTTATTCGTTATGCTTCCGTGTTATTTCTAATTGTCAGGTTTGATAATTTTGGTAGTTTGATGTTTAAGTGTTTTAGTTTGTTTGTGTGGTGTGTGTTTGGCGAGTGGTTTCTATATCCGAATGGAGTTTTCTGCTTCTCTCCTTCGCGGGGGTTATAATTTTTTCGATTCCGGGTATTTTTAGCGTTCTGGGGTGGATAAATAGGGATTAGCTATCTCTGATTTCTCAATGCCTAACAGGCCGCTGTCGGACTCTTTCCATCCATTTATTCCTTTCGGCTGAGTTTTTGGCTATTAGTATTCCGTTATGCTTCCGCACATTGTTTCCTATTTGGCAGGCTCTGTGCTATTTTTTTCTGTGGTTTCGGTGGTTGTTTGATCTGAGGAGGTTGTGTTTTGATTTGAGGAGCCTGTGGTTGGTTCCTGTTAGAGTTGTGTTTGTTGTTTCGGGTGGTTTCAATCTTCTGAGGGCCTTGGTCTTGTGTGTGGTTGAGGAGGACTTCAGAGTGGCATCTTTTTTAGATTTCCCCAGTTCTCGTTCGAGCGAGTTTTAGATTCGTTCGAACGAACCCTTCAGTGTCTCAGTGTCTTCTGGACATTTTGGCCATTGGACAGATTATCATTCGAACGAGTCGACTTATCCACTGGAATTTGGCCCAAGAGACCTTGGTCGTTCGAACAACTTTCGTATCCGTTCGAACGACTTGTCGTTTATATATATATATCATCCTTCATTCTCTTTCCTCATTTTCTTCTCTCTCTCTCTCCTCTCCATAACCGATTTCCCTCTCTTCCAAACTCATAATCCAATCTTCCCCTTTCGCTCACGGATTCTTCACCGAGCTTCGCCGCAACCTTCTCTCCTATCCTTGGTAAGTAATTCTCGATTCCCTTTCTGTCAATTTCTTTCGATTCGACGTAGGGTTTAATTTTTAGGGCTTGGGTTTTGTTGTTGTTTTCGTAAATTGATTAGTTATTTGTTATTCTCCATTGTTGGGGTGAGATTATCAGGCGTTCCGTTGCCGTTATGCAGATTTTGGTTGGGTTTCCGAGTTAGATTTTTCCGCAGGACTTGGATTTTTATCAGGCGAGTTTTATTCATTCATTACTAAGTTTCTATACTAGTTTCTTAGTATGGTTTTAGAGAGTTATATTGAGCTTAGAGATGCTTTGTAATTAACTATAATTTAACCTAGGAATTATCCGGTTTGTACTGTTATCCTGTAGTTGGGCTGTAATTGATAATGGAGTTGGTTTTGGTTTGCATAGAACCTAAGTTAGTTAGTGGTGGTTGGGTTACCATTCTCGTGGCTTGCCCAGGAATGTCTTTTCCAGCCTTAGGAGATTATTGGGTTGGATATAGTGACGGTTAGGTTGCTGTGTCGGCTATGCATTATTGGTGTAACTGAGTCCCTATTCATCCGGTTTGTGTTGCCGTATGAGCGGCAGCTCCGTAGTTTTCTTGTGCACCTGTTGCACCTTTATAACTTATAACACATCTTTCAAAACTTATCAAGATTGGATACACGAACACTCTGTTTCGGTTGACCTCCGACAGGATCCAAGGAGTCCGTGAGATCGGGTTAAAAGACACGGTGAGATTGGAAATGGCACTATCATACCTAGTACAACCACCCCGGAGTGTGGAATGGTATGAGGCAGAGTCATGGAGATCCCAACTTATTCCACGGTGAGGTTGAAATTCCTTAAAATGATACGGACTATTGCTCCGCGGGTTGATACACCCAAATCTACTTTGATCAAGTACTACCATCCTAGCTTGGTCGAGCTTAACCAAATTGTACCTGTGTATCCCTTTACTGATCTCTTTAAGAAATTAGATGTTAGCGGTTGATCAACAAACATTATAATAAGATCTCGTACACTTTTAAAATACTGAATCATTCCGCATTAGGGGATATTTATGGAAATATCCCTGCTTATCATAACATATCATCGCATCTAGGATAAGTATGGGATTGTTCTAGTCATCACTTCACGTCATGGCATTGCATATTATCATATCAATACATTATCTTCTCATATTCCTCACTCTACTCTCATCTCACATTCCTTCTCTATTCTCTCCTCTCATCAACTCTATTTCCTTTCCTTATCAACTCTGTATCTGTTATGGTCACTTATTATATTGCTAAATTGTATTTACCTATTTTATATTACATTCACCTCTACTCTAATTTTAAGTACCAGTTGTTAGTAAATTATTTAGTTCTGTTGGATTAGTGAGCTCGCTGTTTGCTCACTCTCGCATTTCAACCATTTCAGTAGTTGATTAGCTTGGACTACCGCGTGGGTAGCCAGTTTAGAGACAGTTTTTGCCGTTGTAGATTTCCTTTGGTTATAGATTTCTGTAGGTGTTCTCAGCATATGTCGCTGAGCTTTTATTCGAGATGTTGTATTATATTTTCATCTGATATGTATATATATGTCTTTTTCTTCGGCGTTATATTGTTATTGTTATTTCTTTACTCTGATTATTATTGCTATATGTGAATAGCCGAGCCAGAATTTTTCTACGGCTTAGCCATTTGTGGGGTAGAATCTTTGGATTCCCCGACCTGCACTACTTAGAATCTAGTAATTGGTCAAGCTATTGATTACTGGATTTTGGGGCGTGACAAAAGGAATGTTACCTAATAATAGAATAGTCGCTATTAAGAAATCCAAAATAGTCGACGAAAGCCAGATTGGACAGCCCAATTGTCTGTTTTGATCTTAATATATGTAAATGACCATAAGCTTATTATTTCAAATAAAGAAGCATACCCTGCCAGTAATCTCTTCTGCAAGATCGGTAACTTTGATAGTATCCTCTCCAACATGATCAACCACAGAAATAACCTTCTTAAGCTTGGAACCTTCGAGTAATTTCTCAGTCATCAGCTATATGATCCACCTTCCTCGCGACATCTTCCACCTCTAAGACTTTGATTTAAAATAACCTTCTTAAGCTTGGAATCTTCGGGTATTTTCTCCGTAACCTCATCAGCTATATGATCTATCTTCCTCTCGACATCTTTAACAAATTTTTTCATATCTTCTACATCTTCTAGAGCTTGCATTCCTTGTAACCCTAATAGTCTCCACTTGAAACCTTTCCAAGGGAGCAATTCCCAAGTATTCTGAGGGCAAGATATGCAACACCCATGATTTTTGGGTGCAACCCTTCAGAAAAGCTCGACCCTGTCTACCGACACTTGAGGGATGATGCCCTGCCAAACTTAACTCGATAAGTACATCCAATATGCGAAAAATTATCACACCGAATCCGTAAAATAAATCTTGTAAGCAATTTATTCATAAAGCCATTCCATAATCTCTTATATTATGATCTACATGGGATCAGACAGACCAAAGTACTTTATATGTTAAGATAGGAAGAAGAAAAAAAGACTATTGATCACTGCCATATTGTCAAAAAAGATAGCCTATTCTTTCAATGCCCCTAGAGGGTCTGTGTTATATCTTGAATCTTAATAAGTATTAAAGAAAACCTTGATGAAATATCTTCAAACTCGTTAGGTACCTAAATGAAATAAAAAATTTCGTTGTAGATACCCCATCCTTTCTCGAATGCAAATACTTTATCCTTGTGCATATACCTACATAATTATCCTTTGAAAGCATATATATACATTATCTCTACCTTTTTTTCATTAGTAATAATTTTGTATATTTTGCCTTAAAATAATAATCCAATTAGATCCGATTTATAAAGACAAAGTGCTACAGTGCAAGAGATTATCAAATTAGAGATTTTAGGTATTCATCAATATGGTTAGGAATCAAGTTTGGTTTGTCAAGTTAATGGAGCATGTTGGTTGGATTGTGGGTTCTGGCAGTGATAAATCAAGCTTGATGGAGCACTGGAAAACTGAAACATCGATAGCCAAGTTACCACAATTTGATATAGAACACACCGAGATCTTCAGGGGAGAAATTAGAATCTCTCATTTCTAAAGGACACTGGGTTTTACCCTATCACTTCACTAACTATTTTTCATGTATAGGTATAAATTTGACTTCCTTGAAGCTACCTAACTACTGGTGATAAAAACATACGCAGAAAGAATGGAATTAAAACCTAAGTAGTTACTATTTAAAGTTCAAGTCGGATTGGGACACCTCTTCTTCGCCATTCAGCTTCACTTTCTTCCCCAATTTCTATTCATCACAATGAAGAAATTCTCAGAACAAATTCAATGCCCCGTAGATGACAATGAAAGAATGTTAAGAGTTTATAAACATAGAGGAGTACAAAGAAACTGATGTTTAGGTAATCTTAGAATTGCGAGAAACTACAAATATTTGGCTTTCAGAAGTATAATAGAAGGAAAGAGATGGTTATACCACCTAGTTGTCAGATACGCAAGAATATCAAACATAAAAAGAGCAAACGCATGAATAGAAAACATAGCAAAATTGAAATAACACTAACACCAACTGTTATGGCAATTTTTTTTTTACCTTAGAATAGTTTGTTGGAGACAAATAAGAACAAACCTCGATACTTAGAAATAGTTTGTTGGAGAAGATGTGTAATCTGTTGAAGTAAAAAAACACCCAGTAAAAAAACAATTTTAAATGCTAATCTTTTATGCAAAACCAAGTCCAGCATCAAAAATCAACAAATATTTATGAAATACTATGCAGGAATTTAACTACTTCACCGATATAAGTTACAACTTTATTAATGTAGAAGGGATAAAACAACGAACAAACTCCGTCTCTCCAAATCGGATAAACATATCAATCTGCCTCAAATTTCTAACTCGAAGCTCCAATATCAAAGATTACATTTTTTTCCCCACTGAGATTATACAACTAATATGGATGTCTGATTAAAATTGACCCCATAAACAATGACCTTCATTTTCAATATGTAGACCCAAATTACTTTTCTTTCTTTTTTCCCACTGAGGTTATACAACTAATATGGTGTCTGATTAAAATTAACCCCATAAACAATGACCTTCATTTACAACATGTAAACCTAAAATAAAATTAAAAAGATGAAAAACCTAACAATTTCCAATAATAAACACAATATTATAACAAACAGTTAACATTAACAAATGAGAAGAGTTTGTTGGAGACAGTAGTGGGTAAAAAAGAGAGAAAAAAAATGGCCTCACAACCCACTACAGAGAGAGAGAAAGAGAATAGTGATTCACAACATTAGTTACCTTTGAAAAGCTTGAAATTGCCGATACGAAGCATGATTCACAGCAGCAGGGGAAACATAAATTGACTTTATGAGAGAGAATCGACAGAACAAAAATAGTTTGTTAGAAAGAGAGATAGAGTACCTTGTATGAGAGTTGGGAGAGTTGGGAGAGATGAAGAGTTGGAGAGATGAAGAGTTGTGAGAAATAAAGTCCCTGAGTTAAAACCAATAAGTCTTAAAGTTTAAACCAATAGACCTAACTACCCTTACCCTTTTACGTGTTTTTTTGAAACTACCCCTAAGCATGATAGTTGAACAAATCTCGTCCATCGATCTCGTTCCTTTCCAGAAATCTCAGTCTCTCTTTATCTTTGAGATAATTCCAAACTTGTCTATTTGAATTTGAGATAATGGCAGACTTGTCTATTTGAAAAACACCATTGTATAATGTAATATATATATATATATACCTATATATTTTATGATATGTTACTTTTGCTATAATGTCAGGAGCCATTATTAGTCGTATTACTTTAGTAACGTTGTAGTTGAGATTGATTCTAGGGAATAATTTTGTTCAATTTAGTAGTATAATGTTTTGATCCATGAGACAGTGGTTGTACTGTTGGAGAACATGTTAGCTCATCTGCTAATGCGCGGGGACCTGATGGTCGATAAACTGTCATGTTAGAGTTCTTTCACTTTGGAGCTATCTGTATACGATAGCCGTAATTATATTTTTTGTTAACTAGTAGGGTTTTGTTGTGTATTTCGATGGGGAGTTCAAGGGTTTTCTATTTTATCGGCCTTGTGTAATAATTCTTGCTAGTGGCTACATTTGCATATGAGATATACTATACCATAGTAGTGACGTTAACTTTCAGGGCGAAATTTTCTTTAAGGAGGGTAGAATGTAATATCCCGTATATTTTTGTTTGTTTTGTTTGTATCCATATCTTTTCATCATGCATTATACGTAAATCATTCGCATAATGTTTAGTCATGCATCTTAGAAGGTAGATAGTCTATGTTTTCCATTTCTTATTGCTTAAGTCGTGTCGTTTCACACACATGAGCAGGTTCATCTTAGTTACATTGCCATTGTAATATAGGATCATTACCTTTTAATCTTTTATTTAGTAGGAGAGTAGGATTTTTGGAACCATCATAGAGGAGAAAGAGTTGCTGCTGTTAAGAGTGGATAGAGAGAGAGCTGCTCCCGTTTGAGAGAGAGAGAGAGGGCTATTTCACCTCGCCATTTTTCATCACCTCCTAGTTATGCTTCTAACATCAGCAACTTATATATATACTTGAATAATTAGGAGTTGGGTTTAGAGAGATGATAATAGAGATTCTTATTGTGTTTTAGAAGGTGTAAAATCTATTTGCATTGCCTCCTATTCTGCTCCTAACATTAGAAACTTATCTTATCTTCATGATTGATTAGGAGTTAGAGAAGTAGAGGGAGGTGCTGCCATTATCGATCACCACATTCCCTTATGAACTGGCTGCAACTTGAGACCAAGCTGCTTCTTTATTCCATCCATTTTCCCTCCTTTGTATTTTAAAACTATAGGATTGTATGGACCTTTTAATTAATTATCTAATCCACCCATCCATGTATGTGTAAGTCTGTATTTTACTTCTTACAATAGCAGCTATTCATTCCCAGTAGCTGGGGATGAACCCATTCGCAACTGCTTAGTATGTTTTATCCCTGGGTATGAACTCCAATATTAGTCGTTTGTTCTGGCCTTTATAGTGGATGTGTGATAAGTATTGGGTGGCTGGCATATGATTGGTTTAGCTACTCTTTTAAGTTAGGTTTACTCTAAATCTTCTATACTAGGGTTATAGCGGTAAAGTATTGCTTAGCAAGTAGATTAATTTGGATCAATTAGTGCGTAAGATACCATTCTGGGAGCGTTGAGTTATTTGCTTGAATTGATTCATCTTGAGCATTGATTTAGGCTAGTTAACTCTCCCTTAATATATAAACTTTTATATTGATTAACAATGTTAATAGTATGCACTTGTTTACAATTACTGATATTAGGTTACTCACATTGTAGATGACTGGGTTATTCAAAGTGGCATTTTTGACATGTTTTAGATTATGATTAGTAAATTGAAGTATCTTATGTTTATGCTTAAGAGAAACTTCGATGTAGAAACAACGACACATAGTTTAGCTACTATCAGTTGGAATAAAGTTTAGAGATTATAGTTATCACTTTATAGATATAATGACTTTGTCAGTTTAGTTTCCTAGACATGATAATAGGATTAGGCACTATCTATTTGGGTTTGTCTATGTTATCCTCGTTGCATCGTCCTTTGATACTAATAACATAATGAGATCCTAATACATAGTTCTTGGTTCCATGTCAAGTAGTTTGGACGGTATAGCTTTCGTAAGAAACGGTCTTTGGTTTTGAGCTTGCCCACTTATAGTTTATTGTCTCTATTAGTCTTAGAATTATTTTAGGTGTACTCTGTATTCTTGTGGCTTTGTCCTTTAGCACTGTCGTTTATTTGGTAGTTGATAAGAGAACGTTGGGTTCAGTTATCGAGTATAGTTAATGTTTCGTTAGTGTTTTGATGAGCAAAAAAATGGAATACTATTAGTTTTGGATTGCTTAACTGTTTGTTATGAACTGATAGTTTATCTTGAGTATAGAGTCAATTATTGGTATCGAGCATCTGATAGTTTTTTTTAGGATTATTGACTCATCGTACCATGATACTTACTATCCTTATGATTTGTCGAGCTTGTAGGGATACTCCGTTATGCTTTTTATTTACTTCGTTATTAGTTGCAGGAAATCTTTCTCGTTTGAGCATTCTCGTGGCTTTGTCCATGAGCGTCAAGTTGTTATTCAATGTCTGTACTATCACCATTGATGTTGGAACATAGAGGGATTCCTGTCCATCTTAATTGGGGACTTAAGTACATAGTCGTTTAAGAGTTGAGATTATAAACTCTGCTCTTGGGGATTGTTGACTACCCTTTGGAGACATGTAGGTTATCCCATGTGTACTAGCCTGCATTGACTACTTTTGTACTCAAGCAATTGATGGTAATCATGTCTGCATTAAAAAATCATAGAGACTCCTTAAGTTGATATCTTCGATAATGAGGTCGGATACATAAACTAATTCTAAATTGGCTAACCCCCGATAGGTTACTAGGATTCCTAGCTTGGGTTAAAATAGTAGGTGAGTTTGGGTAGGCTACTATCATACCTATAGTACTCATCCTGGAGTGTGGGATGGTATGAGACTGTTCTCCTTTGGTACCCATCTTATCCTCCATGGGGTTGAAATTCCTTAAAATTAAAATAAAGTGAGGACAACTAGGCTCCTTGGGGTAACGCCCGGAACACTATGATCAAGTAAAATATCCTTAGCTTGGTCGAGCTTGAAAAAAATTGAACCCCTTTTTTCCAATAATGATCTCTTTATATGTCTAAGTCATACGTTAACGGTTAATTAGCCAAATCATAGGACATTTCTTCTTAGCAACTCTCATTAACTTGAAGTATAGTTTATAGTCATTGTATTCCTTTGCATTCGGCATTTTAGTTAATAAAATTATTAGGTTTGTTGTAAATCTCGATTAGACATCATTAACATATATCATTTTTATCATTAACGAATTCTTATATCTTTTCATTACTATTATCTTATCGTTAGTCGGCATAGATGTTTTATTATTTTGGGAAGTTTGTGAGCTGTGGTTTGCTCACACTTGTAATGTAAACATTTTAGATTATAGAGATGTACTAGTTGAGGTGAGGCTATCATGTTGAAGAGCTAAAGCTGATGACCTGACTCTCTGTTATTGTTTTGGATCTCAAATTTGATGTATTTAGGAGAGTTTAGATTCTTGAGATTGTTATTTCTAACTTATTGAGGTTTGCAGAATTTTAATATAGTTATCGTTGTTCTTTTCTTCCGCTGTTGTTTTATTTCTTATTACTCTGTATTGTGCACGAATAGATTGTTGAGCCTAACTTTATTTTTAGCTTGGCTATCATTGGGGACCTGTATGTCATCTAATTTTAGTAATTAGTTTGGTTTACTAATTATTGGATTTTGGGGCGTGACAGATTGGAAGCAAAAATTCCCATCCATACTTTATGTTGCCTTTTTAAGGTCACTAATAAGAGCATTGCCCACCTGTTCATTGGGTGCACATAATTAAAAGCAAATGGGAGTACTTAGTAATGATGAGGTTCCATGACTTGATCACTACAATTAGCAAGACTCTAATGTTGTTAACGCACTTTCTCAGGGATGGCATAATCCCCTATGGGAACAATTGCAGCAGTGTTCATGATACTAAAAAATTAATGGATTGGTTTGTTGATTTCATACTTAGATGGAGTTTCTTTTGTTTATCAGGAGCTACTACCATAACACTTGGACGGGCGAAAAAAGTAAGTTGCATTATATAAATTTATTATTGAGTTACTCTAAACCACAGTAAAGATGGTTAACACTTAAATGCCTTACCTTATTTATATATATTTGGACGACCAATCGTGAATAATTATCATTATATACAAGGCTACTATATATTGATCTTTAGCTCAAATGGTAGAGCGCTTGATAAGAAAAATATTTATATAAAGAGATTGTGGTTCAAATTTGCGAAGATCTGGTTATTACAAAAAGTTAAAATTGTGTCATCATAAACGAGTACAGTTGTGGCGAGCCACGGGTACAACTTGATAATATAGTTTTTTCAACATACAACTCATACTTACTACAACATTTTTTGTTTTTGTAGATAATCCCCATAACTAATAATTCTACAATAAGAATGGGATTGGAAAGAAGGATACTATAATGGTAAGCAAAGAAAGGAAGGACCAAATCGAATATTGTATGATGTATTTTTGGTTTTAATTATCATCGGATAGTGTTTGTATAGAAATTCTTCAAGCAGAGGGATAAACATCAGATCTGTGAAAAGAGGCAATAACAATAGAAAGAAATTTTCTTTAAGAGGTTATACTAATTTTAATATATTTAACAATAATTTTGGGGTAAGACATATGGTCATCTTAAAATATAATAACTACTATTATGAACTTATGCATTCGTGTATAGTACAGTCTTATAACCAAGTTTATATTATAAATCTCAGTTTTGTCTTACATGGTGGCGATTGTCCCGCGTGGCATCATTTTTTCTATGTGGCAGCCATTGTCCTATGTTGCGTGCAAGTCTTAATGACATGGCAATTAGTATTTTTCAACCGCTTAAATAACAATTAATTTCCAGTCGGCTGTTTCTCTTCTACTATTTAACCTCTTCTTTGCAAAACCCTCACAAATCACAATCAATCAACTTCTATCTCTTTTTTAACCTACCATAACTATTTATAAGCTCTCCATCTTCTCTACCCTAATCTCATCCTCCATTTTATTCAAATGGTAACTGAAAATTTATGATTGATAAGCTTTCTTCCGTCCAATAATTGATTTCCTCATAATCTTTAGCGAATCAAGTAAGTTTTTACTCATATCTATGTTGTTTTTTAGATAATTTAATCTTCTTATACCCCGTTTTATCCTTATTTTATGAAAAAATTGATTCCTAATGTTTGGTTTTTCTATTTTTGAGTATGCCAATTTTTATTGGAGTTACAAGTTATTGAATGCCTAAACGTTGTTGGAATTATTAAAAAGATAGTGGCATAGACTTAATTCACAGTCCTATTATAATCGGAATTCACAATTTATGATTTTTAGGTAGGGATTCTTATGTCGAATATTTCTTTGTTATTTTAATTAATGATTCTACGCCTTTTTTGTTATGCTTCAAATGTAGATCCAAATTATGGAGTGATCTCCGCTTGAAATCTTTCAATGTAAAATTGTTATTGGGGAGTACTAAAAGATATTCTTCTGTAAATGGTTGATATTCTACATTGGAACCCTTGCCTATGTCTAGATGGTTTTAAAGGTTTAGTAATATGATTTTATATAGTCTTCTTTTCATTACTCTTAGATATGATCTGAAAGTTATGATTTGAAATTAGTTCTAATTATTATGATATTGTTGCAGAAAAGAAAAAAAACAAAGAGATGATAAACAATTTGTACGAGGCATCTATTGTAGGTGTAAAGAAACTTGACCAGGGCTTTAAGTTTCTCCTAGATTAAATTTTGCAAATCTCCACTTATAGGTAACCTATCACTTTTGTCTTTAGCATTTAGTTGGTTCGTGAGACCTTTTAGTTTTTGTTTTTTATATTCTGAACCATATTGGTTTCTTGTGATTAAAAATACTCTTTTTATTTTAATAAATAATGTTTTGTTTATAATTTAGCAAAACATGAAGAAGCAAACTTGAAGAATCACATGTTTCCTAAGAAATATTTACAAGGATGTAAACTCATAATAAATAAGCAATGAGAACCATAATATTTAGTACTCCAAGATTTGATAATGAAACATATAGACATTGAGCCTTTTCTTTTCAGTAGAAAGTTTTCGCAAATAATTATATGTGCTAAACATTTGTATGCTTAATTTGGTAATAGTAATATATAGAGGAAAAAAGACACATTCTCGGATATTCTTAGTAAATATGCATAGTATATATGAAGTGATTTGTTAATAAATGAAAGCAAAGAAGAACCAATTGTCAGTAATTTGAAGAAAATATGCATACTAAATATGAAACTATGTTCAAATTGTTTTTCGTTTTTCCATTTGATTACTAAACTAGCTCTTAGAGTCCTTTGTTTATTACTTTTTAAGGTTGTAAAGGATCTTCTCACAATTTTTTTAATCTCAATTTGCAATTCTAAAATCGAAAAGCCTAAAGAGTTTTCCAGTAAGTAGTAGAGCATGGAAACAGTGGATCATATGTGACATTAGACAAAAAAAATAAAAGTGAAACCTTCAAACAACTCAAGTAGTGACCAAAGTTTAAGCAAAAAACTGTCAAACTAATCAAGCAATGACCAAACAAAAAATCATCAAATATTCCCTCGAGACATTTAGTTCATAACACATGCATAAGCTATGCTTTAGAATCTATGGATCCTGTTGGTGCACAGAAAGTCCCAATATTTCCAGTGCTTTCACAATTACTAACCATTAGATTCATCTTTGATAGAAAATTTAATCCAATGGTCATAATTTGCCAAATCACCAGAAATATTTTAACCATGTATTAAAGATCTTTAACCATGCATTAAAGGTTTTACTGAGGATATATATGTACCATGCATTAAAGATGTTACCTTTGATTCAACCTGTATCTGAAATTGAAGTTAATCTATCACATCATTATTTAGAAATTGTTCATTTGGTTTGCAGTATCACTTTATTATTCAGTTATTGGAGTTGGATGGACTGGCCGAGGAACTTCTCATCATTTACGTGAGTTAGTTTTCATTTATAATATTATTTATGTAGTTAAAAGTTTTTCCTGTCTAATTAGGATTACTTTAGTTTGTGTTAATATGTATAATATTTTCTTATGTTATCATTACTTCTTGTATAATAATTAGACGCTTATGTCTACAGAGGATGTAGTTTTAATGAAATGCGGCTAATAATCAAACTGAAGTGTTTGAAATGTGGACGTAGTCTACTGTAGATGTAGTTTTAACTATATCCAGTTTTGAATCTGAACTCAAACAAGTCTGTATATATATCTTTGGACACACTACTTATTCTCTCACATTGATTACTGTTAGGGTAAATTACATCATTTAAACTATTGCTTACTTCAAGTTATTTTGTTCAGTCGATATGTTTGTGTTGTTACCAAACTAAATTAACTTTTTTTCCCAAAATTATGATATAGCTAAATGTTGGTTTAGTCTATAATGTTGTAATGAATATAAAGAACTTTCCATGATTTTAAACAATTATGTTTGTGCTGATAATCTTCCTCCTTTCTCGTAATCGTTGCTGATATTAAGTCAATAAGAGTCCATGTTGATTTAGGTATCATAATTTCATTTTCATGATGTCCATATTGCTAAATTGATTATAGAGTACTATAGTTTCCAAAACATTTAGATTTGTTCTATAACTGTCTCTTCATTCTCAAAAAAATAAATTTTTATGGCAAAGCCTTTATTTTCCTTCACTATCATGTACGAAGATAGGATCCATATTTTGAGTTGTTGATGAGAAGTTCTTTGGGTCTTCGATCTTAAAGTAGAGTCAATTTAGACAATTTCTATGTTCTACTCATATAATTATTGTGTAACAATAAAGAAATCTTGAATTTGTGATTTAGATTTTGATACTTTTTGTTTCCATATTTTGATCCAGGTTGAAGCATCTACTATTTAAGATGCATACGATTTATAATCTTCAAGCGAACATCTCTGTCACAATTTATGAAGTTTTTAAATAAAATACAATGTATATTTTTGAATACTACAATGTCTTACTTCTTTGAGCTCTAACTTTCCTTTTGATTGTGCTATCCACTAGAAAAAGATAAATTGATCAATCCATCAATTGTACGAAGCATCATGGTTTAGATTATCTTTGTGCAAATAATTCTTGGAGTTTGGAAACCCTTTACTCCGTTAAATTGATTCTTAAGCCCAACCTTCTTTTGTTTACTTTACATCCCATTCTATTTTTGATTACTGCATTTTTCCCTTTGAATTTTATTTCGTTAACTATTATTTCTCAGAGGTTTTATTATTAGTAATATAAAAAATTGTGTTCCTATTAGTATCACAATGTTTGTCATCTTTTTATTGTCTCTTGACTGTTGGGACTAATATATTTCACTACCCAATTGCAGAACACTCTAAAGGTCATCTAGGATCATCAAGATGAAGCATTGAAATTAACCCAAACAAATGGTAATGCTATTTTATTTACTATGCATGAACCATGATGATCTCCATGCCTAATTTTTCACTTATATGGAATCCAGGTAAATTGTAATAAGATAGTAGCAAGCAGTTACACTTATGATAATACTCCCTATACTTTTTTACAAGAGTTGATTTGGAAAAGATGATGTGCCACTCTAAAAAATCATTGAACAATTATATAGTATACTCACATCAAACTATATCATTTACTTTTCAATTTTGACTTATCTTAAATTCTATAAAGTAATTAAAGTATGTATCCAGAAAGAAATATACACGTTCTGAATAGGTAATTATGTTTATAGGGTCATAATACTTGATTTTCTTCCAATTATGTTATTGTTACTTGAGGGCTAGGTTTTATGAGCTTTGGATAAGAAAGCATAGTACACTGTTTGCTTGCTCTCGGAACCATAGGTTTGATATTTAGATCGTTTATGTTAATGAGAACACCTTTTCTTATACTGATAGTATTTCTTTTATTTGTGTAGATGCAAGATGTAGCTTTAGGAATAATGTTCCATATTATTGTTGTCACTCTAGGGGATACGATAGATCATTTATAAAGTTCAAAATATGTGAGGCTGGAATTTAGTCATACTAATCCTTGACTTGGTAAATCGCCTTCCAGAACTTTGACTTAGTGGTAAGTTATACTTCATTCCTAGAATGTTTCTAATGAAATTTTTAGGCATCTTGTTGGATTAGTGTGACACTTGAAAGATGGTATTGTCCTGGACTTGGTTCCCCTTCCCTCAAAAGATATCAACCTCATATTTGAAGAGAGTTAGGTCAACATTGGACATGAATATGTTAAACTTAGCTGTTGGGGACACATTCTCATGTATTATCAACCACGTGGTTGGTTCAGGCATGTTTCTATGTATTTTGTACCTCTAATCTTGGTATGCACACTTATGGTGACTTGTTCATTAACAACCAGATTGTTAATTATAATGTATTTTTACATGTTTAATTAAGTGTATTACAGTAGATAGGGGTTTACTAACTATTGTAAATGAGCAACTATTTGGTACAAAAATAGGTCTAAGAAAGAGGTAGATAATCGGGTATCAGAAATGAGATATCCCAAAAAGTTATTTGAGTTATCCTGAACAACTATTATAGTTAACCCAGGAAATTGGATATCTCAAATGATTGTAGACCTAAATAATTGGAGTCATTGAGATCAATAATTATATATGATTATTTTTTCAGATGCATCGTATCTTTTAAGAAAGGGAAACTGATGATTGTTGCATCTTTGGGTAAGGTTGATGAAATGTAGGTGGAGCTTATACTAGGCTTGATGAATCGAGAAGGAACTTTGAAGATGTTACTTGTGGAATGTGATTGCAATGTGAATGATATATCTATAACTTTTGTTGGTGGAGCATCGTGGTTTTATAAAGGGTATGCTATTCTTGCAACAAAAATAAATAAATTTAGCGCTCAATACTTTTGGGGTCTGTTTGATTGTTTTTTTTTGTTGAGCACCTAGAATATACTCAAATTATCATATTTGTATCGGTTCTTCAATTATTTTTCTAGATTTGTGGATGCTTTCGAAGGACAAATAAAGTCTACAATGAAATTAGCAATTATCAAGAAGATAAAAGATGGGATACCAAAGCTCGATTCCTTATTTCAAACTATTCCAAAAGAAATCAGTGTTGATGATATTGCTTTCTTGAATGTCACTTATGTGAATGAACCTTTATTGGGTAATTTCTCTGTTAGTCTTGAGATCAATGGCTCGTTCATATCAGCAGATGAGCGCATAGTTCCCAAATATTTCCATGAGAGCAAACAAGCTTTAGTTTCTCGCAAGGATCTGTCAAAGATGCCTGAGATTTCAATAGATGAACATGTATTCAACTTTAGATTAAGCGTGTACTTCAATGTTAGTTCTTAAATGGATCTTTGGCCAAATTATTAATTATGAAACTAATGATTCGCTTGCTCAGGCAGATCTGATGTATTGGATAGTAGACAAAGTACCTGATCAGTCTTTTTTGAACACTGTTGGCTGGAAATACGTTATTTTTCACTTGTACATGATGTTTTGGATGACAATCGAATACCACAAGTTACTTGCATCTCAGTAGTGAGTTTGATAGTGAGGTATACGAGGATTGTCGAATTTGATATACTAAGTTATTATGTCATCTTTAATTTTCATTTCTAGATTACATCCTCTAAGTTTCTTTTAATTATTTACATATTTATACTCTTAGGTTCTTAGATAAGAATTGATTATGTATGAGTAAATTAATATTATGTGTTCATTATAGTAGTAGTGCTTATTACAAAGTATATTCATGCCTTGTTATAGGACGCTCATGCCTCAGGTTATGGGGCAATATCGAGAAACAACCTAGCTGGTAGTATCTGCTTTGATGACTTTAACTTGAAGTTAAAATGGAGCAAAATTGGTAAATTTCACATGCTTCTTATTTAGGTATGGCTAATTAAAACTCAACTCTATGTTGCATTTTTTCCCTTTTCAGAATATTGTTTTAGTAAGCAATTTTATAATGGACCGAACATGCAAGATGTACACAAGTGCAGCAAAATAGATATGGCCTAAAGATTGGTTGGTTATGTAGTGTCCCGGATTTTATATTTATTTATTTATTTTATTTCATTTTTATTTTTATTTTGTTTTGTTTAATTTTTATTTATCATTATGCATCATGCATCATGTATCATCACTTTTGCATCTACATTTCATTCATCTTATCAGGTTTTGTGATTTTCTGTGTTCGGTGGTTTCGGTTGTTGGGCAGAGGAGTATATTATTGCTATTTTTCTCGGGGAGGGGGAGGCGTAGTGGCTTAGGGTTGTCGTTGTTGTTGTTGTTGTCGTTGTTGTTGTTGTTGTTGAGTTGCTGTGGTGCTTTCAGTGTGGGTTATTTCTGTGTTTGGGTGTTCGTGAGGATTTGGAAGAATTAGGATTTTCCTGTAGTCATCGGAACGAGATTCATAGTCGTTCGAACGAGTCGACTCATCACCTGGAACTTGGCCCGAGATCTTCGAGTCGTTCGAACGACTTTTATATCCATTTCCACAACCCTATTATCATTCGAAAGACCTATCGGACGCGTTGGCATGTCCCCTAGAATTTTCGTCTTTGGGAGTGGTTCGTTCGAACGACTTCTTGTTTTGTTCGAACGAGTTGGCATCTTTTGTTCGAATGACTTGATTTCCTCGTTCGAACGACCTTGGTACTTCCCTAGAAATTTTGTCTTCATATCATCTTCGTTCGAACGACTTCCTTTTCGTTCGAACGACTCTGGCGGTTGTTTTCTCCCTTTGGTTTTCATTTCTTCATTTCATTCCTCTCACACTTATTTCTCCCACTCTCTCTCCAATTAACCCTCACCCTCACTTAAACCTTGCTCGATCCTCGGAGATTGGCGATCGTTATTGGGCAGATTCTTCTCCAATTCATTGGTAATTTTTCCCCTCTTTCCTCACTGATTTGTGATTCGTATTTCTAGGGTTTGTAATTGTGGTTTGATTTGAGGTTTTGCAATTTACGGAGTGTATTTTTGCAGGTGTTGGGTAGTTGGATTTGCGTAATTGTTGCCATGGTATTGAGGTTGGTTGTTCCGTCATTTATTGGGTTTGCGGTTTGCTCCATATCAGGCGAGTGTCCCTTCACTGTTAAATTCCTATGCTTGTTTAACTTGTGTTGGTTAGTTGTGCATTGGCATTGAGATGTTTGTGATTGGTTTTAAACCTTTTTGTTTCATATGTCGTAGTTGCGATTCAACATTGTTATTTTCTATGGTTAGGCATGTAGGGTTTTCCCTTTTAGTTTTTTAGGAAGTTGAGCTTTTGTGGGGTATTCTCGTGGGTAGTCCTTGACTGTTGTGTTCCAGTCTTATAGAGACTGACAATTGTAGGATGTTGTGACTGGGTATATTAGTTACTGTTTACATCTGTGTTAGGATTGGCTACCATCCTCTGAGGCAAGTGGATATCCTATGTGTGTTGGTCGGGTTTGGCAGCTATATTATTTTGATCCTTGGGATCTATTTGCAGTGTGGGTTTTTTCATTCTTTTAACTTAACAGGGTCTGGATACATAAACAAGCTCCACACGGCTGACCCTCGTTAGGATCTGGGATTCCTACATCGGGTTAAAATAAGTAGGTGAGTTTGGGACAGGTACTATCATACCTATTCACCCATCCGGGAGTGTAGGATGGTATGAGATAGTTTTCCTTTGTTACCCATCTTAGTCCTCTGCGAGATTGAAATCCCTTGGAATGTGAAATAAAGTTCCAACGTTGGCTCTGAGGGCTGCAAAGCCCGAAACACTCTGATCAAGTGATAAATCCCATGCTTGGTCGAGCTTGCTACTAATCGTACCCATTATATCCAACTGAGACCTCTTAAAGGTTATTATGCATTAACGGTTGATCAGCTCACTATATTGATTTATAGAATCTAGTCTTGATTTCATAGTATCACAAACATTCACTTTAGGGCTTTAATTTAGTATTTCATATTACTCAGCATTTGGGATAATTATGGGATTATCCTAGTTCATCACATTACATTACATTATTAGCATATCATCATTACCGCAGCATATTCTGCATATCACTATTCCTCATATCTCCTAATCCTTTTCTTATTCCTCCTTCACTCTATTATGCATTTATATTTATCACTCTATTTCGGCACTTATAGAGTTTTATACTTTAGAACATTCTTTATCTCATTCATCTCTCCCCTTTCTCTGTACCAGTTATATTAGTTTGTTATTTTAGCCTTGTTGGGCATTAGTGAGCTGTGGTTTTGCTCACTCTCATATTTTGCCCCCTTTTAGAGGTTGAGTAGTGCAGTTTGACAAAGAGTTCCTGCCGTTAGTTCCTGGTATTGCGGCTGTAGTTCTTATTCCAGTTTTAGTACTTTTTGTATGATCTCAGCTCTTGTCGCTGTATAGTATTTTGAGACGTTGTATTTACATTTTCAGTTGATGTATATATCTTTTGCTTCTGCTTTATTCTTTTACTCTGATGATATTGCTATTGTCAATGACTGAGCCTGAACTTGTTTATGGCTCGGTTGCTTGTGGGCGTGAATCAGTTGGATTCCTGACCTGCACATCCCGAATGACTATAATTGGTCTAGCTACCAATTACTAGATTTTGGGGCGTGACAGAATTGGTATCAGAGCTGTAGGTTAATCCCTATCTCTGGCCTAACAATCATATGACGACTAATTCCTTCTAGATGGAGTTAGGATCGGTTCCTTTCGGTTTTACGTATTTTATCATCTTTCCTCCTTTCCTGAGGTGTGCCTTCTGTTGTTTTGATGGCTAGAGGTGGCAAAGGTAGAGGCTATGCAGTTGGCCATGGCCGTAGAGGTTTGTGCAGTGGTGCACCTGCTGACGAGCCGATACTCAGTCAGGAGAGTTTGGGATCTGTCCCGATTGAGCAGGGTATTCCTCCAGCTCTAATTACTCAAGAGCAGCCTGTCGTTTTACCTACCCTCACTATTCTTGGCATTTTAACAGAGGGAGACAGTTTATGGAGAGTTTCACAGCTCATTTTTAGTAGGCCAGGAGCCCAGCGGTTAGAGAGTATAACTATTTGGAGCAGCTTCAGAAATACAAGCATCTGACTTTTTATGGCACTCGATACCGTCTGAGGCCGAGATGTGGTTCAAGTCTATAGAGAAGACTTTGTACGCCATGATGTGTCCGGACGATCAGAGAGTGATACTTACTATCTATCTCCTTCAGGGCAAGGCAGATCACTGGTGGGATACCTCCAAGGGGACCATAGTAGAGACTCCAGTACTTTGGGCATCCTTTCAGGAGTGGTTCTTTGAGCAGTATTTCCCGTAAAGTTACAGGGACGAGTGCATCTCATAGTTTTATGCGCTTGAGCAGGGCAATATGAGTATTTTTCAGTATGATTAGCTTTTCAATGAGCTCTCTCGGTATGTTCCTTTTATTGTTCGTACAGTGAGGTTTTGTCGAAAGCCTTGGCGATAGAGCCAAACGATATTGAGGAGCACAAGTCTAAGGACTTGAGGAGCTAGAAGAGACAGGATCAAAGGGCCGATAAGGGCAAGGCAATCCAGAGTCAGTATGGGAACTTGGGTACAAAGAGACAGAAATTCAGTATTGCCTAGGGTGCGCCAGCTAGAGTTATGGGACCACGGTTTGCTTTTGGGGAGTGTTGGAACTGCGGGGAGAAAGGCCAATCAAAGGCCTACAACCATTGTAACAGTTTCAGGGTCCTATTGGTCACCAACAGAGACCACAACAGACTCAACAGTTTTAGCAGATTCAGCAGGGACAATTTTAGGGTCCACAGAGTAGACAGATGGTTTCAGGCCTTCAGGGTGGACAGAGGCCGCAGCGACCGAGTCAGCAGTAGGGTTAGGGTCGAGGGAAGAGCAGGATGTACGCAGTGGAGAGGCGAGGTGCTCACGCTGCTCGACCTGTAGTGGAAGGTACGATTCATATTTCTTATTCGCCCGCTCATGTTCTTTTCGATTCGGGTGCATCGCATTCATTCATAGCATATGCATTCCTCTGCATTATTAGTTTTGAGTCTTCTTTGTTGCACGATGAGATTTTTGTGGGTACTCCTCTCGATTCTTTGATTTCTATTTCCCATATTTGTAGAGATTGCCAGATAGTTGTGTGTGGTCGCGTCCTTCCAGCAGACCTGTTGATGTTACCGATGCAAAAGTTTGACATTATCTTGGGTATAGATTGGTTGTCGACGCATCGAGTTACATTGAATTGTTTTGAAAAGACAGTTACCTTTAGTATTCAAGGCGAGAAGTGGTTCGTATTTGTTAGTTCGGAACCAGCGCGGTCCCGAGATGGTTTATTGGCATTCTTAGAGTTAGAATCCTCAGGTGTCGATGTTAGTTCAATTCCGGTGCGGTGTAACTTTTCTGATGTTTTTTAGAAGATTCTTGGCTTACCACCGACGAGAGAGACTGATTTTAGTATAGATCTTTTACCTGGTACGGCTTCGATTTCGAAGGCTCCGTATCGTATGACACCTGTTAAGCTTAAAGAGTTGTATGATCAGATTTCTGAGTTGATAAATCAGAAGTTTATCCGACCTAGTACTTCACCGTGGGGAGCTCCGGTATAGTTTGTGAAGAAGAAGGACGGGTCTATGCGCCTTTGTATCAATTATCACGAGTTGAACAAAGTCACGATTAAGAACAAATATCCTTTACCTAGAATCGAGGACTTGTTTGACCAGCTTCGGGGAGCGCAGTTCTTTTCAAAGATTGATCTCTGATCAGGTTACCATCAGTTGAGAATCAAGAAGGAGGATATTTCTAAGACAGCATTCAGGACGCGTTATGGATATTATGAGTTTCAGGTTATGCCGTTTGGTTTGACAAATGCACCCACACCTTTTATAGATTTTATAAACCGAGTTTTCTGACCCTTTCTTGATCGGTTCGTTATTGTGTTCGAGGATGACATTTTGATTTATTCGAAGACCGAGGCTGAATACGAGGAACAATTAAGAGTTGCCTTGCAGATTTTGAGGGAAAACGAGTTATATGCAAAATTCGAGAAGTGTGATTTTTGGCAGAAGGAAGTAAAGTTTCTAGGGGCATGTGGTGTCCAAGGATGGTATTGCAGTTGATCCTTCAAAGGTTGAGGCTGTTGTAGATTGGTCGTAGCCGACTAATGTTATAGAGATTCACAGCATTTTGGGATTGGCTTGTTATTATCGTAGATTCATCGAGGGCTTTTCGCGGATTGTAGCTCCTTTGACTCGTTTGAAGCAGAAGGATGTTAGATTCATTTGGGATGACAAATGTGATTCAGCTTTCACAGAGTTGAAGAAGAGATTGACTACAACACCTATTCTTATTGTTCCTTCCAGTGAGCAAAAGTATATGGTTTATAGCGATGCTTCGCTCAGTGGGCTGGGTTGTGTTATGATGCAAGAGGGAAAGGTGGTGGCTTATGCTTCGAGACAACTTAAGGTGCATGAGAGAAGCTAACCTACTTATGACCTCAAGTTAGTAGCCATGGCTTTTGCGTTGAAGATTTAGCGCCATTACCTTTATGGAGAGAGGTTCAAACTCTTTTCTGATCACAAGAGTTTGGGATACCTTTTCTCTCAAAAGAAGTAGAATATGAGGTAACGCAGATGGATAGAATTCATGAAGGATTACAATGTTGACTTACAGTATTTCCCAGGAAAGGCAAATAGGGTAGCCGACACTTTGAGCCGTTTGCCTAGGGGATTTCTTGCACGTCAGATGATTCGAGAGTGGCTGATACTTCGCGATGTGGCAGAATTCGGGCTAAGATTGTGTTCATGGGGTACGGGTGGTTTTATTACAAATTTGAGAGTTCAGCCTTTATTGATTTCATGGATTATAGAGGCTCAGCAGCAGGACGCTAGATTACAGTCTTGGGATTCAGACGATAGTAGACTCGATTGGATAGTGAGTTCAAATGGCAGTGTCTGATACAGGGGCAGATTATGCATACTAGATTCAGAGGTATCAAAACGTGAGATTTTAAGCGAGGATCACGGTTCGAGGTATACTATTCACCCAGGTAGTACAAAGATGTATTAGGACAAGAAGAGGCATTATTGGTAAGACAACATGAAGCGAGAGATAGACGAGTTCGTTTCCAAGTGTCATACTTGTCAGTAGGTGAAAGCCGAGGATCAGAAACCGACAGGGCAACTTAAATCTTTACCTATTCCAGGGTGGAAATGGGAGCACGTGACGATGGACTTTATTTCGGGTTTACCGCAGACGAAGAAGAACCACGATTCTATTTGGGTGATTGTTGACCAATTGACTAAGTCAGCACATTTTATTCTAGTTTACAAGACTCTGACGGTTGACGAGCTGAACAGATTATATGTGAGGAAGATTGCGCGGTTGCATGGAGTTCCAGTATCTATAGTGTCGGATCGAGATGCTAGGTTCACCAGAAATTTCTGAAAGAGTTTTCAGCGAACTATAGACACTAGATTGGATTTTAGTACATCGTTCAATCCGCAGACCGATGGTCAGACAGAGCGAGTTAGCCAGATCATTGAAGACATGCTTCGGGCTTATGTGTTAGACTTTAAGGGCAGTTGGGATGAGCATTTACTGTGGACGGAGTTTGCATACAACAACAGCTTCCAGTCGAGCATTGGGATGGCACCTTATGAGGCTTTGTATGATAGACCGTGCAGATCGCCGCTGAGTTGGGCAGAGGTTGGTGAACAGAGTTTACTGGGGCCAGACTTGGTTCGTGAGACTACCGAGGCAGTTACTATTATTAGAGATCGGTTACCTACAACACAGAGTCGACAGAAGAGTTATGCCGACATCTGTAGGAGACTGCTAGAGTTTTAGATTGGTGATCACGTTTTGTTGAAGGTTTCTCTGATGAAGGGTGTGATGTGTTTCAGCAAGAAAGGGAAGTTAGCTCCGAGATTTATTGGTCCGTTCGAGATTCTGGCCAGAGTTGGAGAGTTAGCGTACCGTTTAGCATTGCTGCCGCAGTTGGACCGAGTTCACAGCGTATTTCATGTTTCTATGCTGAGGAAGTATGAGCAGGACCCTATTCGCATGATTGACAAGGAACCCATAGAGGTTCTGGACGATGCTTCGTACATAGAGCATCCGGTGTGTATTTTGGGCCATGAGGAGAAGATTCTTCGCAACAAGGTTATCCCTTTTGTGAAAGTACAGTGGAGTCACCTTGGAACAGAGGAGGCTACCTGGGATTTAGAGGCTGATGTGAGGGGGCATTATCCGCAGTTATTCTCTGGATGAGGTATGTGTAGAATTTCGGGGAGAAATTTCTTTTAGGAGGGTAGAATGTACTGTCCCGGATTTTTTATTTATTATTATTTATTTATTTATTTTATTTTTATTTTGACTTTGTTTTGTTCTATTTTTACTTATCATTATGCATCACGCATCCATATTCATACCATGCATCACGCATCATCACTTCTGTATCTGCATTTCATTTATCTTATCAGGCTTTGTGCTTTTCTGTCTTCGGTGGTTTTGGTTGTTGGGCAGAGGAGTATGTTGTTGTTGTTTTCCTAGGGGGGCGTAGTTGTTGGTGCTGTCATTATTGTTGTTGAGGCCGTCGCTGTTGTCGCTGTTGTTGTTGTTGTTGTGTTGCTGTGGTGCTTTCAGTATGGGATATTTCTATGTTTCGGTGTTCGTGTGGATTTGGGAGAATTGAGATTTTCCAGTAGTCGTCCGAACGAGATTCATAGTCGTTCGAACAATTCGACTCATCTCTTGGAACTTGGCCCAAGACCTCCTAGTCGTTTGAATGACTTCTGTATCCATTCGCACGACCGTATTATCGTTTGAATTTCCTATCGGACGAGATGGCATGTCCCCTGGAATTTTTGTCTTTGGGAGTGGTTTGTTCGAACGACTTCTTGCTTCGTTCGAACGAGTTGGCATCTTTTGCTCGAACGACTTGATTTCCTCATTCAAACGACCTTGGTACTTCCCTGGAAATTTTGTCTTCATATCCTCTTCGTTCGAACGAAAAGGAAGTCGTTCGAACGAGTCTGGCGGTTGCTTTCTCCCTTTTGGTTTTCATTTCTTCATTTCATTCCTCTCTCTCTCATTTCTCTCCCTATCTCTCCAATTTACCATCTTCCTCACTTAATCCTTACTCAATCCTCGGAGATTGGCGATCGTTATTTGGCAGATTCTTCGCCAATTCATCAGTGAGTATTTCCCCTCTTTCCTCACTGATTTGCAATTCGTATTTCAAGGGTTGTAATTGTTGTTTGATTTGGGGTTTGGCGATTTGCGGAGTGCATTGGTGCAGGTGTTGGGTTGTTGGGTTGGAGTGATTGTTGCCTATGGTATTGAGGTTGGCTGTTCTGTCATTTGGGTTTGTGGTTTGCTCCTTATTAGGCGAGTGTCTCTTCACTGCTAAATTCTTATACTAGTTTAACTTGCGTTGGCTAGAGTTGTGCATTGGCATTGAGATGTTTGTGATTGGTTTTAAACCTTTTTGTTTTGTCTGTCGTAGTTGTGATTCAACATTGTTGCTTTCTATGGTTAGGCATGTAGGGTGTGTTTCCCTTTTTGTCTTTTAGGAAGTTGCGCTTTTGTGAGGGATTCTCGTGGGCAGTCCTTGACTGCTGTGTTCCAATCTTGTAGAGACTAATGATTGTTGGATGTTGTCACTGAGTATATTAGTCACTGTTTACATCTGTGTTAGGATTAGTTACCATCCTCTGAGGCAGGTGGTTATCCTATGTGTGTTGGCCGGGTTTGGCGGCTTTGTTGTTCTGATCCTTGGGATCTGTTTGCACTGTGGGTTTTTATATTCTTTTAACTTAACGAGGTCAGGATACATAAACAAGCTCTATACGGCTGAACCTCGTTAGGATCTGAGATTCCTACATCGGGTTAAAATAAGTGGGTGAGTTTGAGGCAGGTACTATCATACCTATTCACCCATCCGAGAGTGTGGGATGGTATGAGATAGTTTTCTTTTGGTACCCATCTTAGTCCTTTGTGAGGTTGAAATCCCTTGGAATGTGAAATAATGTTCGGACACTGGCTCTGTGGGTTGCCAAGCCTGTAACAGTCTGATCAAGTGATAAATCCCAAGCCTGGTCGAGCGTGCTACTAATCGTACCCATTGTATCGAACTAAGACCTCTTTATGGTTATTATGCATTAGCGGTTGATCAGCCCACTATATTGATTTATAGGGTTAAGTCTTGATTTAATACTATCATAAACATTCACTTTAGGGCTTTAGTTCAGCATATCTTATTACTCAGCATTTGGGATAATTATGGGATTATCCTAGTTCATCATGTCATATTACATTATTAGCATATCATTATTACCGCAGCATATTCTGCATATCACTATTCCTCATATCTCTTAGTCCTTTTCTTATTCCTCCTTCACTCTATTATGTATTTATATTTATCCCTCTATTTCGGCACTTATAGATTTCTGTACTTTAGAACATTTATTATCTCATTTATCTCTCCTCTTTCTCTACACCTGTTATATTAGTTTGTTATTTTAGCCTTGTTGGGCATTAGTGAGCTGTGATTTTGCTCACTCTCATATTTTTTTCCCCTTTCAAAGGCTGAGTAGTGTAGTTTGACTGAGAGTTCCCACCGTTAGTTCCAGGTATTGCGGCATTTGTTCCTGCTCCAGTTTTAGTACCTTCTTGTATAATCTCAGCTCTTGTCGCTGTATAGTATTTCGAGACGTTGTATTTACATTTTCAGTTGATGTATATATCTTTTGCTTCCGCTTTTTTCTTTTACTCTGATGATATTTCTATTGTCAATGACTGAGCCCGAACTTGTCTATGGCTTGGTCGTTTGTTGGGGCGAATCGGTTGGATTCCCCAACCTGCACATCCCGAATGACTGTAATTGGTCCGGCAACTAATTATTGGATTCTGGGGCGTGACAGGTTATGAAGATGTGTATGCCGCTTCTTTAACCAGTTTATAGAGTTATCCATTTCAAGATATTCGAAGACCATGCAATGTAGGAAATCTTTGACATTTAAGGTTTAGCAAACTTTAATTTTTATGTATACTACTATATAGATGAATATCTTGAATTTCTATTGGCCGAGCAGTATCAGTTTCCTACAACCCTTTAATGGGAGTTTCCTACTATTAGGCCCACCAACTGCTATTTTTAGAAAGATTTACCAGAGATGTGTTGCAAGTTTAAATGTTGCACTAATGATTCTTGATGCCTCTGAGTATATCATTAATGAAGTAAGTACCTTCCTTCACAAGGTTGCAATTCCAGAATTATATTTTGAGATCTGAATCTCTCTTACTCACTCACCATAAGTACAACATCAATTTTTGGTAATCCAGGATTTGCCTAACTGCCTTGATAGCCTTGTGCTTCCTTTCCTTCAGTGGCAAGAGATCATAGGAAACTAGAAACTGGAGAATATTTCTTTTTAGAACTTAATCCACAATTAGAAGTTTGTGAAACTTTTTGTGTTCATTAAAGAAAAAGTAGTCAACTATCTTACTGCAATAAATAATTACATGTATTTTATGGCAAAATCAATTATCATAATAACATTAGTTTCATTTCTTATGAACGATGAACATAGACAACTTATGGGGATCCAGAATGTATAATTCACACGGAGGTGGAATCCTTCAAAAAAATAGGTATTTTTCTTCCCCTCCTGCTCTGTATTTGTAGAGGGATAATTTCGGAGATGGGAGACCGCGCTCTTACACCTTTGAGAGTTGAATAAGACTAAGGAGGTTCGCGGATGTATTAGGTGTCAGTCTTAGATTAACTAGGCAAATATACATGCGTGGAGTCTGAGAATGGGATGCTTTTCGACCACTGATGAAGATTTTAAAGTATAATGATATATATGAGACGTGATACAGTTACTGAAAATAGGATAAAAATTGTAGTCGAAGGCTCTTTTTTGCTGTTGGGGGTGTTTTGCCTCAAGTTTCTCTAACCCCTCTTAGGTAGCTCTCCTTTCCTATTTATAGGAGATAATAAAGGGTAAGTCACCATAAAGAGGTTAGTTACTTATATGCTCTTACGGACAGCTGTCTGGTGCGGAGGTCCGTTATGCCACTGTAGCTGTCTGACGGCTTCTTTTGCTGAATTGTCTAGTGAACTGTCTGTCAGGTTTGTTTGTCTTTGGCCATACACTGATATGATTAAAGTTGTCTCAAAACTTGTGTTGAGTTATGTATGCTGCACGGATGCATTCGGCTTCAAATCTTACAGTTGGCTTTGAGTGATCAATTAGTCTTAGAAAGCTTCGTTCGGGCCTTGTGCCTGGGCGGTTGAGTATAATATACTTTGAGTCTTTGGTAAGCTTTGATGTGGCCTTCGAGAGTTTGGTTAGTCTCAGAACTTCGAGAGTTTGGTTAGTCTCGGAAGGCCTCGGGTAGACCATATGTCTTTGGCTGTCTTCTGGGTTCCCTGGGCTTCGAGTCCTTCGTAGGCTTCGATGTTGCCTTTTAGTATTCGATTAGTCTTGGAAGGCTGTAAGTAGGCTACTATAGTATTCCTTTCTTTTCTTTTATGATTGCAAGCATCTTATTATGTACTCATAAATTCTTTTGAGTTGCTGAAACAACAAAGAATGAGATGCGAAGTATAATGATAGATAGGTGAGATACTAAAACAATTAGCAATATTTATAGTACAGTATGTAGCAAATGTGAAATTTGGTAGTCATATTATTAGTAAGCTCACATTTATAGAGCTAATGTTTAATTTGTATTCTTTTACAGGTTTATAAATCGATCCAGATTAGTAGAAACACATAAAGGCACTCAAAGGCTGTAAGCATTCTGGTAGTATAACATCTGAGAGCCTTATTTATGGTTACTTTATTAGTTTTTTTTTCTGCATTGGTTAAGTTTACCAGTGATTTTGCTCTGTAATCCAGATAATAAAGTGATTGAGTTTGAGCACATTGTTTTTAATAAAAGTAATATAATTTAGCAAAATATTTTGCCTTTTAATAGACTATGGCGGTGGTCCTGTAGAGTGGAGGGCAGGGCATGGGAATGGCAATATTCAATTTTTTATATATTCTTTTTGTATTTTTTGAGGTACTGACATCATTTAAAAATATCATTGTTGATATATGAAAACCCCACCACGTCACTTCAAATATGATGTTAAAATAGTTTAACTACGTCATTTTTTAATGATGTTATTTAGTGACGTCAATAAAATACACTAGCCGGCCGGCCACAAGAATTGGGTATCAATAACGTCATTTTTTGAAACCCATTATACGTCACTAATTTAATAACGTTAATATTTAGCTTTCCCCATTACGTATTTAATGACATTGTTAGTCCTTACCTTTCCACATCATTGCCTTCGGCGCCATTTGTTCAAATGACATTAAATCCCTTTTACGTTATTTTTTTAATGGCGTAAAACTTGTATTTGTTGTAGTGGGAGTACATTGAAATCGACGGACATGACATAGGAACATTCATGGGTACCATGATCAGTCAAAAGGAGAAAGAAGTGCTAATACATTTCCTTTGAACTAATAAAGATGTATTCACATGGACATTCAAGGAAATGCTAGGAGTCGACCCAAAGCCAGCTTGCCACCAGCTAAGCACGTGCAAAGGACAAAGTCACAGCAGTAAAACAAAGGCAAAGTCGACAAGCTAACCGAAGTAGGTTTTATAAGAAAAGCCAAGTATCCAGACTAGATTTTGATCATTGTAGCAGTCCTGAAAAAGAATGGGAAAGTTCAAATCTGTGTAGATTTTACCGATCTTATGAAACATATGCTGAAGGACTTCTTCCCTCTTCCAATAATCCATTAAATATTAAACTCAACCTTAGGGCACGAGGTACTTTCTATGATGGATGCCATTTTAGGCTATAATCAGATATCCCTCTTAGATGAAGACCAAGAGAAAACCACATTCATCACCGAAAGACACCTCTATTATTGCAGAGTCATACCATTCAGGTAAAGAATGCTAGAGAAACTTATCAACGGTCAGTAATAAGTATGGTCAGAGATCCAATGTGTAGGACCGTAGAAGCGTACATTGATGACATGTTCTGCAAAAACTTAAAGAAAGAAGATCATGTCGAATAACTTAGATTTTTTTTAACATTTTACAAACGTACAAAATGAAGCTCAATCCAGACAAATATAAATTCGAAGTTCATTCTGGAAAATTTCTTAGGCATCTGATTAGTAAGAAAGGGATATAGGCAGATCTAGAACAAATGCAAACTCTCATATCCATGCCTTAACCAAGGATAAAGAAAGATGTGTAGAAGCTAGCTGGAAAAATTGTAGCTATTAGCATATTCATTTCAAAATCATCAGATCGTTGTCGATGGTTGTTCCTACTACTCCAAGGATCTACCAGAAGAGGAAAAGGAAAACAAAATGAAGATATCGATTGGACAAAAAAAAATGTGAAATAGCCTTCCAAGAGTTAAAAAAGTACCTCAAAAAACCTTTAGTGATGAGTATTTCGATAGGCAACAAAGAGTTGGCAATCTATCTCGCGGTAATAGAGAACTCTTTAAGTTTTGTCAAGATCAGATTAGATGGAAAAATTGAGAAACCAGTATACTTCACAAGCAAAATACTTACTCAAGTAGAGATGAGGTATTCTAAAATCAAGAAGCTCATTTTAACGCATGTCTACACATTACAAAAGTTAAAGTACTACTTTTAAGCTCATTCAGTAAAAATCATGATAAACTATCCACTTCGAGATGTGCTATCAAAAATAGATAAATCACGCCGAGTGCAGAAATGGTCGGTGAGTTTGGGGGAGCACGACATTAGATTCGAACAGACAACGTCAGAGAAAGGGTAAACCATAACTAATTTTTTGGCCGACTTCCCAATGGAGGATCCAGACTGGGAGGAACATGACCCCAAAATAGTAGAAGAACATGACGTCGAGTCGCCATACTAAACCTTTGAATTAAGGGCAGAGTGGGAAACAAAAGATAGCTGGAGATTACTAATAGATGGGTCAGAAGGACTTGTAGGTTCAGGAGTGGGAATTATTCTAATCACTCTTCTTAACCACAGGATCAAAAATTTGATAAGACTCAATTTTGAGGGCACAAATAATGTCACAGAGTACAAGGCCATAATCCACGGGTCGGATATGGCATTAGAAATAGGGGTACCTAAAATTTTAGTATACACAGATTTACTGCTTATAGTTCATCAATACTCCAAGCAATATAAAAAGAATGGAAAGTTGGCCGATTATGCAGCGCTAGTGGATGAAAAAATGAGCAAATTTTATAAGGTGACGCTTGAATACTTACCTTGCGATGAAAATTGATATCCCAACTCACTAGCTTCCCTAGCTGGTGTATTGGGTACAGAAGATAGATATGTAAAAATTGAACTAGTATCAACCCCTAGTATTGATCATGCCTCAATATGCGTAATCTATACTGGGGGCGATAAAGAGGAGGAAGACGATTGGAGGAAAATCATTCCTCATATATATAGGGCCAGAAAATAAGTATAACGGTGACCTCCCAGACGATCCGAATGAAAGAGGTAAATAATTGAAAATTTAAAGCGTTATATAGTACAAAAAACTAAATTATACAGGAGGTTGGTTATTGGTCCTTATCTGAAATGCCTCTCACAAAAGGACGCCGACAAAATGCATATGGAACAACATGACAGAACGTGTAGTTCTCGTGCTACAGGACGCTTACTTGCAAACAGGGATATCATACAAGAAGTGTTCTGGCCAAAAATGAGAAAATAGTCCGATGAATATTCATGAAAGTCTGATGCTTGTTAACGATATAGACATAAAATAAGAGCCCATGCATTCGAACTTCATGAAAATAAGGTATTTTGGCCATTTAAGCGATGGGCCCTCGATCTTGTAGGAGAATTTCCAAACACGCCAAGCAACTAAAAATTTCTACTCATATCAACATATTACTTTCTAAATTAGGTCAAAGCAGTACCACTTTGTCGAACTACAGAAGAAGAAGTCATCAAGTTCATATGGGAAAATATTATCACAAGATTTGGCTACCTGTATCTGATTCGAATCGACAATAGACCCTAGTTTGTTGGGGAAAAAGTGGTCAGTTTCTTGAACAAATATTACATCATATATTCAACGACAAATCCATACGACCCCCAAGGGAATGGATAGGCCAAAATCACCAACATAACCATAGTTGATGGTCTCAAGATATGACTAGAAAAAATAAAAGGAAATTAGATCATGGAGTTGCCACATGTCTTATGGGCCTACAGAACGATAACAAGATAGTCAACATGATGTTCTCTATATTTACTAGTGTACGGCACCGAGGATGTAATCCCAATGGAGATCACGAACTAACTGACAAGTTTGAGCTAGTATGTAACATGAATTGGATAAATGAGACAAGAGATCAAGTTGTGGAAAATCTAGGTAGGTACCACAACATGTTGGCAACCTTGTACAATAGAAGGGTTCAAAATTATGAGTTCGAGATCAATGACTTAGTTATCAGGGTAATACCACAAAGCATAAAAGAATCGAATGCAGGGAAACTCACAGAAAATTTGGAATGACCATTTATAATAGCACGACGAACTGGACTGGGCTTATACAATTTGATGACATAAGAAGGAACTAGGATACCATGTTCTTGGAACACAAGAAGATTAAAAAAATATTTTTGTTAGCTCAATGTTTGCCCACTACAGAGTGTAAGTTAATCTGCAATTTGTACAGTAAATAACATTCTAAAAGTAATATCTAATCTCCAAGTGTATGTACATTCTCATCTCATCAATGAAAACTATTCAAGTTTTTTCCCACATTATTGTCTAGTATCATAAATCTAATAAATATCAGATGATTAAGCAAAGTTAAAACTAGCTTTAATCCTTTGATAAATCTATTATACATTTGCAAGCATCAATCTACTTAAAAAAATATTAAAATTTTCCAAAGGTCGAATTCTTCTTGATAACATCAAAAGATCTTTCAGTAACTTCTGGGGCTCTAGTAGTAATGACCTCTCTACCAGTTTCTACGTGACTTTCATTAACATGAACAACCACAGACTCAAAATTACCAATATTGAGATCATCCCGATTCAAGTACTCAGCCCAAATTATATCCATATTACATATAACTCTAACCTCAACCATGAAATTATGCATTTTATCCCTCTTTTCTTCAATCCTAATTATTTCTCCACCATAAAATGCTATTACAGACTCCAGGTGCCTCTCCTGTGGGTCTCCCAACACAAGTTTTTTAGCGTTAGGTTTAAGGATGTCTACCACCCACGCAAGACTTTGCCACAAGAGCCCTCGCGATCTCCTCCATCAATCCTCTGTAATTTTATTTTGAACAGTTTTCATTCATTAAACCGACCTCAAGTTTTATTTTGAGGTCGGTCAAGATTTTTTAAAGCAGCTTAAGCATTGATCAAATCAACCTCAAATTTCATATTGAGATCAGTAGCATTTTCTAAAGTGGTATGACCAACTTTCAAATCGATCTAAAGTTTCAAATTATAAAATACATCTAAAATACAAATATAATATTTTTCATCTTTCAAATTGGCCTGTAAAGTGTTTTGAGCCGCTTTTAAGTCATCCTTCACCACAGATCGATCCCTCATAATATTTCTCGTCATATTATAAAATACATTCCTCATAGATCGCAATTCCTACACAACCGTTTTACATAAATACAAATACAATATCACAGTCACATAATCACAAATAAATCATTGAAATACCAGCATAAGCTGAGACATCTTTAACCTTCAAGCTGTACAGGTTCCTAGCTCTGGTCATGAAGCATTCGATGGTAGCAAGCTTAGGGTGCAATCTATTTTCTTCTAAAACTCTAAGGACATAGGCTTCCATTAGTCCCATCTCACTATCTATTTCGGCCTCAAGAAATAGAGTTAACATCATAAGGTCTTTAGTAACGGATAAAATGTTCTCCCAAATACCACCAAGTAAGATAGGTCAAATTTTAATATACATACTCCTACTTTTCTCAATGACTTTGTCCTGTTCAATTTTAGATCTAGCCCAATCGAGCCGTGCATCACTAAGAGCTTTGTATTCTCTTACTTGACTCTTAGTCTGTAGAGTAACATGTTTTATGCGACCAATATATTTTTCTCCCTAAAGATATCTTTCCTCAAAATATCGACAATCATTCTTAATTCGCTAACATCCTACAATTGTGAGGCTTAACAATTTAGGATGAAATAAACCAACCCATTAAACCACTACTAACAGTTTACAATCAACAAAAACTACAAAATAACATCTTCCAATAGAGTATCAAAGCAACAGATTATACTACCTTCTCTTGAGCATCAAGCTCACGAGCTTGCTCTAGCTCAAGAGGAATATTCCTGTCCAGACCAGAAATAATCGCACGAACTAGAGTAGGAGTTGTGACCTTATCATCTTCAGAAGCAATCCCAACACCATCAGCAGGTCGACCTTCAGCCATGGCTATAATGTTAGACTCGGAGTATCCATCTGCCTGTAGATGTCAAGCAAGATTATTACAAGCAGCGCTCACTTCGTTGATGTTGGCAGTAGATTCTTGCTCGAGCTTATCCACGATTACTTGGAAAGATGCCTTCAAGCTAGCCTTCTCAGAACTTGATCTCGATCTATTCTCAGCCAACATAGCTCGTTCATCCTTCATCACATTCTTCAGCTCGGCTACCCGCTTCTTCAAGGAAACCTCCCTCTCATAAATTTAGAACTTATGAAGTTTCATATTGGAGACTATAAACATCTGATCTTTACCGTCCTCGATTCCGAGAACAAGGCCATTCAACACGTGAAAAACCTTAATATACATATCGTGAGCATACAAACAATAAAATGTTACATAAAGAGAAAATCAAAGATCTTTCAAATTACCCTCCGCAACTCAACCTCCATGGTAGACTTCACATTTGAACCCCGAGAAACAACAAAATTCCTAAAGTTGTTTTCAAGGGCTTGCATATCCTCATTCTCCATAGACTCTGCAGAAACGAGCTTTATTGTAACCACAATATGTGCAGAAGAAAGGTCAACCAACTTTTTTTTCTTCAAGGTGATCTATGCCTCTTCACCATCTCTAGTAACAAAATTAGAAAGGGTGTTCTTCAAGTTTTTCTTCGCAACTTTTCTTCAGCCTGAATTGCCCAAACCAGGAATTGATGCAAGAGGTTGAAGAGAGAAAGAGAGAGCTCTGGCTCTGGCCATTGCGACCCTCAGAACAGAAGTACCAGTATCCAGTACAGAAGGAGAAGCTGCAGAGGTAGAACCAACTTTACCAACGTCTAACGATTTTTCTCTTCACTTGGGCCATCCAGACTTTGAGAGATTTATTGTTTATCCACTTGTACCTATTTATACCAAGCTTGTCTAGAATACCTTGAAGTTTAGTTCTTTCTCGAGCAACTACGTCGACAAGAGATTTTTCCTTAGAAACGTTATACCAGGGATCTACAAAAATAGAAAAAGAGTTATATCAAAAAGCAAAGCAATTAATCAAAATACAGTTTGAGAAATTATATATATCAACTTTCCTTAAATGACCATTATGACTGATCCAGGTCATCCTCATCAATTCTTTGAGTACAATCACCTTTAACCCAAACCAGATTATCATTCCACACTTTATCGGAAGAATCTAGGTCAAAAAATTGAGGCCGTAGATATATAGTTGAAAAATAAAGACCTCAGTCACACTAAAATAGTTTACATTATAATATCTTTGAACATCTTCAGAGTTCAATCTCCTTTCCCTCCCCTCGTTAACCCACTTCAAGTTAAGTGCGTCCCAAACACTTATCAACTCATATACATTCCTGTTTAACTGGGAAAAACAAGCTTTGATCCATTTCAAATGTCTTTAGCAAAATTGCTTGAAGGAAGACTCAGACCATAGTTGAACTGAGCCAAGTAACAGAGAAAATCCTCCTCCAGATTATCAGATTCATCCCCATCGAAATACTCTAGGGAAATTGATCTAGGATTCCCCCCTGGTAACCCTCTCAGTTCTTGATCTGAAAAGGTCGTAGTACGAATTATCACCCTCCTAATCAAAACTATTTTTTATACACTATTGTAATGGCGTGTTTTCCGAGACGATAATCTTCGCTAATAATTTTATTAAAGATGAGGAGATAACAAATTCAAACTAATAAGACTTTACATGGAAACTCAGTAAAGGCTGAGAAAAACCATAACCTCGAGGAAGATTTTGATGTAAAATTTAATAGGTTACTAGTTATTACACTTTGTGGTTTGACAGTAAAGTAAGGAAGGATAAATAGTAAAGTTGTGTATGTGAATCACTCATTCTCTGCCTGTATTTATAGCATATACATGCAGTTTTACAAAAATAAAAACAATTTCTTATTTTATGGGTAGTGGGAGAACTTCGCAGATCTCTAACGGCTCTTTCTTGACCAAGCACTGCACCTACTTTTAGTAGGTCGAGGACTTGTGGCATCGTCTCAAATGCAGGGCTGTCATCGACTATGTTGTGCGGGCTTATTCTTGTCAAATCTGGGAAATATGCTACTACAATCGCCCCTTTCTCGACAGAAGTACTTATGGTTATGTCAAGTAGAAATTGGAAGCTGAAGAGGGTATCGAATGTTTAACTAGGCTTGAATTTGTCATTTCCGAGGTCAAAATCAAGTGAATCTGGTCATGCTTTTCCCGAGGAACATTTAATGCAGGACTTTGGACTGTGCACTTGGAGGTTGAGGTTTTAAATAGACTATTTAAAGAAGGATTTTTTTGGTGGTTGAATGGTAAAGATTTCGCCCCAGGCATGGGTTAGTAAGTTATTGGAGGGTGTAAACGGTAATGGCAACGACGAGACAGAGATAAAGCTTTGTGGTCAGCTTGTCTTTTTGTGTAATTTTGTACCAGTGGGCATAATGGTTGGGATAATTATGGGAGGTAGGGTAGATTGTGTGTGCACGTGGTGTATCCATTAGAAATTGTGTCAGTTGCTATTGTAAAAGGTTGTAAAGTTCGTCAAATGTTCAGAGAAGTGGCCACTGACCATATTAAAGATGATGAAGCGAAGGTTGGTTTGGTGATTGTGGATCTTATCCACTGAAAGAATTTCTTGCAAATTTATGTTGCTACTTTTCCATACAGGCAACTCAATTTAGAAGTTTCCTGATCTGAGATTCATTGAATTTCTTAGGATATCATTGCCCTTTTCGCCGGAAGGAATGTCAGATTCTGGTGAAAAAAGTACATAGCTTTGAGTATGTCATGTCAAATAAGAGGTATAAACGCAGTCTAATGTAATGTAATCAAATGAGTGAATTGTCGAATATAAAATGAAATTAAGATTTGAATGAATAAACTTTGTTTTTATCTTTTGAAATATTATGGTGTCTGTAGTATGTGTTCTTGAAAGTTAAATAAACAAGTAATTGATTTATTAGAAGTCAAGGTAATTTGTTATGAATGGCCATAAATTTTGAGTGTAATAGATTTCGAAGATGTTGATTGTGTGGGGCTGGCAACAGTTTCCTATGAGGCTTAATTTGACTTAAAAAGTGTAAAGTTCTAAAGTGAATTTAATGAATGATTTGACTAGTCATTTTTGCTATGTATATAAATATTTGGCTAAACTATGGTTATTTGTGGGAGTGGAGATGGTGATGACTAGGGCTCAAGTTTGGGAGAATGATCATTCTAAACGTGTGCATGTGAAGTATTTCGAGCTGGTGGGCAGGTATTTTGGTAAGAGTTGTGTAAACGGGCAAGTATTGGTGCCAGTGAAGCCCAAATATGAAGAGCTGAGTGAAGTGGAGGGGATAGAGGCAAAAGAAGAGTATGAATTTCATCTTAACTTGGAATTCTTGACTCCTCCTGAATGCCGGTAAGATAAGGAATAGAGTTAAGGCGTTCGTAAAGATAGAAGATAAGTTGGCAGGTCGAAGGTTGGATTAAGCGAATGTAATGCAAGAATCGAGAATGTGTAAGGTTTGTTTGAAAGAAATTAATATATATGTTACCGATGTGTACGAGTTGAATTTCACGAATAATATTTGACTTGTGTGAATGAATAAAATTATCTGATAAATGTTGCACAGGATAGGAATTATTGATTTGTCAAACTTTGTGGTTGAGTTGTCGAATAAAATTTGATATTTGAATTATGTTTGAAGATTTTCCCGACAATATATGAGAATTGAAAATAAGGTAACTGTGTTTAGGTAATGATAAAATTAAAATGGCTAGGTGTACTCTTGTAGGTAATATTTTAAAGTATAAGGAAATGGATGTACAATATCTTTACGAAAAAATGGGCTATGCTTTGTTGAGTACGGATATAGCAGAGGATGTACAAAGAGATATGGAAGGTTTGGAGCTACAGTGCATGAGTTTGTTGGTTTTTAGAAGGCGATGAATAAAAGACTTTGAGAAAAGACAAAAAAGGTGTTATGCTCGAGTTTGTGAAAGGTCGCGAAGTGGTGTGATAAACAGTTGCATGAGGTCTATAAATAGCCCCGCGGTAGGTGGCTGTTCACATTTTACAAACTCTAAAAAAATTTCTTCAAGTGCGAATTCCTTGCAGCTTGTAACTGTTGACCAGATATTATTCCTTAATAGAATATCTAGGTTTTTATTGAGATTACCAGATGTTTTTCTTCGATGATAACTGAAAAAGGAAATGATGACTAGATATTATTCCTTAATGGGATATCAGGGTTGTTATTGAGATTATTAGATGTTATTCCTCAATATGATATATGGGTTTTGATTGAGATGACCAGATGCTTATTCCTCTATGGGATATCTAGGCTTTGATTACTAGATGTTTATTCCTCAATGGCATATCTAGGTTTTGATTTAAATTGATAAAATATGACATGATTTGTACGATTAGTAATGGTTGCAAGCAAGATCTTGTAATTGGATAGTGTTTGTCTAAGAGAGGAATGTCAGTTCGAGATGCATATATGTTGGTATGCATCGATACGAAATGAAAGTAAAGATGGTAAAGATGATTGCGCGATGGATGTATTGAAATTTAAGGATAACTTTTTTAGAATCAGCCGAAACCGATTACAGTTTATCATCTGTTAAAAAAAATTAGTTGGGCAGTGCTCCATGGAAATTTAAGTTGTACTTCATCTTCAGTCATCAACCAATAAGTCTAAATATCGGTTTTGTTACTGATAATATATAGTCCCTCCCAGTTTTTGGATAACATTCCATAATTTTTAGGTCGAGTGTTGTCCTGGATTCGCCGAAGGACAAGGTCGTTAACGCCAGAATTTTTGTTATAAACTTTTTTAGGGTATTATGGTATCGCCCTAAGTTTTCTATGTCCTTGTCTCGGGTTTCCTCAATCTAGTTGAGGTTATAGAGGAGTCCTAGTTCATTGTCTTTATCTGTGATTTTTCTTCGACCACTCAGTAGATCGAGGTCTAAAGGTATGACTGCTTCAGTGCCAAAGGCCATCATAAATGGAGTACATCCTGTGGATGTTCGAGGAGTTGTCCGGTATGCCCAAAGGATACTTAGTAGTTCATTAACCCATCTGCCTTTTTTCTCGCTGAGGCGCTTGCGTAATCCTGATTTGATGCTCTTGTTAATAGCTTTGGCATGGCCATTTTCTTGCTGGTAGTAAGGTGTCGAAGATGAGAGTTGAATCTTGTACTTGTAAAGGAAAGTGAGGACTTTACTACTGATAAATTGCTTATCGGTTTCAGATCCTATCATTTGTAGGTAGCCAAATCTGGTGATTATGTGCTCCCAAAGGAACTTGATGACTTTATTTTCATCGCTGTGACATAGTGGAATTGCTTCGACCCATTTTTTAAAGTAGCTTGTGGCTACAAGGACAAATTTTTGGTTACTCGATGCTGGGTGGAAAGGTTTGATAATATCAATACCCCATCTTTTGAATGGCAAGAGGACATTGCTAATGTGCAAGTCAAGTGATGGGTTTCTGATGTCATGAGCTTGGATTTGGCATTTGTAGCACTTACGTACAATATCTTTACAGTCTTGTCACATCTTCAGCTAGTATATTCCTTGTGTGAATGCCCATTAGGCTAACGATCTTCCTAAAATGTGGGCTGGACAGATTCCTTCGTGAAGTTCTTTGATTTTGATTTGAGCCTATTTTTTAGAGATGCATTCAATAAGAGGTCATCCTCCTGTAATGTGATATAAGACTTAATCTTGAACTATGAATCTGGGGCATTTAGTCAATAGTGATCAGGCTTCTTCTTTGTTACTCGGGAGGATGTTGTAGTTGAGGTATGCATAGAATGGCCTTCTCTAGTCTTTATCATCTTCTTCTTCAGTAAAAGTAATTTACAGCATGGATTGGATATCGAGACTGGAATATTCTATGACCTCGATGTCCAAAGTTCTCTTTTCGCTATCCTCTAGCATGGCAGTAATGTAAGCTAATGCGTCAGCTTGGCAATTTTCTGTTCGAGGTAGGTAAGAGATTGTTGCTGTTTTAAATTTGTTCATTTTTTCTTCGACCAAGGTTGCATAATCAACCATTTTTCCTGATGTCCAGAACATATTATTGTAATGGTTGGCAACGAATAAAGAATTGACGTAAACTGTTATTTCTTTCTCCCCAAGTGTTATTGCTTGAACTTTAGTTTAATAGCTTTCTCGATGCAATAATTGGAAAGTATGACTAGGAAGATGCCAATTTATGATCCTCGCAGTCCAACTAATTTGTCTGAAAAGAGTCGCCATCCTGTACTTCTTGACCATGCATCTGGTTCTGCAATTGAGTCATCCGTGAAGACTTCTTCGAGTTCTTCCCAATCGGGGTCTTCAATTGGAAAATCTGCCAAGAAGTTAGCAGCTGCTTCTCCTTTAACAAATATCTAAGGCTTGAAAGAGATGTCATACTCGCCGAGGAATACAGACCATTGCTCAACCCGTCGAGATTTCTCTTTTTTAGAGAGGATATTTGGTAATGATTTTGGCCGACGTTTCTGAGAGCTGTAGACCAAGGTGAGGAGTTATTTTTCAATTGTTGTATATATTTTTTTAGCAGGCATAAGAATTTTGCTGACGAAGTAGAGTAGTTTTTCCACTTCTTTGCTAATGAAATCATCTATTGTCGATAAGTACATTGTAAGTGCTTTTCCATCGACTAGAGTACTTATTAGAAGGATGCCCCAAGTATCGTTTAAGATCTTAGAAAGCCAGTTCACAGTCAGGGGTCAAAATGATTTCTTTGGGTTGTTTTCTGGAAAGTGTAGTGGAATTTCCACGAAGGAGGTAAAGAAGTTTGTATCGATCAGATGACTTGAAGATGAACCTATAAAGAGATGGAATCTTGTCAAGAAATTTCTATACATCTTTCCTTATTCGAGGGGATCGCATTGCCATGAGTGCTTTGATTTGTGCCAGATCGATGTTAATTCCTCTTTTGCTGACCCGGTGTCCTAGAAATTTACCAGATGCAACACCGAATTGGCATTTTTTTTTTGTTAAGTTTTATTTGGTAGGTTCGAAGGATATCAAAGATGGTTTGAAGGTTACTGAAATGATCTCTCCTATGGCTGATTCTTTCAAACTGTTAAAGCCTGTGATGGTGGTTGTTGAGAATTTTACTGAGTCTTTGAGTCCCAGAACTTTAATTGCTCTTCTAAATAGAACATCTGAGGCGCTTCCTGTATCGATGAGAATCGTGTATAGGTAGTCTTGTCCCACTTTGAGCATAATGACTAGAAGGTCATCATGTGGATACTTAAAATGACAGGTATCACAGTTCTCGAAGGTAATATGATACGGACGCTTTGATTTGCTTAAGCTGGGGAGAAGTTTGGCTAATTTGTCTGAGGAAGTCATTTTACAATAAGATGTAATTTGATCATCTTTTTTCTTTTCTTTCCTTTCTCAATCTTAATAATGTAAAGATGGTGAGCTTGCCCTTGGCCTTACTCATGATCAGTGTCTTTATTTTTTGTTTCTTCTTCAAGAAACTTTTGAATGCCGATCACATAGTTAGGAAGCCTTCCTGCTAATAGAATACGATGAAAATTTTGAATAAGAGAGTAACAATTATCAGTTTCGTGACTATGCACGCTGTGATACTGACACAAAGGTTGGTTGGGGATATCAGAAATTGCTTGTGTTGCCCGATAGAACTCATCCCCCTTTATCGTTGGCAACATAGTAGAGAGAGTTGGTGTCATTGAAGGTAGAATTGAAACGGGTCTGTCTAGCCTTCCATCCCTTCTTTTAGTGTTGCCGGTGTTTCTTTCGCGTTGCCTGGGTGCTTCAGTGGTGGCTAAATTTTTGGGTTGAGATGCAAATATTTCACAAGACTGGATGATAGAGGGGCTCTTCATCTTATCTTTCTTAGACTGCTCTAATTCGATGTAGTTATTAAAGATATCAATCATTTCTATTATCTTTATGGGCTTGTGCAAGGTAAGTTCTTCTCAAACTTTAGAATCGATATGTAGAGCTGAGGTTAATGCTTGAGCGACAATCTTGGGATCTGAGTTCCCAATCTTTCAGGATTCTTGTAAGAATCTCTTATAAAAACTTTCTAGTATTTCTTTCACCCCCTGTTCGAAGAAGAATAAAGAATCCATAGTTATCTCTCGTTCCTTAGCGTGAGCATAATTGGACTCGAAAAGATGTTGTAAGTGGCTAAATGTGGTGATGGAGCCTTCTGGGATTGTATGGAACCATCTGAGAGGTTCTTATTTTAGTCTCAAGTTGAATAGTCTGCATAACATGTGGTCGAGTTTGGAGTATAATCCAACTACCGCTTTGAACTATCGGAGGTGGGTGAGCGGGTCAATGAGGCCTGCATTCTGAATAAATTTTAGCATGTGGAAATTTTAACTTGAAGAGCCTGAGCGTGAATGCGCTGATCTTCCAACTTCTGGACTCGATCGAATTCTATTTGTCTCTACAATTCGATCACTGCGCTGTACAGATCAATTATTTCTGGTATCGGGTTGATCTCATGGTTCCTCAGTGTACTAGAATGGCTTTGGAGATTCATGTTTGTCATTGGATTGTTTCTTAGATCATAAGTGGTAAAGAAAAGTACGGTATTCCCACAGACAGCGCCAATTGTAATGGTGTGTTTTTCCGGGAGGATAATCTTGTCCAATACCTTTAGTAAAGATGAGGAGATAATAAGTTCAAACTAATAAGATTTTATGTTAAAACTCAGTAAAGGTTGAGAAAAACCACGACCTCCAGGAAGATTTTGATGTAAAATCTAATAGGTTGCTAGTTATTACACTTTGTGGTTTGATAGTAAAGTAAGGAAGGATGAATAGTAAAGTTGTGTATGTGAATCACTCATTCTCTACCTATATTTATAGCATATACAGGCAGTTTTATAAAAAGAAAAGCAGTTTCCAATTCCAGGGGTAGGGGGCGAACTCTGCGAATCTCTAACGGCTCTTTCTTGACCAAGCACAACATCTACAGTAAGTAGGTCGGGGACTTATGACATCTTCTCGAATGCAGGGCTGTCTTTGGCTATGATATGCTGGCTTATCCTTGTCAAATCTGGGAAATATGCTACTACAACTATACCCCCACGCTCCATTAGACCACCCCAAACCCCCTTCAGACTACCTTTACATTTACAAAATTCCTTCATCGTATCACCCCCCTTGGGGTAACTGTTAAAGATGTCAGGTAAATCGTACTCATCACCATGATCTCCATCTATACTTGTCTCATCCTCAAAAATAGGAAAATGATCACTACAAAGATTTGTAGCACTAATGGGATCGACCTCATACCCATACGAGTTCATCTGTTCAATGTCTATATTACTTTGATCTCTAACTCGACAGATGTAGAAGGTTCTATCTCAAATTGCGAGTTTGAAGCACACATTATTCTACTTATTAGGACTTCATCACGCATCTACACCTACAACGAGGGCCATGTATTTAATCAATTACAGTTCTTCATTTAAAATGACTTTCATTTAAAACAAATATCAAAATATAATAGTATAAATATAACTTTTATGAGTCAAATTTAAGGAAATATCCCAGATTATACTAAAAATGCATACTACTCAATTGTCATTCTCACTAAACACAGAAATACCAACTAAGATTTTAAATAAATAAAAATAAAATATAATGCAGATATTCTGGCATACTAAATGAGGAATTTCCTTTTCAGAATTAAAACTAACAATGGCGAGAAAATACAATAACACATAATAATAAAAATTGTCAGTTTTTCCTAACCAATTGAAGGAAAATGATGAAACAAATAAAAATAAAACAATCCACTAACCTTTAATGACAGAAAAGGAATCAGGAACAAATGACAACTCTCACTTCACAGAGCACTCTAATGAGAGATTAGTTTGCTTCGTCAGACTTCCCTTCGAAGAAAACCCAGTCTTTTTCTCTATGCTGTTAAACACAACAACTTTCTCCCTTTCTTGGATTTTTTTTCTCTGGTTTAGGGAAATATTTAGAAGAAGATGAAGGAGAGATATTTATACTCTCCCTTATTAACTGCTGGTAGTTATGAGAATATGTGTTAGCTGCCCTCAATTATTTTTCAACCGGAGCATCTTTTCTCCTCCTTGTCAGATAACTTATACCTTTTGGTATTCAAACCCCTTTTATTATTACCCCCAATTAAATTTTTGGAGTAAGAAAAATCCCTCTTTTTACTACTCATCTTTTCTTCAAAGTTTCTCACCTCAATGGCAGTCCTCGCTAACTCATCCTCTCAGCTGCACAGAAAATTATACTGCCTATTAAGCTCGATTTCCCTACACTCTAACAATTTTCCTTTCCTCTTCAATTTCCTCCTAGCTTCTTTTGTTTTCTTTTCTAGCAATTGATCTCAGGTACTCAAATATTCAAACTCCCGTAATTAGAAATCCAACAATAGATTATAATTTCTCCCCAAATTCCCCAATTCAATAAAGTGACAATTCTTAGCATAACTCGATGACTTTCAATTCTCAAACCTCCAAAAATATCTCCATTGACATCCTTCTCCAAACCTCTACAATATTCTACACATATAGCCATCCTAACAAAAGAAATATCAGACTATTTATAAATAACTGGGCGGATATCCCAATGAAAATTGAGTTTCAAATTTTAAAATGGCATACCAGAAAACACTGAATTTACGGAGAAAACTAAAAAGATTACAACCATAAATATTAATCCATTATTCTGAAAGTCAGAACTACATCGAGCTCAAGAAAAGATCAAAAATTCTAAAAAGAGTTACATATAAAGCAACCGAGGTGCCCAACGGCACCACATCGAATAACTACACCCCTAACAAACTTATCGTCCTCCTCAACTATCTCGTTAAGAGTGATCTCTCTCATAACAAACTTTCAAGCTTCGGGCTCGACAATCATTTTACAAAAAACATCGCACCAAAAATAATGATCAATCTTAATGTCACTATCCATCGAATTCAATCCTTCTACTTGCAGAACAAAGATTGGTATCTCGGCATTATGCCAAAGCACTCTGAAAATCCGTTCACAACCTTCTATAATTTTTATAGCCAATCGCCCCTCAGCCGCATGATGAATCCTTTGGGAACGAGTTCTCACCATGTTTAACAAGTGAATCATAGAACCACACACATCTATTTATAGAATAGTTATAACTATAAGATCACATCAAATCACAAAAAGTAAGGGATGACAATAAGATAAGATAAGCTTGACAACTATCATGATTATCAGAACAATAATTGTAAATCAAGTTATTTGCAAACAATAGGGCACAAATAGTTTAACAACATAATACATAGTTCGATAACATAATACAAACAGAATTTCAACACAGTTTGACAAAACCCTTTTTATTTATAAAAAATAACAATACAAATTCCAAATTGCAACCAGGGCAGCCACTTCCTCATGGTCGCCTATACTGAACAGCAGCAGCCTCATCCTCCTCAAGAATGGCCTGTTCTGCCAGACGGCGAAAAGAGTCCCTGCGTTGATGAGCAGTCTTCAGAATGTAGTGAAAACGGAACATATAGAAGAAATCATCATCGACAACATCTACCATATCCTCTGTCATGCCATAGTCAGTAGGTGGGACAGGATTGAGTGTCTCTTTAGAAAAAGATTGGTTCACAAAGTACTAAAGCTGGAGTTCATGAATCTTCTCCAACAATCAATTTTTATGGTTTTAGCCTCTAGTAATAATCATTTTTACAAATAACTTGAAGGAACATATTATTAAAGGTATATAAAATGAGGAGATGATGACTTGGGAAGAATACATAGCAAGTACTTATAACCATAATTATATTAATTGATGTTAATCAATTTAATGCATAATCAGCATTGGAGACTATAATTCATGGGAACTTCAACAGCCAGCAACAAATTCTAAAGGTCATTTCCATCTTTAAGATTCAAATTACCCATACACAGTTTGAGTAGAAATTCTCAACTCAAGCCACTTGGGCCTTCAATTGAGAGGGGGCGATTGTAGGGACCTGTCCCTCGAGCTACTATAATATCAAACTATCAAAATACCAGGCTCATGCAAAACCTGGCAGATATACACCCTGATTACGCTGACTGTCCCACGAGTTAGTAGATGATGTGGCCCGAACCCTAAGAAAACAAAGAAGAATAATTCAGAGACACCTATCCACACGAACTGATAGTTACATGAACGGCCTCTGAAAGCTCTTCATGCAACTCTTTCCCCCAAATCCAAGAGAATGTACTGCTACCTGTGACCTAAAAATGAGAGTTATAAGTAGGGTACGGGTGATAAAAATCAATATATAAGTTTTTGGATATAAAAAATACTCAATGAGTAATATTCCAGAGTACCAACTTTTGTAACTTGCAATATCCGAGCAATAAAGTTATTCTCCTAAATCCTTGAGCTGAGGTCGTAGTTTTTACCTATTCTAGGGTTTCCACACTAAATTCGTCTCAATTCCTATTACTTGTTTACTATTGTTTGTGTTATACGTTTATTTCGTGTAAGAGACTATTCGAGCTACAATTTTAGGTCCTTATAGTAAGTGTAACCTTGATCACGTTAGGTAGGTTTTAGCCACTGACTATAATAGCAGTAGGACTCTAACTCCGCTCTATAAATAGCCATTGTAACCTTAAAAGTGATAATCAGGCATCTATAAATTGTAATCGATTTTTGCGCAATTAAAAGAAAACGTAGAAGAAGACTTCCGCGAATTCCTATTGTGTTCTTTTTTGTTGTTCGAGTATCTTTCTTCTATAAGATTATGGATTGTTGCTAAAGATGCTCTTACATGTCATAAAATGGAGGCCTAATTTGCAAACCTACTTTAACTGAGGGTTGTGACAACCCTCTAACTCATTGGTTGCATATTTAATGGTTGTTAGGAAAGAGTTTTCCTTTTAAAATATTCCATATTTGTTAGATTTCCCAACTCTCTCTCTACTATATTTTATCTCTCCCCCATTATTAGGTTTCTCTTCATTCGTCAACCATGGCTTTCTCTCAATACCGAATGTTCAAATCTTAACTTGAAGAGTTTAATAATTTTAAACCATTGTACTGAGAAGTGCTCTACTGAAAAATAACTTGTTCTAAAGTGATTCACTAAAGTGCTTCCCTTGCAAAATCTTCCATTATTTGTATCATATGTAAACAGGGAGAGTAATGCAAATTTTATGTGTTGCTGATTTGCTAGAGTGTCAATATCTTAAACAATCTAATTCTCATTTTTCTAAAAGCAAATTCTCGTTAAACAATTGAATTTTGTTGAACAACATCATGGAGTAATATAACTCATTTTCTTAGGAGGCAAGATGGGCTTGAAAACAGACCCTCAACTTTATTAATAGACTAAAAGAACTTGCAAAGAGATGAGAGCTCTTACAAACAAGAGGCAACTACCAAAGGTGAAAAAGAAAAGGGCCAATAAAGAGAAAAGAAACAGTAGCAAAAGCCAATTACACTCTCAAAATTACCTTGCCTAAGGCATCCTTATCCATGATAGTAGTAAGCTCTTTAGGAAAAGAGTGAGGATGAAATACCATCTCTCCAATGAAAATAAGGTATCCAGCATACAGATCAGCCCCAACATTTGCTTTTCTGAAGTTGTGTATAATCTTGAAGATCTTCAGGTTGTCAATCATATCATGTATCTCCTCTATCATGAGCTTGCACTCCCATGGGGATAACCCAAGCTTGTTAACATAGTAAACAAGTAAAGTTGCATCAGTAGTAAGAGCATATCCAGCAGGGTGAGAGTTTGGGTTGGGTTTTCAAACCCAAACCCAAACCCAAACTCATACTTTTAGCCTCCGAGTAGCAAAAAAATGGGTGTGGGTTGGCTGAGCTGAACATTTTAGAACCAAACCGAGTTTGAGGAGCTCAAAATAAATAAATAAAAGTTTGGCGGTGTTTGGATAAAACGTGCAAGTGCCAGAAGATGCTGAGTTTTTGGACGAGATGGATGATGTTGGACTGCATTGGACGGAAGTAGACTTTATGTATCCCGCAAGGGCGTGGGTAACAGCTTTTGTCCAGACAGTGGGTCGTACAAAGGGTTTCACCTTCTATCAAAAGGTCAACATTGCATTTAACAGTGACCCTGAGTGCCCCACACGACGATCAAGTGGGTCAACCAAATCTCAGTGGTATATCCTTAATGCACAATGTGTGGCTTACAAGGGGATAGTTTCTCAAGAATGATTTAAGAATAGCAGCGGGAAAACAAAAGAAGATTGGGTACGTTCTAATTTCCTTTTAACTCAATTTTGTTTATTTCTCGCGGATATACATGTTATTTATATGTATTTGGTAATTTTGCGAATTGTAGAAAAATGATGCACACAAGATCTATCAAGGCTTGAATGGCATAAATGACTTCAAACATCGTGAAGCGTATAAGATTTTGGCGCGAGAATTGCGATGGGTCAACCTAAAGGATGATGGGTTGAACCATGTGGGGAATGTACCAGGAAATGTAGCCTGTAGAACATCGGAAAATTCTTCTCTGGGGAACTCAATCATATTAAACAATCTATCGGAGGACCCCGATGCCTACCTACACCTCAATCCGCGGGCCCAAATTCTGAATTAGATGGTTTGTTGTATGAGGGTGGAAGAAGGCTCATCGGCCAAAAACTCTTTAGAAAGAACCTTGTAACACAAAAGGCATTGGATGGTGTCGTTGCATCTGGTAACGGTATCCAAACAATGCTTGATGAACTACGGTTGGAAAATAGACAAGCAAAAAATGAAAATGAAAGAAGAAGAGCATAAGCAAATCAATAATGGCAAGCCAAATTGGATTTGGAACAAGCAAAGGAAGATTATAAAATTATGGATAAAGACTTGAGTAATCTTTTTGGACCTGTATTGCAATACTATCTATAAAGGCAAGCTGAGGTCATAGAACGTCTGGCCAAGAGGGGCGGACCAGGTTCTTGAAGTGGTGATGAAGAAGCATTAAATTACATGAAGAACACTCAGATATTACAAGAAATAGAGTATTTGGCTTGAAGATTTCCCTTCACGACCCATAAATGCTTGATTAGATCATCCATTAGATCAAAGTGAAGTTCTCGACTTCGAATGCAGTTCATTATTGATATAAGAGATTCTATTGTTCTACGTTCGCGTACAATATTGAATAGTTTACCTTCGATGGTTGAGGGATCAGCTGGATTGTAGTCTAAGTATGATGGGAATGAACCTTGTTTCTCTTCGACGATCATATTTTCATTATCATGCATGCCTTCATGACATTGTTCAAAACCTCGGGTTTCCACAATTTAACCGGATTTTTTACAACATTGAACCGAGATTGTAAAATGCCAAACGTTTATTCTACATCTTTTTGGCAACTTTCTTGCTGTTGAGCAAAAAAATTTTTCACTATAACCGGATTGGATATGGGTTGGACAAGTATTCCCCATTTAGGGTATATGCCATCCGCTAGGTAATACCCTATATCATAAGCTTTTCTAGCAATTGTATAATTACAAGGAGGGGAGATACCATCAGCCAAGTCAGTGAAAAGATGTGATTGTTGCAGGATATTGATATCATTGTCAGACCCTGGTAGCCCAAAAAAGTATGCCAAATCTAAAGGTCAGGTAAAACTACCGCTTCAAGAATCATTGTCGCCTTGGGGTAATGACCAGTAAATTGATCGTGCCAAGCTATGGGATAATTTTTTTTCATATCCAATGCATACAATCAAGGATTCCTAACATGCTGGGAAATCCTTGTGACTCTCTAATTTCTTTTAACCTTTCGACGTCGGCCGCGTTTGGTGCTCGAAAATATTCCTTGCCAAAAATTTATAAAACCGCAACACAAAACTTTTCCACACATAACAAGGTTGAGTTTTCTCCTATTCGAATATGCTCGCCCAAGAGATCTGCCGCAATACCGTAGCTTAGGAAACGTAGTGCTGCGACTACCTTTTGGTATGGTGATATCCCCATAGTACCAACGTTGCTGGGATTTTGGACAAATTAATGATCATGTACAACGACTGCATTGAATATATGCATAAACATGTCTCTACTCATACGAAAACATCGCCAAAATTCCCATGGCTCATATGTGCAATTCGTCTTGAAATAGTCCTTTATAATGTTGTAATGCCTCAATGGGTGATCTCGCTTCTTTCTATTATCCTTACGGCCCATGACACTCTTGCCGTGACTCAAAGTTGTATCATGTACTACTAGATTTGTTGCAGTTTGGTGCAGAATGCAAATTACCACCGCACAATCAAAGATAAGATTGTTAGAGGAGAACGACGATACACGTGGAGGATCTCCAATGAATGAATCAGATGATGAAGAAGATATTTGAGGCTGTGGAGTTGAGAAAAGGGTATAATACCAGATGGGGAACAAGTTTCTAATTGAAGAGAGAAGTGTAAAAGGGAGAAGAAGAAAATATGGGTCTTGAAAATCAGGGATTTGGCGGTGAAAAGAACACCGCATGGTGCTCCTTTTACAGTGCGGTAAAAGGAACACCGCGCGGTGTTCTTTTCACCGCCAAATCCCTATTTCTATTCTAATAGACTTAAGGTCTATTCAAATAAAACAACTCAGTACAAAGGCTGTTCGAACAGACTTTGGGTCTATTCGAATAAAATTGTTTTGGTGGAAAATTGTTCGAATAAGACCGTAGGAGGCAGACATTTCTGGCGGGTCCCTCAAGCGGTGGATGGGGAGTAGCTCACGCCTCCCTGTCCACTCCATGTACCACCCCAGGTCTGGCCCCTCAGGCTCGCCAGACAAACTAAATTCCTGGGATAAGCTATTAACCGACGCTGACATTACCACCATGGGTATAATACCAGCCTTGAGTGTAGAGGGTTCAAGCATATCTATATTTCTCATCCTCTGAGAATCTATCAACAGGGAGCCTGCCTCCACAGTTTGGGCAGCCCAGTATGAAGCATAAGTCTCTAGCTCCTCCCCTATCACAAACTGCTCACAGTCAGCGAAGCCGCCCTGTCTCATTGCTTGTAAATCTGTTAGACTAAGATGTGGCGACATGCTAAGAGGAAGATCTAAAGGAATACCTGCAGTGCCAGTCAACTGCCTCTAATATCTATCCCCCAAGTAATACTCGCAGTTTCCATTTGGTACTTAAAGTGGCATCCTCATATGGGACAAGAACGACGCTCTCCGTACGACATCTAACTCAGATACCGCAGATTCCAACCAAGGTCGCCAACTGATCATTTCAATAGTCTGGTGGTTAATGTGGTATCTGCCTAGCATAAACAAATTACCTGCCTGGTCATTTGTTTTCTTCCTGTTCTCCCTCTCTCATGCTCTAAGGCGCGGATAGGCTGAGAACTTTACCTCTTTCTTGACTACAGGGTGACCAACCCCACAATACTCGTAGAACCAATACTGCATTTTGGAACAATATAAAAAATAATTATAAATTACATTTAAGACGTTTATTGGAATATATTTGATTTGTAGCTTGTAAGGAAAAATTGTTAGTGTACCTCAAGAAGTTAGGAAAATCCAGTGATTGCACCCCCACACGTGACTGCGATATCCAAACCATGGTACAGGGAAGTAAGAATAGCATAACCCCAGTTATATTGGGCAACCTCATCCAAATCGGCCACGGCCACGAGATATCCAAGCGGGACGGTGTCGTTGGCTGTTTTGAACCATAAATATCCCATCATGAAGGTGATAAAAGTACGAGCAATACTAATATCATCTTCCCGATCAACTGCGATGGTCAAGTACGTCCTCAAATGTGAAATGCTGAAGTTCCCACTCTTTATATGGCTGGAATCAATGTTAGTGAGCAATTACATCGCATTGGATAAAACACTCCATGCGTCGTCATACGACACCTGTGTCGACTATCGGGCGATTAACAATGATGTCAGCATCTGGAAATCGAGAGGACCACCAACGCTCTGTAAGTGCCCGAACTAGCCGATTATCAGAATTGCCCAAGCGTATATTGATAAACTGCCCGAATATATTCCCCACGGCATCCCTTACAAGTGGAATTGTGGAAATATATTTCCAAACTTTGATCATCGTAGTGAATGTGCCGTGCGGACGCATCGAATCTCGTTTCTGTTCATTGGAGCATTTTGTCAAACACTTAATTTATGGAAATAACAAATTCACAATTACACAAAAACTTGTCGTGAGTTCCTTGCCATTGTAATAGATATGAGTGACGCCTTCTGAGAGTTGGGTAATAAACATATGCGGGTAGTTTTCTTGGGGTGGGTTTGGTATAGGTTGTTGGGCATCTTCAATTTTTACTCGTTTTTTCTTCCTTCCGGACCTCAAACGAGTTACGGCGGCCCGCTCTAGATCTCTTGTCACTCTAAATCCAGGTAATGTACTGTCGTGCGGGTTTCTCTCTAGCATATACATTGTGTTTTGAAAGAAATTGGGAAAAAATTTAGGTATACCTTCAATTTGAGTGAGAGAGGAGGAGAAAAAATACTATTATAAAACTCGAGTTGGGTGTGATTTTGGATTAACAGTGCAAGCAGTGGTAAAAGGCACACCGCGCGGTGTTTTGAACTCTTCCAAATAATAAAAAAATACACGTGTACAACTCAAACTTGCTGGTGGGAGAGGCCGGGTATGGGTTAGGTTTTTTATGGGCCCCCTGTCAGGGCCCACACCCAAACTCAAACTCAAACTAGCTGCTAGAGATGCTCTAAACCAAAGTCTTTTATGGCCTTTGCTGATGCAGAAATTCAACCCTCTATATAGTGACTAGATTTTATGAAAGATGATAGAGAAGGGAGGAACAACACCAGCATAGGCAAAATGCTAGATACCCTTCCAATCTCTAATCAAGTTTCCAAACCCACCAAGTCAACTGAGAGACCCATCTATATTTAACATATGAATTCCTTCTGGGGGAAGGATCCATTTATAATAGATGACCCTCGCTTGTGAAAAAAATTGGACTTCAAATTCCAGTTTGCACAATAGTATTTAGTTTCAGGGGTGTCCAACATACTATGAGTGTTGTTGTTGAGTCTTAAATTAACCTCTTGTATCATCTGCTTTGTAATGCTTAATATGGGGAGGGACAAAATCACCATTGAACACTTTGTTGTTTCTCTGTAACCATACATAGTACATCATTGTTGTTATGGCAGTACAGATGGACATAGAGAGAATTTCTTTGAGAGATAAGTTTTTGATCCAATAGAATTCATCCTCAAGGCTACTAGGGACTCTAAAGATTCTGTGGTAATTAATTATCTTGGACCAAATATTCTGGGCAAATGCACACCCCATGAATAAGTGGTTGGGACTTCTCCTCTTACTTCGTACATAGGATAATAGTCAGCAGTGACAATTCTTGTCTGCTCTAATCTATTGCCAATCATAAGCACTCCATTCATTGCCTTCCGAGTGATGTATTAACATCTAGGAGAAGTTTTTTGTTCCACACAATACTTGCCCATTCGACCTTTACACTATTCATCCTAATGGCTTCATATACCATTGCAAGCTAGCTTCCAAATTACTTTATTAGCTCTATTTTTGGGGATTCTAGTTTTAAACACTTCCTTCTTGAGCTCACTCCCTGGATTGTGGTGCCTATTAGTGGGTATCTCCCACTTTTAGTTGTGAATGATACTGGAAAGGGTGGTTTTCTTGTCAAAATAGGAGTCTAAGTTCATTTCTTCAGAAAAGGAACTAAGAAGAATACATCTAGACAACCATGGATCCTACCAGAAAAAAGTGTTCTTACCATCTCTAATTTTGTGAGTAACCAATTTACAAGCTTCCTCCCTTATTTTAGGGATGTTTCTCCATACCGGGGAACAATTTTGAGGGGTTTTAAAAGTTCAGAAACACTTTGGTATCGTTTTTTTTTACACTCACTCAAACTCAGACCTCTGAGTTTGAGTTAAGTAAGTGATTTTGACTGACTCTAATCAAGTAGAGGCGTTTGTTTTTTCACCCACTCAGACTCAGACTCAGATAAAACATCTTAAAGCTAAGACTCAGACTCAGACTCAGATCCAATAAGTCAGTTGAGTGGAGGATATGAGTCTGAGTGTATATTTTTGCCCAAAATTACCCTTAATTCATATCAAAAATTACGAAAACAAAATATCATTCCTTCTCCAGTCACAAAATCATTTCTTCTCCAATCAACCTCACACTCGAATCCTTCTAAACCCATTGATTTCTTTACTTTAGATCAAGCAATTGAAAGGGATGATTGTTTTACCTCCATTTTCCTCTAGTGAGCTTCCATTACATCAACTTGGAGAGCTCTGATTTGGTGATAAAAGAATTAGGGTAAGATTTCACACATCCTATGCTCTGTGTTTCTAATTGATGATTCTTTATTTCAATAAAAACTTCATAGCTGATAACTCTATGTTTCACACATCCTATGCTCTGTGTTTCAATAGATACTTCATAGTTCATATTAACTAATGACTAAAAAGGGTATCATTTGTGTTTCTAACTGCCAATTTTTGTGTTATCTTCTATCTGATTTGATTTGTCATAACTTAGAATCCAAAAGGGTATCATTTCTTCTCTGGTAATGATTTGTATCTTCATTGCTTTGTAGTTCTCATTGATGGTGTAGTTATGCTTGTGTTGACTACTGAATACCCTTTGTTTGGGATTGGATTATGGTCTATTATTTGGTTATGTATTAACAATGGATGTAGTCAAATTTAGGCTGTATTAACAATGGCTTATGCATATTGCTAGAATTGCATATTGTTCTACCTATGTGATAAACTGGAAGAAATGGGAGGTGTGTCTTGGTATGTTGGTTTATGGTTTGGTGACTACATAACCAAATAACAGACCATACATTCTGAATCAGTATTTCTCCATAGATTTTGTTTATCTAGTGTTACAAGCATTACATGTTATAAGCATTACAAGCATTACAAGGATTAATATGGATTATATATCCATCCATACCTATCTATACCGGTCTATCCATCCATCCATACCTGTCTATATGTTTTATATATACAAAGGGAGCAAATTGGATTGTATATCCATTAATCCTGGGGTAGGCTGAGCCAAATAGTTTTAATAAGATTTTTGAAAGTAGGATAGAAAATTTACTCATCCAGTGATTGTTCACAAAAACATTATCAAGTTTAGTGTAGGGCTTATCTGTTTATGCATAGGGTATTGGGCTTATCTATTTATGCATAGAGTGCTTTAGTTGCCTTGATACTATTTTATTGATGATTTGTAACTATTTTATTGATTATTTGATACTATTTTCTTTATTATGCATTCTTAGGGACATTGAATCAGGTTTAATGGTTATTAGGTATTCTTGCTATTATTATTTTGTACAACGAGATAGTGAAACAAAATAAGAGGGTCCGCTAAAGACTATGTACTTCTGCTCTTACTGGCAAGGCATATCTCCAAGAACTCCTAGAAGGTTCTAGAACTGCAATGTATAATATGATTAGGATGGACCCAGCCTTTTCAGATCTCTAGTTTCCCACTTCAAAGATACTGGGTTGTTGATGGATAGTAAGCATATAGATGTCGAGGAGAAGCTTGCAATGTTGTTACACATCATTGTACACAACATTTGAAATAGAGCTGTAAACACCAGATTTCAACATTCTGGTGTTACAACTAGTAAAGTCTTCCATGAATATCTTGATGCAATGATGAAATTTTCAAAAGAGATGATAGTGCCTACTAACTTTGCTGAACCAGCAAGGCCAATTAGACATCATAAAAATCTTAGGGAAGGGGTTTTTATAGGAGCTGTAGGAGCACTAGATGGCACACTAATTCCTTCAAGTATTCCAGTAAAGGATCAAACACCTTATAGAGAAAGAGGTGGAGGGATTTACTTCCAGAATGTGATGGCCATATGCGATTTTGACATGTATTTCACATAAGTTGTTGCTGGTTGGGAAGGAGTTGCCCATGATTCTAAGGTTTTGACAAAGACACTGAATAATCTAGCCCACAACCTTCCCATGCCTCTAACTCGTGGTAATGGTCATTCTCTTGTTGTTTATGCTTATCACTCTTTGTATGTCTCTTCATGTTACTTTCTTTGTTTCAGAGTAATATTATCTATGTGATTTTGCTTATGCACAAACAAGAGGTTTCATGACCCCTTACAGAGGTGTTAGGTACTGGTTGAGTGATTATAGGCAAGGACAAAGACCTTGGCCACAAGAGTTGTTTAACCATGCATATGTTAAACTAAGAAATGTAATTAAGAGAAGTTTTGGTGTACTGAAGGCAAGGTTTCCTATTCTCAGATCAATGTTTTCTTAAGACTTTCCCACATAGAGAAACATTATGGTTGCATGCATAACAATTCACAATTATCTAAGAAGAGTTTATCTGAATGATAAACTCTTTGAACGGTTTGAGAGTGATGATGTTGGGTTTGAGGGAAATGAAGAAGAACTGCATGTTGGGGAGTTACCACCTAATGCTATATTATTTGGGCAAGTTGAGCATGTAACAGCTATAACTCAGAGAGATATGTTTACAGCACAATTAGCACTAAGCAATGATAATACCGCTATTGAAGAGTGATTTTGTAATATTTTGTATATTGTAAACAATAATTATTTAACAATGGTTTTGTAATATGTTGTTTATGTTGGGACAACATCTATTTATTAATGACATTTCCTTTTTTGGTATTTGGCATTATTGGTGGAAAATAATATTCAGTTCAATGGTAATTTACAACTGCATTTGTGGGAATGGGGTTACATTAATTTCTCAAAGCTCTAACAATCCAAATATGGCATATTACAAATGCCTTTACGCGGTATTTTCGATATTCTATTTTTTATATTCAATTTTCTATATTATTATTTATTCGTAGTTATTTATTTTATATTTGCATATTTTAGAAGACACCTAGGGATTATGGGTTCTGGTGTTGGGTGGATGAGTTTTTACCTTGTCCTTGTAGATATGGCCTATGTAAGCTACGTTCTGCAACTGGTAGTAAAAAAGGATTTTACTGTTGCCCACTTTTAAAGAGTAGGCATGAGAGAGGTTGCGGTTTCCACAAGTGGTTTGATAAAGTTAATGGTAAATCATCTACTTTCACTCCTACTACCACTGCCACTCCTACCTTTGCTACCTTCATAACTATTGAAGATTTAGAGATTAAGTACAAAATAGAGTTGGCTGTGGCCCAAGCTAAAATGTAAATGATTCAATCCATCACAGAAGACCTAACAAAGATAAATCTAAAGAAGTACTGTGTTTTAAAAGTTGTATGAGTTCTATTTTGTTGAACATGATCTCTTATGTTATGTATGAATTTTTTAAACTTGATTCAAATTGGAGCATCTTTTGGGCTATGTATGAATTTTCTTAACTTCATTACATGTAAGCAAATTTTATTACTGAAAATAATATGATTTTTCCACTTCATATGCCTTTCAGTAGGGTACAACATCCTTTGCACTTTGATTATGTCAAGGATTTGTGGTTTATAGAGCAAGCTCAATATGAGATTGGCACTTATGGCACTGATGAGAGTGACAATCTTAAACTGAGTTCAATCGGGAATATGATGGAGAAAGGCACTCAGGAATTCAAACGGAATGTCTCCCTTAAATGTTTAAGAAACAGATGGTTGTATCTGATGAACAAGTATCAGAATTGTGTAACCCTAAAAAACCAGGCCGGGGAGTATTATAATAAAGTAACTTGTGCATTTAACCTTACTGAACCGGAGTGGGTTGAAATCTTAGAAGTTTTATGAGAAGCAATGAGGCTTAAGCATGATGTGTTGTGACATAGGGAGAAGATAACTTTGTTATTTTTCTAGTTTTATGTAATAAATTTCATGTTTTCTAGTTTTTTAGTTTGAACTCTCTCTATTGCTAGTTTGATGTAATAAATTTGACATGTAAGACAATTTTATTTATGAAATGGTGTTTAATCAAATTTGTTGTTGATAAATGTTTGTTAGTTATTGGAGCATCTATACAAAAATGGATAGATACATTTAATGAATAAATGTTTTTACTTGAATTAGTACTTATTGGTGGGCTAAGACCATAGATTATGTTTATCTAGTGTTCCTAAATATGAGATGTGATTTATGAGTTTGGTTCCTAAATGTGACATTATCATCTGCTTTTAGGGGTTTTGGTTGTGTAGGTTTGATTGTTATATCAATGTATATGGATCCAATGTCATGTTACTATTCATTATTAGTATATTTTTTATTTTGAGATTTTAGCTTCATTGTTCATTTCACTTAGCTTGGATCTTGAGGTTTACCTTTTATGAGTGGTTTTTTTTATAAGTCAATGATCATATATACTACTTGTAAATTAGATTTTTGAGCTCCCACACTATTATTAGATATGGGGGAATAAATATATTTACCTTCCAGGGGCATAAATTTGTTGTTGATAAATGTTTATTAGTTATTGGAGCATCTATACATTCTGAATGGATAGATGCTTTTAATGGATATGTTGTTTAGATTATGTGCTTTTAATAGATATGTTGTTTAGTTTCTGTTAGTTTTTGTTTTGCAAAGGCAAGCTAGGGATAAGTACATATCCATACTTGTCTATGCTTTGTCCATCCATACCTGTCTATCCATCCATCCATACATGTCTATGCTTTGTACATACAAATGGTAAAGCCAATATTTGAGTGATGTGGAGGAAAGGGGTTTCTAGAACTGTGGTTTTTTCTTGGTCTAGTTTGAAGGTGCTCTAGTCTCTCTGATTCATGCTTATTGTAATGTCATTAAGAGAAGAGAGCTCTGGGAAGACTTGGAGACCTTTTCTAATTTGAATTTTGTTGATCATGCTAACATTCTTGAGAGTACTAGGAAGGGGTACAATTTTACTTGGTGCAATGGACAAGCTGGTGTTGACAGGATCCTTTGCTTTCTTAATAGAGGTCTCTTTAACTCAGACAGAGTAGAAAGCTTAAATATTAAGTTGGCTATTAAGGAGTGGAGTAAAACTAATATATCATCTAACAGTGGTCAAATCTCACCTGCATCCCAGCCAACAGTAAATTTAGGGAAAATAATATAAAGAAGTTGTTCAAAGGGAGAAACAATAGCAACAGAGAAGAAAAGGCTAGACATACACTACTACAAACTACAGCACAACAAGAACTTGATAAGATATCTAAACACCAGAAGATAGTAAAGAAGAAAAAGAAGTCAAGCTGAAAAAAAGGAAAAGGTTAGACTGAGCAAGACGTTGCAAGGGAAGGAACACATTAAAAAGGTTTTTGGATGACTAAAGCACTTATCTGAAATGTAACAGTCCCCAATTGTAAAGGGAGGTTAGAACTAGCATTAAAGTTAATAAACTGGCTATTGTGGGGCTGATATAAAATAAAGTAAAGGAAAAATAGAAAAGGTTCATCACTCTATTGCTGCTAGTTGGAGCAGAATTACCAACCATGACTTGGCTATTAATGGGAGAATTCTACTACTATGGGATGCTGAGATTCTGGAGGTGCATCTTGTCTCAAAGACTGCCCAGGTTATTTCAGTCACCATTATAATTAAATCTTCAAAAAAGAATCTGCTTTTGTCATGTGCCTATGCATCTAACAATACAAAAGAGAGGAAAGAATTATGGAATTACCTAAGGGATTTGATGAGCAATGCAGAGATGTTACCCCTAAGATCTCTTATGTGTGATCTATAGTTGAAAGACATGAAATGGAAAGGAGCAAAATAATAGCATCCAATGTTCAAACAAGGTATCTCAAGAACAATCAGCTTTCATCAAGGGAAGAGTAATCTGTTATGTTTTCAGGACTGTTATGTTTTGCTAATGTCAGTAAACTGTTAGTAAACTGTTATGTTTTCAGATGGAATCTACTTAACTTAGATTACTATTAGTAAACTGTTATGTCCATCTATTTTGCTAATGACTTATTAGAACTGTTATGTTATGCTAATGTCCATCTGTAATGTCCATCTGCTTTGTCCATCTGTTTTGCTATGCCCATCTGCCTTTGCACCTGTTTTGCAATGTTCACTGATATGTCCACTGTTATGCCCATTTGTTATGGTCTAACTGTTATGTCCATCTGTATACAGTTTGTTATGTCCATTTATATCGTGTATACAGTCTTGAACATCATTAGATCCACAATGACAAAGTATTATAGAGTATAATGTTATCTTGTATACAGTCTATTATGTCCATTAATATCTTATATACAGTCTGGTATGTCCATTTATATCTTGTATACAAAGAACTGTAGAGTAAAATGACTGCAAGGTTGAACATCATTAGATCCATTTATTTCATGTATACAGTCTCCATCTATCCATCTGTTCCATCTGTCCATCTGTTATCTGCAAGACCATTATATCCAGGGAAATGGACAACAAACTATAGAGTTTAATGCTTATAGAGTGCAATGCTTATGTCCATTTCTTATATAGTATAATGCTTATGTTGTTATGTCTATTTGTTTTTATTGTGTAGTTATGTCGATACCATCAAAGAAAGACGTCTTTTTCCAACAACATCCATCGTTCAGACTTCACTTTATCATGAAATGTCAAACACAGACTGACTTAAATAGAGTGTCTGGAACATCTCTGAATACTATAGCTTGGAGGACAGTAGAAGAAGAGCTCAACAGCATGCAAAATTTCCATGTCTTTAAACAGAAGGAACTGAAGAACCAATGGGATTACATGAAGAAGTAATGGCAAGTTTGGAGAGGGTTGATAAACCAGACTAGCCATGGATATTATCCTGTATCAGGCACCTTTGATTGGCCTGAAGAAGTTTGGGAAAATATCATTGCGGTAAGTTAATGTGAATAATGGCATTACAATTTGATTATATAACAATGAATACTTATGTTTAAACATCTATTTACATGTTTGTCTGCAGGTGAATTCTGAGGCGAAGATGAATAAGACCGCTCCTCTTCAGCATAGAGATTTGCTGAAGAAACTGTTTGATGGTCTATCTGCTACTGGGGATTTTGTATGGTCTTCAGGTATGGCAAGTGTACCATCCTTCACCCAGAAAATAGAGTGTGTTCCTCTACCTCATGATATGAACATTGACGATACACAAGTTCCCCACGCTCGAATTGATTATCCATGGGAAGGTGAGGTCATTCCTTCTTATGATCCCCCTATCAGTCCTAGAAGGGAGCCTACTCCTGGTAGTACTTCTAATACCCCTGTGTCTCAAGTTGGTGTACGAACTCAATCAAAGGGGAAAAGATCAGCTGTGGCAGTTCAACCAGTTGAACCAACGGATTTGGACCAATATTTGATATCTGCATTCACTGCCCAAGGAGCTAGTCATACTTCTGGTAGCAATGACGACACCAGTGCTGAAGTTGTGCAGGTATTGTAGGATATGGTCAGTTCATATAAGATAGATAATGCATCATTTTTCAAGAGTTTGAAGTTCTTGGGAGGATCCAATGAGTACACTTACAGGTTGATGTTTCTCAGGCTTCTTCCAGAGCAGCGTGTTGGTTTCCTTGAAGCCCCTATGTCTTGATCGGAACTTATTTGTTTGCGTATTTGTAATAACTCTTAAGACTGATATTTGCTTATTTGTATTAACTTCAAACCAATGTTTAATCTTTATTAGTTTTTCCTTTCCTGTGTATTTATGTTTGCTATATATACAGGTTTTTTCTATATATGTTCTTTATTATGTATTTGTGTTTGCTATATATACTGGTTCTTTCCTATGTATGTTCTTTTTAATGTATTTCTCTTTACTATATATGCAGGTTCTTTCCTATGTATTTGTGTTTGTTATATATATGTGGTGTTGATCCTGTTGAAGAAAGGGTGGTGGTGGTGGTGGTGGTGGTGGTATGGGTGATGAATAGGTGGGGGTGTTTGCTTATAAGCTGGGAGAGGTATTTTGGCATTTGTCTATTTTAATCAGATCTAACTAGACAAAAAAGCAAACACTCTAAGGCATCCACTCAGATAGTGAACACCACTAAGTGAACTCAGACTCAGACTCATACCTCACTCAGACTCAAAGGCAAAAAAAAAACGGCCCCTTACCCTTTAGCAAATTATTTTAAACCCATTTGGTCCAAACATTGTTACCTTTAGAAACAACTCTCTAAGTGTGTCTCATAACATCAACAATATTCCAAGTTTTTTTGTCTCTGATTCCTAAACCACCTTCAACTTTAGTGTAGCAAACCTCTCTCCAAGCAATTGGAGCAATTCATTTTACCTTACCACTACCTTTCTATCAGAAATTTGAGCATGCCTTGTAGATGTTGTCAATGGTGTATTGAGGTAGCATTAGGGATGTACAACCAAACCTAAAACCCCAGAAACAGACTCGAACCGGTCCGACTCGAGCCGGTTTTGCTTGGTTTTGACATACCCAGTTCCGTTAGGTTCATATAAATGAAAAACCTCTGGTTTGGTTTTAGTTTCTAATATCAAAAGCCGAGTAAAACCCGAACTGAACTGTGATAGGTATAATTGTAAAAAATAAGGAGATCATGTATTTTTTTTTTCTCTTTTTCTCCCTCTCTCCACTATGGTTATTCAAAGCTTTGATTCAATGATATATTAGTACAGTATTGATGATTCATTCAGAGTCGATAGCAGCTGATCTCAATGGCTTGTGTTTGCAATGGTTAAAACCCTCAATTCAAACCTAATTAAAATGAAGAGAGTTCCTCTAATTTATGCTGTTATTGATGGTGAAAATGGGGACCTACTAACATAGATCAAATCATAATGATAACCGATTTTCAGATTTGGTTAGGGATTCGATTATGAAATTTTCCCTCTCCGCTGCAAGCTAAAAAAATAGCACAGAAAATAGCAAACCCGAGTTTCAGATCTGACCCAACCAGTTCGACTCGGTTCCAGCTTGAGTTTTCATAGCATCAGTTCGGTTCCTAGTTCAAAAAAGGTAACCCAATCTATTTGGTTTGATACAGATCCAGGCCAAAAATTGGACAAATCTGACCCGTGTACAGCCCAAGGCAACATGTAGATCGCCATCCAATAAACTGAAACACTTTGGAGCACTAAGAGAATCAGTTGTAGTCGACCATCACCAAAAAAAAAAATCTGAATTGCCAAGCTTTAATCATAGATGTAAGAGCATCTCCAACAGGGTTTGGATTTGGGTTGGGTTTGTCAACTCCAACCCAAACCTAAACTTTTGGCCTCCCAACAACTAAAAAATGAGTGTGGGTTTGTCTACTTGTACCTGTGTCATGGCCTAACTGAATTTGAGGAGCTCAAACTAATAAAAATAAGTTGGACAGACTTTAAAAGCCCGCGCAGGCTTTAAAACACTGCCCGGCATTCAAAAGACCACATGGGCTTACAAACCAATAAACCAACTTTCTTTGTCCTCAATGAAGAAACCTTCAAATTGTCTCCTCACACAAATTGCCTTTCACCTCAATTGCTCCAAAGTCCTAACACAACTGTATCTCTATCTAAAACCATTTTTAGATGATGTGATAAGAGATTTGGTCTTCTTTAACCCTCTCTTTAAAACCCATCTTTCTCTCAATAAAATCCCTATTTTTTTAAGTTTTGATCTTCACTTCAATTTCATCTCACTCGTCATTTTTGAAGAATAACATGTGAAGAAGAAGTTGTTACTATCTTCACCAATAATACCCTAAGCATTTCTCTTCTTATGGGTATAAAAAGACTTGTTTTTTTGGTGATGTTTGCGACCTACTGTTGTAGATTTGATTCTTTAAGGAACCCATATTTTGAAAGATCAAATTGTATTTATGAGAATTACATTAAATTTGGGTGTAGAGGAAGTTTATTTTTGGTGATTTCTTTGAGGGGATCAGAATTTATTTATTTTGGGTATTTTTTGCAGGATCGTTGTGGCAAGAGGTCAAGAGGGAGGAAGAAACTCAAACTTAACACCTAAGCAACTGCTAGAAGGGTTGGATGTGAGTTGGTTTTTTTGGGGCCTGACAGGATGGGCCAACCCTCCCAACCCACACCCACCTGCTCGAGATGATCTAATTGTATTAATAAGCTATTGGCAATCCCTAGGCCTTAGCCTAGTAGATTTTAGAGGCACTCCAAGTTTTATAAAGGGGAGTTTGCCTTCAATGAAACCAATAATAGAGTAGATATCCTCCTTAGGCACAATGTTACAATCATAAAAGTAGAGCTTTGACTTGTGGACATTGACCTCAAGGCTAATAAAGCTAGATAACTCAAGATTGTTGTCAATCACCTTTGTAAATTTTACATCCCCATTAAAGAACACAAGCAGGTCATCTACAAACACAAGGTGGGTAAGCAGAGGGTTTTTAAATTTAGGATGGAGAGTGACCTTTCCTGTATGAGTTTTCTTGTCAAGAATAAGGCCAAAAACTTCCATCATAAGGAATAAAATATATGGTAAAAGGGGATCTCCTTGCCTGAGCCTTCTATTACCCTTCCAAAGTACCATTCACATTAACTGAGAAACTAGGGGTGGTGATAAACAACATAATCCAGCAAATGAACTCCTCAGGGAAGTTTTGAGCTCTTAGTGTATATAACACAACCTCCTACTGATCCAAATCAGAACCTTTCCTAAAATCTATCTTTGCTACCCCTCTCGGCATCCTAGACTCTAGGTGATAATTTCTGACCACTTCATGAGTAATAAGCATGTTCTATGTGATCTGTCTCCCTTCCACAATAGCAGATTGATTATGGCTCACAAGAGGATCAATGACTTTCTTCAATTTAAGAGTGAGAATCTTTGAAATCACTTTGCAAACAATATTACAACAGGCAATAGGTCGGCAGTCACTAAAATTTGTGGGATTGACAACTTTAGGAACCAAAGTAATTGCAGTGGAGTTCACCTCTCTGAGCAAATTTTTCTTGGAGAAGAAGTTAGAGACAGCTTTTGAAAGATTGTGCTTGATAATCTCCCAATTTGCCTTAAAGAAGTAAGCATTAAAACCATCAAGCCCAGGGGCTTTGTTGTTAGCAATAAAAAATAAAGCACTCTTTATTTCTTCCATAGTTACCCTCACTGTAAAATCCCCATGATGCCCTTGATCCACTGTATTTTTGAACCCCAAATCATTGTAGTCATCACTGCATATAGGCTTGACCCCGCTACCTAAAATATTCAATAAATACTCCACTACTCCTTTCCCACCACATAAGGATCAAAGGTAGGATTGCCTTTAACATTATTGATCGTCATAAGAGTGTTTCGTATTTCTCTGTCTCCTTGCTTTTATGGCCTTATGGAAATTAATGTTGTGTTAAAGTCACCTTATTGAAGCCATTAAACTTTAGCCACTTGTCTGAGCATGGCCTCTTCCTTTCTAGAAAGAGCATAATGAGTGTGCAGAGATCTCAGTGAAACATCCATATTTGTATTGGTGTCATTTTGTGCCAGATGTCATAGTGTGTCAAAGTCTGTCCCTTAACTAGAGTTGGACTTGGCACTATCATGTAAGTTGACTTGAGAATGAACATTTTGTATGAGTGAAGTCCCAATGATTTTTTATAAACCATTTTATTAAAAATTTATGAAAAATTAAAATATTTTAATTTTCTTTTCGAATAGAGGGTTCGAACAGGACTATTTAATAACAAGTCTCCAGTTCTCTGTTCGAACTCTCCGTTTGAACTGTTCGAGCAGAGCTCGGATTGAAATTAGTTTTTATTTATTAAAACTTCTTTTTTGGGACTTCTCTCTTTTACTTCTTTCTCTAGGGTTTTTACTCATACCAAAGGGATATTTTTAAGAACAAGATTTCTTAGAGATCAAAGTCAATTATCTTGCTTTTGAGAGTTACACCATACTTCTAAAACACCTAATTTAAGATTTGATTGCTTGTAGGATTCGAGCTTGGGAACTTTGGTACATGATCCAAAGTAAGGCGTTGTAAGAACATAGAACTGATTACAAGAAGACTGATTGAGCGAGGTAACCATAAGACATGATTATCGAGTCTGTAAGTGATTGAATTTTTGTAATATTTTTTCAAATAGTAGATTTTTAGTTGTCGGGCAATTAGACAATGACCTATTTTCTCCTAAGAAAGGTTTCCCACAGGGTTAAATTACTTATCCTTATATATAATTGATTACTTATTGTTAACACTAGATTAACGTATCAACATGACTTAGGGTAGAGTAAGACCATTAATTTCAAGGATTATTGAACCTAACTATTTTGAGCTAAATTAATCAAAATCGATTAATCTCAAGTAGTTAAAATTTTTAATTGGAATCAGAGCTGTTGCGCTTTGAGACTAAACAACCTGAGTATTGATCCTGACTCAATCACTTGAGATTAATAGATTTTGAGAAGTTTGGAGGTCTCGTAAATTATCATTAACTCTTTGATGCCAAAGACTGTTCCTACTGGAAAGTCTGAATGGTTACATTATTACAATCGCTGAGAGAAGATGTCTGGATTGCTATTGAGGATGGATTGATGTACCTCACTGTGATGCAAAGTCCGATGCGTAGTGCTATAATGGTCCATAAACCTAGAAATCAATGGTGTAAAAAAGAATATGACATTGCCAGTTATAACTCTAAGGGTCGTAATGTTATCTTTATGGTTGTAAGTCAAAGTAAGTTTCGACATATCTCTGCTTGAACCACTTCAAAAGAAGCTTGAGATATTTTAGTTCAAACTGATGAAGGCGATGATACAATCAAAGAAAGCAAGCTGCAAATGCTTAGTTCCCAATTTGAGAATATTCAAATGGGTGAGGATGAACCCTTTGATGAGTTTTATACGAGACTAAGTGACATTGCCAACATTAGTACTGTATTAGGAGCAGCCTATTCTGATGCTCAAATTATTTATAAAGTCTTAAGATCATTACCAAAGAGTTTTAGATCCAGACGTGATGCTATCAAGAAAGCTTAAGATCTTAAGAAAATGAAACCAGATACATTGGCTGGAAAGTTACGAACATTTAAACTTGAGATAAAAATAGAAAACCCTGTGAAGAATAAGAGTGTAGCTTTGAATTCCTCAACTTCGTGTTCATCTTCGTCTTCTAAGGGTACCAAAGATGTTGATCACTCATATGTTTCGAATGATGATGAGGGGCTGGATATTAATTTATAAATTGTCTCTATAAGTCAATAGCTTAACAAACTTGTGAAAAATCATCAATTTCAAAGACAAAGACAATTGGTGAATTATAAGTCACAAAATCATGATCAAGTTAAATCGAATAGTCGGTAGCCAAACAATGACACTGTCCTAAGTCAAGTTGAATGTTATAAGTGTCACAAGTTTTGTCATTATGCACACAGTTGTCCCAATAAGAAATTTAGTAATAATAAGGCCATGAATATTATTGTTACTTGGGATGATAGTAATAAAGAAATTGATACTAATAATAATCATCCCCAAGAAAATAGAAATGGCAACTATTGTGCGTATCCTGCTAGAATACATCCTGGTAATGATTATTTTGACCCATTTTAGCTAGAAAACCCTACTGAAAGTTAGAGTAATAATGAAAGTTATGAGCTTGGGTACTCTAAAGTTGTATATTAGGACATTTTTAAAGTGTATTAAACTTGAAAAAGTTAGAAAAACCTTGAAAGATCAATTTAACACACTCATACTATAATTTAAAGAAAAAACCGAAGATGCAATCCTTCATATTGAAAAACTTGAAAGCAAGAAACAAGATCTACTTAACAAAATTAAGCTGCTGCAAAATGAAGGTCATGATGTTGAGGAAGTTAAGTCAACTTTGGATGAACTTGATAAGTCCAAACTTGACTTAGTTGCATCTCAGCAAAAACTTTAGATGTTATGCCATGGTGCAAAGACCCTTGATAAAATACTATATATGGGTAGAACCAAAAGTGGCAAAAGGGGACTTGGATATGGAAATCCTAATTTTAACTTAAAAATCTCTCTAGTAACAAAATTTGTTAGAAAAAACTTATTGCCCAAACATAGTACATTATCAACTACTCATGGTCAGGTTAAGAAGGTTTCTTATAATCCAGTTATCTATTGTCAAGCGTATGGTCGGTAGGATCACGTTTTACCTTATTATAAATTTGTTGTATCCTATCAATCATATGTTCGACCATCCAATTGGCAACAATATAACTCCATGAATTCTTCTAATGTGAAAAATGAGAATATGGCTAGGTGGTTTGCTCAATAAACATCACCACGAAAGGTTATTTGGGTTATTTGGGTGCGTAAGGATAAGTTGACACCTCAGTTAAGATATAACGTTGTACTAGCAGTTATTTGGGATATCGATTTCTACTCCATTGATTAGGTACATCTCTTACCATATGTTCCATTATGTTATTTTCTTCATCTTTTTAGGACGTACGGGTATCATTTGTGTATGTTCTTTGCATCATGGAATTATTAATGTGAAATATTATTACTAGATTAGGATAGTAATTTTTTGTTACAATAATTCAGTAAATAAATTACTTGGATATAATCACTATTCACTTCAGCCAATTGTTCCTTCTCTAAACCAAAAACTAATCGCAATTAAAAACTTTAGGATAACTGCAGAGACTTCGTACCTAAAACTTTGTGAAGATCTAGCCTTTTTTTAGCTTCGAGTGTTGTTTAATAAACTCTTCCCAAAAATTTACTTTTCTTCATTCCTTAATCTCATTATTTTTAATCAATTGTTGAAGGTGACTATAAATTTGAGTTAATATACTAGAATATTCTTTACCCATGATTTGAGAAAAAAAAAAGATCGTACAAAACTGATGAAGAGCTTTTAGGAAGAAAAAAATTGTATACCCTTCTGGCTTTTGTTGATTACCCAAATTTTATCAATTTGTGCCCCTTACGCCTAAATGAGGCCATCATTTGTATTGCCAATCTCCTTTTATCCCATACATTTTAATGATACTTAGGGAGATAATAAGAGGGTATTAGGTTGATGTAGTGCCTATGGTGTCAAAGATATCTCTAAAAGACTATAAGAATGCAAACGAAAAAATTAAAAATATGAAGAGAATCTTCAAGACCTCGTGAGTGTTTCATCAAAATAAATAGAACCATCATGTATAAGGAATTCAGAAGTGAAGAGATAAGAACAAAAAAAAGAGTGGGAAAAGAAAGGAGAATGTAAAATTTTGAGATGTAATGATTGGTGAAAAATGAAGACCCTATTATTCTCAGAATGCCTGCAAAAGACCCATCTCATCATTATCCTGTCCCTAGCCTACATTATAACCTTATCAAAGACATTTCTGATCATGAGTCTAGTGCGGTCAATTTAGTGGAGATAAGAGCGAGGGAGTCTGTGGTAATTAACTCGACACTTTCACAAACAATTATATTCCTTTCCAAGAGATCTTCTAGTCAAATGTGCGTTTACTTCTTGAAATATGAATCTCCATTTCATTTAATCTTGATCATATTTCCATGGAGAGAATAACTAGTAAAGTCTCAGTAATATTCGAGTAACCACCCAAGAGAGGCCTAAGTCGAAATATATTTCCAATAAAGTTATTTACTTGTGATTGTCTATTCAGTTGAAACCCTAGTATCTATTTGACTGAGCACTCACACACACACACCTAGTAATAGCCTTTACTAAGTTTTTGTAGCACCACGGCAATATCGTTATCTATCTTAGATATTTTATGATTAATCAGTTATATGTAATACAATGTGTACAACAGAGTATTTCGCATTGCCTATTTTCCAAGTTTTTTCAGTGTTCGTACACAAAATCCTTTTCTTGGTTCGAACAGAGGGTTCGAACAACTAACCTTCTTTGCATTCTGAGTCTCTCCATTCGAACAGATGGTTTAAACAGTTAAGATGCTATCTATTCTGAGTATCATTGCTTGAACAGAGGGTTCGAACAATTAAGATGTTATCCATTTTGAGTATCTCTATTCGATGAGAAGGTTCAAACAATCAAGGTTCTTTTCATTATGAGTTTATCAGTTCGAATAGATGGTTCAAACAGAGATCACCTATTTCGCATTATTATCTTTTACAACTTTTTTGTATTTTCTTCTTTCTTCTTGGCTTCTCTATCTGCAATGCAATATCCACTCATAAATTCTCCCTCTCTACTTGATCGTTTTTCATTAATTAGGAAATGGCTTAAGTGTGCTTGCAAATCTATCTCGCTTGGGGTTTTAATTCACGATTTTTGAGTTCCCAAATTACCTATATCTTCACGCTTATTATTTTGGCTGATCACGATTGGTACTCCTTGTCTCTCTCTCCCTCTCTCTAGCTTTCTGTGACTGCTTGTTCATGTTTGATGGATGATTGTGATCATTAGTGATTGAATTTTAGTGTTTCATTTTTGCGGTAAATTCTGGTATATGAATAATTCGTTTTGTTGGTGGCCAATTTACTATAGAATTTGTGAAGCTTTTGGTTTGGTGTTTATGGTTTGAGGTTTGGTTTATGTTGTGTTGTTATGATTAGGGATTTACAAAAAATGATTGGGGTTTAGCCTGCAGTGCTTTATAGCGACCCGTATTTTTAACTTGTGTTTGTGAATGTCGTTAATGTACAGTTTATGTTTACTTAACTTGCAACTGCCTTATTGAATCCAAGCTTTTAAAGTTTTTCCCTGTTTTCAATTGAAATTCCAACGTGGAGAGTCTGGAGAAATGTGGCTGCCTCATTCTTATCCAATTCCCTAATACTTCTCTTAAATACCAGCTACGTTAATTCCATATCTTTTCTCCTATTTTCCAGCAATTAAAACCCTATTTTGTTCCTTTATTTCTTCCTGGAAATCAGCCACTTAAATCCTTAATTGTTGCTCTAAACTTGACTATTACAAACTGCTTTTATTACTATCTCTTTGAAATAACACCGCATCCTTTTCTTTTCCTATACCTAGTCGAAGAAGCATTTTTCATCTTCTACAAAACTATTGCGATGTTTTCCGTTATTTTGCAAATAAATTTGGCTCTTTATTGAAATATATCTTGACAACTCTATCCATCCATCAGATATGACATAGTTAGAGAAACTGAGGGCATTTACTATCTTGGAGATTAAGCGTTTAGGGATCGATACATCACAACCTTCTTCCTTCTTCAATCTATCAATGAGGTAAGTGCACTTATCTGTGATTATATACATTGATTTGACCTTAGTAAATCATAGCTTTTAAGCATGTTCTAATTTTTTCAATTGAAAGCATGGCCTTGATCTAATCTGTTACTATTTGGTCCTATCATCGCATCAACAATAATGTAGTCAACATTGTCGTCTTTCTACTGTCTTGAAAATAGATGTGCTTAAGGTTCTTTTAAGTATACAACTGTTGATCTTTTTGAGTTAGGTTATGGTTCTTAATAGGTTAGTATCCTTGTATCCTAATAGCTTGATTATAATTTGGGTTAGAGGATCACTTGGGCATATAAGGTATAAAGAATTTATAGGGATCTTATAATAGGTATGATAGGTTAGTTAGTGTTCTATGGTAACCATGGATTAGCTTTGTTAGGGTTCCATGTCAAATATACTCTATATTGTTATGGATCTTATGTGTAGTTGGATTTAATTTAATTACAAGATCAGGCTACAAGTTTTATGTTTCTTTAAAAGGTAAGTGGTCTTGAATCTCTATAATTCTAAGAACTAAGTAATAGAAGTTGATCATTGTTTAAAGAGCATCATATATGCCTCATGGATTTAGATTCAGTTAGCTTTACTTTATTTCCTTATCTGGTGGTTACTTTAGGATTCTTTAGTCATCTTGTTTCTCCTCAATCATATACCAAGGAGTAGTAGGCTAAGGTAGATCATAGTCTGAATGATATTCTTACCTAATGTTAGGTTTAGGTTTAAGGTTTCGTAAGAGTTGAAGGATAATTATTCAATAGACAAATGTTTTATTATAGTTAAGATTTAACTGTATTGGGGCTGATTAAATGGTAATGTTGTTTATTTAAGACACGGAGATAATTAATTATTATCTTAGTTCTAGGATATCATATGAAATGGGTCTGAACACTAGCTTGGTTTGAGGCAGTACTTATTGGAGGGTTGCAAACAACCATTGGTTGATGATGTAATATAATGGCTGTGATTTGACCACAATTTAACTGTAATGAATTTTATTTGGTTAAATGGGCATGAGTAACTTGGCTTGATATTTGTTGAAACTAGGCATTCGATGTGTTATACTTGTTAGAGTATGTGCTAAGGAGATGGCAAGAGTAGTGTCTTAACCACCATTCTTAGATGATTTCCTTGGTTATCAATTTGTGATAGTTGATCCTAACTTAGATTTCCCATGATTCAGTAGTACGCGACTTAGATTCGCTTTGACGCTTAAGACTTCCTTTTGATATACCACACTTGTTGGGCAGGTTACGATAGATAGATCATTGGATGTTGGAGTTTTACTTTATTTGATAGGGTCCCTACTTGTTATTAAAGTAAGGGTAGATAGATCATTTGGTTATAAGAGCGGTAGATCATTTGATATAGTCTTAAATGCTAATTAGATAGGGGCAGACAGATCATTTGATTCTTCTTGGATTCAAACAACTTCATTTCCATTCCGCTGGGAATCCTCGAGTTAATATAAATAGTAGGGTTATGTAAGCCCCTAAATTATTTCCCCGTTACTTCTCGGCTGCATACTTCACAAGCATCCCGTGGGCTTAGATCCCTGAACGTAAAAATAAATTAGGCTTTTGGACTGTAGCTTAAAATTCCTTGAACACCCTGATCAAGTGCATTACCCGATAATTCCTGGCTCAATAAAAAAAAATTCACCAATCCCTGATTCGATAATAATGGATACATTTCTGTTAATTACCAAAAGGTGCGAGAGTGTTGTCCTCGTGAATTAAAAGTGACCTTGTGTACTTGACTTCCTAATTCATTTACCAATTCAGTCATACCTCTTAGATCATAGTATTAGATTTAGTTTAGGATATCTTGCTAGGATTCTTGTTTTACTTAAACCACCTTCTTTAGAACTCGTAGTTTGGTTGATTTTCTCCTATAATTATATTGGGTACTTCATGTCTCTTGTCATTAATTATCTTGGTCTATTATGTCTTATGACCTTGGATATTTATACTTGTTGGACATTGCTTGCTGACGCCTTGTGCATATATATTTTTCAGGTAAATCGTTGTAGTAGTGATGGTAGTGAGTTGGAGCGAGCTGGACTTGCCAGTTATGGTGTTCTAGTTACCAATGTAGTAATTATGTCTATCTCTATTAGATTTTTTTTTCGCTACATAGTTTCAATGTGTTGTAGATGTATTTACGATTTGTTTAAATTGTAATACATCTTTTGGGGTTCATCTTCAGGATATCGGATGCCGCACCTCATAATTTGTGTTCTTATTAGATTAAAAAAAATTGGGGGCGAGACATGCTTGGGGTGATTAATCGTGTTGTTATGAATGCTAATTGTGCCCAAATTGTTACAAAATTTTGTTGGCTAATTATTTGATACAGGTTATTGAGTTATAGTACTGTTTGTTTGTTGGGGATTGTTTATGTTGATTCATGTGTGTCTGCAGGTGTTGTTTGTTAATTTTGTAAGTGATTGGTGTTTGTTTTGGGGATAGTACGGTGTGGGCGCTGGTGATTGTGATAATTTTATGCATTGGGTTATGGTGATTTTGATGTGACTTTACTCGTTGGGGTGTGATTTGTTGACGATTTCCCAACGTTAATTTGTGTTGATTATTGGGCTTGTGGCTAGTTATCGAATTCATGGATTTTCTTTTTAGTGATTACACAGTGTTGGTTTGTGTTGGTTGTTTGAAAATTATGGTTCACAATTGCAGGACCTACGAGCATACTTGGGTTGATGCAACATATAATGAGGAGTGACATATATGTTTTTTTATGGCTAGGCTTGTTGGAGCATCTCCAGCAGTTGATCAAATGAGTGTGGATTTGGTTTTTCTATCAGCCTACATACTAAATTCAAACTTAAACTCTTCCAGCAGTAAAAAATATGGGTTTAAATTGTTTGCGTGGCACTGTCATAACTTAACTGGATGTGGGGAGCTCATACTCAAAAAAATGAGTTTGGCAGAGTTTAAAACACAGCGCAAACTAAATTACACCGCGCAAATTAAATATTATTTATTGGTGTGAGAGGAGATGAGTAATTGTGGGTGGAGTAAAGAACACCGCGCCGAATAAAGAACACCACACGGATTAAACAATTATTTTTATTCAAAAAAGGCCCGCCACGTCATTAGCAACTGCTGGGAGGCTTGAGTGTGGGTTTAATTTTTTTGGGTCTGACATCGTGGGCCAGATAACCCAACTCACACTCAACTGCTGGAAATGCTCTTATGTATACTGGGATTAGCTTGTTTGTTCATATTCTAACTATATTATGCATCTTTTGTATTTTGATTAGCTGCATCTCTGACAGGTTTAATAATTTCCAAGATTTATATCATTTTGTTATTGATATTTTGTTCAAATATTTCTCCTTGCCTCTTTATTTTCTCCAGATACTATTGCTCATGTATTGCTATCTTTTTATTATCTGTTTGCACAGCTTATCCTTTTGTTCTTCCATGGAAAAAAGGGGGGAAGATGCCCATGATACTGTATACTTGATCTTTTCTCAATTTCTTTAAAAGATATCATGTTCTATTTTTTTTTTATGTGCAGAATATTTAAGGACAGCTGGATAATCCAGTCTGAAGTGTGGAAGAATTCTTTTATTTAAGGCGCGGTTCAGTGAGTCAATCTGTGTCTCTTAGAGTCTGAAATTTTTATTTTTTTCTAGATTGACCCTATGTTAGGGAAGTACAACAGAGTTTGAGTTCGTTTGTATTTGTGTCTTTTTTCATGAAATGAACTAAAGGGGGAGATTGAAACATCCATATTTGTATTAGTACCATTTTGTGCCAAAACTAGTTTATGAGATGTTCTAGTATGTCAAAGTTTATCCCTTGGTTCCTCCTCTTCAGAGATTGCTCGTTGGATAAACTGCAGTAACACTTGGCGTTATCAGATAAGTTAACTTGAGAATTAACATTTGGTATGAGTGAAGTCCCAATGATTTCTTAAAAAAGATTTTATAAACAATTTTATTTGATTTTTTATGAAAAATTGAAATATTCAATTTTTTGTTCGAATAGAGGGTTCGAATAGGACTGTTTAGTAACAAGTTTGCAGTTCTCTGTCCGAACTCTCTGTTCGGGCATAACTTATTTTTATTTATTAAAACTTCTTTTTTGGGACTTTTCTTTTTCAGTTATTTTTTTAGGTTTTTTACTCATACCAAAGTGTGATTTTCAAGAGCAAGATTTCTTAGAGGCCAAAGTCAATTATCTTGTTTTTGAGAGTTATGTCATACTTCTAAAATACTTAATTTGAGATTTGATTACATGAGGGATTCGAGCTTGGGAGCTTTGGTGCGTGATCCAAAGTGAGGCATTGTAAGAACGAAAAATGGATTACAAGAAGATTGATTGCAGCGAGGTAACCATGAGACATGATTATCAAGTTTGTAAGTGATTAAATTGTTGAAATGCCTTTTTAAATAGTGAATTTTTAGTTGTCGTGCGATTTGACAACGACATGTGGGTTTTTCTCATGAGAAAGGTTTCCCACATGGTTAAATTACTTGTACTTGTGCATAATTGATTACTTATTGTTGACACTAGATTAACATATCAACTTGAGTTAGGGCATAGTAAGACTGTTAATTTCAGGGATTATCAGACCTAACTATTTTGACTTAAATTTATCGAAATCGATTAATATCAAGTTGTTAGAAATTTTACTCACTTCCTTCTTATTGAGTGCATTATCCAATGGGGAACACTGGAGTTTAGTTTGAACTTCTTCCAACTTGGTTCTAGCCTCTTCAGCTTTTTGTGAAAGAATATTGTTCTTACTTTTGCTTCGATCTCTAAGCTTCTCTTTGGTGGCAGCCAACTTATTGTAATGACTAGTCATAGGATCCCTACAAAGAATAGTACCCCATGCTTAAGTGACCACCTTCGTGAACCCCTCCTCATGTTGCTAGTAATTATTGAACCTAAAAGGTCTTTTCTTGCTCCCAAAAGGTTGTTGAATGAACTCTCACAATGCAGGGCGAGTGATCAAAATTATCATAGTTAAGATACTCTACTTCAACCAAGTTATAAAGGTCCCCCCCCCCCCCGTCTTCATTAACCAAGATTATGTTCAGCTTGAACACAATTCAATCATTTTCCACTTACTTATTAATCTAGGTAAACTTGGATCCTTTAAATTTGATATCATAGAGTTTAGTTGTATCTAACCAATCATTTTGCTTCCCAACAACCCCATTACTCACAGGTATGTCCCCCATCATCTTAGAATCTCATAGAACTTAATACTTCATAACATTTAAGTAAATCATTACTATGATACCTATAAGTACCCAGAAGTTCAAGTGATTATCACTCTAATTCAATTACTCAATAATGTTATTCAACACCATTACTCAACTATTAGAGTTTTGTTGTATCTAACCAATCCGTATGCTTCCCAATAACCCCATTACTCATAGGTATGTCCCCCATCTTCTCAGAATCTCATAGAACTTAATACTTCATAACATTTAAGTAAATCATTACTATGATACCTATAAGTACCCAGAAGTTCAAGTGATTATCACTCTAATTCAATTACTCAATAATGTTATTCAACACCATTACTCAACTATTAGAGTTTTGTTGTATCTAACCAATACGTATTCTTCCCAATAACCCCATTACTCATAGGTATGTCCCCCATCTTCTCAGAATCTCATAGAACTTAATTCTTCATAACATTGAAGTAAATCATTACTATGATACCTGTAAGAACCCAGAAGTTCAAGTGATTATCACTCTAATTCAATTACTCAACAATGTTATTCAAACATTTAAATCATCAACATAAACAATGTTATATCACTAACACAAGATTTATAGTATTTGCCATAATGTTTTCCTTTAAAACTTATAATAATTTTTGGTGAAAAGAACATGAAGAGAGAGAGAGAGAGATGCAGATGAGACATAAAGAGAAAGAGATAGAAGTAATGGGGAGAGAGAAAGTATAGTATAAAAAAATAGGGTGGGGGTGGGGGGGAAAGAGATTTTCTGTAGAGAAATTAATAAATATAAAATTTTAAGAATAAGAAAACTCTATCCTAACAACCGTTAAATATACAACCAATGAGAGAAAGAGAGTTTGCAAATTTGGACTCTCATAAAATGTGAGAAAAAAGATAAGGTAGCAATCTAAAATAGCTATCCTAACCAAGGTCCTTCTTAAGTATACTTTGATGATGTAAGTTTTACTTGTTGATTGATAGTGCCAAGTCGAACTATAGTTGATCCACCAAACAGTCTTTGATGAGGATAAACTATGGGATAGACTCTTAGGACCTCCCTAAACTGTTTTTGGCACAAATCTAAACCAATCCAACTATGAATGTTTCAAAGAGATAAAGTGGCAATCTACAATTAATGGTTTCACCAACAATACAATAGCAGAATAACTATCAATAGTTTTGGCACGAAATTAAACCAATCCAACTATAGAGGTTTCAAAGAGATAAGGTCGCAATCTACAATGGGTTCTATCTACAATACAATAGATATCAATAGTTTTGGTACGAAATTAAACCAATCCAGCTATGAATGTTTAAAAGAGATAAGGTCGCAATCTACAATACAATATTTATCCTAGCCACAGCTTCAAAGAATATGCAGCAGCTAGGTAAAGGATGACATGGCAAGGTGAAGTCACCAATTCACCTTGTTTCAAATCTACCCATAATAGCTAGGTGAATTGGCTAACGTGTCCACCCAAAATCTACCTTGAGGGTAGATTTTTACTTTATTGATGTCTCACAGTTCTGAACTGCGTAAAGGTTATAAACCAATTATATGATGACATTTGCCAGGATTGAAGTGGCTCTCATGCCCCGAAGTTCTGAACTGCGGGGCATATATACGCTTATGATGGAGACAAGTGGACGGTTATGCTTTAAATTTTAGCAACGGCTACATCATTCCCCGAAGATCAAAACTGTGGGGCAAAGCCTATTAAAATGAGAAGCTTAACACTCCTCTTCCCTTAGTTTATAAAAAAACTTTATCAAGTTCCTACTTCTACCATGTCATCCTCAAACTCCGAATCTAATTCTCAAAACCACTCATAATTCTCTAATACCAACCAATAAGGGAACTTCTTTCTTACTCAATCAGGCACATTTGATTTGTCATAAATGCCTAACCCTTTCCCAATATCGCGATCACCATATTCGATAACTATTTACACCAGCCGACATTCATTTTAAATCTCAATTTGACCCCTAAAGAACCAATTATAGCCCTCATTACCAATCCCAAGGATATTACCCGCAATTTGATCATCATACGGGCTCGTACTCTCAACTGGTAAATTCATATTTCTTATCTCAAATTGATTTCGTCGGTGGAAGTTTGAGTACCATGCCAATGAGAAGTACATGGGGCTTAAATGATTTAAACCTCAATACATTACCGATTGTAGCTCCGGTTGTCACGAGAAGTAATGCGTGCAGAAAGAAAAAGCCTAAAAGAAAGACGACAGTGACACCTATTATAGTTGAGGATGGAGTTTGAAGTTGATGTTAATAAAGAAAGATACAATAACTTAAAAAATTAGACGTCCGATGACTTCGTGAATCTCGCATGCACTTGTTCCCAAGTGTATCAAAACCTCGATACCACGAATAACCAAAAAGCCACTACATTTTGGTTCAAGGAGTATGACCAATTTAACTCGTTCTATAATGACCAATCGATGTGGCTATCATATAACGGTGTCAATTGCGCGTATAAGAGGGAGGGATCAATAAGGATCTTGAAAGCTAATATTTTACTGGCATTGGATCGGGCGACGTAGTAAGCATTTAATTTTTTTTTCCCATTTCATTAATTTTGTTAGGTTAATCGTACTCATAAGAATTGAAACTTCATTTGTAGCTTGGTATGGCATACGAGACCTTTGATAAATTATACAATAAATCATTACAATTTCAAGAGGCTTACAAAGTTTTGGAAAAATGCCCAAACTGGTCACAAATTCATCACATCGCACAAGCACATCCGCAACGTCGTTAGGAATTCAAATTTTAGCGATAGCCCGAGCAACTCTACCAACACCAAACCCTCTATACCTACTTCTACCACTTCAAATATTTTAATTCCAAATGATTCAACCTACATGGATATATTTTTATATATGCTTGTGGAGAAAATTGACTAGACAGTCAAAAAAAATATAAGGAAAAAAAAGTGGCAAAGTCAAATGTAAGTTATTGGGGGAAGAAGATTTTTGAAACAACGACAAGCATGATAAAGGCATGGAATGAGAGAAACGAGAAGAAGAAAGACGAAAAGAAAGTTAGAGCTAGAACACGAGAGGAACAAAAGTTGGCTAGAGAGGCAGAGATTCAAAGGAGGCGTGAAGTAGAGCTAGTTAGAATGCGTACCATATCCAAAGATCTTACGATGTAACCGCTTCTAAAATCACTGTTAGATATTTTTTATACCTGGTATATTATCCTACCCACCCAGTAAGATAATTTTTCCATTACCAATGCATACAATCAAAACTATCTAACATCCACGGGAAGCCTCGCGATCCATTAACTTCTAACAACCTTAATATGTCGCTTTCATTGGGAGATCTAATTGTTTGCAAGAAAATTTAAAACTTAAATTACCTATAGACTCCTAAATTTGAACATAATCATCTTGGGCGTCTGCGTTCGTATAGTAACATAACATGCAAAATGTGCACGTTATCTTTTGGTACGCCGATAAGCCCATCGTTTTAGCAACATTTTCTTTTTGAACAAAATAGGCGTTCGAAGAAACAACTTGATAATAAATACGTTGATGCACACCTTCACTCATACGAAATCGGCGACGAAATGGGTACCTTTGAAGACTGGGTTGGTACCAATATAATTCCTATTAAGGCTAAACTCACCCAATGCATGATCACACCCTTTCCGCTTGTCAATCCTTCCCATTTAACTACGCCCCCCTCCTCCTGCTTCCGTGATGATTTCATTTTTTACTCTTGTTCTTTCGCTTCTCCCATCTCAATGAGAACATTGCTATACTCATGCATCATCATAATTTGATGTTAGAAGATCTTATTGATTTTGAACAAGGAGGAAGACGATGATGCCAATGATGAGAGTGATAGGTCTAACATAATTAAACTAAATTAATAACTAAAGAAGATAGTAGAGTGTAGAAAATTAAGATAATAGAATAGAGTGTAGAAGATTAAGATAATAGAGTGTCCAAGATGAATGGTATTTATAGATGAAAAAAACTAGCAGTTGAGCTTCTTGTCAAACAAGTTTGGCAAAAAAACTAGTCGCTGCCATTTTTAGATTTTGTGGCTAACAATAAGGGATATCTTTCCTTCTCGAATGGAACAGCTTGTACATGTAAGAGATTTGTCTACAATACTAGTGCTGCTACTTAGTAAAGGGAGGGGGATATAGTTATTATGGTAGCAAGCTTGGAGATTGCATCATTGCTTCTTGTCGGTGGCAGAACTGTACATTCAAGATTCGAGATACCAATAAATGTGTTGGAAAATTTAAAGTGTGGATTTACTAAGCAATCTATTTATGCAGAGTTGTTTAGGGAAGCCAAACTAATTATATGGGATGAAGTTTCGATGTAACATAAATATTGTGTTGAGGCAATGGAATGAACGTTACGAGACATGCGTGATGATAGTTGACCATTTGGTGGAGTTGTAGTTGTCCTTGGTATAGATTTTTGTCAAATACTACCAGCGGTACCTAAAGGTGCCCATGAGAAAATTGTTGCCGCATCGTTAAGACGATCGTTGCTATGGAGATATGTACAGGTTTTGTCATTGTTTGATAACATGCATCTTGATTATACAAACACTGATAATGCATGATTCGTAGATTATTTGATGGAGGTAATAATTCTTATTAATTCCTTAAAATTATTTATTCATGCGTTAGTTCAGTAATTTAAATATTAACATTATTTTGTTACTTCCAAAATTTAATAGATCGGAAGTAACCCCAAATAAAATATTTAGTTGCATTCAATAATTTAGAATTGCGCAACTGTTTACGGCCTTATACTTTCGATATGCCCCAACGTGATTGAACCATACGAAAGATAGCAAGGTTTTCTAACTAAGAGAACATTTTTTTCTACAAGAAATGATGATGTCAACGATATCTATGACGAGGTTTTGAATATGCTTCCAGGATAAACAATAACGTCTTTAGCTACAAATAAAATTGAGAAATATGAGTCAGCTGATCGTACGTATAATGATCGTTATCCAAGTAAGTTCATGAATAGCCTCGACCCTCATGGTTTGCCACCGTTCAAGCTAAAACTGAAAGTAGGATGTCCAATAATTTTACTTAGAAATCTTCCTCCAAAAGATGGACTCTGCAATCACTACAAGAAAAAACGCATATAATAGCATTCGAAAAATGCTTCGAAAAGCTACGATAGCATTATTCGTCCGCTGTATAAAGCAATTATATCCTTTATATAATAACATTTTTTTTGTACACTATAAAGGCATAACATTTGTGAATGCTATTGGAAAACTTTTGAATAACATTTTTTGAATGTTATTATTGGTCTAATATAGCATTTAGATAATGTTATCATTACTTTACTAAACATAGCCTTTGTAGAACACTATTGTAGTTGTTTTGAGTGCTTTTTCTAAATGTCATTATTCCATTAAGATAACATTTATGAATGCCGTGATTTAATTACCCTTTTTTATAGATAATTCGACATAATCATGTAACAATGATCTTCTTATAGGAACTATATGGAATCCTGATGGATTCGAACCATCATCCTCTCAATCTTTGAGCACTCTTGCCATTTAGAGCTTATGGATCTATCGACACATAAACACAACTTACAACAATGTAAACAGATAACCACATATAGCCATACAAAATAGGCTAATAATTATAAACAAACCACTAATAATTTCATTCAAAAATCATAAACAAAACAATATTTCATGTCAACGATGCTCTGTAATTTTATCATTTTAGCAAGTATAAAAAGTTGTATTGTATGTTGCTACTTCAAGACAATACAATAATAAATGACTCGTATTAATAAAGCAATAAGGACTCACAAAAGGTCGAGCTAGCAAAGTCCAAGAGTACGTCAGATATATTCGACCAAGGGAAAAAATGTATACTGAAAAATTTGACATTATCTATCTGGCAAGTAAAATGTAAAAATCACCTAAGAGAGTAGGCACTAACTTCATAGAAGTGATGTATATGGTATCCCAAACATCAAACGCACATAAACATAGACATATACTCTTATATATTATTACTTTAATTATAATGCACACTATCCCACAACCTGAGAGTGGACCATTCCTAAAGGCGCTTGCACAGAAGGAGGGGACAAAACAGCAGGTGATGCATCACAAAGCCTCGAAGAATATCACCCTCTTGAGTAGTAAACCCGAGGGAAGTAAGCATAGAAGGCCAACACTATTGTGTGATAATACGAATGGATCTACAACATTCTTGACCTATATAGCCTTCTCCATTGAGAAAGAAGAGAAAAATCTCATTGGTGCATCATTTTATCCCAAATAAGGCATTCCAACAATCTCCAAACCCGCCTCCTTCTTCTGTGTTGAGTCTTGCTGCAAGGTTGTGACCTGGCTTAATGTTCATCATCTCTCGCGCTACTGCGATAGTGGCATATCCCATCAGATATGAAAGTGATAAATGAAGTACCAACTTGTTTAAAGCCATGACTTACTACTATTGTAATGTTCTAAAGAGGTAGAGACTAGAGAAAAGAAGGAGAGATGGTATGAGTTTTAGAGGGGGGGAAGGTTTGGTTTATATAGAGGTAAAAATACGCTCTATTTTTTATGAGGGGATGAGAGTGCTACGAATATTCACATCAATCATAATTATTACAAAATTAGTAGGCTAGTTAATGGTATTACTATCATGAACATACATTTAAGTATGAATATATAACTGATGTGAGGAGAACAATTCAACTTCTGGCAGTCATCAAATTTAAGTCTGCACTATCATACATTAATTATATACTAATAGGTTGTGGGGTCGCCTCCACGCACGGACGTCGGACTATTTCCACCCATTTTACCTGGATACTCTCTATTTTAGTTATTATGTTTTATTCTATTTAATAATTCCTATTAGAAGTCGATTAGGGTTTTCTATTCTAAATTGTGTTTCCTAATTGCTTTCTAATTATGACGAGCCTCTTTATGCCTATAAAATAAAAGCTCATCTAGCTTTATTTCTTATGTTAGTTTTAGTGAGAGAAAGGCTTAGCCTTAGGCTGAGTTTTGGAGAAAAATGCATAGCTAATGTAGAGAGATCTAGTTTATTTTTAGTTTTTATTTCAATCAAAATAGTTTATTTTTCATTACTAGCTTCCACGTTAATAGTTTTTTATCAATTGGTATCAGAGCGAGATTTATTCCACAGGGTTTTTATTATTTTGGGAAATCAAAGATGGTAGGTAGTAAGAAGAAAATAGGATCTCGTCAACCAACTCAAGGAGATCGGTTACATAACCAAGGGGAGAAGATGGAGGAGTTTAGAATCATGATGGAGAATTCACTACAAGAGCTCAAGGCGCAGTCAAAACAAACTAATCGAATCATATACTCCATCTTAAAAGCGATCAGCACTAAAACTACTAATATTCAGATTATGGAGATTGAAGTAGGTAATGTGACGAAGGATTCGATTTTGATCGATGGAGTTAACTTGAAGGTGAACCACCATGAAGAAGCAACGGAAAGAGAGGCCCACTGTTTGATGAATAACGTAGGTGGGGAAGATGGAAACGTATTGAAGATTTTGCAGTCAAAATCCCACAAAGAGGTTGCAATTTTAATGTCTAAAATTTACCCGATTGACGCCTCCAATAATGAAGAAGTTTAACCAAGGAATACCATTACCCCATCAATAGACAGAAGAGGGAAAGATGTTACAAGAAATCACGACGACGAGAAAGTAGTTATAGTATTTGTGGATCCGTATTAGGAGCGTTAGATTTCTAAATTTTAGCAACTAGAAGTGCATCATATGGTGTCTTCAACTTTTTTTTCTAATTAAGGGATGTAGTTTTGAAAAAGATGTAGTACTCCCTCTATTGGGTATTTCTACAAGTTACGAAAAACTTCATGGGCATTTTCCAGATTATATAAGTGTACTGTTCCGATTTGAGATTGATGTTTTGAAATTTTTTATGAAAGAGTTTATGGTCGAACTCTTCAAAGAAGGGGAGAGTTGATAGCAATCATGGCAAAGTCAGCCACGTGCTTAATCTACTCCGTCGTGGGTCCCCTAGTCTACCTCTTCGTGAGACCTCTTTTATATTTTCTAGTAGATCTAAATATTGTATTTTTGAGTTTTAGATATGTTTCCTATTAATTAGGATTGAGGCTAAGGTTAGTTGGAGTTTGAGAGAAAACCCTAGTTAATGGGTATTAATTTATCAATAAAGTAGGTTTACCTTTCTGTTAAGTCAATTATTAATGTGGGATTATGGGTTTTGATTATATTCACCCACCCCTTTGTTACACTTTGTTTGGCTTTGCCTTATAAAATTTTCTTCTTATTGAGAAAAAAAAAGTACTTTCGCTAAGTTGTTTCTATCAATTGGTATCAGAGTAAGATTCATTCCATGGCTAAGAGATGAAAAATTCTAGATTTACGATGTATGTTCAAGCTATTGTGTGAATCGTAGAGATTGAGGTGGGTATGAGGGAAAGAGGATCCATTGATTTCGATGGAGGAAACTCGAGTATGATCCAACACAATGAATCAACAGAGAAAGAGGCTTAACGGATGATTAGTGTTGTGAGTGGAGAAGGTGATGTTACGTTGGGAAGTTAGCGAACAAAATCACATAATGAGGTTGTAGTTTTGGGGCGCGAAACATACCCTATTGAAGTTTTTAATCATAATGATATTCAGCCTAAGAAAACCCAAATCGTACCAACCCCGTTACCACACTTTACCAATCGAAGAAGGGAATTAGAGAGGACCCCGGATCTGCAATATCAACCTTTGATAATAAAAAATGGTGACAGCGTCGAGCGCGAAGGAGAGAGAAATGTCCCCGCTGGTCGTCAAGTCAGGTCCAGCACCGGCAACAGGAAGAAAGGCATCTCTGTAAGCCATGCCAGTGTCACCCTCGTCGACAGCAGTGGGAGAGGTGACCTCGAGGGCCACCATCGAGGTACCCATACTGGTAGCAGCAAGAGAGGGAATTGGAGAACCCATAATGGTGACGCCAATGATCGCGGGGGATGGAAAAGGCTCCGAGGTCGATAGAGTTCACAAAATCAAACCAATGTTGGGGATGATCAGTGATGAGGAGCCACGTGCCTCATACGTGCTTACAATTTTGAACTCAGTCTCAAAGTGGAGGAACCACATCCAGGCTTAAGCAAACCCAATTGGGGCCAAGAACCCAGGCCCAGTTCAACACAAAATAGGCATGAGCATCCTTCACATGATATGGGCCCGGACTCAAGCAAACCAAAGTGGAGTTATGAGCTCAGGCCCGAGCTCAAGCTTCACAAGAACAAATACAATACCAATAGCAACAAGTATTGTCACTGCTTCGACCACAAATCCGGTGACACGACGACAAGTATGCTACTAGAAATCCTGGCTGCTGAAAAAAAAAACACAAGTGTTGATCCATTTTGGCAAGAGATGGAGGCTTGTGCAAGTACGGGGGTAAATAGAATTTTGTGTAATCTGCATAATGTTACCAATAGGGTTTTTGGCAAAGTATTTTGTTCCGTATGCAAAGTTATTAGGTACCGGAAGTACCATAGACGAATTAGCAATTGTCCTCTTTTTAGATGTACCTCTTTTGAGTTTAGAATCTTGTTTTATTATGCAACCAGAGTTATGTTACGAGAATGAAAGTTATTAGGAGACATCTCCTTATTTTAATACAAATCAAATAAACTAATTAGAAATAACTAAAATAGAAAGAGTGGTCCTGAGAGGCTGAGAGATGATCGCCTACGTAGGAATTATGATGACCATTTGACCTATCAACTCTCCCCGTCTTTGAAAATTTTGTCCATGAATTTTGAAGATAGAATGAATAACCCTTAGCATAGGACAACTACAAATCCTCCCACAATACTTTTTGTACCCATTTGGTTTACCTGCAAATAAAGAAACTATTATTGTGCCAAAAATACCGTGTTTGGCTCCGAGAATAAGACGAGTCTGAATCTGTCCACCATACTTTCTGTACCAGCTGACTCTGCCTATAAAAATAGAAAGTGTTATCGTATTGAAAACCTTATGAGTTATCAAAATCCCCAAAAGTCATTTTATTATCCTATGTGGACGATCTTCAAACTCTATCAAAAGCAGATCAGGGGGTACCCAAGTCAACCAGCGTATCCGATGTCCTTCTTACAGGGGTTGTAAAGTTATTGGTGTACTATGTTCCATATAATCACCTACTCCTATTCCTCTATAAATTCTCTGTAATTCTGGATTAATGACAATGGGTTGAGACTGAACCAAAGATACCCACACATGTCCAGCATATGTTTCATATGTATGAATCATAGTGTTAAATGGGTACAATGCACCATGTATCACTGGAACAATCTCTCTTATGTCTTCCTCATCGTGAACCTGCAATTCTCCTTCTCCTTTCTCCCTATCAGAATTAGTCCCGCTCTTTCTCGCAAAACCAGAAATCTCTATAATTGGGTTTTGTATACCGGCTTTATTTACGGTCAAAGCTTTGATTACGGTGGAAGAGCTTAATTTCGAGACTGTAAAATTTGTCATACCTGTCGGTGCAGTTACCGGAGCTCCAATTTGGTTGCTTCATGCCCAAGAGATGGTGGTTGCCTTCATTATTATTAGTGGGCTACCCAGAGTAATGGCGGAAGGAGGGACACCATGAGTTGTTGTTGTGGCAAGAAGAAGAGTAGTTAAACTTGGGTCTGGACTCATATTGGGTTAATCTAGGCATGGGTTCGTTGACCCAATAGGGCCTTCTCGAGCCTGGGCTCGAATCTTCTACAGCGGGCTTGGGCTTGGATGTTACTGGGGAGTAAGAAGCACGTGTGTAGCATGACATTACCTAAAGGCATGCCATGACGACAAGTATGTTACTATAAATCTAGGTTACTGAAAAGAGGGCAAGTGTTGATCCCTTTTGGCAAGAGATGGAGGCTCGTGCAAGTATAAAGGTAAATAGATTTTTGGGGAATCTACATAATGTTACCAACAGGGCTTTTTGCGATGTATTTTGTTTCACATGCAGAGTTATTGGATACGACAAGTACTGTAGACAGATTGGCAATCGTCCTCTTTTCGGGGGTACCGCTTTCGAGTTTAAGATCTTGTTTAATTATGCAACTATTGTTAATGGGTATGGAAAGTATTGTGAAAGAATTTGAGGCTGTCGTATGCTCAGAGTTACTCATTCTGTCTTAAAAATTCGTGGACAAATTTTTCTAAGATGGAGAGAATTGATAGGTTGTGGGGTCGTCACCACGCACGCACGTCGGGTTGTTTCCACGCATTTCACCTGTCCACTTTCTATTTTAGTAATTATATTTTATTCTATTTCAATCCACAATCTAATTAGAGATTGTCATTATCGAAGAATTAATAATAAGAATACAGTTTGGTGGGTAAAACTTCCCAAAAATAGCTTTAATTGCTCAAAATTAATTACAATGAATTCCACTTTTGATCTCTCTCTGGATCTTTGGATCCCTTTTTTACATTGCCTAGCCTTTCTTTCTTAAAGGTTACAAGTTTCCTAGTTACAACATATGACAAAACTGCCCTTCAAACGACCTAAAAATATGATAAGTCGCGGCTCTATTTGAATAGAATAATTCTCTATTCAAACATAAGACTCAGAACAGTGTGTAGTATATTCAAATAGACTTCTTAGAACTGGGTCTATTCAAATAGACTCAAAAATCTATTCGAATAGGCTACTCATAACAGTCTCTGTTCGAATAGAACATTTTCACTAATCGAACAGAAGACTCAAAACTTGTTCTGCTCGAATTGAACTTTTTTTCTTTATTCGATCAAACTTTACAATTTGTTTTCATCTAAGGGGTTTAATGTCTAAACCCTCTTGGATCATATTTGGTAATTCCTACTAGGAGCCAGATTAGGGTTTTCTATTCTAAATTGTGTTTTCTAATTGATTTCTAATTGAGATGAGCATCCTTATGCCTATAAAAGGAGAGCTTCTCTAGCATTATTTTTTATGTTAGTTTTAGTGAGAGAAAGACTTAGCCTTAGACATTCAGGTAAAGTTTTAGAGATAAATTCATAGCTAAGGTAGAGATATCTAGATTATTTTCAATTTTTAATTCAGCTGATTTTGACTTAAGTCTTGATGTTTATATTGATATTAGACTTAAGTCCTGCTGTTTGGTAAACACAACAATCTTAGTCCTCAATTTGCATTTTTATCCAGGTCAACTGCAGTTGACCCAGTTAAAATCGGGTGGTTGTTTTGCAAAGACTAAAATACCCTTGTGTTCAACATGTGCAAATCACGTGAGATGTTTAAACTTCAAATTTGTTGGCACGTGTCATTCATCCGTCGGTTCTTAACCAAACTTAAAAATTGAATTGTCCGCTTACTACATGGTAAGTATCTCGAGTCTGCGGTTTATCTTTTGATTTTTTTTTAATTTAAATTCTAAAAGGGCAAAGTTGTCTTTAACATCTGTTGATTAGAGTCAACTGCAGTTGACTTGGGTCAAACTGAAAATTAAGAACTAAAATTGTTCTGTTGCTAAATTGTAAGACTTAAGTCTAATATCCGATTAAACATCAGGACTTAAGTCAAAAAAACCCTTCTTAATTCAATCAAAGTAGTTCGCTTTTTCATTAATCGTTTCTGCGTTAATAGTTTTCTATCATAAATAGTTCAACCAAAAAATATACAAATTGCAACTAATAGAAGAAAAAATAACTCAAAATATAGCTTAGAAGTCAGCAGCAGAAAGGCTTCTCTAAAACATAAGTCTAAATAATATGGTTTAAACAAGGCTTGCACTTGCACGAACTCTTAACATGCACATATGTTCTCTTACTTCTCTCAATTACCTCCTTTAAGATTAGAACCACCATAATGTATTATAAACAGCTCAACCTACAATTGCAAGCATTTTTCTTTTCATTTCAACGACAACACGGAAATTACAGTGGCTTATTCAGCATCTCGGACTCATGCTTCATCTTCGAACTACATACAAACTTTCGACCTCATCAACAGAGCATGTGGAACATTTATAGCATGATCATAATCAAGACATTAGCATAAGGAATAGAATAAGTTTCACAACCAACACCACTCGCCCATAATTCTTCTCCTACTCTTGGTTGAGAGTTGTTTTGTAATAAGCTTATTTTGCATTTCATACTCATACTTCATCCTCAAACTCATCAACATACATGGAACACTACTAAAGATAGATTTGGCATTCAGTCATCACTATTTGACCTCTACATTAATAGTTTGAGTCAACAGACACAGCATCGTCAATGAAGCTGTTATAGGACAAGCAGGTTTAGCCCATTACACAATCTGGTCAAAGAATACCTAACATATATTTTGTAACGTCCATCATCAAGAATCTTAAATGGTCATCAAACAATCATATTTTAAGACCTATAAATAGGACAAGAGAATTCTAGATGAGGGACGGAGGAATCCTCACTTTAACATTCCTCGGATTCAGAACACTCGTCGTAATAAGCTAGCAATCTCAATAATATCATCCCCTCGTTCTCAAAATCCTTAAGAGAGGTTATGGTTTCTTGCCTATTTAAAGGTTTTACTCACTAAATTGTCTTGCTAGATATTATTTATTGCTCTTAAGCGTTCTAAACACATCTGGTGTAAAGGCTAAGTCTGATTCTCAGAATTAGGCTATTACATTTGGCATCATCTGTGGGAACTAAAGTTCTTAAATTCATCATCTCAAAAACCGCTGATTATCATTTCTCAAGATGGCACTTCCAGATCAGATCATGTCGGTTACTCCAGTATATGAAAATGTCGCCATAGAAGAGCTAAAGGGTAATTTAAACTCCGAAATAGAAAGACGTGCCACCCGGGAGCAACAACTAGCAAGTGTACAAGATACGTTGAAGGTTCTGCAGTATCAGCAGATCACCACCCAGAAGAACAAAGGCGTAACCCTAGAAGGATCGTAAATTTCTGTTCATGATAGAATTGGACCTCTACCAAAATGTAATAACTTAGAAGGTATACTTCGATCCAACCATTATCAGCGAAAAATTAAACCTATCCCGATCCAGGAAGTCCACCAAGAAGTAGATGGCGGCCTTGCAAGAGTCAGACAAACTGAGCATCCACCTCGAAGAGTTTGAGTTGCAGTGAAAGATCGTCTAAGTGAGGGCAGTGGCGACTATAATCCTGGAGAAGGACGCGTCGCACATCCAGCCACAATAGCTCGATAATATGTGACTCATGAACATGTTGAAAGTGAATCAAAGAACTACTCGAAGCTCAGACTTAGAGCACTAAAGGAATCCACAGCAGATTACGGAAGAGCCCGATCGCACAGGAGCAACTGGATGGCGAGGTCCCAACCGGATTCCATACTCTGAAGATTTAAAAATAAAAAAGGACTAATCTAGTGGAGTACGTATAAGAGTTCCAGGATGTTTTAGGCTTACATTCAACATCTAATCATATTCAATGCTAGCTATTTCCCACTAATTTATCGGGTAAACCCCTGCAATGGTTCCACACGCTACCTGAAAGGTCAATTACAGCTTCCGAGCAATTGCGCAAAATCTTCGTCAATAATGGTGTCCGACAGATGGAAAAATCAAAAATTAACATTGACAACTAGAGATCAATCCACAGGCCAAGATTTCAACCGTGCTGCTGATCATGGAGGAGATATGAAGCGAACAAAATCTAATGATGAACAACCTTGGAAGGGTAGTAACTTGCCAAAACCATGTCTTCCCAAGATGAATGTAACCATAGCCAGTATTTATCCAATACTTCATAAGGATAAGATTTTTCGCAATGCACAGTATCTCTAACCCATTGAGAACAAACCTTATTGTATTCACCACAAAGTCTGACATTTTGAGACAGAATACTGCTCTGCCTTACAATTACTGTTAGAATATATTTTTGCAGATGAACGAATGTATGTATACATTGTAGACGTGGAGAATTATAAGAATGGGATTTACAGACTTCATACAGAAGTCGTGCGAGTCGATAAACCAGAAGTGGAGAAGCATTTGTACCATATCCAGCTCAGTCACTTCATTGAGATTCAGACTATCAGCCAATCAAACAGAAGCAAAAGACGCCATATCGGCCAATGTCATGACCTGTCCATGAATGATAAAGAAGCTCGTTTACTTCCCGTATCCAACTCCCAACGTACAAGAATTTTATTCGGTGACTGTGATGTTCGTCATGTCAACTTTCCTCACCATGACGCTTTGATGATCATGTTAAAAATGAGAAATATTGTACTGCACACAATGATGATAGATACTGGTAGTAGTATTGAACCACTTTTTTAAAGCACGATTGATATGATGGGATTGGCTGACAAGGTACAGCCCAGTGACATTGATATCTGCGGATTTAACGACTCTAAAGAAGAACGTGTAGGAAAGATTATATTCCTATTACGGAAGGACCAACAACAATTGACGTTGTATTTTATGTTATGAATGTAAAATCTCATTATTTAGGAATAATGGGACGATGTTGGTTACACAATATACGAGTTATTCCATCAACCTATCATTTGGCACTGCGATTTGAATAGAATGGTGACATTTATGAAATCAAAGGAAGTCGGAAGCTAGCTCGGGCATGTAAAAATTATGTTGCTATCGTACCAGAACCATCAAAGCCACAGCTCGCATAGCAATTATAGAAAACAATAGAGAATGTTAACGAAAACTTCACAGTAAACTCTACAAAAAGCCAGCTGCCAGGTGCAGAAATCATAGAATACGTAAAAATTAGTGAGGACAAGCGAGGAACATACATTGGCACTCTTTTACCCACAGCAGAATGAGACGCTCTTATTCAGTTCCTAAAAGATAATAGTGATGTTTTTACTTGGTCTTTTCACGAAATATCGGGCATTGATCCCAATTTGGCCTACCATAAGCTGAATTTAAAAGAAAAAGCTGAAGCCGTCAAACAAAAGTAGAGAACTTTAACACCAAGACTCCGAGAAGAAGCTAATAAATAAATCGATAAACTCATTGAAGTAGGTTTTATCCGAAATGCCAATTATCCAGAATTGATCATAAACATTGTAGAAATACCAAAGAAGAACGGCATGATCAGAGTGTACGCGGATTTTACGGACCACAATAAGCATACTCCAAAGGATAGTTTTTCACTTCCTGTCATAAACCATCTGCTCTATTCTACTACAGGACACGAACTCTTATCCATGATGGATATAACATCAGGGTACAATTAGATACCTCTGCTACCCGACGATGAAGAGAAAACAACTTTTGTTACAGAGCATGGCTTATACTGCTATAAGGTTATTCCTTTCGGTCTCAAGAATACTGGAGCTACTTATCAAAGATTGATGACACAGATATTCAAAGATCACCCCAGAAAAATGATGGAAGTCTACATTGATGATATTATGTGTAAAAGTATTAAAAAGGAGAACCATATTGTAGATTTACACAACTTTCAAAATTTACCATTTCTACAAGATGAAACTCAATCCTGATAAGTACCAGTTTGAGGTTCAATCAGGCAAATTCTTGAGACATTTGATTAGCAAGCGAGGCATAGAAGCTGATCCAGATCGTATTCGCGCACTGCTGTCTATGCCTCCTCCAAAAATAAAGAAAGTCGTAAAGAAGTTAGCAGGCAAGATTGCTGCAATAAATTATTTTGTCTTGAAGTCTTCAGATCGATGTCGATGGTTATTCGACCTATTGCGCGAAGGAACAATGCAAAAGAAATCTAAGAAGGATCCTGAGATCAAGTGGACAACAGAATATAAAGTAGCATTTCAAGAACTAAATATTATTTGGGTAAACCACCAGTTATGTGTACGCCTACAAAAGGAAAAGAACACGCCATCTATTTGGCTGCTATCGACAAATCATTAAGTTCTGTTTTAATTCAACTTGATGAAAAGACGGAGAAACCAGTCTACTTCATCAGTAAAACTCTCACTCTAGTAGAATCCCAGTATACCAAGATCAAGAAGCTTCTCTGAGCTCTCGTGTACACGTCACAGAAGTTGAAATAATATTTTCAAGCCCACTCAGTTCGCGTAATGACAAATTATCCTTTGCGAGAAATCTTTTCCAAGCGAGAGAAATTCAGACGAGTACAATAATGGTCGGTAATTCTTGGCGAACATGACATCCATTTCGAACCACGTCATTTTGAAAAAGGTCAAACAGTAGTATATTTTCTCGCAAACTTCCGAGTAGAAGATCCTAACTGGGAAGAAGATAGTACAGATACTAATGAAGAATAGTTCAAAGAAAAGTCAGACTGGATAACTCAAAAGGGATAACGTCTTTTAACTAATGGGTCTGCCAACCTGCGGGATCAGGCATCGAAATCCTACTTATCACACCTTCTAATGACAGGATCGAGAAAACAATTAGACTTAATTTTGAAGCTACCAACAATGAGGCTGAATATGAAGCAGTAATTCACAGTCTAGATATGGCTCTCCAGATTGAAGTTTCCAAGTTATCTGTGTATACAAACTCTTTACTCATTGTGAGCCATTATACAGAGAAGTTTCAGAAGAACGGAAAAATAATTGATTACGCCGCAACAGTAGCCGAAAAAATGTGCAGATTCAAGAAGATTACCATTAAACATTTGCCGCGTCGAGAAAATAGGCATGCTGATTCCCTTGCCTATCTAGCAGGAGTACTAGGCACAGATGCTCGATATCTCAAGATCAAAGTGATATTCATCCCCAACATTGACATCATAAGCTCAAATTCTGTTAATACTAGGGGAGTTAAAGATGACGAAGACGATTAGAGACAACCATTTCTTACATATATCGGACCTCAATTTGATGGCGAACTCCCTAAACGATATATCATGGACAATGGTATCCTTTGCAAAATTTTGGTCACAGGACCGTATCTCGAGTGCCTATCAAACAAAGAAGCTCAAAACTTCCAACATGAACTCTACAAAGGTACTTGTGGTTCCCACGCAGCAGGACAATCTTTAGCCAATCGTGCACTTACCCAAGGAGTCTTTTGGCTTAAAATGAAAGCTTAAGCCATTGAACTTGTAAGCAAGTGCGATTCCTGCCAATGACATGGCCCCTAAATTTGAGCCCTAGCTTTAGAACCTCATTCCAATAACGTTGTTTGGCCATTCAAAAGATAGGCCCTCAACCTCAAAGGAGAAATCCCTACTACACCAGGCAAAAGGATACATCTCTAGTAATAACGGATTACTTCACTAAATGGGCGGAAGCAGTCCCTCTGTCCCGTACACGAGAATATGAAGTCATCAAATTTATATGAGAAACCATCATCATTCGGTTTGGCTGCCCCCATCTCATCAGAATCAACAATGGGCCTCAATTTGGTAGCTCTAGAGTCGTTGAGTTCCTCAATTAGCACAACGTCTTCCACTCTCCTTCTAATCCTTATTACCCACAAGGAAAAGATTAGGCATAAATCACTAATCACACTATTGTGGATAGAATCAAAAAGTACTTAACAGAGAAGAAGGGTAATTGGGTCCAAGAATTACCACATGTTTTATGGGCATATCACACAACTCCTCAAGTATCAACTGGATATACGCCATTCCTCCTAGCATATGGTACAAAAGTAATCATCCCCATTCAATATCATCACTCGTTACGCAACCATACTATGACAGATGAAGAAAATAAATTTTAGTTGGCATGTAACATGAATTGGATCGAAGAGACCAGAGATAGAGCAATCATGAATTTTGGAAGATACCACTAAGCCTTAGCCCGCTCTTATAACAAACGAGTTCATCATAGAGAGTTTGAAATTAAAGATCTCGTTCTCCGAGAAGTTTCCAAACACATAAAAGAAGTCAATGCTAGGAAACTAGCCAAAAATTTGGAAGGTCCTTTTATCATTATTAGAAAAAGTGGCATTGGTTCTTATTATCTCGCCACTGAACTTGGGGAACGAGTGCCTAATCCTTAGAATACGAGAAGATTGAAGCTATATCAAAGATAATGCTATATCACAGTGTACTTTTCTAAATAAATCTATCATCTTGTATGTTGATCTTACATCAATAAAATACTTATGTTTGATCCCCATATATCTGAGTACTTTCTATTCTTTCATACAGTACTCTATCTAACATCCTTTGTACGTCAATCTTACAATAATGAAATATTTGTGTCTGATTGCCCTACATTATAGTACTTTTATAATATATAAAACAAGTACCTCTATATACAGATTACAGATTGCTTGTTGCTTCAGCCAAACTGATCCTCTATATATTACAGATCGTTTGTTGCTTTAGCCAAACTGATCCTCTATGCATTATAGACCGCTTGTTACAGATTGTTTGTTGCTTCAACCAAACTGATCTTCTATACATTACTGGTTGTTTGTTACTTCAGCCAAACTGATCCTCTTTATATTACAAATCATTTGTTGTTTTAGCCAAACTGATCATCTATACATTATAGATCATTTGTTGTTTCAGCCAAAGTGATCATCTATACATTACAGATCGTTTATTGCTTCAGCTAAACTGATCCTCTATACATTGCAGATCGTTAGTTGCTTCAGCCAAACTGATTCTCTATACGTTACAAATCATTTGATACTTTAACCAAACTGGTCCTCAATACATTACAGATCGTTGTTTACTTCAGCCAAACTGATCCTCTATACATTATAGATTGTTTGTTGCTTCGGCCAAACCACCCTTTTATCATATGATTAAACGCTAAACAAGACGGCAACAATACAATTGGTTCATACAAAGGTCAGCATACATACATGCAGATCATTCACACAACTTTTTAATAGTTATATATCTATTATACTCTTACTATCTTTCACATCATCAGTCACTACCGCTCGAACTATTATTTACATCATCAGCCCTCGAACTCTCTTCATACCGATTCAAGCGAGCACGCATAAACTCTGGCATTTTTTTAGTAACAATTTGTTTTCCTTCCCTAATCACACTTTTTTTCAGAACTCCAATTCTTACCACCATGGGATCTAGGTACTCCAAGTGAACCAACCTCATTTCACATTGCACACCTTTGGCAACTAATCTATTATATGCAGTTTTACTTTTGCTTCCAACCTATTGAACTCTGCTACAAAAAATGAAATAACTGCTGTCATATCTCTCTCATACACATCACCTGCCTCAATTTTCACCCCATTTTAAAGAATAAACTCACCAAGTTTACCTTGAGCTTCCTTCAGCATAGCTTTTAAACTTTCGCAGCGTTTCTCAACTGTTCCTTTTTCTTTTAGTGTAACAACATTCTGAGCTTCTAACATTGTCATGAACTCATCCATATGACAAACCATAAACATTGCCCCCTCCCCTTCAGCCTTATGATAATTTATATTCACCGTACTATCGTCAAGACTTATTACATCCTTAAACAAATCCGCCTCCAACTTGGTATTCACATTATACAATTTCATGTTCTTGGCTTTATACTCTAAGATATCTAACTCTTGTGATTGAATGGTATGCTCTAACATATATACCTTGCTCTAAGACTTGTTTATGTTTCTGTTATGTTGATTGTGGGCCTCTTTTATCTTTTTTATCATCACATTAGCAACTAACCACAATACTTCATAATTGTGAGCACGAACTCGTATATCAGGTATCTCCGCCTCAAGCATATTTACTTAAAATTGCAAGTCTTTCACAATATTTCCTTCCTCCTCTAACACTGCCAATAGTTTCGTAACTTGAGTTCGAGCAGGTATCAATTCAGCCCCTTGTAGGATAGATTGTTCAGAGATACCTACAACTTCAGCACCCTTTTTCCTTATCACTTCTTTTAATCCATCTATCTTTCTCAGTTCGATGGCTAGTTCAGCCTCTTTCTCTCGCAGTTTCTCAGTCACACGGATTACTGTACTTTGTTCTTTTAAAATCTTTACCTTCATTTTTTCCTCTAATTCAATAACACTCTGTAGTGCCCCCTGACACGAACTTAGTTCAGCGTTCAATTGTTCATTTCAGATGCGTAACGCATCACATTGACTCTGAATAGATACCAGTTCCACCTGCCATAACAGTTTATATTTATAATAATTTACTTATATAAATAGATTGCATATCACAGTTAACAAGTTTAATCAGGAATATGGTATCTGAGTAGTATCGATACATCATTCTATTCATCATCACAGAGAATAGATTTCGTTTATCATCAAATAAAAACAATATACAAAGTTCTAACACATATAAAAAACTGGTAAAATCTTGAAATACCTATCTTCACTTCTTCGAGATATGCGAGGACTGTTATTTATCTCTTAGACTCTTTTTATTCGTTACTTGAACACCTATTAGAATTATAAAGGTCACCACCTCCTGCTAACGCTGTTTGCGCCGTGATCAGGGTATCAGATTCTTGACCTCCTCCTCATTCTCTTCTGACAACATTTCCCTCGACCTAGGAATGGGTTTTTCACCAATAAATTCCCCTTCATCTTTGGTAAATCACATATTTTTAGCCTTGGTATTCTCAACATCAAAATTCTTCCCATATTCCATTACGAACTTCCTAAATTTATTCTCTACCCTCGCCAGTTCTACCCCATAAAAATCATTGACACTTTCTATCTGACGCTCATGCTATGTTTGAGCTGCGACTTTTGCTCGTGATGGATATAGATGCTCATTCAATTGCATATGCGCCTTGTGCAGCCACCTGCATATTTTATTTTGTAATACACCTAACGCCCTCACATTAGCTTCCGCCTTCATTCGAATAGTCACTTCTTTTGACAATCGCATCGCTTAAGACATTCTTTGCTCAATATGTTGTGATATTACATCTTGCAACTCCTTTAACTCACCCTCTAATTGTTGTTGAACCTCTATTTGCTCTTTTCTTATCTTGAAAAATATAACTTTCATGGCCTTCCGATCCTAAATAAGGCCAAGTACATAAGATAAAGGCTCTACATCGCCCCATATAATAGACACACCAGCTCGAGCTGAACATTTTCTCACCTCTGCACTATGACGATTACGTACTTCTTGAGCTAAAAACATAACCTGAGCTGGGTCAGGTACTCCACCTCTTTCCTTCAAAAGTTCTACATAAGGTTCTTTTAAACCCTGTTCACTATCTACTTCGACCTCGAAATACAATGTGAGAGCTATCAGCATACTTTGACACCTAGCTCTATCACTCGGGTCATTAAAATAGGTCAACTCTTTTGGTTTTCGAACTAATACCCCCCATTTCTCTTCCTTTCTTAACACCTCATCCCTTTCTATTTTTATCCTAGCATATCTATACTGGAGGTCGTATAACTCCTTAAATATTTTCTTAGAATTAAATTTAAAATGCCTTCTCTCATATTTAGTTTTATTAAGTACCTGTTGAATACAAGCTACAGAATCCCTCGCTCTACTCAACGTTCTCTCCAATTCATAATTAGTTTTTCTCAATCGCACTATCTCCTATACAGATTGCAATTATCTTGTTATCATACAGACATTCAAGAAGAGAATATTTTAAAACATTAATCAAACTTTAGCAGTTTAAAACAATATAGAGTACAATCACATCCAAATCAAGCGAACTGTAGAAAGTCAAAAATAGAATACCACAGAACATTTATAGATTCTTGTTAATTTTTACCTTAGATGGAGGCTCCAATGTTTTCCCAACAGGATGGACTGGATCAGTATGTTCCGACAGAGGATCTAATATTTTTTCAGCCGATCGGACTGGCTCGGTACTTTTTGGTAGAAGGTCCAACATTTTCTCAGGAGAAACAACAACATTAGCCATCACTTCGTCTGCCACCTCTGAAGGGAGGACTATTTCATCATATCTGGCAGTGTGACCTAGCTGCACGTCAGCTTTAGTCAATCCAAAATTATAGTAAGATTGGACAAAGTAATTTCTTTCCACTTTCAGTGCCTTGACTGATTCTGACATAACGTCATCATGCTCCGCCAGATATCTATATTTTTCTGTGAACTCTGCAGCCGCTTTAACATCTTCAGCTCTCTTGTCTTTCTTTAGCTTGAGCTCAGCTTCGAGCTCCTTCATACGAGCCGATTGGGCATCAAACTTCAAAGTTAGATCCCCGAACTCTTGGCTCCTCTTATCAAGATACTTCATTGCCCCCTTCATCAGCACGGAGAGCTGCCAATACAATAACAAAATACAACACAAGTTCAGAGCAACAACTCTTAGTTCAAATACAAGACAATAAAGATTTCAAACACATACCACAAAAGTATGTTCTTGATACTCATCATTGAGCTGCTTCAAATCGGTCCCTGCCATCAGGCAGTACTTCTGCTTCAGCTCCTTCATCTTGGCTGGAGTATGAGGATTAGTACGAGAGCTACCCTCGTCCTCATGTCGCTTCCTCTTCAGCACATTTTTCTCAACCTCTGCAGGAGTAACCACAATCACTTCCTGTCTCTCCTCCACATCTCCAGAAATAGGTTTTACGATCTCTTGATCCATGGTCACCACTGCAGTAACAAACGTATTCTGCAGTGCTAACTTTCTCGGCCTCCGAGTAGTCTATTTCATATTTTCAGGTGCAGGAGGTGGAATACTAAGAACATCATCCACAGTTAGGCGAGCTTTCTCTTCAGCCATAGCTCGTTTCTCGTGAGCTCGCTGAACTTTGGGTACTACAGAATCTACCCTCTTATCCCGCCGAATACCAAACTCACCAAGTACCTACTTTAACTTGACCTGATCTTGAGCAACACAGTCGAACAACCTGGTTGTGTCAAGCGCCGATGAAGGATTGGGTTCTGACAAAAAAAAGGGGGCATAACATTAATTAACAGCTCAAAGGCAGGATATTGGTTAGTCGAAGATTGATCAACGTTACTTACTCGGGTTATAATATTTATGGTTCAGAACGAGCGCTAGTTCATCTGGAACCTGTATGCAGTTACCCCTACCCATACAAGGTGATCGTTCTATGGTCTACCCGCGGATTCAAAATCAAAAACATTTGGCCTCGATGAATCACTATATAGGTAACCACTACTTCGACCTTTGACATATTTCCATTTATAAAATTTCAACACATCATTGGCTTCGAACTATTTGGCAGTCCCTTCATTTCTCCATTTCTCATTTAGTGCCTCACATACCCTTATCATCTCATATAAATTCCCATTCAGCTGAACATGGCAACATTGTAATACATTCATGACCCCTTTTTGAAAGAAGGTCAGAGGAATTTTAAGGCCATACACGGCCTGATTCAAATAACATCAAAACCTATCACTCAGGCCTGATAGCCCGAGACCATTATAGTATGAGAGATTCACATCCTCACTAGTCCCTCTCTCTTTTTTCCACATCTCCAAACAAGAGACATGGTAGTATACTGCCTCCTCCCCTTTTCTTGGGACATAGACCCTAAACCAACAACCTTGGTCCAGCAGATAACTTCCTCATTCTCCCTGCAATTTCTTTTTGCATTTCAAAAATTCCTTTCCTACGTCTACTCCCTCCGGGTATATGAAAAACAGTTTATCTTTCTCTTTTGTATCCCTTTATCCATTACCTTCTTTATGTTATTGGCTTCCCCAACTTCTACAGTCACCTTTACACTATTTACAGTATCTCCCCTGACACTACACTCGTCTTCCCTCCCCGATGAGGATATTTCTTCTAAACTTGAAAATACTACAAATTTACTCATGGGAATACTAGGTTTGGAACGTCTACTGGACCTACATATACACAAAATATTTTATCATTATCTATACTTTACATATTCTAACCTACACATAGTAAAAATAACCTCACTCATATTTTTACCCAGTCTATACGCTTTACAATTTCCCAAAAACCAAAAGCAATCATTTCAAGTTTCCCTCTTCTTCTCCAAACAAACATTTTCTCTTTCTACAGTCTATTCATATATCAAAGCTTCTACACTACAAATTTCTCTCATCAATTATCCAGAGATCTTAAAACTCCTATATTATGAAACTTCTGAATCCCTCAATCTAAAAGGATACACAAACACTACCATACAGATTACTAGCAAAAGGCAAATTAAAAAGAGACACATATCACCAGCCTGCACTTGAAGAACAGTAATCCTCTGCTTTACCCGGACGTCTTACCGTGATTGATCGTTCCCCGTCGCTTTTTTACAGGTTTTATCTCACCCAATGAACCTTTCTTTCTTAGACCAAACTCTTAACTCAAACATTTCCTCTCTTTAAAGATAGGATTTGCACACCATTTCTATATTTCTACAACTGTTGATAATTTATGAGGGAGAGAGATACGAGTTTTTATACTCTCCCTTGGTTTTCAAAACGACGGCTCCTTCTGACACACGTCAACCATCCCTACTGTCTCTACAGGCACTTCTTTTCGGGTAACAACATTATCATGACTTCTGTGGTAACGTCCACTGTCATCACGTCTATCTCTATTGTCTGCCATTAAAAATTATGCACCTCTTCCCCAATACAGTACAAACGACCAATCATTTTTCTTTTATACTCTGCCAAGATCATACAACATTCCTAAAATAGTTTAATATTCAAAATTCAAAGATATCTATACAGTTGTTAAAGTCATACAGCTGTCATCCACAATATCTGCACACAGACAGTAAAACAAAATACTTTATTCTTATTCATTTTAGAGCGAAACAACAACCATGCCTCGTTCTCCATAAAACAGATCACACAAACAAAATACTGCTAATAGACTACTTATTTATTGCGAACTTTAATAGTTCAATCTTATAGAATTCTATAGTTACATCTAAAGCAGCCTGGATGGTTCACCTCCTCACAGAGAATTATCTCTCCTCTTGCTTCCCTTGCATCCTTTTCAACAATTTTGTCACATGCGAGCAGTCAAACAGTCATCTCTCGCACAGTGGCATCTAGTAGCGACCTACGAAACGCATTGCACCAGAAAAAACGGTCATACTCTGCACGCCTGCCTTCAGCATCCAGGCCAATCAAATTCAATGGCCATTCCGGTAACATAGCATCATAAGGCAAACAATGAAAATATCGTTTACGGAGTTCAGCAACCTTGATATGAAACCAACCATCTGTTGCATGACGAACACGCTACCCGCGCGTCCACACATAAATTAATGACTTAACATTCATTGGTGCTAAACTATAATGTATAGAAATAGCTACAAACATGTAGAGCCTTTTATATCTTTCAGATCCAAGTACCTTGCATGTACTTCTGCGGAGATTTTTTTCTTTCCTCGAAATTGTAGTCCGTATAATACCAACCCCGAAGGGCATTGAGGCCAAATAGAATAAAACATACAATAGGGACACAGATACAATATTCCATCAAAGACAATCTCCCTCAGCAGCTCATTTGCACTTGACCATATACAGGATATGATATTAACCCCCATCATCTAATGAAATTTTGATTGCATCCTCAAATGGCTTAGGAAACTTGTAGTAAGTCCATTAAACTATTTGAATAGGAGGAATTACACTCATTAAACTAGCTGTTATAAATGTCAAGCTCCGGAGTATTGGAGGCTTTGATCAAGGTTGAACAAGAGTAGAGACATTTGAACAAAAGTGGACTAATCCCGAAGAAAAGAAGGGATAGTCTGAAGTTGTCATATGTATGAGAGACGTCTTGGAACCATTGATGGCTAAGCACTTTGGGGAGATTAAAAGAGATCATGCTTGATCGTAATTCTCAAGAGAATAATGCGACCCTAATTGTTTCCATGACAAGAAAAGGATAATGTTTTGTGAGGGTTGTGCGATGTATTTCTCCTTGTAGTAATAAAACTTGAGACATGTAACTTAATCTAACAGGGTAACACTTAAAGAGAGTAAAAGAGAGAAATCTTTAAACACAAACCAAAAACTTTATAAGCAAAGATACATAAACCAAAATATGACATCCCAAACATCAAAACCAAAAACAAACACCTAAACAGAAAACAGGCAAACTCTCTCAAACTATTCTTATTCATTCATTGTTTCACATTATCCGACCACTTGAGTGCGGCTCGATCCCAAAGGGGGCTGCACCAAAGGAAGAGATGGAACGGCAGGTGATGCATCACAATGGCCTCGAAGAATATTACCCTCTTCTGCTGTAAACCCGAGTGAAATGAACATAGAAGGCCAGCACTGTCGTGTGATAATACGAATGGATCTGCAACATTCTTGACCTATGTAGCCTTCTCCATTGAGAAAGAAGAGAACAATCTCGTTGGCGCATGATTTAAGCTCAAACAACGCATTCCAACAATCTCCAAACCCGCCTTCTCCTTCATTATTGAGCCTTGCTGCGAGGTTGTGACCCCGCTTAATGTTCATCATCTCCTGCGCTGCTGCAATGGTAGCAGTTCCCATGAGGTATGAAACTACTAAAAGAAGAACCAACTTGTTCAAAGCATTGACTTACTACTATGATGTACTAGAGAGAAAAAGAGAAAGAGAGATTGTGTGAATTACAGAGGTGAGATAGGTTTGATTTATATAGGGGACAGAGGTAAAGACCCGTTAGATGCATAGGAGAGGAAGAGACTCACATGCTATTGGTACAAGGTTAGCGGGCTAGTTACTGTATAAGTATCATGCACATAAATTATGTAACTGATGTTTGGAGAGCATTAGACTTCCCAGCAAAGTCATCAAAGGTTAAGCCACAATTCATACTTCAACGAGTGACAGAAACAGAATATATGCGCATTCAGGGCGATGCCAGGTTACACAAGAAACTGACTCAAATAGCATTCTATTTCATTGTTTCTATTCTCCGAAAAACAAGGGTACCCATAACACTTTCGACTTAAATCTTATTCTATTTCCTTTCAAGCTCAAGTAAAACAGAATCATAGCATTTCAACGATCTACTGTTACATTACTAAAAATACAGTTTAACCAAAATATGTACGTAACTGCAGCTATAAGACCAAACTCCGAAAATCTCTTGCAATCCTTCAGCAGCAGAATGCCTTCTTTTTCTTTTGTAAATAGAAGAAACGTTTGTTAAGCCAATGTGGCTTCATTACAACTCCTAGGCTTAAACTGGGCCTGCCGTGCCTGCACGAACTCTTAACATATCTGTTCTCTTACTTCTTTCCATAACCTCCATCAACCAATCTACACCTTCTTTGATTCCCAAGCTGCAATAAGAACTCAAAGTCTTTAATTTCCAAACAAAAGACTTGGTAATCACATGCACTCCTTGAACTGTCTCACCAAAAACACACTAGACTTCCGAGGACCGAAGATCACAAGACCCATAATGGAATACACAAATAAACAACAGAATGACAGGGTGAGTTCTGAAATAAATAGTACATAAAGAATGTGATGCGAAAGGATCATCACAATCTTATTATTGAGAATCGCCATCAAAATACACAAATCAAAACTCATAAAGACAATAGAGAACACACTAACCCCAAGAAAAAGTAGCCCCACATTATTCTAGCAAAAAGACAATGAAGCAAAATATGATGAATGTTACCCATCTCGATACAGAGCACAGACTGCGGCAATATTCATTCCCATTTTCCTCAGAATATTTCTAAAATGAGTGATTTAAAGCGATTCCCCCAAAAGAAGAACACAACTTCATTTTATTTCCAAATTATAAACTGTTTGGTTGAGATCTATTTTCAGTATATCACGCAACAAAATGTGATTTATCCATAGTATACATATTTTTAAAAGTAAATATTGCAAGGGAAATGCGGTGAGGTAATGTGCACTTGGAATTTGTTAAAAATACTATTACGTTGGTAAGAATTGAAATCAAAACAGTGCTTATTTTATACAAAAAATGCTCTCCATTAGATGAAATTTCTTGTTTTAACTAGGCAAAGACCAACAAAGTTGCAACTACTTCACACCATACAATGTTCTACAAACAACTCAACTTGCAATTGCAAGCATTATTCTTTTTCATTTGGATAGGGAAGACTAGGAAAACTAATAGCTACATACAGTAATATATATGCTTACCCATCATGCGCAGAAACAGCTTCAAACATGTAGGGCCTTTCATCTAACTCTTTGAGATCCAAGTACCTTGCAAGTTCTTCCGCGGACACTGCTCCAGCAAGATCCTGCCATGATGACATACAATAAGGTTTCTAGTTAAAGTCAAAGAATGTTGAAAGAAAGTCAGAATCGAATAAAAACTTAAGTAATAAGAAGTTGAAGTAGAAACAGTTTATGATTGAAAATGTACACACATTTCGCAAATTCTTATCAGTGACGTATTAAAGCTATGATAACTGATAAGCTATTCTAATTTTGCTAAACCATATAAATAATGGAATACTGACCCCCATTGTCAAATAAAATTTGATTTGCATCCTTACAAAAAGCTTTGATAGTGTAAATCTGATTTGGTTCATAGAACAGGGGTCAAAATAGTCCACTATCCATTCACTAATGCTCAGGAGTGATGCCTACTTTCAATCATATAATGGGTGTCAAAGTCAAAATACTCCTCTCTTTTTTGATAAAAAATGTCATAATATCTCCAAAAGGCTAAATACATCACCTGCTTGTTCGCCACTATTAAAAGAGGAGCTCCTTGTAAATCCTCGTGCCGAAGTATTTTTTCTGTTAAACAAAATGATCCTTATATAAGAATGCTTCTTGTAAATCATTTCATAGAGCAAAAATCCCAATAAAGTAGTATTTGAACATCACAAACCCAATGCAGACTTTGAATCTTCAAAACGTGAAGGGCAGGCAGCGTCGATTACATATACTACAGCATGTGCTTCTTCATAGTATTTCTCCCAAATTGTACGAAGGCCAATCTGCCAATAGAAGTTCATTCATCACAATGAGGGAACTTTATTCTAAAGTTCATTTTGAGGAACGTCTAAATATAATGTAAAAAAGTAACAGCAATGATATCACAGGTATTGAGCAACATGGGGAAGATGAGAAGAGTTTAGAGGTGGTCTTTGAAAAAAAATAATCTCATCATCAGTGAGAAAAATTATACCAATCTGACACTTCTAAGACAAATAAATGAAGATTCCAAAAACGGATTTTGGAACAAAAATGAATTCATACTGGATGATTATCTGAAGGGGAATTAATATACCTGACCTCCCAAGTCCCAAAATACAAGTTTTGTCTTTGATGCTTCAATGCGACCAATGTTAAGCCCAACTGTTGGAACAATTCGGTCCGGGGGAAGACCCTCCAAGTTTGAGTACAATGACTTCAACTTTTCTAGTAAAGTCTGCAAACATCCAAATGAGTACAAAAAGGGTTTCTTATAGAAAATTCATGAATGTATACCACAATAAATTGAAAAGGCAACACACAAAAATAGAAAACAATTTACAGTTTTTCCAGCCTTGTCAATTCCAAGAATAAGAACATGGAACTCCGTCTTACTGAACATATACTTATAGAGCCCATAAAACAATGAGAACATCTCTTGCACTTTCTGATTGACCTTCAATAATGGCCTTTCGCTGTAATTTTCAAGAGGTAGTACGCATGGACTTCATAACATTCGACTTTAAATGGCAAAGACTAGCAAGACCCTGTACACAGTAAAAAAAATATAGACTTAAGGTTCAGAGAATGTGTAATTAGGAGTGCAGACCTCAGAAGCTTGAAAAGGAAAGAAATCAGGAAAAATATCCCCCCCCCCCCCCCCATCAATATGCTTTTGTTGAAGATATAACCATTACTGACAACCTCTTGATTAGCCATGAACTCCTAATATTCCTGAAAACTTCATCAATTGGATCTTCACTCATATCTCAACTCCAACTTATTCTATCCAAGTGAATAGTAGTTTGTATGGTCAGTTCAAGGGCGAAAGAGGTCTTAGGCTTACTATGGAGAATTTGGGCCATTTGCTGCAAGAAAAAGCCAATAAGGGTACTCTAAAACTCCACCGCAAATGCAGGAAACCGATTCTAAAGCATCTCTCTTTTGTAGATGATCTTTTTATTTTATTTAAGGGGGACTCTGGATCTGCTGGTTCCCTCAAAGACTGCCTTATCAAGTTCAACGACATAACTGGCCTTGAAATAAATTATGAGAAGTCTGCAATCTATTTCACTGGAGTGGAAAGTGATGACAAAGTTAGTATTTTTGAAACCCTGGGGTTTGTTGAAACTTAATTACCTTTTAAATATCTAGGATTGCCTCTTGTCTCTACCAACATCAGACTCGGGGATTGTGAAGCTTTAATTGAAAAAAAAATGTTTTCCAGAATCAAGTCTTGGAAACATAGAACCATCTCTCATGAACGAAGACTCCAACTTGTTAAATAAGTGTTATATGGTATTCATGTACATTAAACTAGTGTCTTTATTCTCCCCAAGAAGATCATGGACCACATTGAAAGAATATGTACAAAATTTCTTTGGCACGGAAATGACGAAAATAGAAATATCCCACCACCTGGTTTCATTTCTGTTTTCCCATTTGTAAAGGAGGTCTTGGGTTAAGAGATCTTAGCACTTTGAACGAGGAAACAATAATGAAGTACACGCAGGAGCGAAGCTAGGACTTGAGTCCACTGGGGTCAAAAAACAGAACGAGAGGGTTTGGGGGCATCGCCCCCGAAAAAAAAGAAAAAAGAGAGCATATTAGGGTATTTTAGTATCGCTTATATTAGAACTCATGCCATGTTAAAAAAAAAAAAAAAAAAAAAAAAAAAAATGTCTTAGAAGAAAGTCCTCAATCTAAAAGTTAATTTTGAATCATATAATGTTAAAGGATGAAGTAGGCCTTGATAATCAAAAAATGAGGCTATAAGGACTTGAACCCTTGTTTAGGTAGTCAAAATCAACATAGTTGTCCACTAGACCAATAGCAATTATATGATTAGAACTGAGTGGGGTAATATATATACAAATTATGCATATATGTATCATTTTTAGCTATCTGGTAAGTGATTTATGGAAAATCCAGTAGGGTCATTTGAACCCACTGGTCCTCCCCCCCTCCTCTAGCTTCGCCCCTGGGTACACATGGAGATTGGCATCAAAAGAAGATAATTTGTGGGTCTGGTGTGATAACAATCTGATTAAGAGAAGAAACTTCTGGACCATTTCTGGTTCACAAGATTGTAGTTGGGTGTGGAGGAAAATTCTCAAGTCTAGAGAAAAGGCTCAACAGTACTGTAAAAACCTCATTGGAGATGGTAGGTAGAGATAACTACTTATGGAAAGACCCATGTATTTACAGTTCAGGATTTTATATCCGAACCTTCCCCGAAATTTTCCAACAGTTGAGTGAATTGACCGCCCACCAAATAATACCTGAATCCGAACTTTGTTACAGAGGATGGTAGAGATACCTACTTCACGAAAGACCCTTGTCATAGCACAGACGTTCTCATCAACAAGTTTCTTGCTATCCCGAAATATTATCCTTATCTTAATCTAAAGGCCAAGGTAAACAATGTGATTTTCAATGGTAGTTGGAATGTACCCAGTTATCGCATTCCTGCTTTAAATGACATCTACAACTCTCTCCCTGTTATTTCTAATTTACCTGACCTTGGAATAAGGTTGTGTGGACTGCTAGTGTGCATGAAAATTATTATGTTGCCACAACATACGATAGTATGAGAATGAAGAAGCCTACAGTTAATTGGCATAAATTATGTTGGTATTCTTACGATGTTTCTAGGCACAACTTCACATGGCCAGCAGTTAAAGGCCTATTGGCTACTCAAGATAGACTAATGGCTATACATGTGTTGAACAACTCTCAATGTATCTTTTGCAACAATTCTAATGAAGACACGGAGTACCTCTTTATGTATTGGCCCCAAGTTCAAAGTCCCTGGCATAAAACTCTTCTCAGTTGCAACACTTGTAGAGACTATTTTTGGTGCCTACTCAGAGATATCCAAAATATTACTCATGTCAGACTTCATAACTTAGTTACCAAAGCTGATGATACTCCTAATAAAGCTACATATGCAATAAGTGGTCTCTTTACCCCATCTTCAGCCATAAAACTCCAATTTATGTTCGGTGGATTCCTTCTACTGATTCTACTCCCATAATTAATAACAGATGGCTCTTTCTCTGAAGATGGGAGAGGTTATGGAGGTGTTAAATACCATATAACAAAGGAATGAAGACTGTATGTGTTTGCACAGATTCTAGTGCCATGCTGAGCTTCATCAAAGATAGCAAAGAACCTTCATGGACATGCCACAAGTTTTGATTTTGTATTGTTCATTGCTAATCAGTGTGTTGATTACTTGGCTTCAATAGGTACATCAGCATCTCAAAGCACTCCCGACGAGCATGGCAACAACATCATCAGATGCCGAAAGATCAAAACTAGCCTTGCAATGTTAGAGATTTCTCTAAAATCCCCAAATTTGACACACTTTCTCACTCACTCCAGATGTTCTACCATTAACTACTCCAAAACTTTTCAATTTTACCCAATTCTAACATAACACTATACTAATTGAACCAACCCAATTTTATTTTCAATCAAAGAGAAATCCAAATTATACCAAATTGCAAATCAAAGAAGGCAGATCAAATACAGAGGAAAGAAATTACCTTAAGGGAGAGATCTCATTGTTCTACTGAAATCGAAAGAGCTCTCTCTCTCTCTCTCTCTCTCTAGTTGGGATCAATTCTATTTTCTTCCGAAAATACTCTTCTTGACCCTGGTTTTAATAGGGGTACTTTGGGCATCAGAAAAGTCTGAAAAAAAAAAACTTATTTGTGTCGTCGAATAACATTTTTGCAGAAACTTTGGTTTTTCCTTCTGTCTCGCGTTCTCTCTCTAGGTATGAATGAAATCTCTTCTTTAAGCTTTTTTTTTTCTCTTAAAACTTTATCTTTATTTTATCACGAATTGAGGAAAATAATTTCCGTTTATTATTTCTAATCATTTAGTGAACAAGGAAAAAGAAAGAGTTGATTTTGTGAAAAAAATAAAAATATTCTGGGTATGTATTGTTTCTGGATTTAGATTCATGTTTTTGGGTTATGAAGTTAGGGTTTGTTTGTTTCTGAAATATTTGCGATTTAGGGTATTATTTGAAGCTTGAATGATTGGGTTTTACTTGATTGCTAGGTTTTTTTTATAAATTAGGTTTTGTTATAGGGGGACTTATCTGTGGGATTTTTTTTGATAAAAATGGAAATGTTGCATTTGTGCGTAAGGTTGTTGCTTGTTTAGTTCATGTAGAGTACTTGTTACTTTCTATTGTTCAAGGAATTTATTTGCTTCTAATGATAGTATCACATTGTTTCGCAGTTTTATGGAGATTGTTTTGGTCATTTGAGGAGATAGAGAAGAGAAAATGAGGTACATAATTTACCTGTTTCTCGTTCTTTATGTTCCTTTCAATGTTATTGTATTTCTCTTTGCTTATTTCAGTCATGGATTGGACCCCGTAGCAGTACTATGATCGCCCTTGTTTCAATGCTCGAATTAGCCATATTTGAGTTAATACTTGAAGATACATGCTATACTAAAATACTTGTTTCTGTTCTATTCAGTGATCATAGTACACTTAATGGGATATGTTTACTTGGTTATCTTGGTGACTTGCTAGGTGATTAATATGAAAAGAAAATGCAGTTATATCTGTTACACGAATGTTGAGAGTTATGACATATTATTTCCTTTTTTTACTTCTGCTGAATGATTTGGAATCAGGGGACGTGTAAGATGGGATGAAGCAAACTTGGGTGAAATTGAGGCCAATAAACCTGTAAGGCAAAAGATTACTGAGCCAAAGACTCCATACCACGGCATGATTAAAGATGACGGTATATTGATGTACCTTTTCTTTCATGTGTAGTATCGCAACAATTACTACTAATTTATGTTGATTTATGTTAACCTTGAACCTCTGACTCTTGTAGAATCCATGACTCCAGTACAAGATTTCGATGAATGCATGGTCAATGCTGAACATGCAGAAGCTATACGAAGCGCTCTGAGTGATGTACCTTCTTCAAGTAAGAAACGCTCTGGGGGCTGGACTTCTTCGGAAGATGAGGCTGATGCCATGGAAGAAGACGATGAAGGTTCGTCCCTTTGCCTAATTATTTCCTTTGTTGTTGTTTTCTACATTTTACAACATTCCTCGTATGCATTTTTTAATTATGCGTAGGTATATTACCTACACGTTAACATGTTTCTCACATGTATGGACTTGGTATATTGTTTTTGATAAAACACTCCTAGATAGATACGTAGACCATTACTTATGTATTCAGTACAGAAAAGCAAAATTTATGATCATGTTCGTGCCTGCACACATGGGCATGAATAAGGCAGTAATGGGCAAGGGCAACCATGGTGAATAGTGGCAACCCATGGTCCCATCGGAATACTTATATTGCAACGTTTAGCATTAGTGGCGCAATATGCAATGCTTTGCAATTAATGAAACCCGACTATGACTAACCTTGTTAAAGTTCCTTTGAAAAACTAAACCTAATTGGAACTTTACAAAAAAAATTAAAAATCAACTCTTAAGAAGTAAGAACACAATTAGTATATATGAAAGCGTTTTTCGAAAACCCTAGAATAGCATCTATGTAACATTGACACAGGTACGTGTGTCGATGTTCGACACGGGTACGAGGTGTCGGACACGGCGGTCTCAAAATAAGTGAAAACACGGACACGGCCTTATATCTAAAATAATAGTATCATTATTCATGTTTCCTGTATTGTGCCTTATTATATGTGAATGTATTATGAATATATAATTACGATAGTAACTTATGGGTTAATTTACAACTAATTACAAACATAAAACAATGATAGTAGTTAGTAGGGTTGAATAACATGTATAAAAATTCAAAACTTTCTAAAAAATATGTCAAAAGTTGATGTTCTAAGCAAGAAGTGTTTGTTGAAGTGTCCACACGAGTGTTGAAGTGTCCACACGAGTGTCGGTGTGTCCGAGTGTCCAACACGTTTGGACACGAAAACTTTTTGGAATATGGAGTGTCCATGTTACATAGAATAGCATCTTCTACTTTGATTCCTTCCTTCTGAATCCATCTTAAAGTATATTATAGCAAATCCATTAAGTTCGGAAGTTTAGGTTTTTCAAAAAATATTCCGAAAGCTCTCGATTTCTCCAATTATCCTTATTCTCTTATTCTTCTCTTCGTCCTTCTTGAATATCTTCCTCAGCCTCAATTGTGTGTGTAGAAAAATAACCAAGAATGGGAATTAGTGAGTTGAAGTCACAATAACAAAATGCCATTTGGTGTATTTTTTTGGGGGAATTTGTGTTAATTGTAAGATCATTCATTCCTCCCACATTCATTCAAAATTAAGAAGAAAGCCATCATCAGCATCCTTTCCTGATTGTGTTGGACGAGTGGTATACAATTACTCTTCTTTCTTCACCTCCTTTCACCAACATCTCCCCAATGACTTCAAATTGCTGGGGACTAAATCATAGCTCAATATGGATAAATTTATAACTGTTGGTGGAACCACACACAACGGCACAAGAGTTTTCTTTTTTGCAACGCTTTTACTTAACTTTTCTAATTAATAACTTTTTGTCATCCTTTAATGATCCCCCACAATTGACATCATAGGCCAGTCAAAAAATAAAAGCTCTGATTTTCAATTGAATGTATAGAAAACTAGTTTATGGCAGTTCCTCTTTTTGTTTAGGCTTTGTTATCTATCAGGAGGAGGATTTCCGCATCCTTATTGAACCCTAGCCCTACTTTCTATCGCATAAGCTCATTTCCACATATAAACCCCAGCCCTAATGAACCAACCCATTCATCCATTTGCAACTGTTGTGTTGTGATCATGTAACGATTTACACCTACTTACTTGGTCCTACAGAGATGATACTACTTTATGTACACCAAGGAGGATTGATTTCTACATCTTTGATCACCTCTCATAAATATGCAATCGGTACCACTATGCATTAATCCAGCATGCAAAATTTCATCACGTAGATTTCCTGGATATTTTTCATCATATGGAAGTGTTACTATATACGTGGATGCAGAATATGATGAGAACATTGCCTGAGTGCTTATAATCTTTTTGGCAGGTCGCCCGTTTCTAAGACAAATACTATGTTGACTGAATTTGAATTGTCTTTATCAATTGTGTTAGAGATCTAAATCAGTGTATTCTCCTAAGAAGACCAAGTGAAACTTCACGCGGTTTAGGTTTAAGTCGTGGCCAAGAGAGCCACTCTTCTTTTGTGATTGGCTTTGGGTTTCTCTTGGCAGATATTCTAGATAAAGAAAGAACATAATGGAAAGAAAATAATCCTTTCTCTTGAGCTTTATTTCTACACATGGTCAAGTTATATCAAGCATCAATACCATAGTGAATTATCAATGGGATTACTACCTGACACCTCAGGGGTGTGCCATATCCAGTTCTCAATCACGCTATCAACGTCATATTATCTTAACAAGCTTGGCTATGTAGGTCGTTGCAAACAACCATATATGATGATCTTCACTAGCAGAAACTCGTGTCTAACGATCAGTTCTACGAACTTTTCAGTGAGCCTAAGTATAATTATTTTGGAGTACCACAATTATGTAGGAGCATATTGTATTACCTAATGTAATCCATCGTAATTTTGTCGAGGCTCATTGATAAAAACTCGTCATATTGGTCGTTTACCACGAAATGTAGAGCCAAGCATGATGTTATACATGCTGCTTAAGCTCGTTAAATACGGTCATTCGCAACGTCTCACATAGCCAAGTTTTCAAGAAAACATGACATTGGTAGCCTGACATAGATCCATACATAGATCCATACAGGTCGTACCTTAATACCTCATGTAGCAATTTCAATTGTTATATACCTGGGATGGATAATTATCATAACTAGTCTACGTGTACTAATGACTAGTGTCTCGATCCAATCCTAGAAAAAGCCTCAAAGGTGTAAACTTAGGTAATCTTTTTTCATTTTCCTACTATAAAGCACAATTTCCAAGATAGACATAAAGCAAACTGGAAATGAAACATTCTCGATTTGATACCAAAAGAAACATACCCCCCCCCCCCCCCCCCCCCCCCCCCCTGCACAAATATTAACTCAGTCGACTAGTGTTAAAAAATATGTTTTTAATAGTCTTAGCTATAAAAAAAGAAGAAGATCATAAACTCCTAGGAGGTGTGTGTATCATATCCGCATCCTCTTGTGAGAGGACGCATTTCTCCACATACATAGGAAATCGTAGGCGGTGTTTGTTTATTTCCACTTAAAACGTCTTAATCTAACTAGACTTAGTTCAAAGTGAACAAGTGGCAAGTGTTCCACCTCTAGTTCAGCCTCTGCATCCTCTTGTGAGAGGAAGCATTTCTCCACAAACATGGGAAATCTTAGGCGGTGTTTGTTTGTTAACACTTAAAACGTCTTAATCTAGCTAAACCAACAAGATCTAGTTCAAAGTGAACAAGTGGCAAGTGTTCCACCTCTAGTTCAGCCTCTTGTTAAGACGTTTTAAGTAAACAAGTGTTTCTTTTTTCTGTCTAATTAGAGGCGGATGTCTAAATACCCCCACCACCTATAAACACCATCTACACTTCCAACAACCATCCCCAACACCTCCCACCACCTCCATTCACCATCCCAACACCTCGCATATCAAGAAAAAGCAACATTGTACAAGAGAAACAAGAGGCAACAAGATCTAGATGGAGAAAAAAACCCAAAAATATTCTCTCGAACTAGACATTTTCTGAGCATCTAGACCTCTTAATCTAACTAGAGGCAAAAACAAACACCCCCTTAGTGATTCAGTTTTACATGCTTGGTTTAAGACAACTTTTACACGAGGCTTTGATAAAGGCGGTGCCAGGATAAGAAGTTCAACCTTCTTAGGTAAAGGAGATGTCAGGATAAGAAGATAATGGATATGACTTCTTCGACCTCTTGATTCTTCCAACATTTGAACCATAACTGGGCTGCCGTTTATCCCAGTCTTTTATTTGATCAATGCAAGTAAGGTACATGAAGTTATGATGGTCTACTTCCATATTTTCTCAATTAATCATGTTTTGCTTCTCGTTGAGCTTTTCCACTCTCGTGCAGAAGCTCAATATTCCGACATTCATATTAAATAGCTATGTACTCGTGAAATAGATGAGAAGCTCATGACACTGAGTGTAAACTAGAGTGTAACCAGTATATTGACTAGTGTAAACTAGGGTGTAATTTATTATTGATAATTTGTTATATACAAAGTTATTTTAGCTTTGTGTTCTGCCAACTCAAAATCTTCCTCTGTTAATATACATTATGAGTTTCGTATTGCTATTATAAAGTTTCATACAAGCTTCAGAATTTTATGTCATAATCAAAATATGCCCGCCGTGCTAACTAATTACTACTAGTTAACGTCAAAGCACAACTTATAAACCTAGGTTTTAATTATTTACAATTTTGATATCCTCACACAAATTTCAAAATTGAATCATTAATCTCTCTTATGCCCCCTCTTCCCCTCACTCTAAATTCTTGATTGCAGTTCTCTTTTATGGGCTCTATAATTTTAACTGCAAATTAAATGTTTCGGAACCCAATACAGTTATAAACCTTTTCTAGCTTCACCTTAAGAGTTTGTGGTTATGAAGAATAAGGAGATTGGTTAGTATTGATTTGTAATTTACCAAAAATAGCAATGGAGTCTTCATTTGGTGTTTTTCTGTTTGTTTTTTGACAAGGGTTCAATTGATCAAATAAGGTATCACCAATGGTGTACAATTTGTGAATAGTAAATTGTAAGGATGATGATCAAGAGAATGTCAGTTTATAACAAATACTATTATAAAAGTTTACCTCAAACACTTGAGTTCTGATTGCAATTTTTGCATTTGAATCCTAAGCATATTTTTTTGCTCTCAGCAGATAAAAAAAATAACGCAAAAGTGTAGTTCTAAACCTTTGAAACTGTGCAAAAAGTATAAATTGCAAAAAGATTATTAGATGCAGTAATTATTGTTAGCAAAATCTTTGAAAATCTAAAATTAATGTACTTACATTTTAAAAAAAGGGAAAGATTTTTTACCTTAAGTTATCATCTTAAACTTTTTGTACAAAAACTTATTTCTTCTTAAAATGTAAGTACAATAATGATCTATTTTCAAAGTTTTTGCTAACAATAATTACTATATCTAATAATCTTCTTGCAATTTGTGATTTTTGTACAATCTCCAAGTTTTAGATCGAGACTTTTGCAGGGAGGGAAACCATCTGCTGAAAGCAAAAAAATATGTTAAGGATTCGAATGCAAATATTGCAATCAGAACTTCAGTGTTTGAGGTGTGCTTTAATACTAATATTTGTTGTAAACTGACATCTTCTTAATTATCGTCCTCACAATTTACTCTTCACAAAAATGTACACCATTGATGATACCCCATTTTATCAATTGAACCCTTATCGAAAAACAAATAACCAACACCAAATGAAGACAACATTATTCTTTTGGGAAAACAACAAATCAACATCAACTAATCTCCACATTCTTTAAAACCACAGACTCTAAAGGTGAAGTCGGGAAGGTTTATGACTGTATTAGGTTCCAGAATTTTTAATTCGTAGTTAAAAATTATATAGTTCATAGAAAAAATTGCAATCAGGGATTTAGAGTAAGGGGAAGAGGGGGCCTAGGAGAGATTATTAATTCAGTTTTGAAACTTGTGCGAGTATATCAAAATTACGAGGAATTAAAACCTAGGTTTAGAAGCTACATAATATTGAAGCAAGTTGTGTTTTAACGTTAACTAGTAACAATTAGTTAGCACGGGCAGGTTTTGATTATGACAAATAAAATTTTGAAACTTTACAATAGCAGTATAAAACTCATAATATATATTGATAGATGAAGATTTTGAGTTAGCAGGATATTGAGCCAAAATAACTTCGTATATAACAAATTATTGATGATGGATTGCACCCTAGTTTACAGGACACTGAGTCGGAATATATTGTAATCCAGCACTTAACATCAACTTTGTCTATGGTTACACCCTAGTTTCTGCCTTTATCTGAAATTGCACCGATGAACAATATTGTTTTGTTTGTAGAAATAGGATTGGCCATTGGAGAGGGTTGAAATGGTATTGCATAATGTGGGAGGGGCTTAAGAATGTTCTTAGGTTTGACAATGGGGTAGCGGTTGAGAATGTTATGGGCACCGCCAATAGTTATCATTGGGATCATACATGAGATTTGGATTTGGATTGAAGGCCATGAAAAATTGGGGTTACTCATCGGTCAAATGACAGCATTATTTGACATCAACGTACTGGGGTACATTAGTTAATAATCATTTTGGTTGAAATTGCCTCGATTAAGACATAGGATTACATTCAATGCCATAAGATTCATATGTAGTCTGTTCAGACTTTAGAGTAATTTACTCTCCGATCGCTTTGCTGTGTAGAACTTGACATTTATGTTGTACAAGAATCTAAAAACTTTATACAGGAAGAGATTAGAGAAAGGAGCGAAGAAATTTATTGGTGAAACTAAACAAATGGGTTTGTTAAACCCTGTTTGGCAACTTATAAAAGACCAACCCAAATGTTTTTAGATTGTTTCATTTGTTTAATAATCTTACATACTTTTGTGATATTTTTTATTATTAAAAGTCTTTGTCAATGATTGAATGTAGGAATATAAAATATTAAAGTTACTTTTAAGAGGTAGGTAGTCATAATAGGGAATAGGTGTGGGCCCGGTATTGATTTTAGAAAGATAGTATCGATTTGGGAACTGATTTGTTTGAGTATCGATTTTGGAATATAAATGAGAAGTCATTAATAAGATTAAAAATAAGTGGTTACTGGACTAGCGCTAAACAATTTGGGACAGCAACCATGGGAGTGGTGTCGTCTCATACGGCGTGAGGAATGTGTCGGGATTGAAGCATTGAACAGATGTGCATTGAGATTAAGGCCACAAACTGAATCTGCCCCACGACTGTGACGCGTTTTTCGTGCTAGAATTTACTGCCGGGACACATAATGGTTTGGTAGCTCACTATTGTGGTCCTTGTGGCTGCTCTACAGTCCTACACAACAATTCCTTTAAAGACTTGGGGTATCATTACCCCCTTGCTAATGTAGCTAAGGTGAACTAGAACTACCTTTACAAGTAGAATAGAGAGATATATTTATATGTTTGGGTTTGTTTTACTTTGTAATTATTTTTGGTTGTAATATCATAGCCACAATACTTATTCTCTTGGAATATATTTTCCATCACAACCTTTTCATGAGCATGTTTGATTTGAAACTAGAAATAAGAGTACCCTATTTTCTGAAATTCGACTTAGTTGGATACTGTATTATATAATCGTATCTCCATCTTGTGGAGCCACAGCATTATTTTTGCAAATGTTCTAATTTTTCTAAATTACTTTGCTCATATTCTTTGTATGTTTAGGGTATATATTGTTTATTTGGGTTAATCTAGATACGCAAGTATGATGCATATTTTTGGTTTTAAACTCGCACATTTTTATATTTTAATTAGTTTCAGTTGGATCAATTTGATTCTAAGGCATGTTTTTTTTCCTTTTGTGTTCTCCTTTGGGTTTCAAACTTTGACAGACACTGAAACTGATAGGAGCAAAAGCTTTCGGGAGCACCGAAGAGTACACTATGATGAATATAGAACAGTGAAAGAATTTCTCCATAAGGGATCATTTGTAGAAGAGGAACATGATGAGAATAATACCAAGGGGAAGGAAGCTAGACGCAGTCCATCCTCAACACACAGGGAGGAAGATGGCAACACTCTACCCCAACAATCACCACCATAAACGTTAAATAAAGCTTAGATTCCATGAAGCAAACACATGATTTTGTTAATCCCAATATGTAAGTTCTATTTTGATATATTTTGTTTCCAACATGATTTTTGTAGTTACAGTGACTTTCCTCCCCTCTTTAGCCAATTTCTTGTGGCTTGTTTTGCTCGTTTTCTGTATCTTTCAATGAGTTGTAAAACTGTAAATAGACAGGGGAAACTCTATATTGTAGATGTGTGAACTATGAAACTATTCTTATTTGCTGGTTGCTGCAAGAGACTTCATATCAGGTTAGTTTTGCAGACAAAACATCCCCGTGGCAACTTTTGGATCTAACAGAAACTCGGATTTCTTCAGAAGCTAAGCTCTCTGAAATCATCGAGTATAACAAATTGTCCTCGTGGATTTTTGCTCCACTTTATAGTTCGCATCGCGTGGAGTTGCTTTCAATTAAACCATTATTGTTGATTCTTTGTTCTTTTTAATCAGCCACGTGGGTTGTTTACAGAAGTGGATTAGGATAAAGCAATTCAACTCTGGAAGCACACAATTTTGCACTAAAACAAGATAAGAAGCTCCAAGAGAAACACAAGTGGAGCTGTAGAAACAATGGCCAAAGAAGAGAAGAACAATTCAGTGTCTAACATGGCATCACAAATCTGCAATCAGATCAGCTCAGTTTTCTCCCAAACAATCACCCCCTTGCCTCTCTCGGTTATTACGGATGAGATCGTGGCGACCGCGGCACAAAAAGGTCGTGTTTTCATGCACGGTGTGGGTCGAGAAGGCCTAATGCTAAAGGCCTTCTGCATGCGCCTCGTCCACCTCGGTCTTCCTGCACACTGTGTAGGCGATATGACTACACCGCCTATATGTTCCTCCGATCTCCTCATTTCCTCTGCAGGTCCTGGCGGGTTTCCTACGGTGGACGCGATCTGTGGAGTGGCTAGATCGAATGGTGCTCGTGTTTTGGTCATTACAGCTCAACCTGATTCAGGATCCGCGGTGAAATATGCCACCAAAGTTGTGATCCTGCCGGCGCAGACAATGGCGGACGAGTCGAATAGCAAGGGTGGTGAGGAGTTGTTGCCAATGGGGAGTTTGTATGAAGGGGCAATTTTTGTGTTGTTTGAGATGGTAGTGTTTAAGCTTGCTCAGGTTTTAGGTCAGAACCCAGATGCCATCCGAGCTAGGCATACCAATCTTGAATAAATTTGTAGTCTGGAAGTAGTGTTATAATATAATTCTATAATTTCGTGAAGGTTTAATTGCAAAATAGGTGTCGTGGTGTAGTTGGTTATCACGTCAGTCTAACACACTGAAGGTCTCCAGTTCAAACCTGAGCGACGCCATTAATTTTAATTTTTACCTTTTAACAAAAATAAAAATTTCACGTGGACGGCAGGATTCGAACCTGCGCGGGCAAAGCCCACATGATTTCTAGTCATGCCCGATAACCACTCCGGCACGTCCACCTTATTAAACTTTATCATGGTTTTGATATTATAATTCATAATAGATTTGTAGAAAAGCAATTTCCATATTCAAAAAGTTAATTTCTTGTTTCGTCTTTTCACTTGGATATGACATGAAAATGGCATGACATATTTATGTATTGTGATAAACAAACAACTTTCGTGTTTGGAGAGTGAGAACCCATCTGGGCATGGTATTGTTGTCTACACTGTCGTGAGTACTTGATATTTTACACTATAACGGTAGAGAATTGAACTTTTCTATTCTAAGTTGGCTGATTGTGGTATATTATGGACTCATTTATGTTTTTCATTTTAACTACTAACTTTAAAAAAACGAAAATTATGATAATAAATACTAGTTTTACCATATTTGCAAAATTGATACTTTGGCAAGCTGAAATTCAATGTGCTCATATTTAATGTATTTCGATAAATTAGGTCAGAACAATTTCTATCAATCAATGATCTAGGATTAAACAAAAACAATCAAAAGTAAAGACAAAAAATTAAAAGACACATGCATTGTTCACCCTGTGAAAACTCCTTACACGGGAGAAAAACCACAGGTCGTTGTCGATTCATCGACAACTAAAAATCCACTAATCAAAAAGAGTTTAATCTGAATTACACTTACAGACTTGATAACCTAGTCTCATGATTATCTCTCTTCTGACAAAAGCTTCACACCCAATCTTCTTTTGTTCTCGTAACAACCTTTCTTGATCTCACACCAAGAATCTTCTTCTGTTCTCGCAACAACCCTTCCTGATCTCACACCAAGTCTTCTTCTATTCTCGCAACAACCCTACTTGATCTCATACCAAGAATCGCACTCGAATAATATGTAGAAAGTATTGTAAAACTAACTCAACATCAATCTCAGAATTAGAAGAGGCTCGATTGATATTGAATTCACACTCTCTGATAAAGGAGTAATGAGCTTTTTGAAAAATTAAACGTTTTTCAAAAACAAAGACCAAGAGAGAAAAAGAAACAGAGTTTGCTTAAATAGTAACCCAATTTTTCTCGAGAGTCGTTCGAACGAGACCTAATGTCGTTCGAACGACTTATGTCTAAATTGGTCCAAAACCCTAGAAAGTTGACAAGTCGTTCGAACGACAAGAAGTCTCGTTCGAACGACAAGAGAACTCGTTCGAAAGAAATTGTCTTTGGGCTAAATTTTCAGGGGGCATGTCAACTCGTTCGAACGACAATTATATAAAGCCCCTCCTTTTATCAGTGAGTTCTACTTACCTTCTATCCAGTGATCTTCATTTTGTCAGTATCTTCGACTGAGACAACCACGAGACTCTATTAACACGAAATGAGACAAATAAAACCTTTCAATCTCTCCTTTTGGTTCATTTCGTGACAAATAAAAACTAAGACGAACACACGACTCTGTAGTACTTCCCAGCTAGAGAGTGAGTCTAGACCTTAGAAAGACACCACCCCTTTCTTGAATAGGTTCAATCTCTAGACCTCTTTTAGGAATAATATCTTCTGACAACCCTGTTCTCATCAGATAGTGTGTGACTGAATATCAGCACACTCAGCAAACTCGTTTATAATACATGTGGAAAAAAGAACTTAGAATATAGTCACACAAAACAAAATAAAACATAAACAGATAAATCCAGAGAAGCATTTGCAAACCAGTCATGTAAACTTGTTCCTCTCCCTTTTTGTCACGGAAGAAACAATCAAACAACTACAATAAACTATCTTAAAGAAAAAAATTAGAGACATCGGATAAACAGATAAACAAAAGGTAGTACTAGATAAACTGATAAAGTTAGTACAAAGACTCTTATCTCACGTGCTCTCAAAACAGAAAAGTCGCAAAGAAGAACCAGACAAAAGAACCAAAATGGTGAATAGATGCGATGACAAAAATCTAACTAAGGCACCCTATGTAGTCAGGTCTCTCCAGAATTAGAATCGTACTCAGACTCTTGTGGCTCCTGGACTGAACGAAGACCCCTAACCTCTGTCTCAATAGTCTCCAATCATCCCACAATAGTCCCCAGACGTCCTTCAATAGCACCCAACCTGGTGGTCACCGTCTGAAGCATGCTCCCAATACTCTGAAGAGAAAACACTTCCTGAGGCTATGCAGCTGAGCTAGAAGAACCTATGTGCTCACCTGGAGGAGCAGGCTCAGAAGGTAGCACATGAGGAAGATGAGATGTACTCTTGTGACAGTTACTCGCATCCAATTTTTCAGTTTTGGTATCCTCAGGTTCATTAGGAAACACCTTGTAGCCAACAGTAGTAAGAATTGCCATAACAAGTCGAGCAAACAGTAATGAACTCTGAGTCGCCATTTTGGTGCTTGCATCAATCATCCCCTCAATGATGATATTAGGTAGATCTGTCTCAATATCATTCTTGAAGACATAGAGAAAAGCCATCATCCACTCAGAGAGTTCATTCTTTTGAGATCGCGGAATGATATACGCAATAGCTATGCTATGTACGAGGCGAGACTCATCATCTAACATTTTTCGGGAAACAATACCCTATCCAATATATAGACGATGTTGAGACGTGATGTCAATAACCATAGTATGCAGCTCAGGAAGAATAGGAACCCCATCTTCCTCAAAATTTCCCTCAGAAGTAGCAGCAGGCCAGGGAAAATACAATGCTGGCCAAATACATCTCAGAAACACAATATACTGAGAGGGACGGAAACCCAAAATAGCGTAGATACAGTCCCTAGTGATTTTGTACTCAGTGCCATCAATAGTGACTGAGAAAGTTCTACTACACAGATTACGGATATGCTCAAGTTGCAGCGAAGCATAGAACAATCGAACAATACGCGGGTATGCTTTTCCAGAAGGAGTAAGAATCCTGGTCTAATTTCTTGCTTTAAATTTTGTAAACACCCTTGCATATCCTTCATTAACTTCAGAAACACTCTTGATGTCGACAACGTTCTTTTACAATTGGGCGATCTTTAAAACCTTTTTTAGTGGCCCAATGTACCAGATTATCACCAACCCTCTAGCCATCAAGGACACCTGTATCGTCGAGGCGTGGCCTCTTTGTTCCTCCCCGTACCTTCGGAGCCATAGCGAATACTTAAATGAATTTGTCTGCAATACAATCAATACCAAACCAAAGAATCCAATACCCCAAGTAATAACTACTTCCACCAACAATACTCTAACAATCAAACCCAAAACCCCAAGAATTGAATAGGTAAAGGTGCACATTCCAACCCAAAGCCTGCAATAAATAATCCAAACACCAATCCCCTAATTCTCCTCTAAGTAAACACAGTAATTCACCCAAACAATCTCACACAAAAATCCCCTACAAACAGTAAAAATATAACTCTAAAATCTAGCAATGCAAACAATTCCAACAATCACAGAGGTGCATAAAATAATGAGATCATAAATAAAGAAAGATTTTGCTTAAAAAAAATTATTTAATAATACTCAACGCTAGAACAAAAGGTAATATCCTCACATAATGTTAGGTAACGAAGTCTTTTCATTGACCCTCAAGATTTCTACTTACACCTAGAGTTAGGGACAGTTGAACCTCATGATGAATAAGTGATACCAAGTAACTCAAACATTAAATAAATATAGAACGCGTAAATAATTTCCATACATGCATATGCAAAGCTACGATAGGCTAAGTGCAAAACAAGGGAGATAATCAGCAAGAGTAAAAGACACGACACATACCTGACGAGGTCCACAAGATAGCGACACCACAAACAGGAAGACCTGAGAGATTTAGGAAATGGAACGGACACCAATAGCGCATCGAAGATTTTCAAGGGAACCAAAGATGTTGACAACTACTGTGTCTCTGACAATGATGAGGATCTTGACTTTGACTCTCAGATTGCTCTTATAAGCCAATAATTTAGAAAACTTTTGAAAAAGATGCAATTTGAGAAACAAGGGCAAAATGCGAATTACATGTCTCGTCCTCATGACCCTATTAAGTCTTATGGCAAACAAACTAACTCAAGTACTCATTCTCATGACTCTGATCAAGATCTTAATAAGGTTGAATGTTATAAATGTCACAAGTATGGTCACAATGCTCACAGCTGTCCCACTAAGAGTTCTAATAGTAACCATAATGCCATGAATATTAAAGTAACTTGGGATGATGATAATGATGAATTTGGTGATCATTCCCAAGAATATGAAAATGGTCACTATTGTGCATTTCCTAGTATAATAAACTCTAGTAATAATTATTCTGACCCTTTTAAACTAGAAAACTTTACTGAAGATCAAAGTGATTATGAAAGTAATAATAGTGAAGAACCCAAGATTGAAGAATTGTATTCTCAAATAATTTCTCAGCTTGAGAAACTTTAGAAAGAGAAAGATACTCTTATTGTCAAACTTGATATGTGTGAAAAAGAAAAACATACTGCTGTGGGGAAATTAAAATTGTCTGAAACTGAACTTGAGAAGCTTAAACTTGACTTGACTTTCACTAAGCAGAAACTTAAAGTTTTTCTTCATGGAGCAAAGAATATCAAAATGCTAACTATGAGCAAAAATGGTACTGACAAAAGGGGACTTGGATTTGATGAACAAAATGCTAAGTCTATACCTCAAATCACCAAGTTTGTCAAAGTTACTCTAGTGCCATCTTTGCCCAAACAAAGTGTTACTAATGCTCCTCAAAGGCAGACTAAATAGCCTTTTGTCTTTCATATATTTTATTGTTAGGCTTGTGGTCAAAAGGGTCATCTTTCTCCCTATTGTAGATATGTTCCTCAATTCCGTGGTAGGAATAATCTACATTTGGAAAGTGAAAAACCCCATCGATCATATGCCTGATCATTTGCTAACTCTTTTTTTGTCCAAAAGTCTTTTAATGGTTTCAGGAATATGACTCAAGCGACAGAAGAACGAAAGAAAGTAAGATATGTTTGGGTTTAGAAAAAGGACTTTCTACCACAATTCCGATCCAATGTTATAACGATGGCTCTAAATATATTTAATTTTACGCAGTGGTATATAGATAGTGGATGCTCTCGGTACATGACAAGGGATGCAACACATCTGAATAATGTCAGAAATATTTAAGGAGGTGATGTTACTTTTGGAGGAGGAATGAGTGGAAAGATTGTGGAAAAAGGGAGTGTAGAGGGAATTGGGTGCCCGACAGTCGATAATGTACTTTATGTGAAATGACTCACTGTAAATCTTCTGAGTGTGAGTCACTTATGTGATACGGACAACACAGTAACATTCGACAAGAAAACTTGTCGTGTCTTTAATAATATTGGGAAATGCATTGTGACTGTTGATAGGACTTCGGACAACTGCTATGCTGTATCGCAAAACGAGATATCATGTAAAGTTGTTAAGATAAGCAATGTAAAACTTTGGCACAAACGGTTAGGACATGTGAACTTCAGCGATCTGACGAAGATTACAAGTAAGGAAATAGTTTGAGGGGTTCCGAAACTAAGAAAGCTAACCGATGCAGTGTGTGGACCATGTCAAATTGGAAAGTAAACCAAGAGTGCACACAAAAAGTTTACCAACATTGTAACTACGCGAGTTCTGGAGTTAATTCATATGGACTTGATGGGTCCTATGGGAGTGAGTACTTTGGGTAGAAAGAAGTACATTTTGGTTATGGTTGATGATTTTTCACGATTCACCTGGATCACACTATTAAAGCAGAAGTCAGACACATTTGAAGAATTTCATGCTATAGCCCTACGAATATAAAATGAGAAAGATTGTTTTATTGATAGAATTCAAAGTGATCGTGGAGGAGAGTTCAAGGAAAGTGATGTGATTGAGTACTGTAAAGCGAATGGGATCAAACATGAATTTTCAGCACCAATCACACCACAATAAAATGGAGTAGCAGAACATAAGAACTGAGTTCTACAGGAAATGGGGCGGGTATTACTTCATGGAAAGAATGTTCCTAATCACTTTTGGGGAGAAGCTATTCATACCTCGTCTCATATTTTCAACAAAGTTTATCTGCGTCCTCTTACACTTAATACGCCATATGAACTCTGGTTTGGAAAAAAACCGAACGTGAAATATTTTCGTGTATTTGGAAGTAAGTGTTATATCACTTGTGATCGGGAGAAAATTGGAAAATTTGATGCCCGAAGCGATGAAGGTATTTTACTAGGATATTCCTCAAACAGTGGGGCTTATCGTGTTTACAACTTGAAATTCCAAAATGGTCATGGAGTCGATTAATGTGGTTGTTGACGACTCGACAGTTCTTGGACAAACAGATGATGGAGATAGCAATGTTCAAGAAGATTCCTGGCCAACCTCATCTATTGTGACACAAGATGTTCAAGAAGAACCTCACGCTGAAGCTCCTACCACATCTTATGGGAAAATTTTAGCACCAAATGCTACTGTCCGTACTAATCCTTCTCGGAATTGTGGTGCACCTAGATGCCTTGATGATTATGAATGTCCTACACTTCATGAGTCCGCTAGGTGTGTAGGGTATCATTGTTCTACATTATATGAGACAGTAGAAAGTGTGTGTTATGTGTCCATCACGGAACCAACCAACGTGAAAGATGCCTTATCTGATGAATATTGGATTAACACCGTGCAAGATGAGCTCAATGAATTTAAGCAACAAGATGTATGAGACTTAGTATCACGACCGGAAAATACTAATATTATTGGCACTAAGTAGATTTACAAGAACAAGTTTGATGAGAATAGTGATGTTGTCCGAAACAAAGCAAGGTTGGTAGCTCAGGGATACAATTAATTAAAATGGGTGAATGTAGAAGAAACTTTTGCTCCTACAGCTAGACTTGAATCTATTCAGATGCTTTTGGCTTTTGTTTGTCACAAAAAATTTAAGCTTTTTCAGATGGATGTGAAAAATGTGTTCTTGAATGAGGTACTTGAGGAAGAAGTGTATGTAGCTCAACTAAAGGGGTTTGAAGATCCTCATCACCCGAAGCATGTTTATCGTTTGAAGAAAGCACTTTATGGCCTAAAACAAGCTCCTCGAGCATGGTATGGTAGACTTTCAAACTTTCTACTTGGAAAGGGGTTCATTGGAGGGGGAGTTGATCAAACATTGTTTATTCAGCGTGAAGGAGATGACATTCTTATTGCTTAGGTTTATGTGGATGATATTGTTTTTAGATATATGTCGGACTCTCGTGTTAAAGCATTGACCTACTTCTTAGGTCTTCAAATCAAGCAACGGGGGGATGACATCTTTGTTTCTCAATCTAAATATGCTAAGGATATTATCAAAAAGTTTGGTCTTGATTCCTCAAAACATTCCCGAACACCAATGAGTACAACCACAAAATTGTGTAAGGACTCTGCAGGTACTGATGTGGATTAAAAGATATATCAGAGCATGATAGGAAGCTTGTTGTATCTTACAACTAGTCGTCCAAATATTGTGTTTAGTGTTTGCATATGTACACGATATCAGGCAAGTCCTAAGGAGTCCCACTTACACACTGTTAAACGGATTATTTGATATGTGTCTGGGACTTGTGAGTTTGGATTGTGGTATACTCGAGATATTACATCTGAAATTATTGGATACTCAGATGCTGATTGGGCCGGAAATTCTGATAAAAGGAAGAGTACTTCTAGGGGATGTTACTACATTGGGAACAATCTCGTTGCATGGCAAAGCAAGAAACATAATTGTATTTCACGGTCTACTGCAAAGGTAGAGTATATTGTTGTGGGAAGGTTGTAGTACTCAACTAGTCTGGATGAAGCAAATGTTACATGATTACGGGCTGAATCAGGGAGTAATGTCACTTTATTGTGATAATACAAGTGCAATCAACATTTTCAAGAATCCTGAACAACATTCACGGACCAAGCACATTGACATCCGATTTCACTTCATTCGAGACCTTGTTGAGCGGAAGATTGTAATTGTAGAGTATGTTTGTACGGAGAACCAACTTGGTGATCTCTTCATCAAACCTTTGGAAGTTATTCGGTGAGAAGATGAAGAGTTGGAGGAAGACTTAAATGCCACACTCTTATTCTTCTAAGGGTTTTCCATTTCCATTTCAATTTCAAACGTACGTAATTTTCCAGCAAGTGTGCCAGGTTTCATGGCTTTAAGATTTTGTGCTTCCTCTATAACATCACTTCTGGATCTAAAACTCTTAGGAAGAGATCTTAAAATTTTACGCACTATTTGAACATCGGTGTATCCAGCTCCTAAAGAAGAACTGTTGTTGACAATGTCGTTAAGTCTGGCATAAAACTCACTAAATGACTCATCCTCACTCATCCTGATGTTTTCAAATTGAGATGTGAGCATTTGCAGTTTACTTTCTTTAACCGTATCATCACCTTCGTGAGTACGCATCAAAATGTCCCAAGCTCCTTTCGAAGTGGTTCTCGCGGATATGTGCCTATACTTACTTTGGCTCAGCCCATTAAAGATAGCATTAAGACATTTAGAATTATACCCAAATATTTCTTTTTCTTCCTTCGTCCATTAATTTCTAGGTTTAGAAACTTCTACAGCAATTGTTGGTTCACCCCGCATAACAGCCAGGGGTACCCATCTATCATTAATGGTAATCCAGACATCTTCTCCTATTGATTGCAGGATGGCAATCATTCAAACCTTCCAGTAAGGGAAGGTCATGCCATCAAAGAGTAGTGAACGATTTATAGGATCTCCAAATTTTTCAGAATCTATTAAATTAAGCAAGTACGTAAACAGGATCACCGCTGAGGATATAAAGCCTACAAGCGATTCTGCTCTGACACCAATTGAAATTTTATGTGCCCGTATTTAATGTATTTTGATAAATTAGGTTAGAACAATTCCTATCAATCAATGATCTATGTAATGTCCCAGATTTTTGGGTTATTTATTTATTTATTATTAAGTATTATTATTATTATGCCTCCACGTTATGTTCTGCATTCATATTCCGCATATACTCTTTTATCCATTATTCATCCATTATGCATCCATTTATTCCTTTCGGTGGTTTAGTATTAGATTTATTTTTTTATTTTTGGCGGTTCGGAGGCAATTCAGAGAAGGAGGTGGCGTTGTGGCCTTGGGAACCCCTAGATGGGTTGGTAGTGATGTTTGTTTGATATGTGTGTGGATTAGGGTGGTTTCGGTGAGCCGCTGGATTGGCCGGTAGGTTTTCGGAGTCTCCCGAGGAAAAGATTCCTTTTTGGGGGCTTAGGCATTTTGGTAGTCGTGAGGCGGTGGAGGTGGTGTTTTTGCCTTGAGAAACCTTTGTTGGGCTTGTAGTAGTGTTTGTGTGGTAGTGGTGGTAGTCCGTGGTATTTTTAGGGTTATTTTTTTGGTGCAGGAGCAGTTCTGTTCGAACAAGACCATTTCTGTTCGAATAGACCCCTTTCTATTCGAGCAGGACTTGTCTCTGTTCGAATACACTTCACTATGTTTGAACAGGATCATTTCTTATTCGAACAGAGGTGCGTTTTCAGCTTTTTTTGGGTTTTATTTCCTCTTTTCCTTACTTCCCCTTTTTTTCTCTCTCTTCTCTCCCTAACCTATTCCCCTCTCCTCCATACTCGAGATCCTATCTTTCCCATCACTCAAGGATTCTTCACCCGCTTTATCGCAAGCTTCGCTCCTATCCTCGGTAAGAAATTTCCGATTCCTTTTCCGTTCCTTTCGCTCGATTTTGGCGTAGGTCTGATTTCTAGGGTTTGGGTTTGATGTCGTTTTCTTGAATTGATTGTTTACTTGTCGTTGTTATTGGTTGTAGTAGCTTGTTCGTTGTTCCGATTGCCTCGTCGTCGATCCTAGGTTCAGTTTTCTGAGTTGGTTTCTGCCGGACTTGGATTATTATCAGGCGAGTTTTATCTTCCTGAATAACTAGATTATTATGCTGATTCATAGTTATAGAACTGCATAGTTTAGTATATTATATTTGTGACTAGGTTAGTATGTGGGTTAATTGCTTAGGACACTTTACTGGTAATCCATTTAGCATTACCTTAGACGAGAGTATTTAAGGGTTTGATAAGTTAATAAAACCCGTAATAATGTGAGTTTAGTTACTAGATAGAATCCGTAGGTTATGATTAGCCAGAGGAGGTTATTCTCTGTTGTTGTCGATGCGATGATGACAACTGAGATTCCTCTTAGACCAATTTTATTGAGGGTGGTTTTCATAAATCTTTTCTTCGTAGAGGTTGAGAACAAAGGCATTCCTCAGTGTGTTGCGACGCCTCAGCATTACTATATATATATATATAATATTGAGTATGGTATTGTTGGCTAGTTATTAGGGTGCCCAGCTTGTTTCAGGGAACTAGTTACTAGGTCTGGCTATTAGTGGAGATGTATGGACGGCTGTGGTTTAGCCGCCATTTCTCTGAGATAGTGCAGCTCAAAGACTATAGTTCTCACCTTATAGTGTAGTACCTTGGTTAGTTTAGGTTGATGGACTTGGTTCTAGGGTAGTCTTGGGGCGACATAGCTTCAGTAAGAGATGGTCTTCGATTCGGAGCTCGTCCTCTTGCCTGCTATTGTTTTGATTTGTCTTAGGATTAGCCTAGGTGTACTCTGTATTCTCGAGGCCTGGTCCTTGAACACTGTCGTTGTGATTGGTGGTTGGTTAGAATGTTAGATTCCCTGTGGGAGTGTAGAATCTCCTGGACTGTTAGTAGTTGGTGGTGAGCAGATGGCTTGTCCGTGGTGGTTGGTCGTGGATGTTAAACTTCTGATAGTTTGCCTTAGGATTGTTTGTTTATCGTGTTGTGACACTTATTGTCCTCATGACTCTTAAAGCTAATAGAGCTTACTCGTAAGCCTTCCTTCCCCGGGATGAGGCTGTTATGGCTGTGTTCCCTTCCGTCATCTAGGAGGCAGTGAGACAACATGTCTCAGTGAGGTACACGGCTGAGCCAGGTGGTTTATGAAGTTGTATGTCACCCGTGATGTTAGAATCTGCTAGGGTAGACTGTCACATCAGTGTAGGGAAACTGTCACCGTCGAGCATCTGTTCGCAGAGATTATCACCTTGGGTGTAGACAGACCTGGTGGGTTCCTGTACATCCGTGCTGGTGACTTATGTACATGATTAAGAGGATTGTGATGCAGTTCGGTTATTGGGGATTGTTGTCTACTTGTTGGACACTTGTAGGTCACCCCATGAGTACTACTCTGTGTTGACAGCTAGAGTACTGTAGTACTTGATGGTAATCATATTGCTTTGAGGAATCTTAGAGGCTGATGTTGTTTAGATATCATGACAGTTAAGTTACTGTTTTATCTAGGTTTAGATGGTGCAACTGAGTCACAGGAGGGCATCTGTGTTAGTTTTGGTTTCTACGCTCTCAGGGAGGTGGTTATCCTATTGTGTGCTGGCAGCAGTTGTGTTTCAGTCTTTAGGATTTTTGCTCACATCCATAGATAATATATTCTCTTATCTTATTGCGACCGGATACATCCTCTAACCCGTATTTTATGTGACATGTGTATAGTAAGGACTGTGGTTCCATGTGTGTGGTAAGGATTGTGGTTCCTTGTGTGTGACTTAGGATGTGATTCCTTGGGGTGCTCGTGACGCCCAGTGTAGTTCCCCCAGCCTGGTCAGCTTAGAAAAAATTGTACCTGTATCCATAATGGTCCTTTAAGGTAATCCTTCCTTAGCAGTTGTTAGCCCACTTTAGTCATGGGGGCTAGCCCTTTGGGTTGACATCACTAAATTATTCTGCATCATAACGCATTATCATCATCATCAAGCATATCATTGCATCTCTGCATACTTCCAATTCATAGGTTCTTCTGATAGAAATCCTTAACCCTTTCTACGTTATGTTTAATATAGAATCTTCTGCACTTAGGATAATCATAAGATTATCTCATTCCATCATAACATATCATTGCATTGGGATAATTATGGGATTATCCTAGTTCATCATATTCTTCTCCTCTTATTTGAATCCCTCTTCTCCTAATTGATTTATGGTGTAATTAGATTTATCTTCCTTATGTATAATCCTCTCCTCTCTGCATCTATTCCTCCCTCTTTTGTATATGGTTAATCTATTAGGTTAATTAGTCTGGTTGGTTGCTGTGAGCTTTAGGCTGGTATTTGGTTGTGGGCGATCTCGCTCAACTTATTATAGCTTCGGGGTTGTGCCTGGTTGGGGTTTGGGTAACCCGGTTGGATTATTATGAGCCGAGGGTGTTTACCCTCGTGTTTGATTGTATTTTTGAGGTAGGTTAGTCGCTTATAGCGCTGAGAGCCACAGTAGTGATTATAGTATAGTTAGTAGTCCTTGGGACTGGAGTGTAGTTATAGTCTTAACACTCCTTTGCTCGAGATGTGTATGTATAATTATAGTATAGTTACATATAATCATTAGACTAGTTATGTACCTATTAGATACCTATTAGGCATCCTGTATATATTTAGATATATATTGTTTATCGTTATATATTATTATATCCTATTATCATTATTATATCCATCTCATTTGTCAGTATAATCCCTTAGCTATTCTTGGGAGTTAGTGAGCTCGTTGTTTGCTCACTCTCGCATCCCCCTTTCAGTGACAGGTTGTTTCAGGTTTTAGTTACTGCTATGGTAATCTTTGGGGAGCTGAGCTGGAGGCTCATTCTTTAGTTATTACTGTCGGGTTTGCTGCGTAGAGGTTTGTAGAATCTTACGATATTGTTATCTTAGTCTTCCGCTGTTTCAGTCTTTTTATTACTCTGTTATGATACTATTGTGAATGACTGGGCCAAAATTTATCTACGGCTCGAATGTTCGTGGGGCGAATCTTTGGATTCCCCGACATGCACATCCTCGAATCTCTGAAATTGGTCTAGCTACCGATTACTGGATTTTGGAGCGTGACAATCTAGGATTAAAAAGAAGCAATCAAAAGTAAAGACAAGGAATTAAAAGACATATGCAATTGTTCACCCTGTGGAAACTACTTACACGGGAGAAAAACCACAGGTCGTTATTGATGTAATCGACAACTAAAAATCTACTAATCAAAAAGAGTTTAATCTGAGTTACACTTACAGACTTGATAACCTAGTCTCATGATTATCTCTCTTCTGACTAAAGCTTCACACCCAATCTTCTTATGTTCCCGCAACAACCCTTCTTGATCTCACACCAAGAATTTTCTTCTGTTCTAGTAAGAAAACTTCTTGATCGCACACCAAGTCTTCTTCTGATCTCGCAACAACCCTGTTTGATCTTACACCAAGAATCGTTCTTGAACAATATGTAGGAAGTATTATAAAACTAACTCAACATCAATCTTTGGATTAGTTGAGGCTTGATTGATATTGAATTCACATTCTCTGATAAATGAGTTTGGAGCTTTTCAAAAAAATAAACGCTTTTCCAAAAACAAAGACCGAAAGAGAAAAAGGAATAGAGTTTACTTAAATGGTAACTTAATTTTTCTTGAGGGTCGCTCAAACGAGACCTAATGTCGTTCGATCGACTTATGTCTAATTTGATCCAAAACCCTTGAAAGTTGATAAGTGGTTCGAACGACAAGAAGTCTCGTTTGAACGATAATTGTCTATGGGCCAAATTTCCAGGGGACATGTCAACTCGTTCGAACGGCAAGAAAACTCATTCGAACAACAATTGTATAAAATCCCTTATCTTTATTAGTGAGTTCTACTTACCTTCTGTCCAGTGATCTTTATTTTGTCAGTGTCTTCGACTGAGACAACCACGAGACTCCACAAACACGAAGTGAGACAAATAAAACCTTATGTCCATAGACAAAGAGGGGATGGGATGTGATGTGGGTACCACAAGAATGGGCAGTTTTAGAAGTTCAAGTTGTAAGTCTAAAAACTAAAAACGAAAATTATGATAATAAATACCACTTTTTGCCATCTTTACAAAATCGATACTTTGGCAAGCCTCTTCCAAAATTGATACTAAAATTAACAAATCGATAATGGTCCCACCTACTACCCCCTAGCTGCTACCCTATTCTCTAACATTAAATGTTGATGGGTAGTCTAATCTGCTACAGTAATAAATCTACCAACTCACAAAGATTACTTAACAAATGACAAAGCTATACTAAAATAATTACAAAGATACACACCTCAAATGAAAAAGTTCTCATATAACCAATGATAAATAATGTAGAAAAAAATAAAACAACTATCCCACTGGAGTTGTTGAGTAGTCTAATCTGCTACAGTAATAAGAGGGAAGATTCTCTTCTAAATACACTGCCAACCTTAAAAATCAAAGCTTCTTCTTATTCTTCAACAACAAAGCTTCTACAAAAATCAAAGTACATTCTTCTTGATGTACTGTTTGTCTCCTTCATGTGCCAAGTCTTCCAACTATCATTCTACATTCGCTAAAGTCCTCACACAGAGGTCATTGGGGAGGAAAAGATCACTATTATCATATGTTATTCTCATTGCCAAAGACCGTTGTTATCCTTCTCTTCGACCGTTAAAGTAACCGTTACAGTAAATATCATCTCTAATTCTGTATCCATCATCTCTAACTGTGTATCCACATCACGATTTGTCCTATTTATCTTAAGAAAAGATGCTATGCAAGATGATACAATTTGTACATAATCATTTTTCTTTGCCTTTTTAATCATTTGTCTTCTGCTACTATATCACCGGAATTGTTCATTTATATCATTTATTTTAGGATTCCTATCATTTGTTCGAGGGATTGCTGAAGTTTAATTTTATATCATTTTTCTCATTTGTTTTTTGCTACTTTATCACTGGATTTGTTTATTTATATCATTTGCTTCAGGGATAAATGGAGTCCAGTTTTATACTGTTGTTCATTTTGGTGGGGATATCATACGTCCAAAGATCGGATCAGTCGCTAGTTATGTTGGAGGAAGTACGAAACTTACCTCACTAAGAGAGCACTCCTCATATGAAGATTTTGTCACACTCCTTGAAGAAACAAACGAAATCTGTCGTGAGGACTGTAAGCTGTACAACTTTGTCCATGGTTGTGCATGCACAATTTCATCAGTCCAGGACTTTCCCTTAATGATCAATATGCATAAAACCAATCTCGACACACCCTTTCACATATGGATTGTTAATGACCTTAGGGTACCTTCCCAGAACTCCTAGAACTTTATTTCTGATTTTTGTTCTTCGGGTAAAGGGTTATCCACCACCAAAGTTACTGGTTCTGGTAAACGCTTGTCCACCACCAAAACAAGGGGACCTTTACGTCATAACTCATTTTCTGATCCTGAATACAAGAGTTGCCCTAAAATAAGCAATAGAGGGATTGATCCACGCAGGTTTGGACCTTTTGTGGATGATGATGATGTTCCTTCCTTAAATGAACCTAGTATTTCTCAATCAAATGTTAATCTCTCAAATGAACCTGTGTTTACTAATGTTCTTCAATCAAATAAACATTTTCAAACTATTCCTACTAATGTTCCCCTCTCAAATGAACCTTGTATTCCTCAATCAAGTATTCACCTCTCAAATGAACTTGTGTTAACTAATGTTCCTCCTTTAAATAAACTTATGTTAATTAATGTTCCTCTTTCAATTGAACCCGAACCTATCATTGGACAAACTAAAACTTCAGGTAAGTTCACAGAATTTTTCATTTGTGTGCTATGTTTTAACATTTCTTATTCAATTTTAATCATGCTAAGTAGAATATTTCTCATTTGTTCAGCTGAATTTTGGTTTGAGCCACAGCCCGAACAGGTTAAAGATCTCTTGGATTTTTGGTTCAAATCTGTTGCGTACACGGAGGATCCCTATGACTTCAGTAAAGAGTTTAACATTGGTGATCTATATCGAGATAGGGTTGAATTCAAAAATCACATAAGAGCTTATGCAGTTGTAAACAAGTTCAATCTCGAACACATTTTGAGCAGTGAATATAAAATTGTGGTACGTTGCAAAGGTCATAAATGCTCTTGGCAGATTTATGCGACAAGATTGCTCGGTTCTGCCCTATTTAGAGTAAGTACTTATTGCTCCGTGCATACTTATATCCGAGTAGAAACTGAAGGTGGGAATGCGTATAAGGCAGCGTCTAGTAGATGGGTTGCTTCTATAATCAAGCAAAAACTACGAAAAGACCCAAACTATAAATCTTCTAGAATTATTGATGATATGCAAATTCATCATAATATTGATGTAACATACAATCTTGCCTGGTGTGTGAAAGAAAAATCCCACGCTGAGGTATCATCACTTTATATGTCATTTGTTCTCCCATACAAGTCATTTGTACAACATTGTTTATCATTTTATCGCAAATCATTTTGTCGACTCACTGTGTCATTTTTACTTGCCATACAAGTCATTTGTACAATAATGTTTATCATTTGTTTGCTCCACAATTTCATTTGATCTACGTAATTATTTCAGATGCGAGGCAGCTTTAAACACGCATACCAGCTACTTACGAGGTACTTTGCGGAAGTGAGGTTGGTTGACCCAGATTTTGAATTTGACTTACAAACTACGAGTTGCAAGGATAAGAGATTTACAAGGTGTTTTTGGTGCTTTGGTCCCCCCAAAAAAACTTATAAACTATTGAGACCAGCTGTTGTGATTGACAGAACTTTTTTAAAAAGAAGATATCATGGGACTTTACTAACAGCCATCGCCATTGACCCAAGTAATCATATTTTTCCACTTGCATTTTCGATAATAGACTTAAAGACCACCAAAAGTTAGACATACTTCCTGGAGACGTTTGGGTCTAATTTTTACGGTTATGATACAAGATTCATCGTCATCTCTGACAGAAACTTCGGAATTTTTAATGCTGTACCAAAGGTGTTTCCATCTGCAATCCATACGTTTTGCGCCTTCTACATATCTAACAACATTAAAACTATCCTCGAAAGCATGAAGATCACATTTAGGATGGCAACAGAGGCCCTAACCAGCATTGATTTCGATAAACACATGAATGTTATCTGGAATACAGATATAGTGGGTCTCCAATACATACTAGCTATTCTCAAGGAAACATGGTCTAATCTAAACATTCTAATGAGTAGGTATGTTGTCACTCTGTATTGCTCAACTTAGTATTTGTTAAATGAAAAATAGCCATTGTAACTCCATTTACATTCTTATTTATCATTTTTTCCCATTATTTCTCATCAGTTCATTATTATTCCTTTTATAGTTGTATGATCGCATTTGTCATCTCTTTATGCTCATTTGGCATTTGACTTTTATAGTTTATCATTTTTTCTGATACGGAGTCGCTTACACAAATCATGTTGAGAGTTGGAATAATGTTATTTTGAAAGTAAGAGATCTTCCTATCCATGTGTTTATTGAGGAATTGCATAGAATCTGTTCGGAAATGTCTTACACATATAGGGAGGAAGCTGAGAAGAGTCAAGCTCATTTAATACCATGGGCTACGGATCACTGTGAGAGCAAAAAGTTTGTGGCAGATTCATTAACCTGGAGGGTTCGTACATCACGTCACCATTTTTAAATGACTAGTTATGGCAAAACCGATTCTATAAATATTGAAGATGGTACTTGTTCTTGTCGTTGGTGGCAAACGATGGGTATACCTTATGAACACGGAGTACGTGCTCTGGGTCTTGTTAATACTGATCCAGCTACACGTGCCTCTAAGTACTTCACAAATAATACATACAAGACTATTTATGAGCCTATATAGATTCCTATAAGAGGAATTGAGCAGTGGGAAATTTTAAAAACTAATCCATGTGTTTGTGCTCCTATTTCAATAGTTCGAGCCAGTCGTTCTCATACGCAACGGAAGAGAAGGGAAAAAATGCTCGGTCTTGTTACCAAACTAAGATTTTGCAGTAGGTGTCAAAAAAATGGACACAATCGTCATTCCTGTAAGCTTCTGCCAATCCCATCCGAAGATAATCACGTCCGAAAATGGCACCGTCTTTTACGATGAGCACTGAGCCACCTGTAATCCCAGATAAAGATGTTGCAATTAGTTTACACTGATGATTTTGGGTACTCTATGTATCATTTGTTTGAATGACCTTTATTGTCAGTATTGGAAAAGGTCATCATTTCTCTAAAAAAAGAAATTATCATTTGTCTGTTTTCATTGTATAATTATTTAACACTGAACTATCATTTATGCAAGGAAAATTTATCATTAGTTTGTTTGTATGATCTCATTGTTTACTTCTGAATTGTCATTTGTGGACGAATACTTTCTCATTTGCTTATTTCCATGGCATCATTGTTTAATTCAGAACTGTCATTTATTCTCATAGAATTTCCCATTTGTTGGTTTATATTATATCATTATGCGGCAAGAATTTTTCATCATTATTTTCTTACATAGCTGTGATTGTTTTGTTTGCCACATACCAAACGGAAACCACTACTTAAAAGCAAAAAGCAAACGAAATAGCACCAAGCAAAGCATCTTTTCATTCATACAAAGGCAAAGTACTAGTTACCACAAAAAATGAACAAACGAAACACCTAAAAAAAAATGTTCACAACTCTTCCTGATCACGTTCCGTGTATTCCAGATCATGCTCAAAAGCCTGGATCATCTGCTCGAGACAACTAATCTTAGAAGCCGACTCTTCTCACAGTTTCTTGTGCTCATCCCAGTCCAACTTTACGGCGCAGAGTTGATCTTCCAGGAAGCGCATATGGAACTTGAACTCTTCGAAACGTTAATCTCTCGTTGCTATAGTTTGATGCAGTTCATCCTGGATATAATCGAACGCTCCTAATTTCTCCCTAAAGTCTTCGTAATGCTCTTTCAACATTTGTGCCTTCTCACCGGAGACATCCTTCTCCATTAGACATAGTCTATTCAATTTGCAGAGACGTTGGTCATGCTAATCTTCCTGCATCCCTACCGACTCAAACCAATCGTATGGATTGCTCGAGAGACATGACTAACACGAGTAGAGTACGACATTTTTCTTCAAAAGTTGAAAATAGTTTAGGGTTTAGGGTTTAAATAGTTTAAGAGTAGAAAATAGTTCATTTGAACTTAAAACTTTTATAAGGGGAGTTGAATACATTGGGAATGGACGCGTGTCAGGAATTACCTGTTGTTTAGGGTAAAAGTTATTATTACTTGGTTCGGCGCCGTCGTTTCTTATTCTATACCAGTAATATAAGTATTTAAACTGAGTTGTCTAATCAATTATCATTACTTGTCACATCGATTTATCATATGCTGATGATAAGTTCGCATTTGTTGTTAAGTTATATATCATTATATCTTTCCTTAACTGTCATTTGTTAACGATAATTTATCATTTGTTTGTTCAAATGTTATCACCAGTTTTGTTAAGTTCAACATTTATCTACCATTGTTCATGGAGTCTTTATCATTGATTTGGTTCCCTTATATTATTTATTTATGATGGAACTTTCCTAGCAAAAAATTGAAATAAAGCAAAACAAATGTTCATACAAGAGAAACAATAATAACAAAAAAAAACTAAAAACAACCCAAATGTTAACATCTCTTCACTTGAGGAATTCTGATCACGTTCCATAGCCATGATCTTCTGCTCGAGACAGCTAATTTTATAAGTTGACTCCTCCCATAGTTTCTTGTGTTTATCCCAGTCTAACTTTAGAGTGTAGAGCTGACCCTCCAAGAAGAAGATATGTAACTTGAACCCTTTAGAACGCTCTCTTTTTGTTTTTATAATTTTATCCAGTTCTTTATCCATTTCATCGAGTTCTCCTAATTTCTCCTTGAACTCTTTGTAATGCTCTTTCAGCACTTGTGCCTTCTCACCGGTGACATCCTTCTCCATTAGGAAAATTCTATTTAACGTGAAGAGACGTTCGTCAGCCTGATCTTCCTCAATCCCTACTGCCTCAAACCAATCTTAAGGGGTACTAGAAGAGGCACGGCTAAATCGAGTTGTGTGGGAGTGCGACATTTCTTGAGAAGTTTTAAAGAGTTGAGGTTAGAGCTTCTTTAGTTTAGGGTTTTTTTAAATACTTAAGAGAATTAGGACTTTGAATCACCCGTGGGAGGGTTTAGGGCTTAGTGTTTAGAGTAGCGGGAACCACGTCGATGTTTTGGTTAGATAACTTGTTGTAAAAGTAATCAAAGTTGACTTTAAGAATGACTTGCTACATTATCTGTAACGGCAAGAATTTCTCAGCTTTAAAGCATAAGATATGGCATTTGTTGCGACCAATAATATCATCGTGATGTGTTAATTTTCATTTCTTTATAAATAGCTTGTCATAATCTTATACTACATAACCTATACACTTGCTTCCAGATCTCAAGCATTACATACTTCCCTACCAACGATGCATTCCCTTATTTGATGGTGTGGTGAAAGTTATGATCTTTGTCTCTCACGCACAAGCCTCAACCGTAATCGTTGGTTCTGTCAATGTCCTTACAAAATTGGTGGGTGTGGTTTATGGGCGTGGGTAGATGAAGTAAAAAGATACGATTGTGGTCTCATTTGCAGAGTCTCTAAACTGCCCGGTAGGAGATTCTACCATTGCCAACAATACCATTGTTAGTTCAAAACTTGGTTTTGAGAATCCTCTATGCCCGATGTATCTAAAAGGCCACAATCGTCAACGGCGGAAGATATCACAAATTCTGGCCAAGGGAGCAATCAGATCCTCGACATTATTACATCTAAAATTTACACTCAACTAATGATCTCGGAGGTCCCAGCGGAAATGCTGCAAGATTTTTTGTCCAAGTTAAAATCTCTAGATCTTAACAAGTAGAGAAATATGTAGAAGTGAAGTGTAATATGCATTATCTTTAGCGACGTTAATTTCTGGCATTAGAATGTTAAGCTCTTAAGGATCAAATGTTAAATCATATATATCAAATGACAATATTTTAATAATACCATGCAATTTATGGATTATAAATGACAAATCGCTTATTGTTGGATGACAAATATTTTATTAAATAAAAAATACATTTCCAATGTTCCTTCATTTCTAATAGGTTTCGTCAACATTAAATACTACTGTGTTTGAATTTATTCTAGCATTAGAATTTGGAACTCAACATTAAATATTGTTGTGGTTTACAGTACTATGGTATAAATACTGATGTGGCTTATTCGGCAAGTACTTCTTTATTCCTTATTTAATCTTGTACAACTATTGTGTATCTGCTCTACGAAGAAGATGGTGACCACCAGACACCAAACGTACGAGGCTAGGGTTCTTGTCAAGATGCAAGAGCTGCGGCTTCGATACTTTAGGACCCAGTGCCTTGAACTTCCTTCCCCCATTCTAGTGCGTCCTACATTCCATGGGATGACGTATGAACAGGTGGAAGAGGCGGATGATGATTATTATCAAATGCAATGCTTTTACTATATGGTGACGTCGGAGCAGGGGCGGAGAATTGGTTTGCATCTTCTGGCAGAGGATACTGTTACAGTAGTGGATGAGCCGGCTGGTATGCATCCGATGATGTCCTGCCGTTACCCTGAGTAGGATCAAAGGAAGAGATGGTGGTGGAAGGGGTTACGGAGGAGAAGACGGTGGTGGGGGGGAGGGGGTTACGAAAGAGGAGACGGTGGTGGTGGTAGGGGAGACCGACCACCACCACCACCACCTCCGAGTGCATAAACTGATGTAATGTAAATTGAAGTTGTACAATATTTGAGCTAATGAAAGTTTCTTTTTTTGTGCCCAATGAGTTCTGGGAAGGTACCATAAGTTATACACAAGTAATATCATTAATTTATATAATCTTTCTCATTTGTTATATCTTCTTTGTCATTTGTGTAGTACATAATTGTTAGAATGGCTAGTCTGTATAGTTAGATTATAATTAATTTTTCATTTCTTATGTATGATTTGGCATTTGTTATCATAGATTTGGCATTTGTTATATATGATTTAGCATTTGTTATCATAGATTTGACTTTATTTGTTATTTATTATATATGATTTAGCATTTGTTATCAGAGATATTTCATTTGTTATCTCTGATTTAGCATTTTTTATCAGAGATTTGTTGTCAATAATTTGTCATTTGTTAATTATGATTTGACTTTTTCTATACAGGATTTTTCATTTGTTATATATGATTTGGTTATGTGTCTAGAGTGGTTACTAGGGGAAGAGAGGGAGAGACGCATCGATTGACGTTTGTCAATTTAAAAACTTAAAAGCATGTAACCTCAAGTCTTAACACTCTAACCTCTTCATCTTCCTCCATCATTTCTCTTTCTCTCTCTCTCTTTTCTTTTTTTTCTCTCTCACTATCTTAAGTCTCAAGACTCTCAACAATGTTAGATTTCCATCCATTAACTCCCCCAACAACGGACTGTAATGATAGTGATGAGGGAGAGCATCCAGGCGACTACATCTCGGGCGAATGTCCCGTAGAGGACTTCGACGTCGAGGAAGACTGGGATTTATTGGGGGGTAATGGTGGTGATGATGATGAGGAAGATGATGATGATGATGATAGTGGTGGTAGTTATGATGATGATGGTGATGATGCGAATGATGAAGATGAAGATGATGAACCTCCACTTCAGAAGAGGATCAGAAGGTTCTATTAGGTTTTTTTAGTTTTGGCTTTTTGGAGGGAATTTTTTGGGGAAGAAACCTAGAAACAGACATTTTTTGGGGGCTTTTTTTTTAGATTTTATGATGATGAATGTTGATGAATAGTGATGAATGATAATTTTGAATGTCGAATGTTGAATGTAATTTATTTAGTTTTGAATCTTTTGATTTATGTTTTGCTTCGATATATTTTTTAGTTTGAATCTTTAGTTGACTATAATTTGTATGATAGTAGAAAACATTTGCCATGATTTGTCATTTGTTATATATGATTTTGCATTTGTAATAAAAGATTTGTCATTTGTTATCTAAAAAACAATTATTCGTTATATATTATTTGTTTTGTTAATAGACAACATTTGATGTAAGTGAATGGTTGATTTGTTTCAAATGAATTGTGATTGTTTAAGTAGGCAATGTGTTCTTAAAAACACGATTTTTCATTTGTTGACTATGATTTGTCATTTTTTGACTATGATTTTTCATTTGTTATATATAATTTATCATTTGTTAACTAACAATGATCTATTTGGTTCTTTGAACATTTGTATTGTGTTTATATGATAGTAAACAATATTTGTACTGAAAAAAATGATTTGTCATTTGTTGACTATGATTTGTCATTGTCATTTGTAAACTAATAATTTATCATTTGTTAACTATCTATGGTCTATTTGGTTCTTTGAACATTTGTATTGTGTTTGTATGAAAGTAGACAACATTTGTACTGAAAAAAGCGATTTGTTATTTGTTACCAATCATTTATCATTTGTTAACTATTTATGGTCTATTTGGTTCTTTAAACATTTGAATTATGTTTGTTTGTTAGTAGACTTCATTTGAACTTAAAATAATTAGGCATCAATAATTTGTCATTTGTTAGCCATGATTTGTCATTTGTTAGCCATGATTTGCTATTTGTTAACTATCTATGGTCCATTTGGTTCTTGGAACATTTGTATTATGTTTATTTGTTAGTAGACTTCATTTGAACTTTAAAAAATTAGGTATCAATAATTTGTCATTTGTTAGCCATGATTTGTCATTTGTTAACCATGATTTTTTATTTGTTAATTATCTATGGTCTATTTGGTTCTTTAAACATTTGTATTATGTTTGTATGATAGTAGACAATATCCGTCAGCACAATCCTTTCTTTATCTGGGCGGGCACGATGTTGTATGCCAAAATATTGAATAAGGGCTTTAATGTACACATCAATGACCTGAACAGGAAAAGAAAATGACAAATTAGATAATAAAATTGATAAAGTTCAATATTACAAATGATAACAAAGGCCAAACTAATGATAAAGTGCAAACAAATAAAAGACAGAAAATGTGAAAACAAATGGTAGAGACTCTTGTACAAATGACAGAGGAAAAAAAATGATATAAATACCTCATTGTCCAACCATTGATTTGGATATAAGGTGTAGAGAGCGTTAAGGCAAACAGTTTCTTCACCTATCCTCATATAGGTACTTCTATTGTCCTTCTTAGCTTCAAGAAATAATTCAACTTTCCTCAGTGACCATACTTCCACCTGGTTTTTCTCATCCTGGGAGATGGGTCTTTGAATAAAAGATTTCAATAACACTCCCGGAAGAAGCTCGTCAAGGTAAGTATGCAATTGGTTCATTTGACAAGCCATTTTAAAGGCTATTTCATTAATTTCTTCCTCAGTTAGTACATGCCTCTTCTTTAAGGTGACATTCACTTCTGACTCCATTAAAACAAGCTGGAACAGATATGTCGAAATAAGAAAATGAAATATAAATGTGCTTATTATATGAGATTGAGAAATAAACCAGTTGTTTGGTTTAAAAGTACTTCATACATTGGTCTGGTCAACAATCATTTCTTTTATTACTTGCTCAAAGTCTGGTTTATTCTGTAAATTTCCATCATCATAATCCTTGCCTTCAATCACCTCCTCTTTATTCTGTTCCACCTCCTTTTTACTCTATTTACTTTGTAAATAAATAGACTACAAATGATAAGAGTGATACAAGATATGGGAAAATAAATATAAAAAAATGAGAAGTTACCAGCAAAAAAATGATAAGTTACCAGACTAGCTTCACCAACATCTTCCTCCTGGTAGGAGATTACTTCTTCAGTTTGTGTAACCTCTATAGCTTGTTCCTCGACAGATACAACAGTTGTTTGGTCTGCACTAGCCTGTAAATAAACATACTACAAATGATAAGAGTGATACAAGATATGGGAAAATAAAAGAAGAAAATGAGAAGTTACTAGCAAAGAATAAATAAGTTACCTGACTAGCATCATCTTCAGTTTTTTCAACCTCCAGAGTCTGTTCTTTGACATATATAATAGTTGTTTGGTCAGCACTAGCCTGCAAATAAACAGACTATAAATGATAAGAGTGATACAAGATATGGTAAAACAAAAAAAGAAAATAAGAAGTTAACATCAAACAAATGATAAGTTACGTGATAAGCTTCACCAACAACTTCATACTGGTTGAAGAATACTAAATTAATTTTTGCTACCTCTGCAACCACCATAGTCTGTACAACAACGGTTAAAGAAGAAACAAATTAAAAAAGTGGTATGGATAGGTCAATACATAACTTGAGGTTATGAATCCTCTTCTTCAGCAAATACTTTATTTTTTTATATTATAATACACCACTACAGTTGGTGGTTCTGAATCCTCTTCTTCGGCTGAATCCTCTTCTTCAGCAATTTGAGGTTGTTCTTCTTCTTATTTAACTTTCTCCTCGACATCTTTCTTTTCATCATTATCTTTTTCGTCGCCCTTCTTCCACTTCACATACAACAAATAAAATGAACAAAGACATCAGAAGAAATAAAAGTTCTAGAAAAGAGAATGACAAAGACAACTTCACAAATGCCAAAATATTTTGAACAAATGACAGATTTTTAAGGAAATGGCAAATTGCATAGAGTAAATGCCAATATTTTAAAGCACAAATGTCAAATAAAATCATATAAATGATAAGTAGTAAATGGATGATACCCCTAGAAGATCACCACCATATTCAGATGATATCGCTTTGAAATATACTTCCCTCCCAACTTCAACATCATCATCTACCATTAAATCGTTTACCACCTTCAATCCCTCTCCAGGCGCAACTTGCTGAAGCAAATTTTTGGCAATTGATTGAATATTCTCAAGTTCTAGGAATTTTACCCGTCTCTTCCTTGGCACTCTATTAGCCAAGCCCTTCTTGGGGATCTTGGGGATTAAGGTTTTCAATTGGATCAGTGGGACATGATCAAATTGATCATCAGTAAAAGCTTTTTTCTTTAAGCCTTCATCCTTTTTCTTCTTGTTGGGCACATCAGCTTCTTCAGCCTTCTTCTGCCATTTTCCCTTACCTTTTTGTATTCTCGGCTCCGCCTTCTTCCTTTTCCCATCTTCTTTCTCATTACCTCATTCTCGCTTGTGTTTTGCGGATTTCTCATGAGTAAAGAACTGGTACTGCCCAAGGAGTGGAGTATCTCCAAGTGGTAGAGTACTATCTCCCACTATAGACATCAAATTTTGTTCCAACATTTTACCATGGTTATGCAATATTTTGCCATACTCCTCCAACTGGGAGCATACCCTAACCAATACAGCTTCGATCTCAGTGGTAGAAGAACTATTACCTATTACAGGTGCACTGACTGCAGGTGCACCAATTGCAGGTGCAGTGCCGATTGCAGGTGCTTCGATTTGATATCTCTAAAATATTCAAACATATGTCAATGACAAATGGCAACTTAAAAATGATAGAAAATAATCTAACAATGATAATAGGCATACAACAAATGACAAAAAGGACTTCATAAGGACCAAAACATAAAATAAATGACAAATCTAAGCAAATAAAATGATACGAAGCATAAATTAAATGACAAATAAGCAATAAAATAAATCAATCATACAAAGAATGGAAGATTACCATGGCCTATTGCACAAGACCTTGCTGCATGTCAGTCTCAGACGGCTTCATAGCTATTACCAGCAATTTGGGGTTAGCAAAAAACTTTTTAAACATCACAATTTGGCGACACTTAAAAGATATCATCCTCCATCCTTGTAGCTTAGGGAACAAATGTATTGATTCCTCTTTTCTTGGAAACATCAGGCTAGGAATAGAAAAGAAAGTTCATATCATTAACACCCAGGTACATCCGTGCAGTGATAAAGCTTTATCAAATGTTTTACCAGCGGCCGATCGATATTAGGCAAACTTCACTATTTGACTCGACAAGAAATTATAGACTTGCTCACCCTAGGGGAATCTGCTGAACTGATCTAGATCATCTACCAGATCAACATACTTCACCCAAACGTTTTTCCCCTTGTTCGGGAGGAGAAAGGATAGTATAATTTTTAACAAATTAAATCGAAGAACATCTTCTGCAAAACGAAATAACATAATGTAATGATAAGAACCTTAGAATACAATAAGCCAAAAATGGCAAATACAATACAAATATTTGAGGGGTGAGAAATACAATGAAGAACGACGATAAAACAGACAAAACAAATGACAAATTAGAGCCTTACCATGATGTCTTTCCAATTTTGCTTGTTTTAAAGCATCATCAATTTCCTTCAACCCATATGTATTCATGTTCTTGGGGAATTGCCTCAATCTGAAATTCGTCATATGCTCAGGATTAACAAATAAGAACTCCTTTGTAACAGGAGAGACACGTAGCCCCAAAATCAGGCAAACATGAATGGGTTTCATCTGAATTATCGTCTCCCTAAATTGGAGCTTCATATCAACGAGATGATGATCGAATATCTCTGCAACCAAAGTCAACATCGTCGCTATTGGATCAATCAGCTGTAAGGGTGTAAATCAGGCGGCACAAAGTGTACCATTCTCCTCTTCAGGCAAAGCTGTAAACATTTTGTAAAGTCCGAAACCTGTACACCGAGAGGTGTAATTTTTAGCATTCGAGGTGCCCTTTTTGGCTCCACCCTCCTGTGTTTGGTCCTCCTCGTCAACTTGCTCATTCACTTCTTTATCAGACTTCATTGTGGAAGAAGAAAAAAACACAGACTTTGATCAAACACCTGGTAGGTGGTAGTCACACAGATGATTTGCCACTTATATAACACTGAAATCACACACACACACAGATGATTTGCCAATGATTTATGAGAAAATAGTTTGTGCGACTAGGACGGTTTTTACGCTCGTCAATCATACACACGAATTGTAAAATCTGAACGGTTTTTACGGTTTTGCAGTGGTTGTGCAAGAAGAAAGTGTTTGAGGAATATGGATAGTTTTTTGCGCCAAAAGGTAGACAAACTCGTGTGAATCGCACGTGTTACATAAGCTTAAAGAAGAGTAAACAAATGCCAAATAATATAACTGATGGTAACAGAGGCTGCATGAGCCAAGATAACTGATGTTTAAACGCATGAAAAATTTATTTCAACAAATGACAAGACATGCATGTAATGGTGACGGGTCTGCCTTACAAGTCTCGAAATAGTAATGACACGTGTAGATCGAGGAACGATTAAAATTGGACACGTGGCGTGATAATAATATTTTTAAATGATTTAAACTTTTTTTAGTATTAATTATGAAGTGACATTCGAACTAGTGGAGCCCACGGCCTTACCTGTTGCCTTACCTATGGAGCTCACGGCCTAGAAACCTACTTTAATATTCAAGCAGTTTATATTTTCATAAAAAATGGCAAAGTTGTATAAAACAAATGACAAAGTAGACTGACCAAATGGGAAAGTTACATAGCACAAATGACAATAGTCTGTTAAAAATGACATAGATGTTTGAAAGAAGGCCAGAGTTGAACTAAATAAATAACATATTTATGTTTGCAGCAGCCATGCAGACGATTTGCCATCGTTTATTCCACGAGTTGAGTGTAGTTGAGTACCATCTACAAGAGTTACGAGTACCATCATTTCCTCCATGCCCAAGGAGTAGAGTACAAGTCTTTAATCAAACACTTAATAGGCAGCAGTCACACAGACGGTTTGTGACAAATAATCGAGATGGTTTTTACGGTTGAGTAAGAAGAAGAAACTGTTCGATGAATCGGGATCGCTTTTGGCTTCAAAAACAAGACGAACTCCTGTGAACCGCAGGTAATACTTAAACCATAAACGATGAGAAATAGTAACAAAATTGGTGAAAGAGTCTGCCTTCTTATAAATAAGAAATCTGGTCAAAGGTAGGAAAAAATATACTAAAACAAATGACAAGTAGTTCATGAGATTGTGACAATGTCAGCCTTCCTCGTACACGTGGCTTGATGTAATAGTTTTAAATGAGTTAAAGAATTTTTTACAATATTTTATTACTTCAGATGTGACATTTGTACTTGTGGAGCCCAAAAATAGGTAGTTGTCTGTTGTAATATTGCAACTTTAGTAGGGGCAAATATGGTTTTTCCTCTTTCCATTATCGATTTTGGAATTTATTATTTTTTGGGTCTGATTTTGTAAAGATGGCAAAAACTAGTATTTATTATCATAATTTCCGAAAAAAGAAAAGGTGAGATATTAAAGAAACCAAATTGCCAAAAAGTTTTTTTTTTTTAATGCTTAGGTATACTTGTTCATCAATTTCGTAACGCGAGATTATTCTTAACTAATAGTAGATCTCATTTTATCTACAGGATTGACATTGTGGTATTCATAACCATTGTTAATTGCAGTAGTGATTTTTATCTGTGAACTAAGTTTTCTTTGATAACCAATATGAAGAACTTGTATTAAAATTTATGTATTTTTTGTTGGAAGATGATAAATCTAGAGCAATCTAATAATATAGCTTATGAACAATAGGAGAGAGAGAAAGAGAGAGATTTATTGATTTATCATTATTGTGTTCTCTGTACATAGTATGATATATATAGACAACCCAAAGAGTTACCTAATCTACTCAAACTCTCCCCATAACCCTATAGGGCCTATGGGCTTGTTAGGAGTCTGTATAGGACACCCCAACCCTATTAGATTCCTAGCTTGGGCTTGGACCCAACTCCTAACATTTTTGAATTTTCATTGCATAAACCAATTTTTAATATAATCAACAAGTACTACCGGTGGCTTGCCACGGTGAATACATAGACGCGCCTTCGGTACTATCTATATTAAGGGTTCCCTATATTTAGGGGCGGAACCACATGAGAACCAGTCGGGGCAGCTGCCCCCACTCACTTTTAAAAAAAATATAGGTTAGTTATAGGGCTGTCAATGGACCGGATCGGGTCAGGATCATGGTCGATCCTGACCTGATCCGTTAAGGAATACAACGATCCTGACCCGATCCGTGATCCTAAAGGATCACTAATTTTGCGATCCTGACCCGATCCTTTAAGGATCTCGGTGATCCTTACCCGACCCGATCCGATCCGTTAAGCTTTGATTTTTGGCAAACAACATATAAGTTGAGAATGAGTACAAACAAAAAGATGTATTATATTTGCAATTTTGCATATATTATACCATGTAAAATATAGAGTTAGAGACTCATTTTGTACATAACCAAAATCTACGAGATCTTAAAACATGGCAACAAATTCACAGGACTTCAAAATCTTGAGCATCCATAGGACTTCAAAATGTGGAAAGAGTACCTGAGATTGTAGTAAATGTTGAGCTCCAATGGTGGACGAGAGAGAGAGACATGGTTCCGCTTTGAGGGTGAACCAAAGCAAACCTAGAGATAGTTATAGGATAAAGTTGGGGCGTTATGAGAATTGAGATGGAGAGTTGAGAGATGAGAGCCCTAGTAATATGAAATTATCATTTATGAATCATAATTTCATATTACTTAAATTCTTAAATACCCTTAACGGATCGGGTCAAGGTGAATCCTAACCCGATCCGCCAACTAAATGGTAGGATCACTAACGGATCGGCTCGTGGAGGATCAATTTTTTTCCGATCCTGATCCTTTGTTAACGGATCGGACCGGATCGTATACCGGGTCAAATCCTACCCATTGACAGCCCTAGTTAGTTATGTAATTTTAAGGAAAAAAAACTCTACAGACTACAACTCTCCCTCTTCTCTTTCCTATGCGATTTTGCTATTTAGGTTTTTTGTTCTTCCTCTAATCCTCTACAATCTAGGATTTTGGGTTCTATTTGTTGTTGGTCCCAATTTCGATCTAAATTCTCCCCCAAAACCCCCAAATTCAACTTCAATTCCCACTTTCAACTTCAACCCTAGATGAATCTATGAGTATTTTAGATTAGCATGAAATCCAATTGAGAAAACTAGAAACCCTAATAAAAAATCTCACTGAAGTTCTAGCTAGGCTTGAATCTACGATACCCGGTCGAAAGAATGTTGTAATGGGGTCTGTTAAGAATGAGCAGCAGAAAATCGATGTACAAATGGATGTGATTGTGGAGGAAAAGGTTTTGGTGGATGGTGAGAAATCCCGGATTGGGCTTTCAGCGACGAAGTTTAATCGGGCGTGGCTGAGAGGTTTCATTTTCTATCGGCTGTGAAGCTAGAGTCGTGCATTAATGTGTTGTCGTTTGAAGATTACGAGGGGTTTAGTAAGTATGTTACGATTGGAGATGAGCAAGGGATGGTTTATGTATTTTTGCCGAATGGGGATATTGTTGTTGAGTTCAATACGTTGTTTGATTACCCTATGGTTTCTTATATGTCAATTCACAAGAATGAGAGTGTTTTAGTTACGGGACATGACAAAGGGGTTATCTTAGTTCATCGGATTTGGGAGGCTTTGGCAAATGGAGAGGATTGGCATTCACTTACGATGACGAATGCGAAGGCATTTGAGTCAGAAGGGGCAGAGAGGTTGAGGATTACGATTTTGGAGGTTCATCAAGTTAGAAGAATGAGGTACATTCTTTCTTCGGATGCTAGTGGAAAGATTAACGTCTTTTCCATCCATTTTCTAAACCCTTTGGATCTGCCTATAGGCAGCAAGTCTGTTGTATCCATCTGCCCAAAAAAAAATTTGGGGGGCTGCCACCCCCAAACCCCCCAAAATTCCCTGCCCCCCTGATCAATAATCCTATCTCCGCCACTGCCTATATTAATTGTAACCATGTTCTCATTTTTTTTCCATGACGTGCCTTCGACACTAAGATATGTTTTCAAAACTGTATGTCAAATTAACACAATACTTCTTTAAAACACCTCAACGTGCCTTCGGCACTATAATCTTTATTACGCAATATACTGACATATTGGCGTGCAATTTTCACGTAACCCCACAAAAAATGTTTATGTACACTACAAAACATTTTTGCATTAAGTTATTGTTCATTAACGATAACAAATGGCAGGGTTATCAAAAAGACTTTATGAAACCGTAAGTTTGCGGATGACTTACTTTTCTAAAGTTACCTAGCCTAAACCTAATTCATGCAAAATCAAACTTTTGACATATTCATCTTTTACATTTTACACCTAGACTCGTCTGAGATTCAAGTTATTTATTTGGTTTCACCCTTGATGAAAAGAGAGGAGTCGGAATTAAATAGCATAGACGATGAATTAATCGCAAAATTTGAAACACCTCCTCAAGCCATTGAAGACATCAGTGCTCATACTCTACTTCTTTGTGGTGGTTTTAGCCTCACATTTACCACAGTTCTCACTTGGTTTTAGCAACAAACCTTTGGTCTTCTTCATCCAATGCCCTTGGTGGTTTTAGCCTCACATTTACCACAATTCTTACTTGGTTTTAGCAACAAACCTTTGGTCTTCTTCATCCAATGCCCTTGTTTTGCATTGACTTCTCCATCACCCATATCAAAAATCTTCACTCACACATGTGACACCTATTCGAACATATACCGTTCTTAAACTACCTATGTTAAGATCAATCTTCTATCGAAAAATTTAATAAGCTAGTTTGGAAGTCTAGCAATGAAATCAAGCCAAATTGAAATTGGAGAGCTTGAAAGTTGAAACCCATGTCTAAATCCACCACATAAATTGAGGAACCCCATGATCGAATTCTCATAAATCAAAGCCGCTATCGTAAACTCGTAAATGGACCAAGGATTACTCGTTTTGTATATCAAGAGCAACTTAAATATACCCCCTAGGTCACAAATCACATTGAATCCCCCTAAATTTAAGATAACCTAGGTTAGGATCTTATTTGCAAGGAGTAATTGAAACCCCTAAACTCAAAATACCACTTTAATGTAAGAGAGAAATAGAGACTAAGATTTGAGAGAGAAAAAGAGAGAGACCTGATTTGGAGAAGTAAAGATCGCGATGATGAAAAGAGATTTTAAGAGCAAATTTTTGTTGACTGCAATGCCCGTATGTTTTAAGAGAATCTCCAAAACTACCGATAGCAAGTTTAAATCTCCTCCATCCATCAACATTTAGAGTTGCAATCTAAATGTGCTTAGACTCCATCTCAGCCCCTCTTTGTCTCAAGATAAAACTCCTCTCTTGTGGGCAAACTTGTCCCTAAGAAAAACACCATTCTTTAATGTAATATAGAAGATTCAAAACTTCAAATATATCATTCAAACTAAAGGCTATTTGAACTTGCAATGTCAATCCATCTCGACATAAATGACAATATTTTTAGTACAAAATTGACATTTTCTGATGTATAGCTTTGACGATTGAAGCTCAAAAGCCAAAACTCTGTTAAAATCCGTGTGACGCTGGTATGATACCCGAGGGCCACATTTCTGGCTCTCTCATTCCCCAACTAGTCCATTGTGGCCAATGTGAAATGAGTAGTCTATTTAGTACCCTGTGTAGATTCTTTCTTCCAATGTGTGGATTCCTTTTGTAAAATTTGGTGTACTCTCCTTCAGTGCCCTGTGTATGCGTGGGAAAAATTTATTTAGATTATGATATTGGCTCAATATCAAGCTTTTCACATAACTCAAATGCCAAGAGATGAAATTGGAAACTGGAGACAAATGGTTCCTGAAGCATATTGTTCAATACATAGAGATATTCATGAAGCATGTGAGATGAAAAATCTAGCATTTTTTTCTCAAAATATTACACAAAAGTCTATACTTATTAAGGGCTGAGAATACTACATATACCCTCTCCACTCTCTTAATGTTCCATATGATACGAAAAGAAAGAAAATGATTTCCTCACTAGCACAAATGGGAGAGAGTTGAAGACTATACTGACCAATTCAAAATCTCAAGAGAAAATAGCATTAACAAAGGCCTCCGCATCAAATGGTTGGAGGTCTTCTACTCCTTCACCAACACCCACAAACTTCACAGGGATTCCAAGTTCATCAACCACACTCACCTGTAAATAGCAATGACATATTTAATATTTTTCATTACCATTGTACTGAAAGAAGAAAATATTCTGAAAAGTGAGAAACTCCAACCATTAAAACAAAACTATCTCATGAGGAACAGAAGGAAAAAATAATATAAGCAGGATATAGTTACAAGCATACCACACAGCCACCCCTAGCAGAACCATCGAGTTTTGTCAAAATCAGACCTGTGATTCCAACTACCTGACACAAGGGTTTTAGAGCAAAGTAATTACCAATGGCCACCTCAATTACTCAAAATAAAACTCATATAAGTACTCCCGTAATTGACATGAAGAGAGATGATAGTGTTTAGAGTAGAAATAATACTTCATTGAACTCTCTTGCTTGTGGAAGCATATTCAAACCAGTTGTCCCATCCAAAACTAGCAAAATCTCCTGTAGATATGATAGTATGAAGATGTGACGTCTTAACATAACAGTATATACAATGTCATAGTGTCATTGATATGATAGGCTCTGCATATCATACTCAACATGCTGCGGAGAAAAGAATTTGGCATCTTCCATTTAGCTTATGTGTTTTCAAATATGTTTAGCCTAGAAAGTAATGAAAAAGCCCGAATGTGTGGCAAAGATGAGATCTTCGCTGTTTATGGAGAATATAATAAAGAAGTAGAAGAGTTACCCTTACATTTGGTGCACCGCGGACGACTTTATGAACAGCCTTCTTGCATGCAATCAACTCTTCCATCAGACTGTAGTTAGTGTGTAGACCTAACAGAATAAATTACTCGCCCAATGAAAAGCATACGAAATAAAAAACGATATAAGAGAATGCATTCTATCCATGGAACTCTTATGTACGTACGTCCTGAGGTGTCGCACAATACAACGTCAAAACCTTCTTCTTTTCCTCTTTTAACAGCCTGTGAAAGAACTATCCAGAAACCAAATTAATATGGAATCATCTGAAGGGGTTACCTAGTAGTAAAATAGCTTTTTGCTAGAGCTCACAGTCATCTTATTTTAATTTTATACCTGATGATGCTTTAATCTTCTCCCCTTCACCGAAAACTATCTCAGACCCAGTCCTCTCAGCCCATATTTCCAACTGATCACCAGCAGCAGCTCTAAATGTGTCACCTGCTGCCATTAATATCTGCAATAGAAAAATGAGTTAAGAGTTTTTAATAGAAAAATGAATTCAAGAATTCATGAAATACGGAAGAATATAGAATTTAACGAAGTTAAGAGTGTCTCACCTTTACGCCTTCATTTTTCAATCTATAAGCCAGCTTTCCTGCAAGGATTAAACTCAACAAGTTATTGCGAAGCTTACATGTACAATCAAATTGAATTTCAACGAAAAATCCAAAGACGTAATTTCTTCAGATTATCACCTAGGGAAGTCGTCTTCCCGCCCCCATTGACACCAACAATCATTATAACAGCCGGCTTTCTGCATCAAGCAAAACATTACTTTTGGTTAAAACCAATGCTATAATTTATTAAAAGTTGATACTCGCAACGATAATTATGAAAAATGAGTGCAATTATTGATTTACATCCAAGGTTCCATAGTACCTTTTTTTCCCTAGAAATTTGCGTAAATCAAAATATATACCGAAAGCACATAATTTTGCAGTTTAGTATGAAGGGTTGATCACAAAAAAGTAGAAACATAAGAAAATACCTGAATCCGAGTTGTAGTTCCGTCTTAATTTGTTTGCTAGTTAGCAAATTAAGCACAAAGGCCTTCAAAGCGTCCTACAACAAAAACATAAATCAATCAAGAATTCGCATCAAAACTGAATGTTAATGATCAGAAGCATTTCCGATGATTTAGACAATCGCTGACCACTGGATCACCTAAGCTTTACAATCATACATGAATCTAATTGTTAGCATTCGGCTAAATCACCAAAAATGCTTGTGATCACAAACATTACCGGTATTCCAAGCAGAGCCACCAGGTCTTGTTACCTTGATTTCAGTTCCAGATTTAAGCTTCCCTCCTAATATATCTTTTCGCAATGCTTCCACAATCTTAATTGTAATATTTGGCCCAAAATCAGATACCAGTAACGCCTGCACTACAATATCACATACAACAACAACTCAGTAGTTGTAGCTAAGATTAAATAATTAAAATTGGAGAAAATAGAGAGAGAGAGAGAGGAACCTCTTCGAGTTCGTCAAGGACGCGATCAGTATCGGCGAGATTCCAGAACAAGAGGAGTTCGTCGATGGCAGCAAGATTATCTCTAGTTTTGGAGAAACCAGAGAAGATTTTCTCGACATCACTCTTGGCTTTCTCCTTGATTAATCTGCTGAGTTTGGTGAAGAATCCGGTTTGACCGGCAGCAGTGCATTTGAACCGGACGGTTCTTCTGGTTTGTTTAGGCGGGAAAGTTAAAAAGGTTGTTGTTGTTTTGGTTTGAGAAGGAAGAGAGGAGGGAAACGATGATGATAGTTTGGAAGGAGAAGAAGTAGCCATTTCTCTTTCTCTCCTAATTAGAGTGGAGGATTTTGAATCACACATGCCCCATCTTCCTAAATATCACTGGATTTACCAAAATACTACCATCTCTTCATAGGAATCACTCAAATGCCACTCAACTTACACTGGCAAGTAACCGTTTGATTCATGTATCAGAGCAATGATTTGGTTATCTAATGGTCAGCAATTGCTGAAAATTGCGATCATATTTGGCTAGCTTTATTTCTTGGGAGAGGATTCGCCTACCCTCACTTTGGGCTACACTCTCCCTACACTCCTCACACCACACACCTTGACAGCTTGGACTGCCTATGTGGAGACAACAATAACCAAAAAAAATTGTCACTCACTCTCTCTGTCTGTCTCCTTCCAAAATTTAAATTTAAAAAACGACTCTCTCCCTCATCCACTATTATCTCCGGGTTAAGGTACTACCCACTCACGCCACTCACTCACTCAGTCACTCGCTCACACTCTCTCTCTCACTCTTTCTCGCTCACTCTCAGTCTCTCCATTTCTTTTCAGCCCCAATTTGTTTCTCTTGGCAGACACTCTTTCTCGCTAACAATAAAGTATTCAAAAATTATCGATTCTCCAATGCATTGACAAATAATTTGTCGAAACCACTAACAATCGACATTTCCCCAAACTAAATCATATAGAAATTGTCAATACAACATCGACAATCGGCAATAAAGTATTCCAAAATTGTCGATTCTCCAATACATCGACAAATAATTTGTCGAAACCACTAACAATTGACATTTCCCCAAACTAAATCATATAGAAATTTTCGATTACTTGTCGACAAAATCTAAATAATTGGAAGAACGAGAGAAGAATGTTACCGGGAATAAATACCTTAATGCAAAAAAATCGGTTGCCTCTTGACATATCTTTGAAAACTTGGGAGAGAGAAATTATGGTTTGGAGGAGTTTGGGGGAGCTGTGAGGTTGAGGGAGAGGTTCCCGTTTTTTAACCTTTTTTTTTAATCTAAGCTTTCATCGACGATATGATCCTTGAATTGTCAACTATATAGACTCGACAATAATGGTACTTGTGAAATTGTCGACTATATGTGGAGTCGACAATATTGTCACTTGTGAAATTTTTGAGTTATGCTTTACTCGACGATCCTTGTACATGTAAAATTGTCGACTTCACTTGTTCGATTGTTGCACTGGGCATCATCACCTGGTGTATAATTACAGTTTTTAAATTACAACTCGTATCCCCAATATGCGAGAACAATTGGTGATGGATCACCAGGAGAGAGAGAGAGAAAGAGAAAGAGAAAGAGAGAGAGAGAGAGTGACTGAGAGAGGATTCATAACTTCCCTAGCACCTGTTCAAATGGCGATGATCGTCGGAGATGATGATAAAGAGAGACCGGCAAAGAGAGAGAGAGAGAGAGTGTGTGTGTGTGTGTGTGTGTGTGTGTGAGAATGAGTGAGTGAGTGAGTTGTTGTGTCCTCCACGTAGGCAGTCCAAGCTATGGAGTTGTGTGGTGTGGGGAGAGTGTAAGGAGAGTGTAGCACGTTTAGAGTGTAGGGGAATCTTCTCCCTTATTTCTTTACCTAAAATCATAAATATGAGAAACTATTAGGAAACATTGAACTAGAGCTAAATATATCAGGCAAAATATGAAATTTATTTCAGTATATACCGGATTATCGGGTAGTCTTTCGTCACATAACCTTGTGAGTTGTAACGAAGCATCAACTTAATATAGACGATGCTAAGCATTTTAGTTTTCAATACCATAAGCAAGGCAAGAGTGTTTATATGCGTTGGGGATTTGAGGTGTGTTGATAACACAATAGTGATTAGTTGCAACTGACCACTCAGGGGTTGAGGCCCTTGAGGATGCAAAACAGAAGAAAGGAACGGGAAGACCGAGGGGCATCGGGCAGGGTGGATTTTTGGGGGCTCTAGGGGGTGCCCAGCACCCCCACTTCTTTTTTTAGATTTTTTTTTACATGTAAAGCAAAACAAAAAATACAAAAAAGTTATTTAAGCAAGGGGGGTTTGGCATCCCTCTAAGGCTATTCTAATTGATTTTTAAGCCTATATTTTTTCTCACCACTTCTCCCCCTCTCTCTCTCTCTTTTCACTTTACTCTTTTTCTTTGTCTAACTTCGTAAGCAAAATCAATAAAATATCCATTAATCGCTCGAATATTTTTTGGTGCCTCCACCCCCAACACCCCGGTACCCCCTAGTCTAGATCTATGGTTCTGCCTCTAGGCACCACCAATGTTTGCTTGCACTCACACTTTCTTATAAGCATAGTTCAAAACATTGATTAGGCCAATATATTAGAAATTGCCATTGTCACTTTATTGAACTTATCACCAACATATCGAGAATATTTTACCATTATTTCTACTTTAAAAAGGCAAAAACATAACAAAATATTATATCACAAAATACTGCAAAAATTGTGATATATCAAAAATATTCAGGAAAAAAAGTTTATATTTTGAGATGAGGAGATATATCAAGATAATGTAATGCTCATAAATTATCAACAGAAGTCACAGCATCTAGCAAATTTTCACGATACTTTGCCAAAGAAAAAAGGACCAAAATATCAAATGTATCATCCAAAATATCATACTCACCGACAAGATAAGGTCAATGAATAGCAAACCGGCTTTGATTAAAATGGGGACCGGCCAACATGGGTTCTAATTTAATATGAGGAAAGATGTTGCAATCTTCTAAGAATGTAGCCCATTTGAGTTATTGCGAGGTGGTGAAATTCTATTGGTGGGGTAGCTATCTAGCTCCCCAAGGGTTAGCTAATCAGGACTCTATTTCAATCCATGCTCTTCTGAAAATATGCATAATTAAATCATTATTACTTCCCTGAAAAAGGAAGAAAAAAAACTGGTGGAAATCTATACTAAAGAAAAATAAGCCATACGGTGAAACTTGCAATTGTGCACGTTCGATTTCGCTACCACGCGTGACGAGGAGGGATGTGCGTTTCAAGTTAAAACCGCGAATAACGGAATTTGTGTAGACCATCAGATTAACTAGGCCGAAAAGTTTTTTGGACGAAACCAATGTCTTATTTACCCTTTGCTCCGTTCGAGCCTCTACCTATCTTTATTGTAATTTCCATATAATGGATCTGGCTTATATGTAATTTAACTCCTAAATTTAACTGAATACCCTTGGTCTTGTTTAATATTACAAGATGCCACTGGATATTTTCTCTGTCTTTCTCAACTTTTACCTCAAATCTCCTTTTTTCCTCTCCCAAACCCTAATTCAAAACCATCTCTCCAATTTTAATGTCTCAATCAAAGTTCCAATCTTTTGAACCAACCCCAATTGAAGATCATCCCATCTTCAAAGACCCATCTTTATGCATCCCTAACTTGCACTTTAATCCAAACTTACTTGACCTGTAAGAGATTCACAAGGGCAACAATAACATTTTCGTCGATAAGGAATCATGAATTGAGACCTAATTTAAAGTGCTGGAATCAGCTATTGTGTGTGTAAGAGCCTAATTTTGTATCTCAAACTTAGTATCTCACACCGAATATGATTAGAACGTAGTAAGCAACAACTAATCAAACACAAGAATTAGCCTAGAAACCTATGAATAGGTAAATACCACGACCTCTCTTGAGGATTTAAAAAGAGATATGTTATTGATTGACTAGTTATTACAAAAAAAATGTTCTGGATAGTTTTGTATAGACTTTCTTGATATGAAAAGTCTCCCCTTAATTTGTAGTTCTCTGGTCCTATTTATAGGTCTTATAATGACGAACAATACAATATGATTTTGATGAGTCTTTGAACTGTTTGCATAACGGTCTGATCCTTCTATTTTGTAACGGCTTCTTTAATGACTCTGTGTACTCGTTGACTCGAGCTGTTTGTGTGGGGATCGATATCTAGGTTTTAGGTCGAGAACGAGAAATAAACCCTTCTTTGTAGATGTTCCATATTGTGCCATAAATGTGCCATGTAATCGTTTGTTGACGAGATCAAGTAAATGTATGATGGTTGAAACTGAGACTTAAGGTCGAGATCCTGAATAGGCCATTACAACCGCCCCCTCTCAGCCAAGAGCATGAAAAGTATTATGAGCGAGTGGTGTTGGTTGAGAAGCATTATTAATGTTATATTCAATATCTGGGGATTATTTCCAATATTCCTTCATGAATATCCATTGTGGCTGTGGGGTTCCCTAGAACCAATGACTTTTGCCAAGATTGTTGTATTATAATTTATTCTGACATTGAGAATTTGGAACGTAGTATTTAATAGAGTTGCAGTATAAATACTGATGTGCTTTATTATTCTTTAAGTACTTCCATTATTCCATATCTTTGGCAACTATTCTTTTTGTAATTGTTCTGTTGAGAAGATGGTGACCACCAGACATCAATCATACAAGGCTAGAGTTCTTGCCATAGTGCAAGAGTTACGAATTTTGATACTTTGGGACCCAGTCCCTTGACCTTCCTACTTTTATTCTTGTGCAGCCAATCTTCCAGGGTATGATGCATGAGGAGGTAAAGGAGGTGGATGACGATTACTATCAAATGGTGCATTTTTATTATATGGTGACGTCGGGACAGGGGTACAGAGACGGTCTACATCTTCTGGCAGATGAGGCAGTTACAGTGGCCGATGAAGCGGCTGGTGTACATCCAAGAAGTCTCATCGGTACCCTGCTGGTGAGTGGATTCTATCAAAGTAGAATAATTTTTCTTTCTCTGCTACTCGGAGATGGTGGGGGTTACAGAGGATGAGACGGTGGTGGAGGAGACAGAGATTGGAAATTTTTGTCCAGTCTTTGGATTCAGGCTCTGCTACAACCATTTTTTCTTGCAGAAGAGTTTCAGTTTGTAAACTGATGTAATACAACCTGTAGGTCGATCTGTAGGAAAATTGTTTTATAAGAAATATTTGAGCTAATGAGAATTTCTTTTTTGTGTAAATTGAGTATTAAAATTCGAACTAAAAAATATATTATTAGCATACTGATGTACTTCCTTGTTTTGATAATGCGAACTGAAAAAATGAGAATGGTGATACGAACTGTTGATGGTTCCAATTGTATATAATAGAAAGTGGAAAGAATGAAAAAAAAAATTGTAGGTCGAAAAGATGTTGAAAAATGCAATTCCGTACAATGCATGAATTAATTTGTTTAAAATGTGATAGGTACTTGTGTCGAACTAAAAGAATTCTATTGAAGCGAGCAACAAGACATCAACCTATTATAGAAGTGATGGGCTGAAACAAAAAAATCGAGCTACAGAGAAATATGGTTGTTGGTAAAAGAGTTGAGAGATTATGAAAGTGAGTTCAAAAAGGAGATGGGCGAAATGCAATGAGGTCACTTTGGAAAGATAAACTCAAATACCGTTCAAGCATGATTTTAGGGTTGTCGGTTATGCATGATGGGAATGGATATGTATTAACGCATATGTCTAATGAGGGGAAGCTTAAGTTATCATAATCTGTAGATATAAATAATGCTTGAGATGTGATTGGTATGTTTGTGGTTGTTGAACTGTGCTGTACAAATTGGTTGAAGAATTTTTGATTTGTCATCTTGGAATTATGCAATGGTATTCAACACAGTTGTTATTCCCAATATTCGTACTTCTATTGGCTAGGTCGTTAGAGTTCCAACTAACTGTGCCCTTTTGACTTTGCAGGAGTTAAAGTATGCAGCTAACATGTTATAAGCATCCTTTGTTGGCGATAAAGGATGTTTTCTCCATACTTCAACAATCTGTGATTTGACAACGTCCTTTGGAGATGTTTTTTGAACTATTTCGAAAATACCTTGATGTAGTTGGGTAAAGGATATTTGTGTCATGTAGTATATTGGTTAGAGTTGATTTTGGACAGAGTTGAACTGTTTTATTCTGTGCGTGCACTATTTCTTTGGATGCGTCAAATGTGTGAAGCCCGTGAGGAATAATATCCATGTAAAATATACTTCTTAGGATGACAAGCATGAGTTATCCAAAAATATAACTAAAAATTTGCTGATATCCTTGTTGCTAAAAATTTATTCCCGTAGAATATATCGTCCCTTAAAAACTGGTTGGTAGGCGATATTGGTGGTGTAAAAAGATCTACATGTTGGCTATATAAGATCTTTATCCTTGGGTGTTGTTCATCGTATTCTTTTGCGGGAAAAACTTAATTTTGGTTGATTGGAATCTGTCATGGTGAGGACATGTTCTCAGTGTGCTCAACATGCAGCGGAAGGTAGGCTAAACATCAAGGTGGCTGAACTTCGTGAATGGTACTTTTGCCACGTGCCTTGTAATGATGTGTTACCAGAGTGGTCGTTACAGTTTGAGGGTTTAGATGACAAAGGTAGGCGTGTGGAGTTTGATCGTTATTTCTGGTGTGATGTATTCCGTGTCTTACTTCGGGACTCAACCCTGTGAGAGGATGTTGTTCGAGAGATTGCACTGGATAAACTGGTTGAAGAGGATGAGAGGGATGCAGGGGGAGGGGGGAGATAATTCCATAAGGTGAATTGAATCACCTGGGCTGCTTTAAATGAAACTATATTTGAATGTAAACTCAAACTTTTATAGCTCGAAATGAATAAGTAATCTGTTTACAGTGTTCTGTATTTGTTATCTATTAAATTTTAGGATTAAGTGTAGATTGAATCTGCGACGTGGAAAGTATGAGTAATGCATTTATTTAACTGCTTATGGGGCAGTTATAATGGATTATAGCTAGTTAATTTTAACAGTTGTGTAGATGATTTTAAATTTGGAATATTTGCATTTATAGGAATGACGTACGGTGTGGTACTAACTTGATTGAGTATAAAAGCAAGGTGAGGGATTGTGTAGATTATCTTGGGAAGGAGGAATTGAATTATTTAATAGCTGAAGTGAGGGACAGACGTGATAACAGAACATGTTATCCCAAAAGTAATGATAATGTTGTGAGGCAAAAAGACGTGCCTGTAGAGGCAGTAGGGGTGACCGATACGTATCTAAGAGAGCCATCGTTTCAAAAACCGAGGAAGAGTATAAAAACTCATATCTCTCTCCCTCATAAATTATCTACAATTATAGAGAGGGAGAAAAGTGGTTTAACCAGTGTGTCTAGAGGAAAAAAAACCGTTTGTGTTTGGAGCGTAATCCCATAGTAAAAGCTTCGTCTGGTGAAAGGAATTTGTTAGAAAAGCAGTGCAATCACTCAACCTCTGTAAAACTTGTTGGCAGAGTAGAAGATTATGAATCTTCTAGTACAGGTGAGTAAAATTTTGTTACTCTATTACGTTTGAAGTACATAGTAGTCTGTGTATTTGTTGTTTTATGAATTACCTTTGCATAGTACTGATTGGGAATGAGAATTTTTAGAATATAGGGGACTAAAAAAGGATTGTTTTCCTGTATTTGTGAATATTGGCGAAGCTCTATGTATGGTAACAGTGTTTGTAGGAGAAGGGGAAAATTTGAAATTTAGTTTTTATTGTTGTGGAAAGTTTTGAAAACAAATGTTTTTACTGGGTAGTAAGGAAATAATAAGTATGGGTGGATTTTTTTTTTCTGTGTTTGTGGTATATCATGTGACTGTATAAGTAATGAATCATAGAGACAGAGTAAATAATAAAAACTTATTTTTACCTGTAGGTCAAATATATGTTTCAAAAGCTTAAAGCATAATAGTAAATTTATAGTTTCGTCCAGTTCAGAGGAAACATCTTTGTCGGATAGAGAGGATGATTGTAGAGGCATGGATGAGACTGTAGATGGTAGGGAAGTGACTGTAGGGATAGTGGCAAAGATGCCCATTGAAATAAGTAATATAGTAGGGCAGGATGATAAAATAGGGGCAAAGGATGAGATATTTTATATATATCCAGAAGGAGTAGATATAGGGAAAGAATTTCTAAAATTTAAAAGGACGTTAACAGGGAAGTGAGGGGATTATGTAATGGAGCAAGGCCTATGGTTTAGCCTACTCTAGATCTGTGAAAGGTGGATAAAGGAATTGTGGAAGATATAGAGATTGCGTACTATAATGGGCCTGGTATGGTAGGTCCGAATGATGGGTTTCTGTGCTATCTGAACCAAGTGGTATATGGTCTTAAAATTCTCTTGACTTATTTTCATAAAAGGGTTATGAATACATTGCAATGCTGCCCCACACAATTAAATAGGAATACTTATGAGATGATGAGGGTGTATGAGGTTTTCAATAAAAGGTAGAGAGATAATGAGACTGCTAAGCAGTTTGTAGTAGCTAATGTACTGAAATATTACAAAATTATGTATTTACAAGCTCGTAGGAGTGGTTACCTCTTTAGTGATTCGTCTAGGCTGAAGTTTTTTATTTTGAATCTGCTGGTAGACTGCGGAACGACCATCTTGTATGGGTAAGGGGTAATTGTATGCAGGTTCCAGATGAACCAGCGCTCGACCTGGAATTTAAATATTTTAATCCGAGTAAGTAACTTCTACTAACTTGACTGAATATTTGTTTGTGTGTGAGCTACTAATCATTTATTTTACTTTATCTCAAGTCCTGATCCTAAGGTCGTTCCTGATAAAATAAGCTTATTTGATTATGTAGCCCGTGAACAGGTCGAGTTGAAGCAAGTGCTTGGAGAGTTGAATATCCGTAGGGATAAAAGAGTGGACTCCAAAGTTCTAAAGGTTCAACGAGCTCATAAAAATTGAGGTATGGCTGGTCAAGAGGGTACTGAGAAGGTTGTGAACATGGGCCTTCGTCTTCTGAGGGATTTGACTGGTATCCCCCTGCCTCCACTAGGGAGTTTGAGCAGTCCACGGAAGATTAATAGGGCAAAAAGAATGCTGCAAGAATCTTCTCATTTTGCTGCAAAGGCGGCCCAAGGGAAAAAGGTGACAAGTTGGCTGAAGAGGGCCACAAAGTTTATTGAGAAGAGGAACTAGGAGTATTTAAAGCTTACGCAGAAGAGTATGTTATGCAGTTTAAGGAATATTTCTATCCATCGCGAGTAAAGGTCGTGGCTCAAATAGACCAAGAACATCATATAGAGAGTATGATTGAGTTTTATGGAGAGGAGTTGGCAAGGATGGAGAACAAATTTAGGAAGTATGTTATGGATTGTGGGAAAGACTTTGATGCGGAGAATAAAAAGGCTAAAAATATATGATTTACGTAGGATAAGGAGGAAAAAGGTTTTGAAAGACCAGCTCTTAGACCGGCACAAAATTTGTCAGAGGAGGAGGTCGAGAGTCTTATACCTTGTTCACGGCGATGGCAGGGCCAGCAGGAGGTGGTGACCTTTGTTATACCTATGGATGTATAAGTAGACAGGTTAGAATGATAAGGTAATAAGGGGCGTCTTCTCATAGTTCGAGGGGACGAAAGTAAATTAACTATGATGTTCAAATCTTGCGTATGCATTAGATATATGTGCACTATTTTGATAGTAAATTGATGTGTTATTTTGCGAGTGAAATTATGAACTGTGATTTAAAAGTATGATGATATGTAAATTGTTTTGATGTACGAACTATTTTTTTTAAAACCATTGACGTAGGTCAAACTAGAAGAGGTTCAAAGTCAGTGTGAGGAACTGTGTATTTTGAACATAAAATTGAACGTTGATTTGAACTGGCATCGTGAAACATTAAAAAATGCTGTAGAGTTAAATGTACAAATAAAATTGAGGATAATTGTGGGGCAAGGTATGGTGGGTTGTTTGACCGAACAAATGGTAAGAAAGGAGGTTGAACTAGCCAGCGTACAAAATAAAATGGGAGAGTTAAATAAGTTTATGAAGAAAAAGAGGTTGAACCTTAAAAAATTTCATTTTTACATAAGTAATATCTCAGAACGAGTAACCAAGCAAGAGGGGGAATTAATACCTGCGTAAGTTAAACTGATAGAGTTGCTGGCGATGTTAAAGAAAGAAGAGGATGGTGCTAAATGCTCTTAGGTTTGGATCAACACGTTAGAGGCGGAAGTAGTCAGTTTACGGGCCTCTATTAGGAAGGCAAATGAACGAGACAAAGAGTTTGAAGGTATGTGGGATGTTGCTATAAATAAATAAAAGGATTTGGTAAAAAAAAATTATGCTAGGATAGGGAACTTTGATAACGTAGTTCAAGTGTTGGAATTAGACCGTATGGGGTTTCGAACGATAGTGGAGGGGTTGACTAGTTCAAATAAAAAATTGGGGGTGGACCTTATGACAACCTAACGGGACCTTAACATAGAGGTTGATCAGAGGCGCCACGACCAGTTTGTTATAGACGAATCGTTGGCTATGTTGGGACAGATGGATGAATTTATGATGGTGATGGAAACACGTAATAAAATTACTATTGAAGAAAATGCTCTGGTGGCAAATCGTTGTAAAACTTATAAAGTTTGCTAAATAAGGCGAGGGGAAAGATTGAAGAACTTGTCACGCCTGACATGGGTAAGCTTGAGGTAAATGAGGTGCATGATAAAGAAATGGTAGCAGTGCTTACCTTCTTTATGTCTAAGATTTAGAGACTTGTAAAAGAAGGAGATGCGATTTATGACATCATGATAAAAAATGGTGTGAAGTGGGAAATGCAGCTAGTGCAGACTGAATACCTGGATCGCGTTATATTGAAAATTGTGTGCTTACTAAGGACAGATGGGATGAAGGAAGAGAAATTGTTGCTCCAAGGGCACCAGAACTAATACATCTACAACCTTCAGAATATGGGAAAAGTATGGGTGATGGACGCTCTGACTGAACTTCAGAATTTAGGGGGCATTGGTGTTGATTAAAAATGAATTGTTTTTGCTATATCATCTGAAATATAGTAGATAGAGTGTAAAGGCAATGTTGTAGAGAAATTTGTGTTATCTGATTGTAGGATTAGTGATCCGTAGATATTTGTATTGAACTTTGATGAATCAATTGTGGTCTTGAAGTATATAATCTGTTAGCCAAATTGGGGAACCAATAATATTTTGTATTAGAATGTCGAATTGGGCGAGCTAAGAACCGACCTATAATCTATTAGAAGATAGAATTGTATGAAGCAATAATCGACCTGTAATGTATTGGAAGATCAAATTGGACGAACAAATAACTAACCTATTATGTATTAGAAGATCAAATTGGATGAACCAATAACCGATCTATAATGTAATAGTAGAATTGGGGTGAACCCATTGTTTATCTACAATATAGTAGATATGTTATGTATATATGGCAGATATGAGATAATAGAAAAGTACTGTATGAGATAGTAGAAGAGTACTGTAATGTAGGTCGGTCAAACACAAGTGTTTCATTAATGTAAGAACGACATACAAAAAGGTGAGGGCAACCAACCCATATGATAATATTTTCCCATATGAATTTGATGATTTTATTTTTGCGCGTTTGACTCAAAGGGACTACTTCTACCCACTTGGTGAAGTAGTTTGTTGCTGCTAAGAGGTATCTCCTTCTTTCAAGTAAATTTGGGAATTCTCCTGCGAGAACGAGGGCCCACCTTTTAAATGGCCATCCAGCTTTGCTTAAATGGAGTTCCAAAGCTGTAACTCAAATTTTGGGTCCATGACATTGGCAGGCGTTACACTTGCTTGCATATTCGATGGCTTGACCTTTCATTTTAGGCCAAAAGACTCCTTGAGTAATAACTCGATTTGCTAAGGACCGTCCTGCTGCATGGAATCCGCAAGTGCCTTCGTGTAAATTGTGCAGGAAGTCTTGGGATCCTTATCAGATAAACATTTGAGATAGGGCCCTGTGACCGACTTTTTGAAAATGAAATTATTGGCAAGGATGTATCGTTTAACATTGTCTATTAGTCATCTTCGTTTATTGGCATCTTTGAGGAGTTCGCCATCAAATGTGTCATTTGGTCTGATATACGTAAGGAAAGGTCGTCTCCAATAGTCTTCGACCTCATTGTCACCTCTAGTATTAATGACATTTGAGTCGATGATGTTAATGTTAGGGGTGCACACTACTTTGATCTTTAAATGTCAGGCTTCCATTCTGAGGACTCTAGCAAGATAAGCGAGGGAGTCAGAATGTCTATTTTCTCCATGAGGTAAGTGTTCGATTGTGGCCTTTGGAAATTTACTCATTCTGTTGGCTACCATTGCAGCGTAGTCCACCATCTTTAAATTTTTATGATATTTTTTTGTATAATGATTCACGATTAATAAAGAATTTGTGTAAACAGATAATTTAGGCACGCCGATCTCCAGTGCTATATCCAGTCCGTAGATTAGTACCTCGTATTCTGTATTATTGTTGGGTTCTTTGAAGTTGAGTCAGATTAATTTCCCAATTCTATCATTAGAGGGTGTGATAAGGACTATCCTGATGCCTGACCTAGCTGGTCTGGAAGAACCGTCAGTTAAAAGGCGCCAACCTTTTTTGGATATCCAATTCAATATTTCTTCAAGCTGCTCTTCATTTATATCGGTACTATCCTCTTCCCAATTAGGGTCGTCTACTGGAAAATTTATGAATAAATTTGTTACTGCTTGCCCTTTTTTGGAATGTCGTGGTTCAAAACGTATATCGTATTCGCCAAGAGTAACTGACCTTTGCAGGACTCGTATAGATTTCTCCCGTTTGGATAGATCTTCGTGCAGGGGGTAATTTGTCATTACCCGAACTTAATGCGCTTAGAAATATTGTTTTAACTTCAGCGATGTATAGACGAGGGCTAGGAGCAGTTTTTGATTCTTAGTATACCGTGTTTTTGTTGGAGTAAGAGTCTTACTGATGAAGTATACGGGTTTTCCCATCTTCTCTTCAAGTCGGATGAGAACAGAGTTGAGTGAGTTATTAGTTACTGCATTGTATACCATGAGGAGCTCTTCTCCTTCCATGGGTGTACTCAATACTGGTTGTTTCCCCAAACAGCGTTTTAGTTTCTGAAATGCTACTTCACATTCAATGGTCCACTCGATCTTTGGATCTTTCTGAGTTTTGCCTTTCTTCGTCCCTTCTCGTAGAAGGTTAAATAACCATCTACACCTTTCTAAAGATTTGGAAACAAAATAATTAATTGTTGTTATTTTGCTGGCTAACTTTTGGACTTCTTTCTTTATCTTTGGTGAAGGTGTAGAAGGTACAGATACAATCTGGCTCAGCTTTGATACCTTGCTTGCTAATCAAATGTCCTAGGAATTTTCCTAATTGTACTATGATTTGGCATTTGTTAGGATTTAGCCTCATTTTATATGATCAAAGAATTTTGAAGGTTATCTGTAAATCTGCTAGATGGTTTTCCTTCTTGAGACTCTTACACAGTATATCATTAATGCAAACTTCCATTGTTTTTCCGAGATGGTCTTTGAACATCTGGGTCATCAGTCTTTGGTAAGTTGTTCTGGCGTTCTTGAGGCCGAAAGACATGACTTTGTAGAAATATAATCCATACTCTGTGATAAAAGCTATTTTTCTTGATTTTTGGGCAAAAAGGGTATCTAATTGTACCCTGACGCGACATCCATCATGGATAAGAGTTCATGTCCCGCAGTTGAATCGAGTAGATGGTTGATGATAGGAAGGGGGAAACTATCTTTCCGAGTATGCTTATTTAAGTTTTTGAAATTCATGCATACTTTAATTTTTCCATTTATCTTCGGGACTGCTGCGATATTCGAGATCCATTCGGGGTAATTGGCTTTTCGAATAAACCCAACTTTAATGAGTTTGTCGATCTCTTTGTTGACTTCTTCTCGTAGTCTTGGTGCTAATGTCCTTTATTTTTGTTTAACTACTTTAGCCTTACCTTTTAAGTTAAGCTTGTGGCAAGCCAAAGCTGGGTCGATACCTGGCTTTCATGCAATGTCCATGCGAATATGTCGCTGTTATCTTTTAGAACTGAATAAGAGTATTCTGCTCTATTGTGGGCAAAAGAGTCCTAATATAGGTACCCCTTTTGTCGCCACTAATCTTGACGTATTCTGTGGTTTCCGCACTTGGTAGTTGGTTCTTTATAGTATTCTATGTAGTGTTCTTTAATTGTTATGTGGCGTGCTTTTCTGGTGGCTCTGTCTCGATGGTTACAGTAAATTCGCAAGCTCGAGCTAGCTTCTGACTACCTTTGATTTCATAGAGACCACTATTCTAATCGAACCATAACGTCAGATGATAGGTTGATGGGATGACTCTCATGTTGTATAGCCAGCAGTATCCTATTATTCCCAAATAACGATATTTTGCGTTTATAACGTAAAATACAAAGTCAATCATTGCCGGTCATGCAGTAATATAAAGTATGATCTTTCATTCGCATTCTTTTTTAGAGCCGTTGAAACCACTGACATCAATATGACTAGGCTTAACTTTGTCAGCCAGTCCCATCTGATCAATTATACTTTAGAAGAGTAGCTCGATAGTACTGCCAGTATCTGCCATCATTGTGTACAGGATGACATTTCTAATTTTTAACATGATCATAAATACGTCGTAATGAGGCAAGTTGACATGGCGAACTTCGCAATCCTCGAAGGAGATCTCTGTTCATTGTGTACTGGATGTTAAGAGTAATCTAGCTTCTTTGTTGACTATGGCTAAATCATGGCATTAGACGAGATGTCGTCTCTTAAACTTGACCGATCTGCTGATCGTACGAGTCTCTATAAATTGGCTGAGGGATATGTGGTACAAATGCTTTTTCTCGGACCCTCCTTCTATTTGTACGATCTTAGAATTATTCTTGTAACTCTTGTTTTTGTAACTTTCTATGTTTACGATGTACTCGTGCATTCTTCCGACCGCAAAGATGTACTCCAAAAGTCTTTGTAACACAAAGCAATGTTATGTGTCATGATGTTGGAATTTGTGGTGTATGCAATATGGTATACTTTCAATGGGTTGGAGGTATTGGGCATTGCAGAAGAATTTATCCTTCTGAAGCATAGGATTCATACTAGCTATTGTAGTTGTCAATTTGGGAAGACATGGCTTTGGTAAGATGTTACCTCTCCAAAGCCGATCTTAATTAGATTTAATCCATTTTCTGTCTCCTCCGTAATCTGTGGTACGATTGAAATCATAATTTGTAGATTGATCTTTTGTTGTCATGATCAACTTCTGGGTCTTCTGTCTTTCGGTTAACTTTCGGTTAACTTTCGTTTGAAATCGATATAGCCGTTTAGCTATTTGATCATATCTTCTAGGGTCACAGGTTTGTTGAGAATTAGGTGTTCCTTCACTCTACCTTCTACGATTATGGCATTCGTAAAGGATGAAATAGTAATCTTTTGATCAAGTCGATCTACCTTCCTGGCTAACTTTAAGAATTTCTTAGTGAACGATTCAAGCTTCTCTCCTGGTATTTGTTTAAGGCTAAACAAAGAATAGAGATTTTCCTTTATGTCTCTATTGTGCGAGTAGTTCTTAATGAAAAGTTCTCACAACTGTTTGAATGTGTGAATGGACCCTTCTTACAGCGAGTGGAACCACCGTAAAGGTGCGCCCTGGAGACTGATAGGAATAAGACAGCAAAAAATGTCTCCTAGAATTCTTAGACGTATTCTACGGGATTTGTTCCCCTATACTTTTAGATTTTCAGGGTGTAAAAACTGGTGGGAACCTCCCTTTCAAATAGATCCTGAGCAATCAGGCTCTTCTGTAGCCTATTGTTTATGCCTTTGGTCGTTTGAATCTGGGCTTCAAATAATTTTTTGTTGCGCTTATCGACATGCTCCTAGGTCACGAACTGACGAATTGTGATGGTCTAACGAAGGATACGTTCTTTTTGAGGAATGTATTGCCACTTTCTTTACTTAGTCATTCACGAACAAGAATGTGAACTCTCCCACAGGGTGGGTCCTCTGATTGCCTGGCTTCGGCGGGAATGTCATCAACTTCTTGTTGAACTCTTAGTATCTGTATGAGTTCGACCCCTAGCTAATTATGATTAGATCGAACATCAACTCTCTGCCTGTTACCTCGAAGTCCTAGCCTATCTCGAACTGAAACTCTTAAGGTGGTTGGCAGCGCGTCTTTATTCTTTTGGGTTGCCATCTATTGTCCCTGTAGAACTTTCAACGCATTTCGTACATCTGTCAGCTATTCTTTAAGAATGATTCGTCTTTCTGTCTCATAGTTTAGAGTGGCCCATAATTCTGCCAGTGCGACCCTTCCTTCTACTAGGTCAACTAGTATATTTTGGTCTGAAACGACATTCTGCAAAAAGAGTAAGTATCAGCTGTATCTGTGATCTGTGGCTAATTATTTAATTCCCATAAATGGCGCAAAATGTAAGAGCCTAATTTCGTATCTCAAATTTAGTATCTCACACCGAATACGATTAGAATGTTGTAAGCAACAACTAATCAAACACAAGAATTAGCGTGGAAACCTCTGAATAGGTAAAAACCATGGCCTCTCTTGAGGATTTAGAAAGAAAGATATTATTGATTGACTAGCTATTACAAAGAACGGCCTGGATAGTTTTGTATAGACTTTCTTAATAGGAAAAGTCTCCCCTTAATCTGTAGTTCTTTGGTCTTATTTATAGGTTTTATAATATTACTGTTTAACGGCCATTATCACTTTTAATGACGAACATTATAATATGATTTTGATGAGTCTTTGAACAGATTACCTAACGGTCTGATCCTTCTATTTTATAACAGCTTCTTTAATGACTCTGAGTACTCGTTGGCTCGAGCTGTTGGTGCGGGGATCAATATCTAGGTTTTAGGTCGAGAATGAGAAATAAACCCTTCTTTGTAGCTGCTCCATAGCGTACCATAAATGTATCATGCAATCGTATGTTGACGAGGTCGAGTAAATGTATAATGGTCGAAATTGAGACTTGAGGCCGAGATCTGGAATAGGCCATTACAGTGTGTGTTTAATAGCTCTGGTCTAATTTCTCGAGTATGGGTTATTAATTTTGAAATGTTTTATTGTAGAGTTATACCAAATGTGTTTAGTTAGGATGTGTTGATTAAATCTTTATGCAAACTAGGTAGTTTGAAACCAGTTTTTGATTTTCTTAGAACTCTTGAATTTGACTTCATTAGTTATTTCATATTCATATTAACAATTCAGTGAAGTTGAAGTAAGTAAAAGAATCCCCTTATAGAACTGACTACAAGAGTACTTTTGACATAGTTGCAAACTCTAGATCATATTAATATTTACCAAGGTTTCATTTATGCAAAATTAATCTTCCTGATTTTATAAGAAAAAATGCTATAGATACAAATATAGATGGGCTGATATTTTACTAATATAAAAACCCATTGATGTTTTTTTGTATTGAATATCCGCTAGACGATGAGTCAATATTTCCTTAAAAACTTTGTATTACTTGATATCTATTTACACCTCTCAAGCTTGATGTAATTATTAACCACATTTATCATTTCTATTACTATTTTTGGCTTATGATCTCTCAGTTCTTCCCGAACTTTAGAATCGATATAGAGTGCAGAAGTGAATGTTGGTATTACGATCTTTGAATTTGAGTTTCCAATCTTTCTTGTTTCTTGTAGAAATTATTTGTATAAATTTGCAATGGTTTTCTTTGTACCTTGTTCGAAGAAGAAAAGAGAATCGGCAGTACTTTTACATTCATTAGCATGTGCATAATTTGATTCGAACAACTGCTACAGCTGAGCATAGCTAGTTATCGATCCTTCGAGAATTGTATGAAACCATTTGAGAGGCCCCTTTTTGAGGCTCATGTTAAACAAATGGCATAACAAGTAATCAAGTTTTGAGTAAAGGCCAACTGTTGCTTTGAAGTGTCTGACATGGGTGAACGGGTTGGTAAGGCCTGCATACTGATGGAACTTTGGCATGTAGAAGTTATCACGAATAGGCATGCTTTCTAGGTGAGGGGAGATAAGATTCGTCTCGACCCTGTTTAGAGCAGATCTTTGACTCGAGTTATTAGAGTTAAGGGCCTAAATTCGGTTGTTCAAGTCATCCAAGGTAGCGAATTAGGGGAGTACTTGAGGTACTATAATAGCGTGAGGGTTGAAGTCTCCTTGCCCTTCAAGGCCCAAGCTTTCTCTTACGGGTCATCTTGGAGGAGGAGGTGGGGTCTGATGTCGAGTTCGTCAACTACCCTAATTGGTTAATGCTGATTATGTGAGTCCGAAGTGTTACGATACTCTATCTGAATTCCTAGATCGCAATCCCAAACTTCGGTGTCGTTCCACTCTTGGTGATCCATTCTCCCTCTGAAATGCTCTTGATTAGAGATTTCTTCGGGCCTGGATGGGCGACTCCTAACAAGTGGTGAATAAATCATGTTGTCTGCGCAGACTTTCCATCTCCAATTGATGAGTCTGGCTTTGCTGTTCTAGGGCTTTCCTTCTCTCATCTTTTTCAACTTAGAAGGCTTGAGTGTGAATTTTCTAATCTTCAAGTCGTTAGACTCTGTTAGATTCCATTTATTTTTGGAGTTTGAAAACAACATTTTGTAAATTGACGGTTTCTGGCATAATGGTAGCTGGAACGTCCTCATTGTTACTCTGGGTACTCGAGGCACTTCAAAGGTTCATGTTGATCATGGTAGTGATTATTGAGGATGAGATTTGATAGAGAAAAAAGTGGGCTTCCCACTGACAACGCTTATTGTAATAGCTAGTTTTCCCTAGGTAAACTTCGCCAGTACTTTATGTAAAAAAGTAAATTTAGAGTGCAAAGAAAGGCTATTACGTAGTTGATTTTATGTGGAAACTTAGGAAAGCCTGAGGAAAACCATGACCCCAAGGAGGTTTTAAGTGTAAAATCCACTAAGATGTTAATTTATTATACTTGTAGAGAAATTAGTATAGAGGGTGTACAAATAAAAGAATTAAGGTCTTTACTGTTGTATGTTATGCATGTAATTATAGTCCGATATAGGCTGTTAATAAATATAATATTTGTCTTATTCTTAAGGAAGGTGGGTGAATTTTGCGACGCACGTGCAACGGCTATATTTGGCCGAGTGTAACGGCTACTATAGATAGTCGAGCTTTGTAGTTGTAGGTTAAGGTTTTCTCAACTTACAGATGGGTATATGATCAAATACTTTCGATATGCCTTTAATAGTTTATATTGTCGAATATGGGGAATATGCTACTAGATGCGTCAATTATGACCATAAATACAAAAGTGGGCCACTATGTGGATGGATAGGTCTACATATGTCTCCATGGATGCGTTTGGAGCAAAAGTTAAAGATCTCACTCCATCAGGACCATACTAGGGTGAATAATAGACTTTCCTTGAAAGAAATCGTTACATGTATATTCTTTAAATCCTCTATCCTTTTAAGGAATGTCAAGTAGTATTCCCGATAATCCTCCTCATTATCCGTACCTGAAGGAGTGTATTGGAAACTGCTCCAATAGCCTGTTCTAACCTTTAGACGTGGAGGGAATGCAAAGAACCTTGTATGTCGGCATTTTCTCTGGTAGTCTTTACATGATAAGTATTATCGTGTATCTCCTTAAAACTTAGTAAAATATGGATGGATTTACTAGTGTATAGAGCGGACTAGATACCCCATATCATACTATTAGGAAGTAATAGCGTGGCGCACTCAGTATGTTATATCATATTGGTTATGCCAATGATATTCGCGACACCCCCGATGCACAAGGTTAGAGACAAGAAATATGTTCATATCTCAAAAGGATCGAATGCATGGTACTAATGTCTCATAGACATGTGTCGCCACTCATCCAATTATCGGCAATGCTCAATGAGTAGATAGATCCATAGGCAGGTTGTATATAGTAGATCAACTATCATACATGGAATTTAACTACTTCCCAAGCAATAAATTCCCATAATCAAAAAATAATCTCATAAATAAGATACCAAACCAGTGCATGCCACGAGTATTCTATTAAATTAGTCAGTAAAAAGTTCCCAACCCAGTCAATGATAACACTAATAAAGCAAAACAACTACTATGCAACAACTAAATTTACTACTTGGCAATGCTCTCTAGATGACATCATTCATCTAATGAGAATTTATTACTGTTAATTCTTAAACCTTGCTCCAAAGCTATACATTGGTATCAAGGAGAAATCTAAGGCCACAGACTCTGCTGTTGCGAGGCTTGAACTAACTGTAATCCTGTAATAAGTCCGAAGTTAATCTCTTTAGATCATCTGGGGTACCTTGCAATCCTATGTCTAACTATCTTGTTTCCATTTACGAATTCATCCTATTCCATATTGGTCTATTGGTAAACTTTTTGTTCCCCTTGCCTCAAGTTACTGATCGCTAAAATTTTAATCCTACCATTGTTACCACCTCTCGTCTATCCATAGTTGCGACCCTGTCCATAATTTTCCCTGTCACTAAACCCAACATTGTGCGACCATTTCACATGCTTATTCATAGTAGGAATAAGCTTGAGGTTCATAACCAGTTGTTCATTGTTTTTGCTCAAAAATGAAAAAAACTTAAATCAGGTCTGTGTACACAGTGATCTATCAAATATTACATCAAAAACGTAATATTTGAAGCGTTGAAAGTTTAATAGAATATTCTCAATATCTCTATTTACCTCAACTATTTCTCCACGTAACATTATATTGAAGTTCTACTGCCAAATAAAAATTCTATCATAGTCATATAATATTAGAATATTATAGGGTAATATATTATCAGGTATTCCTGAATATGGAGGAGAGGGTACAAGCAAAGCTCATACTTTGTTATTTTAGTGACTTATTGTTCTCAACAATAGTCTTTTCCAGATTTTACAATAGCAGATAGATTTTAGCATCCATACATACTAAGTTTATTGGTACCAAAAATAGAGTTGTAGTATGGGATGTACTCAATGTCTTGAGTATCGCCAACATCTATTATGCATGTAAATTAATACTGGTAGTAGTACTTGATATGCATTCCTTGCATAAAGGCAATTTATATTATTTAAATTAGTGATTCACAATTATTACTTATAGGTAAACATTATTCATATCCTATTACTCATGAAATCCTATTTAAGTACATGATTTCCAATTATTACTTGTGGTTCATTATATATAGCGCAATAAAATATATGATTCCTAATTATTACTTGCAAGTAAACCCTGCTCATGGCTTTATACTTGTGAGTTTCTATTAAGCGTCATATCCCAACTTTACCCTGTAAAATGGTAATCTTAACCTTAAAGTGCATTTTAATAGGGTCTTAGCCAAGACAATTATTTAAAACTACTAGATGTTGCATTTTTTATTCTAACAACTAGGGTACTTTAATCCCTAAAGTTCTATCAGGTTTATATATTCTAGCCAAATGACCCATTTACTACGAATATGAGGAGTATTAGATATTTAGTTGACAAGTGGTCTCACCCTGAAGTTTCTTGAGTTCACAAGATAGGTAGATTTGTCATGTCTTTGAACTAACATTCTAGGGTATTATAAATTGTTATTAATAACTATATACCTCAAAATATTATCAAGTAACATCTAATTGCACCTAGATACATAAAATTTGTTTCTCAGACACCAAGTTCTTATAAAATAAGATTAAATCAATTCCCAATTGATATTTAATTATTATCTTTGGCATTTAACCGTGATTTAGATATGACTCTCAGTCGTATTCTAAAATTATTTTGGTTTTCGCATTATGTCTGATCCCTGGTCTGGATAATAAGTATCCTAAGGGCATATAATTAATATCATATAAGCTATCGTAAGATACTTAAATATGTATTAATCTATATTCTTATATCACATATAAGTTACTCAGTTTTCCTATAAAAGGCACCCGTTCACAAAAAAATTAAAATATTTTCATACAAAAATAAAAAATAAGTCCCCCCAAGGGTAAGTCCAATCAATAGGAATTTTTCAAAAAAATTTGACTAAATTTAAACAAAAATTAGGCTTTTAAAGCCAATTTTAATGTCTGGACTGGTCTGACTCGTTCTGGGTCAAGGCCTGGATCGGGTTGACCGGTTTAGACCAGTATGACCAGTCTGGATTGGGTTGACTCGGTTAAACTGGCTTGACACCTGTCATTGTTATAGTATTACCAGCAATATCAGTTGTGATGTGTCATTAACACGTGTTTGCCACATCGGCATAGGGTAGGTCCTACCGACCACGTTAGCTACTACGTGTCCTTGACACGTATTATTATAGGCCCGGTCTCTGCACGTCAGCACCCTTTTTGGTCTGATTTTTGTGTATTCGGTCTGATCCAGGTCTAATTTTCCAGGAATGGATATGGATCAGGTCTGAACATCGATGACGTCAACATGAGATATTAAAAAAAAAAAAAAAAAACCCTAAAAGGTAGGTGACGTTATCCTGACCTAATCATCGCCAAAACTTGGGTTTCAGGTCGTGAACTGCCCAGTTTCCATGCCGTTTTCCCCGCGATAGGGACACCTCCCAAAGGATTCTGATATATGGACGTGATCTTCATAGAATAAGCTATACAACAAAATTACAAGTGCATTAATCCGGTTACTAGAATAGTCCCTATTTTAGTTTGAAAATAGTCATTCACAAGGGTAAACAACTCTAAAAATAGGTCTAAATTTTTTGGAAAAAATAGTTATTAATCTACATATCTTATATGTTCGATCATGCAATTAATACTTAAGGAAACTAAGACGTTGCTCTGGCTTCAAGGAAACCAAGACGCTCCTCTTCAGGAAACCAAGACGTTGTTCTAGCTTCAAGGAAACCAAGACGCTCCTCTTCAACTATCTTCCAAGCTAGAGCATTCAGAGATGTTCCAGACACTCAATTTAAGTCTATTTGTGCTCGACATTTCAAGATAAAGTAAAGTCTAAACTCTGGATTTTGCTGGAAAAAACTTTTTTTCTTTGACGGTATTGACATAACTACACAATAAGAACAAATAGACAAATCAGTTAAACAAATACAAGCCCCTATAAAGTACAAGAGTAGGAATCTAAGAAACTAGAAACCTAAAAAACAATTAGGATCAGAAGCATCACAAAGATAATATAACAGTTCATATAGCAATTCATTATGTTCCTTCAGTTCATATAGCAATTCCTTATGTACAAAGCATAAACAGATAATATAGCAGTTCTATATAGTTCCAGTTTCTGCCTATCAAAACTCTATATATGTTCATAAACCTTGCTCCTTCTATTCATAAACCTTGTATTATATATGTTCTTATACTCTAGCTAGTTATTATGTTATCTAGTTATTAGATAATGTATCAAGAGATAAAACCCTAGAGACAACTAAAATTAAACCTTAGGTGCATAGTGGCTGCCATGATTCACAAAAGACCCAATAGGAGGTGGGTGAATGGAGAATAAATTATCAATAAAAGCTCACATTTCAGGAACAAAAGGAACACAGTTTTTGTACAGTTTTGATGGAAAATGTAGCAGCAAGGTTTTGAGATGAGCAATATCAGGCATAACTTACAAGGTTTTGAGTTTAGCTTTTGCAGCAATGGTTTACCATGCCTATCAGACCATACTAATGACATGCAGAGCATAAGAAGAGGTTTGCCATAACTGTAAACAGTTTGCCTTACACTTTCTACAGATTTTGTACAGATTTTACAGATTCTTGTATATATGCCTATCAGACCATACAACCTGTAAACATGCAGACTTCTTGTATAGATGGTCCATGGATACTTATCCCCAACTTGCCTTACAAAAAAAAAAAAAAAAAAACTAACAGAATCTAAAAACCCATCCATTAAAAGCATTTATCCATTTTGGTATAGATGGTCCTTGGATACTTATCCTCAACTTGCCTTTGCAAAAGAAATAAACTAATATAATTTAAAAGCCTATTAATCCAGAATACGATTGAGAAGCTTTAGTTAGCAGAAAAGTACGAAGAACACTAATTGGTTTGGAAAAATAAGAGATTCGATTACTTAAAACGAAGTAATTACAATGAAAACTCTAAAACAGCCCTCGGCTTCTTCCTCAGAACTCTTTCTAGATCTAACATAACTCTAGAAAATAACCTAAGTTCCCTTTATATACTAGGGAATACAAAATAATAAAATAACGGACCCCGAAGCAAAACAACGCCTAAAAATCCCAAATACCGCCAAAGTCGTTCGAGCGAATTTATGCCAATTGGTCTAAAACCCTAGAAACTTGACAAGTCGTTCGAACAAAATCTCAACTCGTTCAAACAAAATTTATCTCTGGGCCAAATTTCTAGTGAGGTAAACTTTGGGTTCCTGGACCAAATTCCAGAGAGATGGAATTTGGCCGTTCAAATGACTTTTAACCTCGTTTGAATGACTTTGGCTAATTACCAAATTACTCCAGATTCTCCTGGATCATGGCTCCCCCCTTTAGGAGCCTTGAGCTCCTGCTTAAGCTAGAGCTGAAGATGTGAGAACGCGGCGATGCCCAATTCCCTGCTGTTCAACTTCCACTTACTAGGTAGTTAACCCTTCTTCCTAATTCAGATTAACTCAATACCACTCCGTCTTGTAGTATAAACTTTCCTCTCTAGAATATCATCCTCCTGCAATGGATCTTCTCTTTCCATCCATAAGTCATCAACTGACGGTAACCAAGTGTCAATTGCAGAGTCTTCATCCAAAGGAGACGGCTCAAACAGCTTCAAATGCTCGACATTAATCACCGAATATATCTTCAAGAAAGGTGGAAAATCCAACTGGAATGCATTGTCACCAATCTTCTTAAGTATCAAAAATAGACTATAACGGATAGGTTTGAGCTTCTTACCTTCCCCCTTAAGCCGTTCCTTACCTAAATGCAACCAAACTAGGTCGCCCTCCTGAAAAGTGCACTCAACCCGATGTTTGTCATGGTGAGCCTTATACTTTGCTTGACTCTTCTTCAACTGTTCTTCAGCCATCTCATAAACCTTACTTATCTTCTCAATGAAAGGTTGGGATTTAACCTACTCCTCTACCTCCTTCCCTGACACTGTCTTGTTACCAAGACTAAATGCCAAATCAAAAGGGCTTTGCGGCAAGTACCCCAAACAAACTTCAAAAAGAGACTTTAAAGTAGACCCATGAATCGCCCGGTTGAACGTAAACTGAAGATACTGTAAACTCTTATCCCAAGTCTTAGGATGCTTAGAATGAAATCCCTGTAATAAATGTACCAAAGTACGATTAACTACCTCTGTTTTCCCGTTAGTCTGCGGATGAAAGGCGATACTTCTTTTCAACTTAGTTTCCATCATCCCCCATAACGATCTCCAAAAATGCCCTAAAAAGCGGTTATCCCTATCAGAAAAACAATTACGCTGCTCCTTCCTCTGTGACCATCTTCTGGCATGGAATAAGAAAAATCATCTTGCTGAATCAATCCACCACCATAAACAAATAATCATTCTTACACTTGGTCATGGGAAAATCACCCATAAAATCTATCAAAATGTTCTCCCAAGGTCGACTAGAAACTGGCAATGGTAAGTACAGTCCTATCTTCCTATTGGAAGGCTTCGATGTATTGCATAGTATGCAACCACAAACCACACGAGCAACATCCACTTGCATCTTCAGCCAATAGACATAACGCCACAAATTTAAAAGAGTCTTCTCAATCCTAAAATGACCTGCCACCTGGGAACAATGTACCCTCGAATCCACTACAAACGGTCTCCACCCTCAGGAATACATAGTAGGCTGCTGTTGTAAATCAAACCATCCTTCAGAACATACTCGCATGTTTTGCCTTACAACAACTTCTCGTGAATCACAGTGAGCTCCTTGTCGTTATCATACCCTAAAACGTACTCAGATGGAACAATAGGCTGGATCTGTATAGCTACCAACAAAGCATAAATAGTTGGTAATGTGGGTCGAGATAACAATTCAACTATCTTGTTGTCCACTTCTTTCTTATACTTGATCAATAAGGTATACTGCTGAAGGTACGACATCCACTTCATATGGCGAGCTTGCTAAAGCTTGGACTGGGTAGATATGAACTGTAATGGTTTATGATCAGAATGTATCACAACCTCCTTCCCCAATAAGTAACTCTGTCAATACTTCACTGATTAATATAATGCGTAGAACTCCTTATCATAGGTAGGATAGTTTCGTACTGCTCCTCTAAACATCTCATAATGGTATGTAACTAGCCTCCCATCCTGTAAAAGGATGTCCCCCAATGCATAGTCTAACGCATCTGTCTCGACCTCAAAAGGCCGCTATAAATTGGACAATGTTAATACTAGTGCATCCGTAATCTTCTTCTTTAGTAATAGAAAAGTCTTCTCATGGTGCTCCTCTCACACAAACTGTACCCTGGTCTTTGTCAAAGAATGTAACGGTACGGAAATTTGTGAAAAATACTAAATAAACTTCCGTAAGTACTGACAAGAACCTATAAAACTCCTCACTTCCGTCACTGTGCGGGGTCTAGGCCAATTAGTAATGATCAAGACCTTCTCTGGATCGACCTTAAGCTCGCCGCCACCAACAATAAATCCCAAATAGATCAGCTCCCTCATCCCAAACTCGCACTTCTTCCCATTTAGAAAAGGTTGTTGTGATCGTAAAATGCCCAATACTTTACGTAAATGCCCAATGTGCTCCTCCCATGTATGACTATATTAAGATATCATTCAAATACACAATCACAAAATCATCAATAAAAGTACGAAGTCCCTCATTCATTAGCCGCATAAACGTCATCGGAGCATTGCATTACCCAAAAGGCATTACCAACAACTCAAATAAGCCTTGTTTAGTTTTGAACGCTATCTTCCAACTATCTTCTTCCCGGATTCGAACTTGATGGTAACCCGACTTAAGATCCAACTTGGTGAAAAACTAAGCCATCTACAACTCATCCAAAAGCTCGTCAATCCGTAAAAGTGGATAACGATTCTTTACCGTGATCTTGTTCAACGCCCGATAATCTACACACATCCTCCAAGACCCATCCTTCTTCGGTAACAGTAACACTGGTAAACCACAAGGTGAGCAACTTGGATTAATAACTCCTTGCTCCAGGAGTTCCTGTACCTGTTTCTTGATCTCATCAAACTCTGTAATAGAAGTCTGATAAAACCCAATATTGGGTAGTGGCTCACCATTTACCAAGGTGATATCATGCTCCACATACCTCTTATGCGGCAACCCTTCTATGCCCAGAAACAAGTCTTCATACTCCTCTTGCAACTTCCCCATATCGGTTTGCTGCTTAGGAGACATTGCCAAAGTTGACAAAATCGTAGCCGACGGACCCTCTTAAACCGGTCATACCAACAACAATACAAATTTTCTACTCGCATTAACCAACCACTTTGCCTGAGTTACCGTACCAAATTGCTAGTAGTGATATGTTCCTTGCACGTATTAATATGAAACTCAGCCCCATCCTTTACCAAACGATACTTGCGAGCTCGACGGTAAATGATTGTATCTCAGTCCCAAAGATATGGGCTACCCAAGATGACTTGACACACGTCCAATGGAACCACCTCACATGTCACTTCGTCAATAAAATTCTCAGTAATCACAAACTTAAACGTACACTACTTAGTAACCTTCAACTCTACGTCTTTCTGAATCCAACCCAAACCATACGGCTTAGGGTGAGCTACAGTAGCCAAACCCATCTTCTTCACCACCGCCTCAAAAATTAAATTCTTTTGACTGCCCGGATCAATGATGGCCTCGACTAAGCTCTACTTCACTTGAATGCTGACATAGAAAAGATCTTCCTGACTCGCCTCGCCGATAGCTAGAGGTTGCCTGAATATTAGAGTAAGCTTAGGATTTGGCTTATCTAAATCCGGAAGATCCACAATCGTTGCGGCTAGTGCACGTTTCTCTTTCTTGCCATTTTCTTCCTTCGGCCGAAGCTCCGGGTGAAGTTTCCAACATCTATCTGAATTGTGCCTATTAGCCTTACAATGACTACAGATGGTCCCCTTGAATGAAGACCCCTCTCCTTTGGACTCCCCTTTATAATTAAACTTCCAATTGGCCTTGTACCCCGACTTGCTCTTGTCGTCTTTCTTGTCGCTCTTCAAGTACTTGCCTTCAATGGCAATTGCTTTAACGGTAGTACCCTCGATATTTTCCACATTGAAGAGCTTTAATTCTCTTCTAATGGACTCCGAAAAACCCCCCCCGTATACTTTATGAACACCTCGCACTCATCCACATCAATATCCAAAACCAACGCTTGGTTATGAAACTTTGTACTGAATTGCTATACGGATTGCCCAAACCTTTGGCACAAATTATGTTATTTGTACCATCGCTCTTGTTCATACCCAATTGGATAGAATTACTTCTTCACCAAAACCTTGAATTCCTTCTAACTCAGACTTTTGACATCATGTCATTTCTGATAGGATTTTACCATGCTAGTGAGTGACCTATAAATTTAAAAGTAGAGAAGAAAATTTTCTAAGCGTTGGAATATTCATCAACAGAAAAATAGGTCTCTAACCTATCTAACCAATTATCTAATTTCTCGGTATCGATGGAACCATCGAATACCAGAATCTCAATCTTAAAGTCAATACGAAGATTACGCATAAGATTCGTTGACTTAACAAAACCTGGGCGCTCCTTAACAGATTCGGCATCACTAAAATCGTTATCTATCCCCGCATTATTGACGTTTCCATCCACCTCCATAACCCATTTCCTCCTCGAGTGGCCTCACCGATGAGAGCAGCATCGCTGTATCACCGAAGTGGAAGCCTTCGTGAGGTTCGTGAGACGTAATTGTTCTACCAACTCCCCTACAGTAGAAGTTAGGTCAAAAATTGTAGTTTCCAAAATTGTGAGTCAATCGTTGGCCTCGTCCATATCCAAATTGTTCTTCTTCTTCAAATTAGGTTTGTGATGAATCTTCAACGGACTCACTAGCTTCTCCTTCGTTTGCTTGAGACAGTTACGTGTAGAGACCATAAACCATAATCAACCCCCCGAGAATCGCAACTGGAAAATTGATACCACTTAATCCACAATACGATTGAGAAGCCCTTGTTAGCAAAAAAATACGAAGACACCAATTGGTTTAGAAAATTAAGAGATTTGATTACTTAAATCGAAGTAATTACAATAAAAACTCTAAAAAACCTTAGGCTTCTTCCTCAGAACTTTTTCTAGATCTAACATAACCCTAAAAAATAGCATAAGTTCCCATTATATACTAGGGAACTCGAAATAATAAAAGAAGGAATCTCGAGGCAAAACAACGCCTAAGAATCATAAATACCGCCAAAGTCGTTCGAACGAAATAGGGAGTTGCTCGAACGACTTTACGCCAATTGGTCTAAAACCCTAGAAACTTGATAAGTCGTTCGAACGAAATCTCAACTTGTTCGAACGAAATTTTTCTCTGGGCCAAATTTCCAGTGAGGTAAACTTTGGTCGTTAGAAAAAAAATATAAGTCATTCGAACGACTTTGGGTTCCTGGGCCAAATTCCAGAGATGTGGAATTTGGTCGTTCGAATGACTCTCAACCTCGTTCGAACGACTTTAGCTAATTTCCAAATTACCCTAAATCATCTTGAATCACCTATCCATCAAAAACATCTATCCATTTTTGTATAGATAGTCCATGGGTACTTATCCCCAGCTTGCCTTTGCAAACAAGAAAAGAAAAAAAGAGCATTCTTTGTTCTATTAATCAAGAAAAAAGGGAGTTCAATGCTTGCAGTAAAAGCATCTATATATCCATTAAAAGCATCTATCCATTAAAATCCCTATTACATTTGAAGCCTAAAATTCTCCATAAAAGGGAGTTCAATGCTTGAAGTAAACTCTTGTTTGGGGTTTCTTGAACTCAAAGAAGTTAGTGAGGGATTGAGTATTGCAAAGAAGATTGGCTCTAAAAATCTATGCATTATATCTGACTCAACTAATGCAATTAAAGTAACTGATCCAACTAAAGCATTTTGGGCATGTGTTAAGTTACATAAACATGACATGATTTTATCCAAATACTTCATAATTTCATAACCATATCATGTAATATATCAAATAGGTACCCTTAAGTAATCATTTCAAGAAACCCCAAACCAAAAATATTTAATTTACACACACAAAATTACTGTAAAATATAAATAATATTTGACTCTTTGTAAAAGAAATAGTGCCTGAATCATCAGTTGGAATGGTGAGGGAGATTTGGGTATGGAGATCAATGGAAGCAACAACAGCTGTAGATCCATGAACAACGACATGTTCTCCTGAAAGTATAATATTTCTTGGAGCTCGAGCTTTCACCTCCATTGTTTTTTTTTCTCTCTCTCTCCCAACCAAACTCTTCTCAATTTGACGTACAAGAAAATTAGAGTTAGAAATTGAAATTTGGGGATTTAGGGTTGCTGCTGCTCGAAGGATTGATCTATTAGAGTCTCTTTGTGAACAAATCAATGGATTAAGTTTGATGGATTCAAGTGTGAGAGTTGTTGGGGTTGAGCTCAAGAGCTGTTGGTATTTTTTTTGTTGGGGGAGGAAATGATGGGGTAGTAATTAGGCGGAGGGGGAGGGGTAGTTTTGGGAGAAAATTAAGACTCAGACTCAGATCTCCCACTCAGATCGCTTATTGGATTTGAGTGGAGAGATGAATTTTAAAATGTTTTATCTAAGTTTGAGTTAATCTAAGTGAAAAAACAAACAACTCTAAGTGACTTGACTTAGAGCAAATCACTGACTTGAGTCAGACTCAGAGGTTTGAGTCTGAGTCGGTGAAAAAACAAATGCCACCTAAATTTAACCAAAAATTGGGCTTTTATAGTCAATTCTAATGTTTGGACCGGTCTGACTCGGTCTGGGTCAAGACTTGGACTGTGTTGACCGGCCTGAACTAGTTTAGCTCGGTCAAACTGGCTTGGCACACGTCATTGCTACAGTGTAATACGTGTCACTACTACAGTACAACACGTGTCACTGCCATGGTGAGACACGTGTCACTGCTACTGTGCATCACGTATCACTGCAACAGTCCCATGTTTGGGTCCCACATGCCACACAGCTGGATGTCTTTGACACGTGTTAGTCATGTCAGTATGGGGTGGGTCCCACTGGCCACATCAACTGCCACGTATCCTTGACACGTGTCTGCCACGTCAGCATATGGTAGGTTCCACTTGCTATGTCAGGTGCCACATTAGCATGGAGTGGGTCCTACCGGCCACGTTAGCTGCCACGTGTCATTGATACGTGTTGTTGTGAGCCCGGTCCCTGCCGCGTCAACACCCTTGTTAGTCTGATTTTTATGTATTAGGTATGATCTAGGTCTAAATTTTCAAGAATGGATATGAATCAGGTCTGAACCTCGATAACGTCTGCATGAGATATTAAAAAAATAATAATAACCCTAAAGGGTAGGTGACGTCACCCATACCTAATCGCCACCAAAACTTGGGTTTTTGGTCGTGAACTGCCCTATTTTTATGTCGTTTTCCCCGCAACAGGGATATCTCCCAAATGAGTGTGATAATATAGACGTGATCGTCATAGAATAGGCTACGCAACAAAATTACAAACACATTAATCTGATTACTATAACGATCCCTATTTTAGCTTGAAAACAACCCTTCGCAATGGTGAAAAAACACTAAAAATAGGTCTAAATTTTTGGAAAAAAAATAGTTATTAATCTACATATCATATATGTTAGATCATGCAATTAATACTTAAAAACGAAATTCACAAAAAAATAAATTACCTCTCCGCAACGCAAAAAACCAAAAAACGCTTCCTTGGAGAGCCTTTTGATCCACTAGCTCTTCGCAATGCTGATAACATGTTGGATAACAAGCTATTCTACTAAATGATCATACACACATAGATATGAGATAATAATAGAGAGTTTATTATTGATATGTTGTTTTGTGTTATAATACTGAACCCTTTTTAGGGTTAAATACTCTCTTTAAAACTCTCCCCATAAACCCTAGTTTATATGGGTTTGTTAGGAGTCGAGTAGGACACCCGAACTCAGTTGGGTTCCCATCTTGGGCCGGACCCAACTCCTAACATAAACCAGTTTTTTGTATTAAAGGATTAAAATATATAATAACCGAAAAGCCATGATTAATTAAAAATATAGCTCTAAGCAGCCAGGCAGAGGTCGGTAAGCTAAGAATGTTTTGGTATTTTAATGCTAGCCTGCTGGTCACTTTTGATCAAGTCTTCACTCTCTTTGAAATTATTTGAATGGTGGTTTCCTCCATTAGCACAAATCATAAACGTGACCTTGCGGAAATTACGTTGTAGCTGAACTGGGGCATTGCCATTGGCCAATAATTCGAAAAATTAGGTAGACGCAAAATTATATTTTAGTTTATAACTATCTTAAGAGTCTTGACCAAGATTGAAAATGTCTGTGGCTGGACATTCAAGGTAAGGTCCTCAAAAATATCTAAAAGGTTAGAAGGAGACTATACAATCAATAATATTGAATATTTCCTCCTTCCACTCAACCTAATAATCTATAATAATATCCAATAAGCTTATAGTACTCTGATCAACGATAATATCTAGTCATTATGTTTATATTACGGTAATATCTACTAATCGAATCAAAATACTATTAATCAAATTCATTTATAAAATATCTTGTTTGGCCGGTCTTATAAAATAGATTTTAAATGTGACTTTATAACAAATTTGGCGTGTATCTTCAAAAACATCCGGTTTCCTCCCGTAATCTACAAGCAAAGCAAAAAGCCTGCATTTGTAACAATTAGTTTAGAACATCTTGGCCTACATGGGTGTGGGTGTGGATGTGGTGATCTCAAGGAAATTATAGTAGATATTTCTTTATTATGCTTCAATTGGTTGATTGCCATTTTTAAGCGCTTGGTGTAGCTATTCTCACAACCCACACCAAACTAAACTATTGCTCTCACAAATATCAGTCCGACTCCACAGTCCACACCCATCATTTTCTCTTATATATCTCTTCAAACCATACCCATCTTCTGTGTCAGACCCATCTCCCTCCGCATACACAACAATCAAAATATATCACACGTGGCAACCATTCAAGTTGATGCTGGACAAACCAATAACCAACACTTGAAAGTATCTTCACTTTTTTTTTGCAGTATTAGATATTTTTAGTCGACACGCAAAAATATCTTGGTTACCGAAACCACCTTTATATAAACCACAACATCTCCAAACAGATCTCAATTTCATTTCAAACCTAACTAAGCGGTTTTTACAATACCACTTGGTGGTTTTTTTGAACCGTTCGGTGGTTTTGGGATGGATCCCAGAGAGGGGATTTGGACGAACGAGAAACATTTGAGTTTTCTTCATCAGATGGAAGCTTCTTTCGTTCGAAAAATGTTTGACCGGTCTATGCTAAAATGCGCCACTGCTATTACCCTTGATCGTTACTCGCCAGATTGTTCCGAGTCAACTCGCCCGGGAAATAAAAGGAGGTGTGCCAGAATGTTTGTTTCAGGTAAATAATAATATTCCGTGGTCTTCGGAGTTATATATTATTTATGAAATTAACCTTCATATTTTTGGTGTCACTGTAGATAGTAAAAGATCGAAGAAGCTGAAGCTGAAACTGAAAGTAGATCAAAAGATCGCAAAGAGACGATGTTCGCGGTCGGACGATAACTCGCAAGATCAGGTTTGTTTTGACAAAATGTTTTCCGCATTTGTGAGGCGTTGTATTTTTTATAGGACTGAATTCTTTTTCCCATCGTAATCTCTTCTTTAAGCAAATGCAGGGTTTGCTAGAGTGCTTTATACATATGCTCCGTTTGGTACACCATAAATATTTGTGATCTAGGTTGTTGTTGACCATTATAAAATATTTCCAATGACGCCGTAGTCCTGCTGCATTCGTAAATTATGAGGATATCTTATCACTGTGGAGGTTCTAAGATATTTTTGGTTCTATGTCATCGCAGGTGGTCCCTCAGATTGGAAAAAGCAAAAGTGACGAAGATGAGCCAAGCATAAATACGTAGGGTCCATCATCACTTATGAGTTCTAACAAATATCGGTCCTAGACAAAAAGAGATATAATGTAACAACTTCTCCGTTCATGTAGTCTTAATTATTGTTCAACTTATTAGAGCAAATTCTTCTTTGTGTTACCAGCATTTTGGGGCACTTGCGTACCCTTATTATATAATGTTTGAATTTGTCTAATTCACAAATCAATGCTATCAATATGTTTTAGCTTTTAAATCCAAAATTATTGTTTTTTTTTAGCTTCTATCATAAAATCTTTTTAACAAACTACCCTTTCGTTCATCGATATTTGCAATATACCACTATCGATTTTCACATAAATTCTCTTATTCTCTTTCTTTCTCACTCCTTGAGTATTCTCTCCATATATATATGCAATATCTCCTCAAGTATATTTTACTAGGTTATGAGCCCGTGCTACGCTCGGTTGCTTAAGCTCATTAGGATAATTACAAAAATAATAAAGATAATAAGTTCTTTAGAGTCCCTTAACCAAATATTAGAGGTAACAATCAATAAAACCTAAGACTTTTATGTCTGCTGAAGAGATTTACATGTAAAAAACCCAGTTAAGAAGTATGAGGTTTATAGTTCTTTTACATTTTCATGGAATACCTCGAAAGCATAACATGATGAGAGATTTTTTAAAATTGATATGTTAATAGCTTAACAACAAAGTAAGAAAACAAATAGGAGCAAGCATGATCATGTAAATCGTAGGAGAAAATCTTATAATCAACAAAAAAAAGAAAGTATTACAGTTAAATACATATCACTGTATTTACATTCCTGTACAGTAGGTCTTGAATATGCATTACATGTACTTTCAAGTAAAATTTAAATTAGGTCATTAAGCAAGTCCTTCATTGCCACTTCTCTTTCCTAATGAATTATCAAGTGACCCTCTACCAAATATCTTCATTTTGCTGGAGCAATTATGACTTATGAGAGATGAGATATCAGATCATACTCTTTGTGAGCAACCTTCATATCCGCCACAACAGTGGCATCATTTTTTGACCTAAAAATATTTAGCATAATATTTCTATATCGTTTCGCTTTCATTTTAATCACAACATATTTCTACATTACACACCATCAATTCATTCCCGGAGGTCAGCGCAAGATGCCTCTTGGAAGATATCCTCCTCGCAATGTCCCCATTAGTGGGGAGAAAATTTTAGTCAAAAAGTTGTTGACATTCATCACATCTTGAGCCTCCAATCCATTAACATTTTATTGTGAAATCTTTTGGAACATAAGCACTCTCTTTAGATTTTCTGTAGCCAAAGAGAAAATTGGGGATTTTGAGCAGTACTATCCTCCTCGCAATATCCCCACTAGTGGGGAGAAAATTAATGTCAAAAAGCTGTTGACATTCATCACATCTTGAGACTCTAATCCATTAGCATTTTATTATGTAAACTTTTGGAACATAAGCACTCACTTTAGACTTTCTTTAGCCAAAGAGAAAATTGGGGATTTTGAGCAGTATTTAAACTGTATCAAGTGCCCTTATAAGATTTCATGCCTCCTTTTAGATCTGGTTCATTACATATCCTCGCCTTTTTTCTTATTAGTATGTCAAAAGATATAATGTTCGTCCATGTGAAGTCTTCTCTGTAGGCCAATTTATAAGCAATGATAAATCTTGATCATAGTTCTAAAGATCCAATATTAGTTGGTGCACTTTTATCAGGAACGGGCCATCTCCAATTCCAGCAGCATGAAAATAGTAGTCAAATAACTTAAATCACACTAGATTGGTTTCTCAATTAATATATCATTTAATACATCAGTTTATTTACTATGTATCCTTAAGGAAGCAAAATAAAACATTGCTTAAGCTGACAGACTCGGAGATTTCTTTGTTGGATTTTCCATCTATACTGGCACTACTCTTATGGTTCACGAGCACACATGTTAATAGGTCGTATAGGTGTTATTGGTTGTGCCCAATTGTTACATCAATTTAAGGTAGATGGGACCTAGTGTTACTCTTTATTAGTGTTTGGCGGTATAATGGGAAAACTACTCTAACCCTATCAAGTTAAATAGAGAGGAAGTCCCTCTTGGAGGCTACAACACAAAAAATCATCACATTGAGGTCTACAACCAATCCAAGGGAAGACTCCACTCAAGCACAATGAATTTTCAGAGAGAAGGAGAAGAGGTTAGTAGAATCATATTCATATTCGTTTATTGATCATAGTTATTATAATGTATTTCCAACAATTGGTATCAGTCGTTAGGATATAAATTACTATGGTTTAATAATTGCTCTTAGAAATTGTTTCTATGTACTTGTACTTTAATGGCTTTTGTTTTAGTATTACTATTCACTGTTCATGAGGAGAAAAGAGTTCATTGCAGTTTACCGAGTCTCTCTCTCTCTCTCATGAATTGCAAATCATCCCCAAAACTATTAGGGTTCTCTCTCTCTCAAATTGCACTAAATCAGACCTAAATTCCCCTCTTACATCTTCCATACCTCTTCCAATTAGCATCTGATTTCCATTGTTCTTATTTTGGTCAAAATCATTTTTTCTGTCTTTCGTCTCTAATTAGATCAAAATAGAGTTTGGGAAATTAAGAGTTTCTACATGTTTTTTTTAGGAGGGATTCTCAAGTTTCTCCATTGCTTTGAGAAGTAAGATTGAGATTTTCAAACCGACCCCAGTTTTCAGTCATCGTGATTAGCCATTTCAACAAGAAGATACCCCCTCTATTGCTTCTCATAGGTTTCAGTCGTGCTAGACTAATTTAATACCCCCAAATTGCACTGATTACAACCTACAACTCGTTGTTTCTCGAGCGTTGGGGTTTTATACAGGGTATTTGTAATGACCCGTATTTTATTTATTTCATTTATTCGCATATATTCCATTTCCGTATATATTCCTATTCTTTATCACATATACATATTATTCCTTCACGCTATATTCCGCATATACTCTTTCATCCATTATGCATCCATTTATTCCTTTTGGCAGGGTTTATATGTTAGACTCCTTTTATGTAGTTTCGGTGGTTATTCGGAGGAGGAGGTGGAGTTGTGGCCTTGGGAACCCTTAGATAGGTTGGTGGTGATGTTTGTTTAATGTGTTTGTGGTTTGGTGTGGTTCCGGTGAGCCGTTGGATTGGCCGATAGGTTTTCAGAGTTTTCCGAGCAAAGATTCATTTTCGGTGGTTTAGGTATTTTGGTGGCCGTGAGGCGGTGGAGGTGGTGTTTATACATTGAGAAACTTTTGTTGGGTTTGTAGTAGTGTTTGTGTGGTGGTGTTGGTGGTTTGGTATGATTCCGAGGTGTCCGGGGTTGGCCGTTAGGTTTTTAGGGTTTTCCTTCTTACAATTTCTAATCACTGTTCAGAAAAGATTCCCTCTGTTCGAATATTTTTTTATCTTACTCGAATATTTTTGGCAGAGAAAATATATTAGAATATTTTTTTATCTTACTTGAATATTTTTGGCAGGGGAAAAATATTCGAATACTTTTTTATCTTACTCGAATATTTTTGGCAGGGAAAAAATATTCGAATATTTTTGAAAATATTCGAATATTTCTGGTGAACAAAAAAATTAGCTTTTCCTTTTAAGCCTAAAAATGGGTTTTGGTTGTTTAAAAACTTTTTTTTTCTCTCTTTCCTCTCCCAAAATCTAACCCAAATCCTTCCCAAACATAAATCCTCCCCTCTTCCCCAAACTCTTATCTAATCCGTTCCCTCGGTCCAGATCCCTCGCCGAGCTTCGCCGCGATCTTCGCCATTATCCTAGATGAGAAATTCTTTATTCCTTTCCGTCCATTTTCATTCAATTTGGCATGGGCTGATTTCTAGGGTTTAGTTTATTGTTTGATTTCTCAAATTGATTGTTTATTTGCTACCCTGGTTGATTGGTAGAGCTCGCTCTGTGTTCCATTTACCTCATCGTGATTCTGGGTTCAGAGTTCCATTTTGGTTACCACGGAATTCGTGCATTATTATCAGGCGAGTTCCCTTCATTCCTAAATTCCTTCTACTAGTTGATTAATGCTGTTTTAGAGTGATCACTATGTGTTAGAGAGGTGTATGTGAATTAACTATAGTATAGTATATATATATTCTCCTGTGTAGTTATTAAGCCTGTTAGTTATTTCTGTGACTTGGTTTTTTGTTTGTGCTGGTCCTTGAGCTTGGTTAGAAATTGTCTGTACATTATTTTGATGGTTTGTTTGTACACTGGGTTCCAGTCTTGAGAGGCTGATGAGTTTTGGATGTTATGGCGGTAAAGTCATAGTTCATCTGTGTTTAGGATTATTGCCATACTCTGAGGCAGGTGGCTATCCTATGATTGCTGCCGGGTTAACGGCTGTTATATTTTGATCTTCGGGATCTGTCACATCTTTTAAAATCTTTTAAAACCTTTTAACTTATTGAGATTGGATACACAAAAGAACTCCGCATCGTTTAACCCTTGAGAGGTTCTAGGACGTCCTTAATCGGGTTAAAATAGTAGGTGAGTTGGTACTGGCACTATTATACCTGTTCACCCATTCAGGAGTGTGGGATGGTATGAGACAGAGTCGGAATGGTGCGAACTTAGTCCTCGTTGAGGTTGTAATTCCTTGGAATACTAAATAGAGTTCGGACGATAGGCTCCGTGGGTCGCAAAGCCCGAAGCACTCTGATCAAGTAAGATAATATCCTTAGCTTGGTCGAGCTAGACAAGAAATCGCACCTGTATATTCCCTTAGCAAATCACTTTAAGTTAACATGTTAGCAGCTGATCAACCAATATTATAATAGGATTGCAAACACATTTAAAACATTAAATCATTTTGCATTAGGGGATATTTATGGGAATATCCCTGCTCATCTTTGCATGCCATATCATCATCACTTCATACATATATTCCTCTGATCTTTTCCTTATCGCTATTCCTTTCTCTAACTCTTATCTCAAATTCCTCTTGTCTTATAACTCTTTACCTAGATTACAGTTACCTAGTTATTATTCTATATCTCATTATCTATTACTCTATCTTATTCACTTCTCTCTCTTCTTCAACAATTATCTTATTAGTAAGTTATTTAGCTTTGTTGGGTTTTTGTGAGCCGTGATTTGCTCACTCTCGTAATTTTAACCATTTCAGAGGTTGAGTAGCTTGGATTGCTGTGAGGTTCAGCCAGATTGGAGCCTATTTTTGCCGCTGCTGATCTTCTTTAGTTTAGAATTTCTTGTATGTGATTTCAGCTTATGTCACTGTACTTTATTCTGGACATTGTATATATTTCAGTCAGATATGTGTATATGTCTTTCGCTTCCGTTATGTTGTTATTATTCTTTCTTTACTCTGATGATTATTGCTATAAGTGAATAGCCGAGCCAAAATTTGTCTACGCCTTGGCTATTTGTAGGGTAGAATCTTTGGATTCCCCGACTTGCACAACTTTGAATCTAATGATTGGTCAAGCTATCGATTATTGGATTTTGGGTCGTGACAGTATTGTTTTGATTTACAGGTGATTGGGATTGCGATTGATAGGCTTGTTAATTGAAGGAAGTTTGAGATTGGGTTTTTAGAGGGAGGAGAGGGATGAATTATGGGGAGGTCATTGTACCGTGAAATCTGCTCACCGTACATCTTTCGTCTCCAATTCATCTGCAAGACTGAATCTAGAGGTAATCCTTGTATGCATCTTAGTCTTGTTATTGCTTAAAACATAATCGTTGTTTCTTTTACTTCGTTTTGCAATTGTTCTTCAATCGCTATTGTTACTGTTCAATAAATTTTTGTATGGGGTTTTTTCAATTTTATGTAATCATCATTGCTGTTCTTCTGTGGGGGTGGTCGGTGAGATGATTCGAGCAGATGAGCTATCGAATATTGAAACACTAACTCATGAATTTTGGGGTTCTTCACCGAGTATATTTTTGATGTCGAGGAGCAAAATGTGTTGGGTTATGTGTTGGTTTTTTATATTGAGAGAAGATTGCAGGAGGATTTTTTAATATATGGAGTTGTTTGGTGAAATAGGGAGATTGTTCACTTCGATCTTTAGAATGCGTTGGGTTATGTGGGGCTTTCAACTGTTAGGCCGATTTAGAGAAGTTGGTATTCTATTTTTCGATTTGGTACTCACTTTTGCATACTGCAAGTCACCTATTTTCACACCAGAGCAGTTGGCGGAGAAGAACATCAACATTATCTTTATTTTCTCTGGTCTGATTTTGTACAATCCTTGTCTAGCTTGATGAGGTTGACGATGTCCAGTTGTTACAAGTTTCATAACTGGTTCACATACCCCATGTTCCTTTTTGATCTTATATCGTGAAATATGTAATTTTTGTATTGAGTTTGGCTCTTACTTGCTATTATAAAAGGATGAAGCTTTAAATATCCTTTGCTTATGATCATATTAAATCTCTGGAATTATTGTTATATGTTAGCTAACTGGACATTAACATGAGTAAAAATTATCAAAAGAATATCCAATGTATGGTAACCCTATTAAGGGATTACAATAAATTATTCACATTTATTCTTAATTGGATAATAATATCTGGCATTAGTTATATATAAATATATATCATTCACGATATAGGGATTTAATACCCAAGGATCTCCAATGGGGTTTAAATGAGATCAAGTAGTCGTTAGGAAGTCGGGATATAAAATGAGCAAATGCACCCAAAGGTGTTTTGTCCATGGAGTTGAACGTTTCTCATAATTTTGAGACTTTCTTGAAAAGTCTCATTAAGACTACTTTGCACTAATTAAACTTAAAATAATTAGACCACCTAAAGGAGGCTTAAAAACTTCTACTTAATTACTGGGTCAAGATAGACTACACAATATGGTCTAATCACCACCCAAAGGAGGGATTCAATGATACATCGCTGTACCCACAAAGTAAAAAGTTTATAACTTAAATATTATATACACTCTGACTTGACCATCCTAACCCCAGGTAGGATCGAGATTAAAGACATCAAGTTTTAGATCTTTTACAAATCATGCTAAACGTGCATAAAATTTATTTTTACACATCCTAATATAAGTCATTGGTTCATGCAGCTATGAACCCTATGATCCAAAACCAACTGACTAATATTGAAACCTTGGCGAACTCTAACTACTCTAACTATTACCCTAGATTACCTTGATTTGATTTTGTTCTCATTAGGAGCTGTTAGATGTCATTAAGACACAGTTCGAGGGTTCCGTCAAGGAAAGGCAGTACAGTAACTTATCTTAATTTTTATCGCTGAAGTATGACGATAGTAGAAATGTGTGCTCACACATTTATATTTGCTTTGAATCCAATTTGTTTGACATTCCTACCAACTCTTGGTTGTCAAATTCTGAGGTAACTGTTCACATTTTGAATTCTCCACAAGGATTCATCAGCAGGAGGCTGGCAAGGTCTGAAGAGCAGGTTTTCTCGGGAGATGCAAGAAGCCTTCCCATTGAGTTTGTTGGCATTTTTTGCTTGGTTTTAGACATATGTGTTACTTTAGATTTGACAGGTACCTTTTAAGTTCTTTTGATAAGACGATCTCTGGTTTTAGTTTCCCAGTTGTAATCTTTTCAATTATTTTTTTCAATTTTAGACATGGTGGTTTTGACATTATTCATCATGATTACATTATTGGTTCTGGTTTACTAGTTGATGGGTTATATCGTCTATCTCTTAACCATTCATTTGAGACTTATCTTTTATGTTTATCTGCTGAGGCTAGTATTTGATCTACTTTTAAAACATTCTAGAGTTTCTGCATAATCTACTCGTAGCATAAACCTTTTACAGCTGATTCATACAAACAAATGTAGACCTTTTTTCCTATTCCGTCCTGAGGTGGTTATCGATATTTTATTACTTTTGTTGACAATTTTTCTCGTTATACCTTTATTTTTCTTATTCATTAGAAGTCTGAATCACTTGATGTATTTAAAACTTTCCCGTTAGAGGTTGAGAAGCAGTTAGATCGAAAGATCAAGATTGTCTGGTCAGACCGTGGAGGCGAGTATTATGATAAGATCGATTAAGACGGTCAACATTTGGGACCATTCTATCAGTATTTGCTGGATCAGGGTATTGTAGCCCAGTACACTACTCCTGGATCATCGATGGACTGGGAGAAATCCTAGTCTTTATCACTTGCGTGTTTGGGGTTGTCCTGCAGAGGTAAAATTGTTTAACCCGAATATCAAAAAGTTAATTTCGAGGACTGTCTGTTATTTCTTTGTTGGTTTTCCAAAGAGATCGATAGGTTTCAGGTTTTATTGTCATTCTCGCCCCATGGATATTGTTAAGTGTGCTCAGGCTCATTTCTTAGAGAAGGAAGATCATTTTACCAGTACTATTCATAGAGAGTTTGTCTTTATGGAAGATTCTGTAACTCGAAGTCCAACTGCTATTCTGATCAGTGCTGCCATAATTTTGCATTTATCTGATATTGACATTGTGACGAGTACAATTCCAGACCCTGTTTTTAACCCTGTCGTAGCACCAGTTCTCCCTAAGATTTTTCTCCATCTACTCTTGTCCAGTTTCTTCTTATTCTACCTCCAGCCCAACTACTTTCTCCTACTCGGAGATCCACTATAGAGAGGCGTTCAAACTTTTCTTAAAGTTATCATCTTAATTCAGTTGAAGGGGAATTGTTTAATTTTGAGGATCCAGTATCTTTTAGTTTGGCTATAACTAGTTGTTTTGCAGATTAGTGGCATAATGCCATGACGGAGGAGATAGATTTTATGACTCACAACTCTGTGTGGGAGTTGACACTTTTACCTGAAGGATCTAATACAGTTGAATACAAATAGATCGTTGTATATACGTCAATCAGAGTGGAAGACATTTTACATTTATGGTTTCGTATGTTGACGATATTTTACTCGCGAGCAGTGACGTCCGGTTTCTTCAGCAGACGAAAGGCTATGATATGATATGTTTGAGACCTGACATTAGTTTTGTTGTTGGGATGTTAGGAGTTAAGGTATCAACATAACCCTTCTAATATTCACTGGCAGGCAGCCAATGAAGTTCTTTGCTATTTAATGAGGACAAGAGATTACATATTGGTTTATAGGAGAGCGATTGAGCTTATGGCTTGGGGCTATTCTGACTTAGATTTTGTTGAAGTCTCTCTGATGATTGCTCTTTTACATGGGAGTAGTTATTATTTTATTTTAGGTACTGTTACTGCATTAGGATTCTTTATCCATGTGGGAGTTATTCTCGGTTATTATTTTGGTCGACATTTAGATTTGATTTTGATATTTTTGCTGCTATTATATTTGGATCAGTTATTATATGTGCACATATTCAGTTTAAATTATGCAATTGCAATAAAGTTTTAGATACGAGTGATTTTATCGTATGACGGTTGTCTAAGTATCAAGTGCCTATAAAGAATACTAAAAGGTTTCTCAAGTTTGCTTGGGCTGGATCTGGGTAGGCTCCATGTCCTTTGGCCTTCATTTTAGTATGAGCGATGGTCTTCGCATGACGGTTTATCTAAGTACTGAAATGACACATGTTTGGTAAACACTAATAAAAATGTATTAGCACATCATTAAGGTGTACATTTTCCATTCACACGCTAAACTCCATCAGTAAAGAAATTATACTTGAAAGCTATTAAGGTTGCTAGCTCGACGTTCATGCTATGAATTGGGCATGTGCTTAAAGGCCAGACCAAAATTTGTCTGTGAACCGTGTTATCCATCTTTGTAGTCGTAGAGTGACAGTCAAGTTCGATCTAGCATTATCTTCGTCAAATTATCATGTGTAGTTTTTAAAAAATTAAGGATGGCCATCCACTTTTCATAAAAAAATCGTGAATCAGGCTAAAAAATATTTTTCTTAAAATCGAGTTAACGCCGGGTGGGAGATTGTTGGATTTTCCATCTATACCGACACTACTCTTCTGGTTCACGAGCACACATGTTAATAGGTCGTATAGATGTTATTGGTTGTGCCCAATTGTTACATCAAGTTAAGGTAGGTGGGACCTAGTTTTACTCTTTATTAGGGTTTGAGGGTATAATGGGAAGACCACTCTAACCCTATCTGGTTAAATAGAGAGGAAGTCTCTCTTGGAGGCTACAACAGATTAAACCATCCCATTGAGGTCTGCAACCAATCTAAGGGAATACTCCACTCAAGAACATAGGATTTTTAGAGGGTAGGAGAAGAAGTTAGTAGAATCATATTCATATTCGTTTATTGATCATAGTTATTATATTGTATTTCCAACATTCTTGTTATTCTTCAGCTTCAACTATGACGAAGTAATGAACATAAGAAATTCAATACAGAGGCAGAAGAAGTTTTGATCCTTCTTGAAGTTTTACGCCTTGAATCCCTGTAACGACAGATAAGAATGCGCCATCTTTGGGGACGTCAGAGATCTCCACCTTAGATTATAAATCCTATGAATAATACCAAAAATAACAATTAGGAAATATATTTTTCTAATGATTATAACATTTAAATACATTATTTACATCATAAGGTGGATACAGAACAAATGGGAGAGAACATGTGATCTTAAGCATATATAATGTTTCGGTTCTCACATCATACAAAAATAAAGATAAGCATAATAATTTACTAATAATATTATAATTTATTCTCCCATTGCTTTGTCTTAATGATGATTCATGACATATGCTATTCTTTACGGTTTATACTTCGTACCTAAAGTGCAAGCTAAAATTACATAAGAAACTAAGAACCAAAATGCCTAACATTTAAAGAAAAATGAGTGAAAGACGGAGTACTTCATGATATTTTCTTAAAACTTTAAAGGATTTGTCACGCCTTATCTTGATCACTACAACATAAGTAAAAGCTGAAGATAAATTGACATTGTAATTATAGCTTAGTAAGGATTTTGTGTAGCTTAAATAAGAGAGTAATATTCTAGCATAAGTTTTTCTAAAATTAAACTACGTACAGAGATTACTAAATCAAGGAATACCATAAATTAACATCCTAAAGAAGAGCTTTAATAAAATAAAATAGCTAATTCATCACAAAATACTTACCAACAAGTTTATTTGAAAGGCTTTAAGAGTCTACTTATTACGTTAAATAATTTCTTTCTTATTCCTGTTAATCCAAACGGCCTTTATTTTTAGGAAAAAATGGAATAGTCGTTCGAACGACATTTGGAGTCGTACGAACGAGATTTGGGTTTCTAGAAGACCAATTCGAGCTGTGTCTATTTTTAGGCAAAAATTTGGAAATTCATTTGAACGACATTTGGGTTGCTTTGAACGACTTGTTCCCAGAAAGACTAAATTCAAGTTTCCTCGATTCCTAGGCAAAATTTGGCCATTCGTTCGAATGACCCATGGGTTCGTTCAAACGACTATCATATTCCTTAATTGTTTTAAGCATTTCAAGGACATAATTATCTTAATTTGGTAACTAGAAACTTGTAACCCTCATAAAGGGGCAAGGCTAGATAAGATAAAATTATCTTAGATCAATCCAAGTTTTTATAAGAGAGACTTAAGGTTTGAGTGGAATTTAATTGAAATCAAGTAATTGAGCAATTGAAGCTCTAAAAGGGAAAATTTTTCACCAATTTATTTGTTCTTCCTATTATTCTTCAAATTAGGTTACTCTCGATTCAATTGTCAAATGGTATCAATTTTTCAGTACCAATTCTTAGGGGGATGGTGGTTTATGGTCACTACACGTGACCGACTCAAGCAAACGAATGAGAACCTAGTTCGTTAAAGGTTCACCAGAAACCTAGCTCGAAGAAGAAGACAACTTTGGAGATGGGCGATTATGAAGATTGACTCACGAAGTTGGAAATGAAAGTTTCTGACCTAACTACTACTCTAGGGGAGTTAGTAGAGCAATTACGTCTTGTGAACCTTACGAAATCTTCCGCTTTGATGAAACGGCGAGAGTGCACGAAGAAGAAGGGGGTTACGGAGGAGGATAGAGACGGGGGTACCGATGAGGTAGATAGTGATTCTAATGATATCAAATCCGTCAAGGAGTGATCAGTTATTGGCAAGTCAATGAATCATATGCGTAATCTTCATATTGATTTTAAAATCAAAATTATGGTATTCTATGGTTCAATCGATGCCGAGAAGTTGGATAATTGGTCAAATAGGTGAGATACATATTTTTTTGTTTGCAAATACTCCAATGCTTAGAAAATATGTTTTTTTACATTAAAATTTGCAAGTTATGCACTCACGTGGTGGAAATCCTATCGAAAACATCATGAAGTAGGAAGCTTGAGTTAAAATGAGTTCAAGGTATTAGTGACGAAGAATTTTTTTCTAATTGGGTATGAGCAAGAGAGATGGCTCAAATGGCATAATTTGTGTCAAAATTATGGGCAATCCGTACAAGAATACACTACGACATTTCATAACCAAGCTTTGATTTTGGACATCGACATGGACGAGTATGAGGTGTTCATAAAGTACACCAACTTCAATCAAATCGATAAAAAAAACCAAATTAAGTATTTTGCTTACCTTTTTCCATGTTTTCTTCGTTGCCGATTAGAGCCGAAGAATCCTGAAATCGAAACTTTAAAGCTTGAAGTAGATATGTTAAGGCTTTAGAGAAGGCTTTAATCTCAAATTAGGGTTGTACTGACCTCTCTCAGGTAATAAAACATGAGATTCATTGTTATGGTAGATTAAAATTTCTCTTATAGGTTAACAAAATCCCTCTTATTCTTTATTTGGATAAACTGGGCAACAAAAAATTATGAGATGTACTTACCAATTAAACATATAGCCATTTGATTGTAGATTAGGACTGCAAAAGGTGTATAATTAATGAAGAATATCTCTATAACACCCTCGATCTCTAGCGATTTCTTCAATTAGGAACCCAGGTTATCTTGCATGAAGAACTTCGATTAGAGCTGAAGGTCGTCGATTTGGGCTGAAGGACTTCGATTGAATGTTATTTTCTTTCAGTTGTGTGCTAGAAGCTAAGAACCCATCCGACCCTTCACTTCGTACATGTTTAATAGGCACCCAATCATGTTAGTTGACAACTAACGACATAAATATCTACCTAAACCCTATTTTTAATTAATGTCATTAACAGAAATGATGTTTTATGCAAGGAAATAGTTAAATAACATCATTTTTTGGGAAAGTGACGTGGTAAGCACACATAGTACGTTTACAGACGGGAAAACCAACATAAGCATTCACTATTATGTTACTTTTACAAAAAATAATATTAATTAAGTGACATTGTAGCCCATATTTGTTCTAGTGTTTGCAGCTTTAACAGTAGGAAGCTAATCCTTGACGTGATCAGCTTTTAGTAATTGTTATAAATTAAATTCTTCTGACGTGTCAACTATGTTTGGTACTATATTCTCACAAGTATAAGCGAGCTTCTGACTTCCTTTGATCTCATAGATTCCTTTATTCCATTTGAAATGAAGTGCTTGGTGGTATGTGAAAGGTATTACTTTCATATTGTGTAACCAGCAACTCCCATAATACCTAAGTATTGGGACTTTGCATTGATTATATAAAATGATTCTTTCCACCCTTTCTTCTTTGGATTCATTGAATTCGTTGATATCCAGGTTGCTTATTTCTACCTTATCTGCAAGTCCAATCTATTCGATTGTGCTCTAAAAAAGGACTTCTATAGTGCTGCCCGTATCCACCATCATTGTGTGCATAACAAAGTTTTTCATTTTTAACATGATGACCAGAGCGTTGTGATGTTGGAATTTTACATGCCTTACGTCGCAATCTTCAAAGGATATACCAATTTACCTCTGACTTGATTCAGGTAATAACTTAGCTTCTTTCTCCATTACTATAAGATCATGGAACTGTATCAATCTTTTTCTCTTAAATCTGGTTGAATTGTTGATCTGATGTATCTCGATCATATGGTTACTGTAAAGGTAATACATGTACTTTTCTTTAGAATCTCCTTCAATTTGAATAATGTTGACCTGCTTCTTGTGGCTTCTATTCTTGTATCATTCTAGGTTGATAATTCATTTATGCATCCTTCTATCTTTTAAGATGTACTCCATTAGTCTTTATACGGCGTAACATCTGTTAGTGTCATGATGTGTAACCTTATGGTGCTTGCATTAAGGTTTTCCTTCAATTGCTTCTAGAGGTTGAACGTTGCGGAAGAATTTGTCCTTCACCAGCATCGGGTAGATTTTTGAGAGGTTAACATTTAACTTTGGGAGGACGGGCTTTGGTAGTAAGTTTCCTTTTCGGGTTCTACCATCATCTGTTTTGGTCTGTTTCTTATCGCCTTGCTCAACACTGCTTCGATCACTATTTCTATCTGTGTTTGGACCATTCGTGGTTAGGATGTTTTTAGTAGATTTATGTCTTTCAAACATCATCCTTTCCAGGTTGGTATACCCATTTACCTTTTTAATCATTTCTTCCAAGGTAGCAAGTTTGTTTCAAAATAAATGCTCTTTGGCTTTGCATTCAATCTGTAGAGTGTTGGTAAAGGCCGATATAGCAGTCTTCTAATTTAAGTTATCCACCTTTCTCGCAAGTTCTTGGAACTTCTTGGTAAAAACTTTGAGTTTCTCTCCCAGAGCCTGTTTGAGGCTGATTAGAGTGTACAAGTCCTCCTCCCTATATTTGTTGTGAGCATAAGTCTTCATGAAGATGTTTTTTCAATTAGTCAAATGTATAAATATAATCTTCAAGTAGAGTGTGGAACCATCGGAGTGGCTCTCCTTGAAGGCTTCTTAAGAAATAATCGTTAGAGTATGTGATTCAAGTTCGAATATAATCCCACCGAATCTTGGAACTGCTGGACGTGATCACCTGGATCGGCGCCTTTGTATTTGTAGATCTTTAGAGTGTTGAATCCTGCTGGAACTTCCATTTTGAATAGGTCTTTAGCTATCAGACTTCCCTATAATTTGCTCAATTTGTATTTATTGCAAAGAGTTTAGACTTCTATCAGCTCTTCGATTCGTTGGTCTATGTGCTCATGTGTTACATATCGACATGGTGCTAGAACTGATTACTGTGTTGGTCTTGAGTTATGATTTTCACTTCCCTCGCTCAATGTTTTCATAACTGGTACCTTGGCTGGAGGTCGAGGCTCATCTTTTTGAGGTCTCGAGTGCTGGCGTTCTCTAACTTCAGGTTGATCTTCTTGTCCCAGATAAACTAAGGCTGCTGGTTCTTGTGGACTGTTGTGCAATTGTCTGGTAGCCCCTCTAGTTGTGGAACCTCGAGGTCCTAGTCTGTTACACGCTGAAATTTTAGAATGAGCGGGCATGGCTTCTTTGTCCCTAGGAGCTGGTCCCTGTTAGTTGTCTTCCAGGGCTTTCAGAGTGGCTTGCAGAGTGATCATCTGTTCTTCATGTTGTTTGGATTCTAATTGTCTTGTTCTTCACTCATCTAACTCCTTGTGCAGAGTTCTCGATCTTAAACCAACTAGCGCTCGAGATCGTCTCATTTTATTGTTTTGACGTTAAGGTTCACCCTTAATTCTGCTAAATGTCTGGTTCTGTTGAGGTGATGTCGTTTTGAACTGTTGAGGCTATTCGTTTGGCGTTCACCATGACTATTGTCGATGATATCTGAGTAACTGTTGGCGTTAGGATTTCGTGGTAAGTGTTGTTTCCCACAGATGGCATCAAATATAAGGACCTAAATTCGTAACTCGAATAATTTTTTACTCCAAATGTACCTGTAGCACAAACAATAGTAAACAAGTAATAGGAATTGACACAAATTTAGCATAAAAACCCTTGAATAGGTAAAAACCACGACCTCAACTTTAGGATTTAGGACAATAACTTTATTGCTCGGATATTACAAGTTACAAAAGTTGGTGCTCTGCAATATTACTCAATGTGTATTTTCTATATCCAAAAACTTATATATTGATTTCTATCATCCATGCTCTACTTATAGATCTCATTTTTAGCTCGTGGGCAGCAACACATTCTCCTGGATTTGGGGGAAAGAGTTGCAGAGCTTTCGGAGGCAGTTCATGTAGCTATCAGTTTGTGTAGACAAGTGTCTCTGACTTATTCTTCTTTGTTCTCTGAGGGTTTGAGCCACATTATCTACTTGCTCATGGAACAGGTGCTAACATCATCAGGGTGTATGCCCTCCATGTTTTGCGTGAGGCTGGTATTTTGGTAGTTTGTTGTTATAGTAGCTCGAGGGACAGGTCCCTACACTTACCAGTCTCGCACATAAATTACCCAACGTGCACATACCTAATTTTAGATGCCTTTCTGACCTCTACACTAATAGAAAACATATTATGAAGAGTGGTTTCAGGAATCGTGACCAAGAACATTTCTAAATATCAAATAGGCTTCATATATATTTTGGGCTTCTCTCAGGAATGGAGATTTGAGCAACTAATGACTCCAATCTGGCGTTACATAGTGACTTACAAGGGAAGGAGATGGATAATGAGGTGTAGAAAACAATGATACTGATTTAGCACTCTTTTTTTGACTTGAGCTTGCAAATGCCTTATGGCCCTTGTCCTTATATATTTTTTCAAGAACCACAGTGAAGTTCTCGGTAAAATGTTGTTACTTTCTCCGAAGAAAGTATATTCGCTAACAGAATTAAATCGACCATGTACACATTTACAGTTTTGAGACAGGCATTTTGTAGAAGGTAGCACGAGCGGTGTAAACTAGCTTCTTGCTCTCCTTAATCCTGAACTCGACTAAGGTCACCATCCCATTTTTTTTTCCGTGCCTTATTATGTATGATGTATCCCTCAACTTCTAGCTCTGTCCGAGAGAAACATAAACGTGCAATTAGGACACACATATTGAATTTTACGTCCATATACTTTATTTAATTTTCATGTAATCTATTACCAAACATCCTGTTATGCTATTATGTAGTATTTAGATCAAAAATATAAAATGGTATCTTATACTAATTAACCTACTTGTGGTGTAACCAAGGATATTATCCCGTAGTTCTGGAAAGATGTAAATATGACATGATTGGGTAAAGCATTGGCACTTGGTTTCTATGTGAAATTCTCTTAACTGTAACCCCTTTATCCAAGACCAGCTGAAACCCTGAAACAACTTAAGTTTTAATAACGATCCCAATTTTTCAATGAACATGTAAAGAGTATTTTTAAGAGCTCATTCCAGACACAGTAACCCATTTGGATTTGGTATTATAAGGTCGACTTCATGAAGATAAATAATTCAGCGGAAGTACATGCAAGTGTATCTCAAAGAGCTAGATGAAATGCTCTACATGTTTGAATCTGTTTCTGGGTATCACGGTTAAGCATCTATATTGAGACATTATTTTCCTAGTGTTGCGGTCCAAACGAAAAGAAAGAAGGGGTACTTGCAATTGCGGGTTGAGCTTATAGAACATTGGGGTGGTTTGCGTTTTAAGAGTTCGTGTAGGCATGGCATGGGCTCACCTTGCCATATTTAAGCCTGACTGGAATTGTGAAACCACATTATTTTATCAGTTACATACTCATTCTTTAATGATCACTAGCAGTCCGCGTATGCCTACAATTATTTGTAAAAGCCAGACCTTTGTTTTAAATAGTTTAATATTTCAGGTGTAAGAAAAAATGTTAAAAATAGAGCCGATATCTCAAGCATTGATGATAATACGTACGTTCAACATTAATTAACTTTAATTCAAGATAGAATTGAGTTTGGTATTATGCGTAACATCATTTTTGTTGCAAGTCTGGGGTTTGAATTATTATTTCATGTCTTCAATATTGGGAAACTGGAAGAACAAGTCTTCTAGTTATACATTGAGAAACCCTTCCATGGTGTTTGATAATGGTACTTGAACACATTATCTACTGCATGAAAAGCTTTGTATGAGACTTGATGGAATGCTAAAATTGATTATTTGCTTCAGATATACGTGCTTATGGATTATTTGCACATTAGGGATTGTCTTGTTTTTATTGTTTCCGCTATATTTAGTTTCTTAAAATTATGTTACTTCGAAGAGAAGCGGAAAAAAGTTGTAGTAGCATATTTCCCATATTCGATAAGAAGAAGCCAACAAAATTTAGTCGAAGATATTCCATCATTCAAGAAGATGTCACATCTGCGACTACAGAGATCGACCCCCTAAAGTAGCCGTTGTTGTAGGGAGATCCGTGAATTTCGCCCACTACCCGCCAAAAAAGGAAACTTTTTTGTTTTTATAACTACTAGTATCTACTATAAATACAAGCAGAGAATATGTTAATCCAATCGGCAACTCTGCTATCCAGATATTCTTAAGTCCTTACTGTTCAAACAATTGTAATAATTAGCAACTATTGGATTTCATACCCAAACCCTCCTCGAGGTCGTGGTTTTTCTCAGTTTCCGCATAAAATCCTGTGTGCTTAAGTTTATAGTTGCATATTCCTTACTTAAGTATTGGCAAAGTTATCCTTCTGGAAAACACGCCATTACAATTGGCGCCGTCTGTGGGAACCTGCCAGAGCTACCCAGAGAGAGAACCTGCCAAGGGAAAATGAATTCGAACTTCTAGATTCAGATCAAGGAATTCAGATAGAGCCTCTCGACATTTTGGTCTCACGTCCTCAACATTGACCACCCAAGACAGTCGACGCACACGTCACCAAACTTCACCACCACCAGTGAGGCGACTAGTGAGAGACAGATTAGGACCTAAGGACAGGGTGATTTTGACCCTCAAGTTGTAACTGCACCAAATACTTTGTAGTAATTTATTACCTTGGATGATCTGAACAATAGGATCCAAGCCATATACTCTGATAATCCAAGTCGAAGATCTATTCTCGATAGGATTGAGACGAACCCTATTTCTCCTTATCTTGAAGTCATACCCATACTAGAGAATTTTCACATGCCAAAGTTTCATCAATATGCAGGCCTCACTGACCCTCTCACCCACGTCTAACACTTCAAAGCAGCAGTTGGATTATACTCCAAACTCGATCACATATTATGCAGATTATTTAGCATGAGCCTTAAGGAAGAACCTCTAAGATGGATTCATACTATTCCCGAAGGCTTCATCATCAGTTTAATTCAGTTACAGAGGCTTTTTGAATCAAACTACGCTCATGCTAAGGAGCGATAAATAACGGTTAATTTTTTATTCTTTTTCGAGCAAGGTACGAAAGAGACCTTAGCAAGCATTTACAAACATTTCCTACAAGAAATTAGGAAAATTAGGAGCTCGGGTCCTAAAATTATCGTTCCAGTATTTACCTCAACACTCCACATCGATTCTAAAGTTCGAGAAGAACTTACCTTGCACAAACCCAAAACAGTGACATAAATGATTGATATTGTTAATAACTACATCAAATTGGAACGATCTAAAAAGGATAAAATGAAAATTGCCTCTGTCATTCACACCAATGAAGCGTTTCATCACCACCTACAAAGTCAACAAGTAATGCAACTCTCAAACAGCGTGGGAGGAACACCAATAACTTCAAGAAGAGAGATGGAAAACCAGATAGACCCATTTTAGTCTTGCCTCTTATGATAGCCACACTCTCTGCTATCTTACCAACGATAAATGGGGATAATTTTTTTTGAAAAGTACAGGTAATTCCTGATGTATCCAACAAGCTTTTATGCTAGTATCATAATGTGCATAGCCACGAGACTGACAACTGTCACTCTTTGATACATATCTTTCACCACATTCTACTCGCAGGATGACTTTATGAGTATGTAGTCGACGTCCAGAAGTTCCTCAAAGAAGTGACTAAAAGAAAAGAAGTTGAACAAGAGGAGCAAGGACAAGACCAAGTTCACCATCTTTACATGATCAAAATTTAGAAGGGAAAGAAGAAAAAGAAAGATGATAGAATTACATCTTGCTGCAAGATGATGTCATCGAAGAAATTCGCAAAAACTTCTTCCCAGCTTCAGCAAGGCTAAACATCCGTATCATATTTCTTTCAAAAACTGCTACACAAGCCATGTCAAGTGCTCTCATGATGGCCCACTAGTTATAATATTCAAAGTAGGTCTGGACTACTTGCACACACTTGTTGTTGATACAAAAAACACAACAGACATTTTGTTCAAGAGAGCTATTGATTTTCTAGGCCTCAAGGATTCACTCAAAGCTTCGACAACAACTATCATAGGGTTTAACGGTTCCAAAGAATCTAGAAGAAATCACACTACCAGTTCAAACAGGACCAGAAACCACTTTCGTCAAATTCATTGTCATAGAAGTTGAATCAAAATATTTGGGGATCTTGGGTTGAAGTTGGCTACATTCTTTTAAGGCAGTACCATTGGTATATTATTTGGCCTTGCGATTTCCAACATATTACGGAGTCTATGAAATCAAAGGAAGTCAAGCCGTGCTACGAATATGCAAAAATACCACTACTAACTCTCACACAGTAAAACTTTTGAAAGCATAGCAATTACAACAGAAGTCACCTATAATATTTGAGCAACATGACACTGAGGTGGTTGAATCCATCGAACTTGATGGGTCAGACGAAATACCTTTATTGGCTTAAAACTGTCATCCGACGAAGGAGAAACTTTGGTACAACTCTTAAAGAAAAACATCGATATCTTTGCATGGTCTTTTCAAGAGATGCCCGACCTCGATCCCTCGATAGCATGTCACAAACTCAACCTCCTTCCAGACAGTAAGCAGTTGTTTAAAAGTGTCGTAATTTAGCCCCTTGGTTTTGTGAAGTAGTTAATGAAGAGATAGATAAACTCCTTCGCGTAGGATTCATTCGAGAAGCCAAATACCCAAAATGGGTCTCAAATATCGTGGCTGTCCCTAAGAAAAATGAGAAAATCAGGGTCTGTGTTAATTTTATTGGGCCAAACAAATTCACACCAAAAGATAACTTCCCACTCCCTCTGATTCCTCAACTCCTCGACTCCGTAGCAGGGCACGAACTTCTCTCAATGATGGATACAGCTTCTAGTTACAATGAGGTTCCTCTTGTCGAAGAAGACCATGAGAAGACAACATTTGTTATAGAAAGAGGTATCTATAGTTACACAGTTATGCCCTTTGGATTAAAGAATGCATAACCCACTTATCAATGACTTGTCACTCAAATGTTTAAAGATCATTTAGGCAAAATCATGGAGGTATACATCGACGATATGATATGAAAAACCTTAAAGCAAGAAGATCATTACAACAATCTGCATACCATCTTTGGCATCCTTCATAATTACCAAATAAAACTCAACCCAGGAAAATGCCAATTTGGTATCGTATCGGGGAAGTCTCTAGGACATCTGGTTAGAAGGAGGGGAATATAAATCAATCTCACATAAATCAAGGCACTCATGGCAATGTCATCTCCTTGAACAAAAAAAGATTTACAAAAGCTTGTTGGAAAGATTACAGCTCATCACCAGTTTATCTCTAAGAGTCATCTGATCTATGCAAACTTCTTTACCTCTTTTTCATGGAAATCCTGCTCCAATGTCCAAAAAATAGCCCCAAAAAATTATTTGGACCCCTGATTGTGAATTGGTTTTCCAAGACCTCAAAAGATACTTGGGGCATCCTCCCATAATGAGTACTTCTATTGATGGAAAAGATCTAACAATGTACTTATTAACCATAAATGACTCCATCAGTTTCATTCTTATTCGAGGAGACAATGGGGTGGAAAAACCAATCTACTTTATCAGGAAAACTCTCATGCCTATATAAAAGAGATATACCACAACTAAAACTCAGCTGGTCGCTATAGTATACAGTTCTCAAATGCCTCGACCTTATTTCCAAGCCCACCCCATCAAAGTCATCACCAAGTTCTCCCTTAAGATCGTACTCTTTAAAAAAGAAAAATCCTGAAGGGTTCAACAATGTTCTGTGTTCCTAGGAGAATATGATATCTTCTTCGAGACTCTGATATCAGTTAAAAGACAAGCAATAGCTATTTTTTTGGCAGATTTTCTAGTCGAAGAGCCTGAATGGGAGGAACTCAGAGAAGTACTGGTCGATAGCTCCATCGTCGAACCAGATGCATGGTCTCGAACCACAGGATGTATACTCTTTACATATGGATCTGCTAGACCACAAGGGTTTGGGATCAGCATCGCCCCCGTTACACCTATAGTGTGCTGATTTATCTCGGAGACGATAATGTGTTTCTGATCGTTCTAGGCTTGAAGCATTCGACCGGAGGAGGGCAACAATCAACTCGTTTTAGGCTTCTCTCTTTAAATTTTGCTCTCTCTGGTTTCCCTGATCATCTCAAGCATAAGAGGTAGAAGAGGCGAACTAAGCAAAAAGAAGAAGATCCTCTCTAGGTTGCCCCCATTCCTCTAGTTATAATAAGGGTTTAACCTAGGAGCACCACTACTCACGTACCCTAGGAAGTTCCTAAGTTACTCTCTCAATGTCGTGGGCCCGGGTACTTCTTCTTGGGTAGGGACGAGACACGGGGTTGTCATCATTCTGATCTTACGTGTTTCTTTGTTGTGCGCTCGGTGTATGAGGGAGTCTAGTGAATGACTTTGTTACAGTGTTCCTATTCTTAGTGGTGAGGTCGCCGTGCGACCTCCCTCCTCGTGGCTAGCGGGAGCGTGCTCCTACAATCGCCCCCCTCAGGGCTTGCTTGTAGGGAGGGAGCGCTGAAGTGGTTTGGTCGCGTACAGGGGTCGTCGTATGGGGAGGGTGTGGCCGCATGGCTGTCAGAGCTTTGGGAGGTGTGAGGATTATTTAATAGCTGGAAAGGTGTGCAACAAAGGGTAACGTGTCAAATCATGGGAGTGGGCCTGGGGCATTAATGATAATCACTTTTTCTTCTCCATTATAAAAGGATTGGGGGCAATTGTGGAGCGTCTCTCTCCTGGTTTGAATTTCTCTTTGAAAGGAAGAAAAAAGTTGTGTGCATTCACTATGGTGTTTGACGGAAAGAGTGGGTAGCTGCTAATCCGTATGCTCGAATCTTTCGGTGAGTTCCCTTGTAATATTAAGCAATTTTTTGATATCGTAAAAAATCGTTAAATGCCGTAGTTTGATAAGAAAGGGCTCTTGTTTACCGTAAAAACTTATTAAATGCCTTAGTTGACCGAAAGTGGTGTAATGGGACGGTCAGGAGGGGCACCATTTCTGGTGGTGACCGGGAATGGTGGACTAACCGTGATGCCAAGGCGATACATGGGTAACTCTCATGGTGTCGCAGTGAGGATGTCGGCCGCCCTAGGGGCAATGAGGGTCAATGAGTATTGCGTCTCTAGGGTGCCCTAGTAATCTGAGTGGCTGTTATACCTTTCGTACCTATAGGGTTGATCTTGACATATGTACCTGGCTCGTGCAGGGACGTATGTGGGCCGAGCATGAGTCAGTGTACTTCGACGAGAAAAAAGGACGAGAGTAAAGATGGCGGTGTTTGGCAAAAAGTCATCGACGGAGGGGTCTATGACCACTCCGCCATGTGCCGTGCTTGTGGAATGGGTGGGCAGACACGACTATGAGGCAGCGACGTCGGTTCCGCGAGACTTGGGGGTGGAATCAAGTGCGGGTTTTATGGTACCAGGGAGGGTGCACTGGGACTTGTCCCACGAGGCCATTATCGGTTCTCAAGAAAGGGGGGTCTCAAAAGTATTATGGTCTCATCCCAGCGAATGGAGGCTACCTACCTCGTTGGCTGAGTACGAGAACCCGGCGATCCTTATAGAATTTCTGGATGAGGTAAATGAACGTGCGAAAGCGAGCGGTAGTAGGGAGTGGATATTGCCGGACTGCCAAACGTTGGCACCCAATCAATGTATCGTCTACTACGGGCAGTTTGATGCAGGATTGAGGTTTCTTTTAGATGACTTAACCAAAAAATGTCTAAACTCGTTTAGGCGTGCACCTGGCCAAATGAATGAGGACTTCTACCGAGTGATGACGGGGTATCGACTGATTAACCAGTCAGTACCACCTCGGTAGAATGTGGGTTGTAGGGATATAATGGTCGCTTATAGGTTGGGACGCTATCCTCCTCAAAGGGATACCGTCCATGAGAACGTAGGGAAGGAAGTGGATGAGCTGGGGGCGTTAGAAGGGTCGGCGTCGCCTCGTGTTACGCATTTGCAAGCGCGAGCGGGTCGTGAAGGGTGGCAAACCCGGACCGCGGCCAAAGCGAGAAAAGTAGTGGCCAAGGTAGCCACAAGTAAAGAAGGTGAGGCTGTGACAAAGGTCCAGCGGGTCATGCGTACGTGTACGCCAGAGTGGAGGCACTGGTATTATATAGCTTGTTTGTCTAGCGAGCCCAAGATTTTTAAGTTGCCAACAAGCAGTAACTATTGGTGTCGGCACCCGATATTGGTGGCTCGGGCCTTTGATTTCGACGATGGTCCCAATCGTCGCTTATACCATAACGTGTTTAATACGAAATGTACATTACTCAGTCTGATAAGTATTAATATGTGCTCGTATGTTGCTATCGTATGTTATACCCTAATGTATTAATATGCTGCTCGTTGATGTGTAGGTATAACTATTGCGAGAGTATCGTATAAAACTTCTCATTTACGCGTACTCGGCTAGAAGAACAAGGACTGTTAAGTACTAACGAGCATATTGAACGGCACGTTTGACTCAGATAAATATTGGTCTGTGAAGAAGTACAGCGAGCCTCGTCTATGGCTGACCAATGACACTTATTCGGTGGAGAGTATGCATAGCTGTAAGTTTTTAGAAAGTGTAGGGATGAAGCTACAGTTCTTGAATGCGAGGGGGAGGGACGCGTCGACGTCATCCGTAGCTGTACCTCTTGTCGCAGGATTGAGCCCCAGTCTGAAGGGTGCGAGTGGCCATCTGGGGGAAGTCCTCGTTACGAAATGGTAGAAGGCGGTTGGTGCTGGTCTGATGGACGAGGAACTGGTGGGGCTGGAGGAGCTGCCTGGTAGGGAGAGGGAGCCACTGTCGCAGTCCTACGTAGAGGAGGGGACTTGTTCAGTGGGTAGTGGTAAACTCATTGCGGTAGGATTTCCCGAGGGGGAGGTGCAGAGTACGCCATATAAGGACAAGGAGAAGATTCGTGTGGCAGAACTGTTGAATGATCCTCGAGCGCGGCGTGCAGCCGTTGTGGCGGCTGTCAGAGTAAGTGCTTTAGTCGTTCATTTGTACTTGTTCGTTTTCCTTGTGGGTTCATACTTGGTGAATTGGTTTAACGAGAATCTGGCAATCTGTAACGCTGAGCTGGAATAACGTTTGGAGGGTCACAGGCGATGCAAAAAGAGCTAGTAAAGGAGGTTGTGTAGAAAGAGTTGGTTGAGCGCTTGGTGAACGTGACTGAGGGTCTCGAGGAATGTCTGAAGAATGTTACCGAGGAGAAGGTTTTGGTGGAGCGGGAATTTGAGGCCACCCAAGGTCGTCTGAAAAAGCTAGTACTAGAGAGAGACGCGGGCGAGCAGACCCTTCATGAACAGGTAGCAGGTGCAAAACAGGTGGCAAACGACCTGCAGGGTCGAGTTGCGGAGTTGGTGGACGGTAAAGCGCAGTTGGAGGAGGAGTTTTTCTTCTTCACCGAGTGGTTGATGGTGACGCTGGCCCCACCCTTGCCCGTACTGCGTCAAACCCAAGACGTTCCCGAGCTCCGCCATCTCGGCTACTCGGCTCGGCAGGGGCCTCGGCCTCACAACGACCAGGTGGACATTACCCCGGAAGAGGAAGTACAACTAGCCAAGGAGGAGAAGGCAACTGCTAAGGCGGTGAGTGAGCCAATAATGTACTTGATATCGTTTGTCAGGCCCTTTGGGGCGAATGCGTCCTGCTCAATTATTTGTTAGCATGTGTCAAACTATTGTTGGTTTAATTATGCGGGGTGTATGTTAAACATATAATGCGTATGTACGCGTAGTGAGATCTAAACAGGTCAGGCTTATTTGTACGTCATTCATGTCAAATAGTTTGTGCTTATGTATTAGTGCATCCCATACAGGTTGTGTTTATCTATACGTTGTTCATGCCAAATAGTTTGTTAAGCGCCCGGGGAGGGTTCCAGCTGGCCAAGGATGCCCTCGTTGATCATATTTCATCGGGAAGCCCTCGTATGAGCTGGGATGGGGTAGACGAGGGAAGCAAAATTGTCATGTCTAATAAATGAGGTTGGAGTTTCCAGGAGCATTGAATGGGGTTACTTTGGGAAGAGTGAGCGGCGTCCTAGAAGCGCAATAAAGACGTAATGGGTGTATTAATGAGACTTTTGGGTTCCCGAGATAAGGAACTATGTGAGGGACGCCTATATAATAGTGAGGCTTGAAGCTTTACATAGCACGGGTTAAGGCGTCATGCCGGATGGTCAGGTTTCATAAACATAAAATGTAAACTCGATAGTAGGTAAGGTTTGAGTCATGGGTGACTGCATGGGTAAGGTTTTACAAAGAGTTCTATTTCAATAATTGTGGACTTGGGGGGAAGCCCTTAGTGCGCTCCTACATCGAACCGGCGTCCCTTCCTGCCCCTGAAAGGAAGACTCAGGAAAAGCGGTGGTTCTGGTACATTGTTTTACGGGACATGGTTAAGAACTGCGTGAGTCGTGAAGTGGTCCTGTGAGCGATGGCGATAGAAGACGTGAAGGCAGCGAGCTGCGAGGGGCTGGGCTATGGGGTTTGGGAGAGGCCGTGGCCATGCTGTCTGTAATTTTACTTATTTGAGGGTCGTATTTTGTATGTTTGTGTGTTTTAGAGACGTTTGATGACCGTGTAGGTGGTTTTGTTGTAATCGTTAGTGTAGTTGAAACTTATTGGCTGTTTTGCACCTCTTGGGTGAACTAGATGCGTGTAAGGTGATCGACTAACGCGCCAAGAGTAGGAGCCTGATTGTTTGGTAGCGACATTAAAAGTAATAAATTTAACTTAGAAAAAATAACTCTGCCGGGCGATACAGTCGGGGTCGTTATATCGACCTAATATTGTCGAAGTGCCCGACCAAACTTTTAGGTAGTCCTCGTTGGACTATGTGCTCGTTGTCGTTATGACGATCTGCGAGCAATTTAGTGTCTATTGGGCATGTTATGGTGCACAAAATAACTATCGTTATCGCGAGGGCGCCTGACTTCATGGACACCCAAAGTTTGTTAAGTGCATTATTTTGTCAAAAAATGACTGTCGTTATAGTGAGGATGTTCTACTTTAAGGACCCCTAAAGGACTGTCTTTATAGCGAGGATGTCCTACTTCAAGGATGCCCCCAATCCCGTAAGTGCATTTTTACTTAAAAAAATGATTGTCTTTATAGCGAGGACGTCCTTCTTCAAGGCCGCCCCCAGTCTCGTAAGTGCATTTTTACTTCAAAAAATGATTGTCTTTATAACGAGGATGCCCCCAGTCTCGTAAGTGCATTTTTACTTTAAAAAATGATTGGCTTTATAGCGAGGACGTCCTATATCAAGGACGCCCCCAGTCTTGTAAGTGCATTTTTATGTCAAAAAATGACTGTCTTTATAGCGAGGACGTCCTACTTCAAAGACGCCCCCAATCTCGTAAGTGCATTTTTACTTCAAAAAATGACTGTCTTTATAGCGAGGACGTCCTTCTTCAAGGACCCCCCCAGTCTTGTAAGTGCATTTTTATTTTATAAAATGATTGTCTTTATAGCGAGGACGTCCTACTTCAAGGACGCTCCCAGTCTCGTAATTGCATTTTTACGTCAAAAAATGATTGTCTTTATAGTGAGGATGTCCTACTTCAAGGACGCCCCCAGTCTCGTAAGTGCATTTTTACTTCAAAAAATGATTGTATTTTTAGCGAGGGCATCCTACTTCAAGGATGCCCCCAGTCTCATAAGTGCATTTTTACTTCAAAAAATGATTGTCTTTTTAGCGAGGGCGTCATACTTCAAGGACGCCCCCAATATCGTAAGTGCATTTTTACTTCAAAAAATGATTGTCCTTTTAGCGAGGACGTCCTACTTCAAAGACGCCCCCAGTCTCGTAAGTGCATTTTTACTTCAAAAAATGACTGTCTTTATAGTGAAGACGTCCTACTTCAGGGACGCCGCCAGTCTCATAAGTGCATTTTTACTTCAAAAAATGACTGTTCTTATAGCGAGGACGATTTTCTTCATGGACGCCCTCAGTCTTGTAAGTGCATTTTTACTTCAAAAAATGACTGTATTTATAGCGAGGATGTCCTACTTCAAGGACGCTCCCAGTTTCGCAAGTGTATTTTTACTTCAAAAAATGACTATCTTTATAGTGAGGACGTCCTTCTTCTAGGACGCCCACAGTCTTGTAAGTGCATTTTTACTTCAAAAAATGACTGTCTTTATTGCGAGGACGTCCTACTTCAAGGACACCCCCAGTCTTGTAAGTGTATTCGATTGAAACTGATATATACAAGGAGTTTTTATGTACACGTAAGGAAATCCTACTGAACCCATTTGCGGAGGTTCATGGCATTCCAGGGGGATTTGAGCTTCTCTTCTTCGTGATTTAGTAGGTAGTATGCGATGCCACCAGTGGCTCAGGATATAAGGTATGGGCCTTCCCAATTAGGCTGGAGTTTGCCCTTGTTATGGTTGTGAGCTGTAGGGAAGACCTTCTTCATTACGTAGTCCCCTGTGCTGAACTGCCGAGGAATCACCCATTTGTGATAGTGTCTCTTAAGTGTCTCCTGGTACCGGAGCATACAGGATGATGCTTCCTCTCTAGTTTCATCTATCAGGTCGAGGTTTTTAGCGAGAAGTCTATCGTTAATTTTGGTGCCCACAATTAAGGATCTCGTGGTGTTGGCGATGACCTCCGTAGGTAAGACTGCATCGGAGCCATAAATGAGCATAAATGGGGTGAAGCCCGTACTCTTCTGCGGAGTCGTGCGGTAAGACCACAATACATGGGGTAGCTCCTCCACCCAGCGACCTTTGGCCGCGTCCAGTCGTTTACTGATCCCATTAATTATTATTTTGTCAGTTGCCTCGGCCTAGCCATTGCCCTGGGGGTATCTGGGGTTGGAGGAGAGGATTTTGATATTATAGGGCCGAACAAACTCTGCGACCTTGTTTCCACGAACGGTATACCATTGTCGGTCATCAAGACCGCAGAGACCCTGAATCGTGTGATGATGTAATTACATAGAAAAGTGAAGACCTCTTCTTCTCGAATTTGGGTAAGGGGTATTGCCTCCACCCATTTAGTAAAGTAGTCTGCCACAATGAGTAACCACTTGCAATGCCCGCTTGCCATGGGGAGAGCCCCAACGATATCCAATCCCCATTTTGCAAACGGCCAGGGGCTGGACACTGTGTGGAGGTCAACAACAGGTACAAGAATTAGGTGGCCGTGGAACTGACATTTGCTACATTTTTGGGCATACGTTATGAAATCTTATCGCATTGTTAGCCAATACAATCCTTGTATACGGGCGCGATCGGCCATAGAATGACCCTTTGTGTGGGTGCCGCAGATGCCTTCATGAATTTCTTCGATGGCTCAGTTGAACCTTTCCCCAGCGATGCACGTAAGATGTGGGGCATACAGGCTAGTTCGTAAGAGTTCGCCATTAATGATCGTGTATTTGTAGACTCTATTGCGAATGTGTTCTACAGTGGACCGGTCAGTGGGAATAATGTGGTATTCCCTGAGGATGTCAAGGAGAGGCTGACGCTAGTAGGGGAGGGCATGGTGGTCAATCTGCATGGCCCAGATTAAAATGCTTGGTTTATCAAGGATTTTGATCTGAATCACGCGGAGTCTGTCGCCGATGATGTCGGCCAGGTATGCAAGGGCGCCGGAATGTCTATTCTCACCGCGGTGGATGTCTTTCAGATTGACCTTTCTGAACTTACTGAGTCATTGTTTTAGGGCTGCCATGTAGCCGGACATTCTGCCGTTGGCCTGGAACATCCCGCTGTGTTGGTTGACAACTAGCTGCGAGTCGGTAAAGATAGAAATTTCTTCCACGCCCAGAGACAACGCAAAATCGACGCCGCACAATAATGCCTCATATTCAGCTTCGTTGTTGCTAAGGGGAAAGTTGACCCGGATGGCTTTCTCAATTTTCTCATCAGTGGGAGTAGCTAGGACGATCCCGAAGCCCGAGCCGCTTGCATTGACGGACCCATCTGTATAGAGCCGCCACCCCTTAGTGTATACGGGATCGTTAGGATTAGTGAGGGTGTCATGGTCTTCATCCTCTTCATTGTACTAATGGTTGTCCGCGATGGGGAAGTCAGCGAGGAGGTCGGCCGACCGCCTGTCCTTTAATCGTGACTCGTGGCTCGTAACGGATGTTAAACTCCCCCAGAGTACTCACCCATTTAGCAATGCGGTGAGTCTTATCCCTTTTGGAAAAGATCTATCGTAGCGGTTGGGTAGTGATGACCTTGATTTTAGGGGCCTAGAAATTTGGCCGGAGTTTCTGTGACGCATATATTAGGGTGAGGGCTTATTTCTTGATGGTTAAGTAACGCAGCTCGGCTCCCAGGTGGGTTTTGCTGATGAAGTAAACTATTTTTTCGGCTCGATTTTCCTTACGAATGAGGACGGCGCTTATGGACTCGTCTTTATTCCTAAGATGCAACCCCAGTATTTTGTGTTCGTTAGGGGCACTGAGGATGGGTGGGGTGGCCAGGCAACTTGTTCTGGAAGGCTGTTTTACATTCATTGTTCCATTGGCATTGTTTATTCTCGTGAATGTATTAAAATAATGAACGACACTTGTAGGAAGCTTTGTAAATGAAGCGTCCGAGTGTGGTAATTTTGCCGACGAGGGCTTGAACTTGTTTTAGTGTTCGTGGCGATGGCATACAACCGAGAGCGCGGATTTGATCGGGGTCTTCTTCAATTCCCCGTTGAGTGACGAGGTGTCCGGGGAACTTTCCCGAGGAAACTCCGAAACTGTACTTTCTGGGTTAAGGCGCATCTTGTAGGATCGCAACTTTATGAAGATTATCTCGAGGTTGTTAAGATGGTCGCTGCTCAACCTACTTTTTACGGGCATGTCATCGATATAGACCTCAACGGTTTTACCCAAAAGTTCTTCAAACATGGTGGTAACGAGGCGTTGCTAAGTAGAACCCGCATTCTTGAGGCCGAGCGGCATGACAGTATAGCAGTATAGGCTCTGTTCCGTGGTAATGGAAGTGCACTCTTGGTCTTTGATGGCCAATAGAATTTGGTTATACCTGGAGTAACCATCTATGAAGGACAACCGCTCGTGACCGGCCGTGGAGTCGACGAGTCTGGTGATGAGGGGCATAGGGAAGCTATCTTTTGGATAGTATCAGTTAAGGTCGGTAAAATCATTGCACACCCAGGTTTGTCCATTCTTCTTTGGGACTGTGACGACGTTGGCTACCCATTGTGGGTAGTCAACGGGTAGTATAAAGCCAGCCTTGAGCAACTTCTGGATCCCATCGTTGATGGCACCGCGCCATTTTGGTGCTGTTCGGCGTTGATTTTGTTTGACTGGGTTGGCTTTGTCGTGAACATGCAAGTGATGGCAGGCCACTGTAGGGTCTATACCCGGTATTTATGCGAATGACCAGCCAAAGATATCTTTGTACTGCCATAGGAGCGTGATGAGGCTTTGGCAGTCATTACCTGTCAATTAGGAACCAATATATATTGTCCTCGTAGGGCCGTTGAGATCAATCTTAACGATTGGCTCCACGAGAGGCGGTGTCTAAGCTCTGACGAGCATGCTTATAATTACATCATTCTGATCAGTGGGGGTGGCTGGCATTGTCAGTATAACGGGGTCGCGAGGAGCGGGGGACGAGTCCATCGCCATGGGCCCATTCCCTATTCGTTGCTATTCCTCAGCTACAATATGTTTCCCCTTTTTTATCGAGTTCGCATGGTTTATTAAGTTTTGCAGGGAGTTGGTGTAATAAATGCGGGCCGCAACCTGGCAGCCGCGTATCTGGTAGGGGCCAAATTTTATTAAGAAGCGCATTACTTGGTGGCAGGAGGAGGGGACGACCTTTATGACATGGATTTAGCCACGTACTAGAAGGCTGTTGTAATGGACCGTGGGGCTATTAATAACGATAAACATCGTGGGTACTATGACGACCAGGTCGGCCTGTACCAAAGTTACAAGTTTACCCATAGCTCGTTCAGTGGACTCGTTAAACCTGGAGATATCTATTTTGGAGGGGGATAGGCAGTCTTGCATGTTCATGTTATGGAGTGCATCATAGTAAACGATGTTGGCACCGCTGCTTGAATCGACCAGCATGCGCTTTACGAGGATCCCGCCAATGAAAATCCAAATGACGAGGGAATTGTCGTGAGGATGGGATACTGAACCGAGGTCGTGGTCTGTAAAGTATATGGCATGTTTTGGCAGTGTGTTGGCAACTGTTCCAATGCCGTGTGCCGTTCACTGGTGTTTCGTGAGGCGATAACACTACTTCGTGGAATTGGATAAGGTATGCCGAGACAGAGCTCGGTTGAGGTCTCCCAAGATCATCTCGCAAACTGCTAGGTGACCCGATGCCCGCACACTTGTTGCTGGCTGGTCAATCGACTGGCGAGGTGATCTATCGGCTGGGGGAATGGGTTTTTCGAGGTATCTGGTATAGCGTCCGATGCGGAATCAAGTCTCAGTCATGTTGATGAGGTCATAACATTTCTCGGTGGCGTGGTCATGGATGTCGTGATGCGCGTAGTAAGGGCGGCTAGGACGGTAGGGCTTGGGGCATGGATTTCTATAATCAGGATCGTTCCTGACAACGAGTAGCAGGTCTGCTCGTGATATAGTGAGATCGTTGGGGGGATGCCGTTCCCAGCGTGGGGCTCATTGACTTCTATCTAGAGGAGGTTTTGTTTGATCTCATGAGTTGGTACGTCATTTGTTCCTGCCCTCTATGGGGTCCCCTTGTTAGTCTCTCAGGTGTTTAATGGCCTCTGATCAAACCACTGGCGATGGGGCAGATGTGATACTCAGGAGGGCGGCGGTCTGGGAGGCAGAAGCACGATTATCGGCTTCCATGCTCTGATATTTCCTGACTTTCTCGTACAGGTGATCGAGGGTTTCATGCCATTTTCTATGCAAGGCCTCACAGAGCTTTAAACCGGGGCGGCAGGCACCCATGAAGGCAAGGCATGCGGTCGGTGCATCGACCCGTACTATTAGGGTGAGCTCACTCTTAAACCTCGAGAGGAGTGAGTCAGTTGTATCGCAAACCTACTGTTTGAGGGAGAAGAGCTCCGCTAATTATTTCTTCGATTGCTGGTTGTGGATGTACTTCTCGATGAAAGCCAATGAGAGTTGCACGAATATAGATATAAAGTTGGGCTCGAGACTCTGGAACCAAGCAAGGGCCCCATTGGATAATGTTGAGGGGAACAAGCGACACAGGTGTTCATCTGTCTAATGCTGGAGGTCAACACTGTATTGGGACTTGGAGGGATGTTGACCCAGATATTGGCACCCTGTGAAGGCCTTGATTTTTGGCCGGGAGTAGCTCTAGCTCAGGACGTAGCTGCGAATGACCTCTATAAATGGGGTGTTATGGATCTTGCGGTGGGTCTCCTTGGTTAACCTCCTAGTTGGATCTGTGCCTTGCATATTCTGCATGAGCGCCTCGACAAACGCGGCTATTAACAACTGTTGGTCGGGCATACCCGTGGCTCGCCTGTGGAATTCCTCGCTTTGTGTAAAGGATTCATCAAAATGACTTTTGTAGTATGGAGCATCACGTTGTTCATATGGGGGTCGGCTCAGGTATCGGTCATGAAACCGCTCGTTATATGCGTGATGCTTGTCCATGAATGGGGGGTGCCGGAGGTAGGAGGGCTCTTCGGAACTGTAGGGTGTGGGTGCCATGGCTGGTGGTTTGTGCGGCCGTTATGAAGTCGTGCACCGTAGTCCCCGGTGGGGGCTGGGGCTCTTGGCTCGTATAACTGGGGGGCGTACCATTCAGGGGGCGAAGGGTCCTTTCAGCTGAGATGATAAGGTGGCCGTGGCTGCGGGGCACCCGTTCTGTGGTAGTCTATAGGGGGCTGGGGCAATAGTGGTCGTGAGAAAGTTGGTGGTACAGGCGGTCCACAAGGGGGAACGTACGTATGGAGCGGTGTATCCAGGTGGCCGCAGGCGGGAACGTGCTCCAGGGCTGGCACATCACTCCTCAGGGATTGTGCATGGGGGGTTGATTCACTGACGGAGGTGGAGACCCTCGGGCCTTCTGGGGGTTGTTGAGGGTCGGCGACGAGGGTGTCGTAAAATGTCTCATTGGCGAGCTGAAGTTGGCGGATCTTATCATCTTTGGTTATCATTTGCTCCTGCAGTTGCAGCAATGCTGCCCCCATCTCTGTCAGGGCTTGATCTTGAGATTGGTTGCTTATTTAGACTACCATTGTTAGTCGCAATAGGTAAAGTATGGAGGGAACGCAGATGGCACCAATTGTAGTCAACTGATTTATCCCAGAGACGACAATGTGTTTCTGATCGTTCTGGGCTTGAAACGTTCAACCGGAGGAGGGCACCACTCAGCTCGTTCCGGGCTTCTCTCTTTAAATCCTGTTTTCTCTGGTTTCCCTGATCGTCTCAAGCTTAAGAGGTAGAAGAGGCGGACTAAGCAAAAAGAAGAAGATCCTCTCTAGGTTTCCCCCTTTCCTCTATTTATAAGGAGGGTTTAACCGTGGAGCACCCCTGCTCACGTGCCCTGGGAAGTACCTTAGTTACCCTCTCAGAGTCGTGGGCATGGGTGCTTCCTCGTAGGTAGGGACGAGACACGGGGTTGTCGTCATTCTGATCTTACGAGTTTCTTTCTTGTGTGCTCGGTGTACGAGGATGTCTGGTGAACGACCTTGTTACAGTGTTCCTATTCTTAATGGTGAGGTGGACATGCGACCTCCCTCCTCGTGGCTAGGGGGAGCGTGCTCCTACAACACCGTCCAATCATCGAATTGAAAAAGCAATCAAATTCAAATTCTATACCACCAACAATGAAATAGAGTATGAAGCTATCTAACATGAACTAGATCTCGCTATAGGACTTGGAGATTAAGAAATAGTTGTTTACTTTGATTCCTTACTTGTAGCCAACCATTACAACAAAACATTCAAAATATCAGGCAAAATGGTTGTATATACAGCTCTAGTCGAGGAAAAAATGAAGAAATTCAAAACAGCAACAATCTCCTATCTTCCTCGAGCCGAGAACTGCCACGCCGACGCACTAGTGCACATTATTATAATGCTCGAAGGCAGTAAAAAAAGAAATTTGGACATCGACGTCAATGAACATTCAAGTCTCGATGTAAGCTTCACAATGCAGATCAATGTTACCGAAGACAAAATCTTAAAGATTGGAGAAGACCATTCTATGTATACCTCAATTCTAATATCCTCCCGAACAACAAGGAAGAAGCTCCATCACTTTTAGCTAAATGTCCTCGATTCAAAGTCCAAGATAAGGTCTTATATATAATCACTGGGGGAGGACCACTTATCGAATGCAAATCACAAAAAAAATGCACAAGTTAAAATTAGGGAACTTTACGAAGGTATCTGCACAGCTCACATTTTGGGAAGATTATTGGCACAAAAGGTGTTTACCCAAGGGTTATACCGGCCAAAAATACGACAAGACTGCGAAGACTTTGTTCAAAAATGTTTCAAGTACCAAATCCATGCTCAAGACATCAAAAACCCAGCCATCGATTTACACGTTTGTAATGTCCTCTGGCCATTAAAAAGATGGACAATTGATATCATTGGTCATTTCCACCCAATATCGGGTAACCAAAAGTTCATTCTTGTGGTAACATACTACTTTACCAAATTGGTCGAAGCAGTACCACTATGTCACACTGAGGAAGATAAAGTCGTCAAATTTCTTTGGGAATACATTTTAACCAGATTTGGCTATCTGCAAATGATACGATCAGATAACGGCAAGCAATTCATCAGTAGAAAAGTTCTTAATTTCTTCCACAAATACAATACTCAACTGTCTACTTCAACACCATACTATCCTCAAGGTAATGGCCAACCTGAAGCCATAAACAAGAGCATCATATCGGGGTTACGCAAGCACCTTGAAGAAAAAAAGGGCAGAGGGGTTGATGAACTACTCAGTGTCTTATGAGCATGCTGGACAACTCCTCGAACATCTACTGGCTATGCACCATTCATAATGGCCTTTGATACTGAAGCGGTAATACCCTTAGATCTTGATCTCCCAAGTACCCGAAGATGAATCACAGACAAAGAAAATGAACTTGGACTTCTCTGCAACCTCAATTAGATCTAAGAAACTCGGGATCACGCCATTGCAAACTTAGGGCAATACCATGACACTCTTAAGAAGGCTTATAATAAGAAGGTCAGGAAACGTATATTTGACATCGGTGATCCTGTCCTGTGATGGATCCATGATAGTACTCGACCTAAGAACTGTGGTAAGTTATCTGAAAACTGGGAAGGGCCATATATTATTAGCAACAAGAATGGCAGCAGAACATATTGGTTAATGATTGAAGATGAAGTACAACTCGAATATCCATGGAATACAGCCTATCTGAAAATGTTCTATAGATGTAACTGTTGTAACCTCTTTCAACTACTTCAAATAAAGACATCTCTATTGTCAATTACATCGTTCAATTTTACTTTCTTAGTATCAGTATATACTTGTCAAGTATTTACTACAACTAAATTTCTGACAAACATCTATCCAATTAAAGGATAACTTTGTCTGCGATTCATTACTTATCAAACAAAACATGTCATGTTTTGTTCTTTTTCTCAAAACCCAGATATCCCATAGAGGAACTACATTTAGTCATCATTCTTCATTCACAAAGCCCTTGTTCGGCCCTTTTTCCATCATCTCGGATACTTGCCTAAAAGTAATACTTTGTATATTATCTATATTAGTATATAGTACTATCAATCTTGTCGAATCAAACACTTAACATACTTTTCTACAAAAAATCTATGCATCCTCATTGATTACATCAGAATTTAAACAATTATTCGACAACAACTATATCATAAATTAATCATTCAAAAAATAGATAAGAAATTATTTCGGTCCCATCGACCACTTGTACATCAACCATTTAACAAAAAACTTTTCAAACAAACTTTCTATTCTGCAGGAGGAGAGATCAAATATCATCCTTTACTAGGAGACCAGGAGTAAGATCATCCAACACTCCCTCAAGAAGAGTACCTTCAGGAATAATCACAGCAGGTGCATCAGGAGCTTCCTCATCTGCATCAAAATCCAAAAAGAATACCCCAGCAATAGTAGCTAACCCTTTGTAGAAATCCTTTTTCTCTTCTATAACATAAAATTGCCCAGAGAAATATGCCTTCATACGCTTGAGGGAGCCGATATTGACTTGATCAGCTTCAGCCTTAACCTCGTCAAGGACCTTGGCATGATCCACCTCAATTGCCCTCCAGGCAGAAAGAATATGTTCCCAAACATCTCCCTCAAAATTAGTCTTCTACAAAGCCAATGCCTCCTCTCTCTCCTTAGCTTGGTCGGCCCTTATCTGCTCGACCTCAGTTCTCTTCTCCATAACCCAGGCCTTCTTTGCCTCATGAATGGCTGCCTTCTTCACCTTCCCAGTTCCAAGCTTTAACTTTTCCAGCTTCGCCTCGAAGCTTTCTTTCTCTTGGAGTAGATCCTCTTTTTCCTTTACCAAATCCATCTCGATGTTTTGTAAGCAAGAAGTTGGTTTTCCAAAGTGCCAGCACCAAGAATACAAGGCTTACCCTCGACTAGTATCATATTGATATGCATTAGAGTCATTATATCAGTTCTCGAGTGAGGGACCAAATTTTTTAGTCGAAGCAAGGCGGAGAAATTTCTAACCTTATTCATGGTTTTGTGGCCTTCGATGAAGAAGGCTGATAGACTTTCTGCTCCCACTAAGCAGTCAGCAAACTCCTCCTTGAGAGAAGTCGTTCCAGCGGTATAAGACTCAATGGTCTGTTGGACCTCAACCTCAGAATCCTCGCCCGACTGATTCTTCGTCAGGCCCGAGGACACCTTATTCTTCACCTACTGATAAGTAGCCACTTTTGGCGGTTGGCCATCCGCAGTCCTAGATCCTAAAACATTAACCTTCTCTTCCTCCTTAACAGGAGATCGCCGGGGTGCCCTCTTCGGTAGAGGTATCGGCAGGGCAGGCTGGTTGGCAGCCATCATCTTCTTACTCTTCCCGAAGGTTCCATTCAGTAAAGCCTCCTTCTCTCTATGCCGTTAGAAAATCAGTGGTATACCTACTAAGAGAAGGGTTCTCAAGAAGTAGGCTCGACTCCGTAGCCCACTTATTCTTGGCAGACATTTTTTTGTCAATGAGGGGGATCTCAGCTCCTTTCGATTGGGTCCCTTTTATTCCAGCTTCCTAAAATAGACCGTCGTCCTTCTCTTGATCGGCAACCAAATTATCAAGCCGCCTAAAGTAATCAGTCCTGATGTTATATAACTTTTCAGCTACCATGGACTTTCTATCGATCTCCTTCAATGCTGCACAGAAACAAAACAACAAGTTTGACACCGGTTTAACACAGCAAGCAAGTCAACAAACTTCAACATACAAATTACCTAAATGCACACCTAAGTGGAAAGTTTTTCTTTTCAAAGGCTCCCTCGGATCTTTCTTGTAGAACTTCTAATTACCCGAGATGAGGAAATAATTAGAACAATACTGCCCCCTCTTGAAACCATTTCGTAGAAGAGGGCTCTTCAGGAACCTCGCTAAGTACTTATACCCTAACTTCTCTAGATTTTGCTTGAGTTTGTAATGCACATAAATGTCGTCTATAGTGATTAGCTCTTCACCTCTATCCTTTAACTGACCATTCATCACCCCCACAACGCGGAAGAGATCATATACATTCGGGTTGGACTAATCATGCGCAACATCAAAAAAGTTAAGAAACTTCTTTTGGTAAGCTTGAAGAGGCAACTTTAGCTCCTTATTTATCTATTCTCAATGGACAAGAATACAATCCAAAGGAGTGTCCTGATCCGTCATCTCATAATGGTATTCCTTTGACCTAATGTCCTTAGGAATACCATACTTTTCTTTGAAGCTCAAAATTTAACTTATTTCTGGAACCTCCCCATAACACTCCCCTCCTTCCCCCTCGACATTTTTGTCCCAACCATCACTACCTTCTCGATCACTTGCCTGCGGCTGATGATCCACGTCTGTCTCGGTCCTCTCCTAGTCAGACATTTCAACCACCCTAGGTGCCAACTTAAATTAATCAATACTCGAAATATCCGTGCTACTCTGCCCAACCCTATACCTACCACCCAACTTTTGTATACACGTCACATCGATTAGAACTTGTTCTACATCTACGAGGTTCTCGAATATTCCTGCTTTATCATCGTTTTGGATGGGTTCAGCCATTTTATGAACATAAAAATAAAATTCTCTTTTTTAGTATAATATCATATATGATACACTATATACGTTTATATGCTCATATCGATATTGTTATCGAGTTTAATCTCCAACCCATCATTCTTTCTATTTCTATCTAATTTAAACATTACTACATTCAGTTATCGATACAAGATTAATTTCATATTTTTACTAAGTCCTAACATCGAGAATTATCTATATGTCCCTAACAACTCCTACTAAAGTGTATAGGAACTACTACTTATTAAAGACACTTCAGTAGTCCCAAGATTTCCCGCCAAAAAGTGTCGAGTCCCAAATTTTGAATTTACGCTCTCTCCAGCGTATAATCTAGCCCAATTAGTAAGATATCTAGTGCTACAACTGCGACTATCATGCAATATCAAAATCACGAAAGAAAGACTTGGAGTCGCGCCATAATCACAGCGGCGACCAAAACATACTCTCTCCCCCATATCATCATCTATCACTTCATGCCCCTCTCTCCAAAATGCTCCATTATCACTTTCGACACCATCCACCATCCAACACATCCCAATACCACCAACAACAATAAAAATTCATGTAAAACCCAATTACTGTGTTTTTGAAAAAAAATTCTACAAAAACAAGTTATTACTCCAGTTCCTCCCTATATTCTATCCTCCATGATCATATCTACATTAGGTTTCGACGGAATCCCATAATATTCCAGTAAATATCAAGTACAAAAGAAAAATCTCAACACAGTCCCTAACCTTGAAGTCGCGTTGCTTCTAAGTCCCTTAATTTTGCGAGCTTAGCCCTCTAGATCAGCACACTAATTTCCTCGTTACCAATGGTGGACAACGACGAGAAGGACGAGCACAAAGAGTTGGAACTTAAGCAAATTTTTTCAGAATTAGTGGTGTGTGAATGGTCACCAACCACGGGGCTATTTAAAAGCCCCACGCCACTGTTCATCACACCCCTTCGCGGCCGTTCGTGTACTCGAGCCTAACGCCTTGATTACCTCTTCTTTAAGTCTTTAGCCCTTTGCCTCCTAAACGCTAATAGGCCCATGCATTGCTATTCCAAGCCTTCCATGTATCCCTTTAGCTCCGCTGTTATATTTATCTTCATCAAAATAGTTCTTATGTTAACAAAAAGAGATTGTATATCTAATTCCTTATACCTCAGAACATCACCAAAAGGAGAACACCTAGCCATTTTTCTACATAAACCTGCACACATCTTTCCTTTTTTAATCCCCTTCTGTATTCTCGGGACATTTGTAACAATTTAAAATTTAAAATAAGTTCGATAATACAACCATAATTTTTATCCATCAAAATTCAAATCACATTCGAGAAGACGTTTGAAATCTACATATCTATACTTTAAGAACATTTTATCATTGTAGAAGTCGGCAACACAATCTGACTAAAATAAAGTCATTTATTTTAGTCGAGTATAATTTTATTCATTTATTATAAACAACGGAAGCCAACAGGTTCGCTTTTCAACCATTCCGCACAGCAACAACATCTTCCTTCTTCACCAGCGCCTTGGCTCGAGTCCTTATCTTATCAACGCATTCCGAAGGATTCAGAGATTACAATTGACAGTGAAACAAGTACTCCTCTTTAGCCACCTTTGCCTCCACTTCATTCATCTCCTCGTAATTGGGCTCCACCGGTACCAACGTCTGCCCATTTACATAGAGTTTACCAAAGTATCGATTCAGTAACTCCCAATACTTGGCATACACACAGTTGCTAAAATCATACTCCCACGCCTACGCCCTCATTCTCACCATCTCAAAATCCTAGAAATGACTTTCTCCAACTTCAAGGGGTTTTATATGACAAACTCCAAGTAACGCACCTCCCAAGAGTCAAAGATAGCAATCACTATTAATTGACACCCCAACTACCCAGTCAATTACACCTCCAAAGGAACCATTTACGGGCCCTACACAATTAACACTTACCACTTTGAGATCCTATTACAATTTGAAATAAATAGTTCGACATTTTTCTTTGAGATTCTAATTTACCATTTTCTTCGAGAAGACAAGATGTTTAAGTCGATACAAAATCCAAGATAAACATTTTATTTCATAAAAGAACTATTACATTCACCACTCATTACTTCGATTACATTACAGACCAACCTATAAGTTATAGTACAATCAATAATATGACACATTCTCACAGGAAGGAAAAATAACCATACCCTCCTCCTCTATAACCACCACCATCTCATAACCCAAGAGGATTACAGAGATGACAGTGCTCAGAGAAGCCATCACAGGTAGCCCTACCTTCCAAAGCATCTTCGTCTTCCACATGGGCAATGGCTAATTCTCGAAGACTGTCGATGTGCTCCAAGGTCATCAGTAACAAAAAATGAAATTGTGACCGGAAGAAAAACTCTGCTTCAGTAATCTCCTCCTCCAATTCTGTCATTCCTTCATATGTCGGTTCCACCGGCTTCGAATAATAGGACGACAGTGAAATCGTGTTGCCACCATCACTGAGTACCTTACCTTCACAAACTGCCGAATAACCATTCCATCCTTCTTAATCTATTTATAGTATCACCTTTACCTTCACGGTTACCACAGTCCAACGTCCTACCATTAATGCTCATTGGGAACATAAAAATACCAGGTTCAATTGACTTTCAACTTCAGAAATAACAGAGCACAAATTTCATAAAGTATTCGACAACTCTTTCACATTCTGATATTCTTCTCGACGCAGCAACAAGTAATTATTTTGAAAATGGGGTGATTGCAGTAGAATATTTCCCCGATTCGATAAGATGAAGCCAACGGAATTTTGCCAAAGATATTCCATCATTCGGGAAGATGTCACATTTGTGACTATAGAACTCGGCCCACTACAGTAGCTGTAATGCTTGGTCAAATAGAGCCGTTGCAGGGAGATCCGCAAAGTTTGCCCACTACCCGCAAAATTAAGAAACTGTTTTGTTTTTGTAACTGCTTATATTTACTATAAATACAGGCATGAAATATGTTAATCCGATCCGCAACTCTACTATCTAGATATTCTTATGTCCTTACTGTTCAAACAATTGTAATAATTAGCAACTATTGGATTTCATACCTAAACCCTCCTCGAGGTCGTGGTTTTTCTCAGTTTCCACATAAAATCCTGTGCTTAAGTTTACAGTTGCATATTCCTTACTTAAGTATTGGCAAAGTTATCCTTCCAGAAAACACGCCATTACAAAAGTCTAGGTTTATACAATTTTTTTATCCAATTTAAATTAGCAGTAATACCATCATTTGGAGTAATAATGAGATGAATCCTTCCATAGAACAAAAATCAAGAAAAGCTTAGGTATGGAGCACATTGGTAAGAGGGATTAAGAGGGAAGACCTTATTAGTTGAGATACTCAAGCTATGAATAGTGCACAGTTCCTCTTTACACTGCGGATTCCCTTAATTTTTTTTACCATGATAACTTTTTTATCATCCCTAGTAAAGAGGTAATGTCTCTTAATATTATGGTCAACTTCAATTCGTAATCCATCAAAATTATCTTTTTTTGCATCTATCATTTACTGATTAAGATTTTTTTAGGGTTAGGTTTGAGTTGAATGGCTCCACTAGTAGATAACAATGACAATCACATGATTTATCAAACACTCTTCATTCTAGTTTTACGATGATGTGTTTTGGCTTGAAGTTAAAGAACACGCTTACGATATTTTTTCCTTGAGACATATCTAAGCTTATTGTTACTAGACGTGTATTTTCCGCTTAACTTGTGTATTGTGCGATTTGTTGAATGCACATATTTTAGACTGGTGATAGTCGAGATGGGGATAGTTCATCCTTTTAAATTTTCATGTTCTACATTTGTAACTGGTTTGATACTTGATTCACGATCATACCCTTGGAAACATAAATCGTCCAGAACCTATAATAATAACTTACTCAAGTAGACTCGTCATACCAGGAAATTTTCAATAAAAGTTGGTATGCAATAAAAATGATAAGAAAAAATAAGCATAAATATTAATTTACTTATCAAATACGCGTAAAATAGTTGTTACAACACAACCCATATTAATATGTTGCCCTAATCTTCTTGTACATGTTCTTTCTAGTTTTCTCCATAACGAATTAGTTGTTACATAAGGTGCCTACAAACTCAAATATTAGCAAACAAACATGGGTTAAGTAGTTCCACTAAATCATTCATTTTTCCACATAAAGTGATTTTAAAATACGGTAACTAATAGGACAAAAAGCTAAAACCTGACCTTCCTTCACTAGTGGAATTCATCACAAGCTTCTAAAATGGGCTACAGGTTCGGTTAAGAATAGATTCATCAGTTCAAGAGGATAGCATTATGTGGATAGTCACAATATAGCATCGTGAAACAAAATAAAATAAAAGAGAATGACAGAAAAGAACATAGTAGAAATGGGGCATGCTAATATACATGAGGTTGGATTCCACCGTTTATGGGTAATATTTTGTCATTCACAATTTTATGCAATATCAGGATGTATAAGAATAATCGAGAAATAAGGTTCAATGGAGTATTGTGTACCTTCTTTTGGGGTCTTAGTGGCCGTTTGTTTTTTTGCTGATTCTGAACACTTATTCTGATTACTTATTCAAATTGCTTATTTTGAATTTAAAGCTTGATTGCTGAACCTGAACCATAAAAAATAATGTTCGTTTATTTTGCTAAATATGAACTCTGAACTAGTTGAAAGATGTATAATTGTCCAAATTAGCCATTCAAAATAGTGGGATTGTCAATTGTCTTTTCCATTTCGGTCACTCCGTATTATTTGCATCTTCGTATCCATTAAGAACCACATAATGCACTTGCGCCTACGTATACATGGTGAGGTTTTATATCCTACTCCAAGGTTCTCCTTAAAGGATGATGCCTCAAAATATCCTCAATTTTGAAAGCCCAAATTACTATCATCCTTCATTGGGGAAAAATTGGAAGAGCTTTCCAATCCTTCATTTGAGTAAAACTATAAAGAGCTTCAATTTAATTTTTTTAATTTTGTTACTTTTTATTTATGCAACAATCTACTACATTGAGCTCTTTTACACAATTTTTATGGCCCACAACAAATTAATATAAAAAAATTAAAACAAGTACAATGTTAAAAATAAGTTATTCAAAATATTAACTTTTTATAGATAATTTGGAAATTTTGTGATTGCCCAATACTAAAAATCAACAATGTGTTCGGAAATAGATTAGACAAAAAAATGCTTTTAAATATTGAATCATCCCCCTAAACAAAACTCTTTGATACAAATTTAACATATCCTCAGGAAAAATAAAATCATCTTTGGGGGTTATATATTAAAATCTCTAAGCAATGACAAAGAGATGGGCCGAGAACTGCAGCTTCATCATTGGCCAGGAGTTGTTTGGAAAACTTATATGATCTTTACTTCATGGGGTATTCTACAATTTCCAAATACTAAAAAGTGTATTGGGAATGGAGATGTTAATGGTTACAGATGAAAAAGAGAGAGAGAGTGAGAGAGAGAGAGATAGAGAGTATGATTTTAGAGAGAGAGATCCCAAATGAAAAAAGAAGCAAAGATAAAATAGGGGTATATTTGGGTTTTTCATATTTTACTAAGTCGCGTACTAATTACCTGCGACTTTAGAAAAACTTGCTTCAGAAAAGCTAGGATTTCTGACTTTTTTTAAACTCCTTATATGGGGGTGCCATTACCAATAAGTTACTTTAAAAAAAAAAAAACATAACTTATTTGGAAATTTAACTTAATTTTGGGCAATTAAGTTAAATAAGTTGAATAAGCTAAAAAATACACAACCTCTTAGTAGAAGCCATTGATGGAACCATCACTAAAAGAGAAGCAAACATAATAAAATCCAGCAATGGTTAAGCCACAGTCAACTCCAACATTCACAAAATACCGCTCTTTCCACCACTATATAAACATAATATAGGAGATTTTGCAGTCAAGATATTTTTGTGACAGTGTTTTAAAGAGATTCTTAAGAGAAAACACTAGATTAATGTTACTATTGACAAAGAACATATTCCATATTTTGTTTTTCAAGCTTTACCACGTTGAATGGTATGATACTCAAATGACATGTAAATATTACTTTTCGCTGACAACAATATTTTCCATCAAATGCACAATGCCTAAAACTACATTTACTTAATATTCTTTTTAAAATAATGGTCAAGTTTTTAAGCAGTAGAATTAATTTCATTTTTTATACATAATTTCTGTAATTTATAGATTAAAGTAGCATATCATGAATATGCTGGGATAGTTACTAAGATCCAAAATTTACAACCCTCAACCTCTACTTGACTCTGAAAAGAAAGAAGAGTCATTTGATGAGAATTAAATTCTTGGTTACGAAAGTAGAAAATAAAATCATTTTCTTAGAATTGGAGTAGAGATAATACCAAAAGAGCATAGACCGATGGAAACTTAGACTAGTGCGTTATGTCACCTTCGGGTCTAAAATGGAAAAAATAACTATGATAACTCGGATCTTTTAAGAGCTAATCGTCAAGGTTAAACACATGTAAAAACTAAGAAGGACCATACGTTGCTTCCCACTTGCCAGCAAAGAATGTATAATTCTTGATATCTACAATTTTCCCCTCCCCACATATCACAACCTAAAAACTAAATAATCCAAAGAACTTTTTAGCCGGTTTAGCCAACAGACTTGAGAAAAATATTAATTTATCCTGGAGCCAGTTCGAATTTGAACTTTAATGGAAGTCAATAAGTTGCACAGGTGTGTCTGTCAAAGGAACATTAAGGGCTTCTGTTGTACCGTAAAGATAACCACGGTCAAGGTCGTAACCTTGAATCTGGACATTTACTCTCCATACTTCATCCTTCTCCAAACTTGAAACATTTTAAGTACCAGCGAAAGCCTGCAAACAAAGGCTTTTGCATGGATAATAAAGAGCCGTAACAAGTACGAATTAGAAAAAACTTAGTCCTATTTATTTTCGTGGACTATAATGATTTGGAATTATTCATTAGTTGATTTTTCTAATTACATGTTCAAAATGCAGTTAGTGTTTAACATGCACAATTAGGTTCTTTTCAGTTCGTGGAAAGTGAAGGGGAACAAATAATTAATGAAAATATGGAAAATTTACTTTCATATTTATATAGCCGGATATGAGGAAATGAGGGAAGATATCTAAAATTGTTTGTTTGCAGCACATAAGAAGTATCTGGAAAGAAAAAAAAGTAATAGGAAAAGCTTCAATGACTTCTAAAAATTAATAGGGCTCTCAACCACTAATACAACTTTATTACGCGTACGTGTATGATACTTATTCCCTAAAACATCTAGCAGGGAGTACGTTAGTTTGAAAGAGGATTTTGTGAAGAAATAATTAGGATTTTATTTCCTTTGAAGGTGCAGTATTATAGCATATTCATGTGCATACTTAGAGCCTTATGGAATCTACTGACACAAATTACAATTGCGATAGATTACCAGACTTTAAAAAAGATGGCAGTCTTAAAGAGTAAATGTTATTCAAAACTAATCCCAATAAATTTGTTACTTCCATTAGGAGATAAATCTCAAAACTAAATAACACTCAACGAAAATATGATTCTACATACCAAGATATGTTGGACTTACCTGTCCAACACTCAAAAGTGTACATGTGGTGGGAGAGCATTATGAATACTTGGACCTGGGATATAAAAATCCATGTCTTGTCAGATTCCATGAATATAAATTTAAAGGATCCAAAAGTATACTTAATAGAAGTGAAAGTTCAGTAATGGGTTCTAAACAAATTTTCGGTGACTTAATGACTTTTGATACATTACTAAGCATTAATTTCGTGTTTCGGGGAAAAATAATAACAATGAAAAATAAATCAAGGAAAAGTCCAGTGCATATGAAATAACTCCAGGAGACCATAAATCAGTCGTATGGTTGTAAGGAGTACCTGAAAGAAAATGCACTAGGTTCAGTAACAACTTTGAGATAATATATTGCCTTTTAATAACATTGAAGGAAAAGGCAAAGCAAAGCTATAACATTTCATGGAGCGCAATAACACTATTTGCGGGAATTGCACGTGCCAACTCGAATCATAAGATTGTAATATAAACCAAAATATAAAAATAAGACAAAAGAGACAAGATATTTTTGCAAGAGTGATCCAGGAACAATGTGTTTGGATATCAATGTAAATGAAAGAATGATTAGTATGAGTTGGATACAAAATACAATTCCAAAATCAAAGGTCCAACTTAGAAGAATGTTTCTCATCAGTGGTGGATCTACATAGAGCTCAGGGTGGGAAACGACCACCCTGAGATTTCCAAACTTTGGTAACAGTTAGTAGGATTTAATACTATTTGTAAAAGTTGATGTAGAATTATTCTTTTGTCCACCCTGAATTCAATAATAACAACATATTATACCCTTTGCCATCCCAAATTTAGGGTATTTTGTAAAACACCACTCCTCCAACTACTCTAATCAACAAAGTTAAACATAACATTGAATGCTCATTTGTCCTCTCTTTAGCACTCTCTTTCGCTCTTAACATATAATACAACATCCAATCTTCACAAAGAAGTTGTAGCCTTAGATTGTTTTGCTTACTTTGAATTATAGGAGTACAACCTCATTACCTCACCCCATCTATCCCTCTCCCAAAAGGAAGAAAAACCCTCGGGGGGCTCCCTCCCTTGAACTCCTGATTTTAGCCTTCTTGCCCACCCTAAAAAAAATTCCTGGATCTGCCACTGCTTCTCATGATGAAGCATAGGACATTTATATAAATTGGAGTTAAAACATGTGAAAATGTATTTAGGAAAGAGTCAAAATAAGTCGTAACCTCTTTTTCGTTGTATTTCATAAATTACTTGATTTGGATTATACACATTTCATAATTTAAAATATAACCAGACCACCCTCTACATAATCTAATTGAACCCCCAACTTTCACCAATTAAAGCACATACAAAATCTTAGTAAGAAATTTATTTAGCAGTTTCAGTGAAAATGCTTAGCAAAGGTGTTGTTGGGTGACATAATCAAGTACAAACCATGATAAAGACTACGTTTTGCGGAAGCGTAAATCACTCATAATTAACTAATCTACTATTTATTCAACTCTCAAATAAAAACATAAAGCTAAATATCTATCTCTAATCTCCTCTTTCTCATAAAATCACAGTACCCCATAAAACTAATCCTACTACAACTTTAGTATGAGGAGACTACCCCTTATTCTCCTAAAAATACTCCACTAGCTACCCTACTAACAATCATCCTGAGAGTACTAACTTAGGTAAAATAGCACATATCAATAATTATAATTAGAATGTGGTCAAGACGTCGTGAGAACAACCGCGCATGACCTATCAGCCATCCCTCGCCATAAGAAATTCGTCTACAAATTTAGGGTGAAGGATAACCCCCCTCTGGACCTGTTATCTCAATCTCCACGTCTTCCTCATCCTACATGTGTTATACCACCTCTACGACTTGACCCCGAAGTGTCTCCATAATCAAAGCCATATGCTTCTTAGCATTAGGATACTCAAAACCTCATGTGGCCAATTTTGCCGTACCCCAAACACTGGACTCAACCTACAGACCTCGTAAAACGTGTGGGTATTACGGTTGTAACCCCGATAGGTGTAGCAGTTATTCTAGGATCCAAGTTACCCACTCCTTATAGCTTGGTCTCAGCCCACTTGGTCATTTCTACTACCTCAGCCAAATCAAAAATATGGAACATTGACAACTAATCCTAATCTTCTTGGTGAGTCCTACCTTGAAATGACTTACTTTCTGGGATTCAGTCTCTGCTACAGCCACCCTTGAAGAAAATTGGTAGAAGTCATTCGCATAGGTATCTACCGACCTTTGCTGTTGTCTCAACCCTTGGAGTCTCGTAAAATCGTCTTCCGCATATAAGACCGCGGGATAAAATGTTAAGCCGACTCTCACCTCATGGAGGCCCCATCACTAATATATTCCCTCCCTACGTCCCACTTCGTCTTCTAAATGTTATCCCACCAGTTAAGTACATACTTAGTCAGCTTCGCTTCGATTAGCATGACAGACTTCAGATTCTCGAATCGCTTATAAGAAAATATTATAATAACTCTGCAAAGCCAATCCATAAAACCATCGCCCTCGAATTTCCCGTCAAACTTGGGGACATCAAATTTGACATCTTGTCCCATATTCTATAATGTATTGATAAGAGCGGTAGCTATCTAGTCCCCTGGTGGTTACTCTGTTGATATCTCCCCCCCAACGTTGTGGAACCTATCAGTACGAGGATACATGAAGTTATTAGGTTGTACTCATCTATGCCCACGCCTCTCATAAGGAAGCCCATATCTATTCCAAACCCAAGATTGTACCCACCCTATTCTTTGTTGTCTCACCAACACCTATTATCGCCCCTTTTTATACCCCCCATGCCAAAACCAGAGTGCCATTGGTGAACCTACGGAATAAAATAATTTGATGCTCAAACCCATTTACCATTCCCAATAAATTATTTGGGTGTTGTGGTAGATTTGTCCCAAAATACAGTGGCGTTGTTGTTAAGTTTTTATGACTAGCCACTCGCATACTTTGAGGTGTTTGCGATGGCCGAGGTAGGTCTGCTGTTAGCATTGTGGGGTTGTTGTTATATTTTCCTTCGAACGAGATTCATACTCATTCAAATAAGCCTTGGGATTTTAGCTATAAACAACCTCAGCGTATTTGGAGACTCAAAGTCGTTCGAACGAGACTGATAGTCATTCATACGATAATCAGTTTTTACCTTTAAGCAAATCCAGTGTGTTGAGTTTCTTGATGTCGTTAGAAATTGATCTATAGTCGTTCGAACGACAATCAGTTTTTTGCCTTAAAACTGATCCAGCGTGTTGAGTTGTTTGATGTCATTGGAACGAGACCCATATTTGTTCGAATGACATTGTGGATGTTTGTCTTATGATATTGTTTGAAGTCATTATTTTGCCTCGAGATCTAAGTAATTGTATTTGGCTCTCCCAAGTATATAATAGAGAGTTAGGTTTTTTATGAGTCACCCTAGGTGAGATCCATTGGGAGAGGAATTATTGAGAGAAAAATCTCTAATTGATTTGTGAGATTGTAACCTTGGATCTTGAATATTTTTTCACTCCCTATTGTACGGTAGATGTAGGCATTTGCCAAACTACCTTAAACATAGTGTTTGATTCTTGTTGTATATTCCCTTTGTTGGTTTGTTATTTATTTATACCCTAACCAAATTGACCGGAGTTCGACTTTCGCGGTTTGCGACTCAACAATTGGTATCAGAGCGAGGTTGGTTCCTCGGTGGTGCACAAAATTGAGGTAACGTCGAATTATTTTAAATTTATTTAGGTTTTCAATTTCGGTTAGTGCATGAAAATTGGGGAAACCATGGTAGAAGGAGATAAAACTAGTTCTTCAATAACACCTAATTCTGCGACCCCTAAACGGAATATAACGGTGATGTTCAACAATGAAAAGATCAAAGCTGAGAAACTCAACGGTACAATACGAGGTTATTGATGCCTAAGTTAACAAGACTTTGATGAGGTATTAGAGGACAAGATGAAGGATATAAAGCAGAGTGTATAGAAGAAGATGAACTAGAGGGCTTATGGTCAAATTCGTTCATGCCTTGCTCAAGACATTAAATACCTTGTAATGAATGAAACCTCGGCAAAGGAAATTTAGAGGATTCTAGAGGAGAAGTTTTTGGTGAAGAGCATCTAAAATTGACTCCATTTGAGGAGGAAGTTTTACCGCTTCATGATGAGCCAAGGGATTTCTATATCAGAGTACTTGACTGACTTCACCAAGTTATTAGCCGACTTGGTGAACCTAGAGAATATTGTTGTCAATGAAGACATGACACTTTTGTTCTTGAACTCACTTTCCAATGAGTTTGAGCATTTTGTTACGACGATAACATACGGGAAGAGTTCATTGTAATACTTGGATATGACTACGGCGGTTGTAAACCATGAGCACCGGAGGAAGGAAAAGCGTGAGTTTGATAAGTCGATGTTTGAGGTATTAACGGTTTAAGGAAGGTCTTCGGACAAGAGGAAGATAGTTGGTAATAACTCTTGGTCAAAATCGAGAGGTCATGGCAGAAACTGAAGCAACTTAGGAGTTGACCAATGTACATTTCGTAAGGAAACGGGTCATTAGAAAAAGGAATATCTCGCGCCTTTTAAAAAGAAGAAAGGGGGAAAATTGGTTATTCGGTAAATATGGCTCAAGACACGGCAAATGGAAGTAATGATTCTAATTTCTCTTTGACTATATCATCTAGTACGTGTATTATTGATTCAAAGGAATGGATTTTGGATTTGGGTGCTACTTGTCACATTTATCATGAAAGGGGTTATTTTTCTAGTTAAAAAAGGCTAGAAGGTAGAGTGGTGTTGATGGGAAATGATGATCCTTGTCAGATCATGGGGATAAGTACCATTTATCTAAAGTTGTACAATGGGTTAGTTAAAGAGATTGAAGAGGTTTGGTATATTCCGATGATGAAGAATCACATTATCTTAACGGGTTTACTTGAAGCAAAAGGCTACAAGGTTCTTAAGAAAGACATGGTTGTATTGAGGGGCTAAAGAAGAAGAAGCAACTTGCACTATCTGGATGGTACAGCTGTTCTTGGTGAGGTTGCTACCGCAGAAAGTAAGGAGACCATTTCCCGTAATACAACATCCCTATGGCATATGCGTTTGGTGTATGTAGGGGAAAAGTCATTAAGGTTTCTAGCCAACCGAAGGCTATTGAAGGGTGTTAAAGTCTATAAACTAGATATCTGTGAATACTGTGTGTTGGGCATGCAAACAAGGGTAAAGTTTTATATCGTTATCCACCGGACTCGTGGAACCCTTGATTATGTTAACTCTGATGTTAGGGGATCCGCCAAGAATGCATCGCAAGGTGGAAACATTACTTTGTGTCTTTTGTGGATGACTTTTCTAGGCTTGTATGGGCATATACTATAAAGAGGAATGATGAAGTCCTAGAAATTTTTATCAGGTGGAAGAAATTGATTGAAACCCAGATTTGTAGAAAAATCAAGTTGCTCCGTTCAGATAATGGTGGAGAGTACACTGGTGATCCATTCTTGCAAGTATATCAGGATGAGGGGGTCGTTCGACATTTCACTGTTAGAGAGTCACCACAACAAAATGGGGTACCAGAGTGCATAAACCATACTTTGGTGGAGATGGTGTGGTATATGTTGTCCAATTCTGGGTTGGGCAAAACGTTTTGGGCTAAGACTTTGACATATGCATGTTACATCGTTAATAGGTTACATTCAGTTACAATTAAGGGTAAAACAACAATGGAAGCTTGGTCGAGAGAACCTACTACAGATTATGATATTCTTCGTATTTTTGGGTGTCCGACATACTATTATGTAAAAGATGGTAAGTTGGATCCTCGAGCAGAGAAAGCCATTTTCTAGGTATGAAGAAGGGTGTGAAAGATTATAAGTTGTGGGATATGAGAAACCAAAGATCATTCTGAGCAGAGATGTCACTTTTGATGAGGCTTCTATAATGAAGTCACATGTCTTTGAGAATGCAGAGAAGACGACAAATGAGGTATTGTAACGGGTGAAGATTAATGTGTCTTCACATTAGCTAAAAAGTTCCATACTAAAGGGGTTGTCATCTACCGGTGTGACAACGGATGATGAGTTACTAGTATTGTTCTAAATAATGAAGACACAAATGAAGGTAAAAGTATTTGGTAGTATGGATGAAGAGACTCTGGTAGTGGAGTCAATTGCAATGAGTAAACCAAAGAGGGATGTAAGTAAATCAAGTTTGCTTACAAAGGACATGGTACTTCCAAGGGCGAAAGCCATGGTAGTCGTTAAAGAGGATTTTCCTTCTACCTATTAGAAAGTTATTTTCGTTTCTGAGGCTAAGCATTGGGAGGGAGCGATGAAGGAAGAGATGTTTTCTCTTTTCAAGAATGAAACTTGGGAACTTTCAAAGTTGCCGAAGGAAAAGAAGGCGATCGGTTGTAAATGGGTCTACACAAATAAACAAGGATCTCTTGATGATTATATACGCTTCAAGGCAAGACTCGTAGCCAAAATCTATGCTTAAAAGGAGGGTATTGATTACAATGAAGTTTTTTCTCCAGTGGTGAAACACTCCTCTATTCGTATCCTATTGGCCTTGGTAGTTCAATTTGATTTGGAGTTGCAACAACTCGATGTTAAGACATTAAATACCTTGTAATAAATGAAACCTCGGCAAAATTTTTTTGGAGGATTCTAGAGGAGAATTATTTGGTGAAGAACATCCAAAATCGACTCCATTTGATAAGAAAGCTTTACCGCTTCATGATGAGGTAAGTAATTTCTATGTCAGAGCACTTAACTGACTTTACCAAGTTATTAGCCGACTTGGCGAACCATTGTAATGAACTCTTCCTCTAGGTTCGCCAAGTCGTAATGAATTACTCAAACTCTTTGGGAAGCGAGTTCAAGAACAAAAGTACCTTGTCTTCATCACCAAAAGTACCTGCGAAAAGATTTCATTACAATACTCGGATATGACTACGGCGGTTGTAAACAATGAGTACCAGAGGAAGGAAAAACATGAGTCCAATAAGTTGATGTCCGAGGTATTGATAGTTTAAGGAAGGTCTTCGTACAAGAGGAAACTGGTTGGTTACAACTCTCGATCAAAATCGAGAGGTCGTGGTGGAAACTAAAACAACTTAGGAAAATACCAATGTATATTTTGTAAGAAAACAGGTCATTGGGAAAATGAATGTCCTGTACTTCTTAAAAAGAAGAAAGGGGGAAAATTGGACTCTTCGGTAAATGTAGCTCAAGACACGACAAATGGAGGTAATAATTCTGATTTGTCTTTGAATATATCATCTAGTGCGTGTATTATGTATTTAAAAGAATGGATTTTTGATTCGGGTGCTACTTATCATATTTGTCCCGAAAAGGGGTTATTTTTCTAGTTTAAAAAGGCTAGAAGGTGGAGTGGTGTTGATTGGAAATGATGATCATTGTCGCATCATGGGGATAAGTACCATTCGTCTAAAGTTGTACAATGGGTTAGTTAAAGAGATTGAAGAGGTTCGGTATATTCTGACGATGAAGAATCACATTATCTCAACGGGTTTACTTGAAGCAAAAGGCTACAAGGTTCTTAAGGGAGCCATGGTTGCATTAAGGGGCCAAAGAAGAATTAATAACTTGTACTATCTGGATGGTACAACTGTTCTTGGTGAGGATGCTACCGCGGGAAGTGAGGAGACCATTTCCAGAGATATAACATGGTTATGGCATATGTGCTTGGTGCATGTGGGGGAGAAGTCATTAAGGGTTCTAGCTAACCAAGGTCTATTGAAGGATGCTAAAGTGTATAAATTAGAGTTCTGTTAACACTGTGTGTTGGGTAAGCAAACAAGGGTAAAGTTTGGCACCGCTATCCACCATACTCATGGAACCTTTGATTATGTTCACTCTAATGTTTGGGGACCCTCCAAGAATGCATCGCTTGGGGGAGAAACATTACTTTGTGTCCTTTGTGGATGACTTTTCTAGGCATGTATGGGTATATACTATTGTAGTAGCCTAGTAACAGCCTTCAAGAACAAGCCGAATACTCGAAGGCTTTATCAAAGCCTACTAAGAGACTAGAAGCCCAGTTAGGCAGCATCAAAGTCTGCGAAGCCTCTCAAGAGTAACCAAACATTCGAATACAGTAGTAAAGTTAGTCGAAGCCAAAGATAAAGACAGTCGACCAATACTAATCCCAGAAGGGCTTCGACCATAGTAATGCATGGTCAAAGGCAGAAAAGCCTGATAACCAGCTCACCAGACAGAATAATTAAAATGATCCGCTAGACAACTACAGCATCAAAACCGTCTCCATGTACAGAACAGCTATTCCAAAGGATATACATGTAATCTGGCTCCCCATGATGACTCACCCCTTTCCTATCTTCTATAAATAGGAAAGGGAGGACACAATTAAGGGGTTGGTAAAATTGTGCTGAAAGACCTCCCAAATATTACCTTTGAATACCTTGTAATCACCTCCATACTCGAACTGTCATTTCAATAAGTATATATACCAATCTATCTTCAAATCCTCGCTAGAGGTCGTAGAAAACCCAATTCATGAACTCCATGCAAGTATGTTAGTACTGTAATCTAGTTCATTATTGTCTTATATGCTAACCAAAGCCCCTATCCAAAGATAACCTTTATGGTGTAAGAGATAGTTTCCCATCTACGAAACTTAGCCCCTACATTTGGCGCCATCTGTCGAACAAAAACAACATATTCGATTACCAACTTACTTTCTTTGAATAACTTATGCTTCAACCCAAATTCTACCTCCTATTGGGTATTCATATAATGCCCCTTCACTATCACCAGATCCTTATCCCACCCGCGACCCGTCGAGCATAAGTCGAATAACCATGGTTTGCCAGAGTGGTACTAGATGTGTTACGTCCCGACTTTCTTATTCACATTCTTTGAATAGAACGACATTACGTTGAACCATTCGATCACAAACCTCGTCTCACATTTTAGTTCTACATTATGTAATGACGTGTTTTTCGGAAGGAAAATCTTCGCCAATACTATTAGTAATGGAAATACAATAATAGGCTAAACAAATAAGATTTTACGTGAAAAACTCAGTAAAAGCTGAGAAAAACCACGACCTCGAGGAATATTTTGATGTAAAATCCAATATGTTATTAATTATTACATGTTTTGAGTGGTAGTAGGGTTAGGAAGTAAGGATATACTACGTAAAAAAGAGTAAAAAACGACTTGGCAAGTCAGTCGTATTTTTCTAAAAGCGACTTTATTTTTAGTCAAAAAAAGTGTCGTAATTTATGCAATAGTTTTTTGTTTATGACTTTTACCTTAGTCATAATATTACGACTGCAAACTAAGTTGTAATATCTGTCACTTTTCATAAAATTTGCGACACAAAAGTTGGTTATTTTTTTCGTCGCAAAAAAATGACATACGTATGAGTCATAATTTTTGTCGCATTTGTTGCATATTACAACTCATTTATTCGTTGTTTCATGCTTCATAATCTAACGACTCCAAAATAAGTTGTAAAATCTGTAGCATTTCTCACCATTTTTGACAAAGATGCAAGTCGTTTTATACTAATTTACCAAAATATTGTAATTTTCAAAAAAAAAAAAAAAAAGCTTATTTATGAAATTAGAACTAGATGGATTTGAACCATCATCCTCTCAAGTTAATGAACGTTCTTCCTTATTTGAGCTTATAGTTCTATTAAGGCATAAAAATGCCAAAGTTATAAAATTAGAAATGTTTATGGCAAACATCGTTCTTAGACCGAACTAGACCTTTTGTTTATAATTATAAACTCTCATTGGGCTCTGAAACGTATATTATATATATTAATTAATAAATATTTATAATGATATCTCACTTTCATCGTTATTTCAAAAGAAAAACTTAAACTTGATTAAGTAGCCTGCTGTTGTAGATCGATATCTAGGACAAGAGCAAACTAATAGTTTACCAATGTCTTTATGCCAAAGTTAGAGACTAAATTATATGCATATATACTTAAAACATAGTATCAAATATATAATAGACAATTTAAATTATACCATCCTATCGAGGCATGGTGTTGTCTAGGAAGTCAGGAATTCCCTTGGCTATGATCATCAATTATTCCCCTTGCACATAGTTCTGTAACTTTGTTATCAAGCGTTTGAAACGCACTAACTACAAATGGAAATAATCGAATAAACCAATGGTAATATAATTATTAAAATGATCAAGTCATCGCAATATATTTGATAAAGAGCCTCTTACTTAAACCACACTGCAGCTGCTAGTAGTCACAATCCCTTACAATACGGTGACCTCGCAATCCATTAGTGTATAATCTTACAATTAAAAAGGATAGGAATGATTGAGAAAACCAAATGTGTGCAAGTACAATACCTTAAAATCTAAAAAATGAAGGGATTAAAGATGAAGGATCGTAAACCAAAAAGAGATCGAGAGTTCAAGGTGACGATTAAGTTTGCTACCAGAACTGATCCTAGCAGGGTGAAAGATTGTCTGAAAGGGACCAACAAGGATATGCCTAATATATTTTGTAGAATTTTTGCATATTATTAAATAGAAAGACAATTACTTTACAACAAATGATACCATTGACTCTTAACTTACGATAAATAGAAAATAGCCAAAGCCAAATCCAAAGCAAAAGCTGTCATTTTTCTTCATTTGAGATTTCTTAATTATTTTTTTCCATATTCGTTCCAATTTTGTTTTGTTTGTTGCTTCTTACATTTTGACCCTTTTCTAAACCAAGAATATAAAATAAAAGGGCATTTGCCAATCCATATTTTTGTATTATTTTCTATAATCAGTTTTTCTCACTTTGAAGTTATAATGGCCTACAGTCTACAGAACATGCATGGGAGTATCTTTTACTTCAAGTTCATGTTTTATATATAAAGTAATTGAGGACAAAACCAACAATCATGAAGATAATCAAAAACATAAAGTTTAAATAATCTGTGCGACAACGCACTATATACACAGTTATATGAAGTTATCATGGCATGCCTTTTGTCTTATAGTCGCTATTTAAGAAATTATTTTAGATTGCCTTTACTGGATCATTTGTCTGTCTATATTTGCGCAATTATATCCTCGTATCGCTGTACCTATTTTAATTTTTTATTATTGCCAAAATAAAGTATTCATTGATACTCTTTTTTTGAACTATCTATATATTTCTATTGTTTTTTCTTCAGTGGTACTGTTAAGTAATAACACGACTCCGATTCATTAGCGGTCAGTGTCTCAGTTGTACCAACAATTTCATTTTTTCCTTTCAAGAGCCAAAAACTAGGGAATGAAGAATCTATTTTTATCAGGGAGATACTGTATATTTCAGTTCTATGCATATTGATTATCTTTATGATACCCATTTTTTTTCTTCTCCTCATCATGGCTAAAAGGATCATTTATCCAAAAAAAAAATCCATAGGTGGAAGTCTAAGTATGGTAATGTGTAGTGAGCACATTTACCAGAATGTTCTATTTTCATATTGTTGAACACATTATGCAATTTATTGATAGACGTTCAACAGTCATCCATCTTTGATATTTTTGAAGTGTTTATTATGTTTCACACCCTTTTTTCTTTTGCGATTCGCTGATCACGGGATTTTGTTTTCTTAAGCAAGTATATTAGATCCTGGGCTAGCGGTGAGAAGAGTGAAACATGTTGTAATGGTTAGTAATTATTTGATGTCATTGCATATTATTATCTCCTCTCGCAAATGCTTTTATGAATAAATTGTACATGATGTAAAATGGTTGCAGCATGCTCATGGTGCGGAAGGAAGAATTATAGATAATGACAAACCTATGCACTAAACAGACTATTGCAAAACTAAAAGCTACAAAAAGAACTATGATAGAATACTTACCCTTGAATATTTTTGTTGGCCATGAGTTCTTCACATATTTATATCTTTGGGTTTCAGGAGATTGTTCCTTTAAATGCAGGGAAACATTTTGGTACTTGAAGACAATAAGCCTGTAACAAAATGACTACCGATCATAAGCCAAGTACTCAACAAACCACAAGAAGAATTAAACTTTTCTTTTGAGTGAAATCATTGCCAATCTAGACCACATAACAACCGCAATAATAACTCCACTTACAATAATTTAATTGTGGTAAATTACGACCACCTAGCGATCATAAGCAAAAATGCCAAAATTAGAAAATGTACAAAAGTGCGCAAAAGTTAATAAGGATAATCACCTAATAAGATCGTCAACAAAAATCCAGCTACAGCCAAGGATTGGATAATTTAGTTCGTAAAATATGTCGACATTAAAATGCTTGGAGTCCAGACTCTTCATGATTGCGTCTTTAGCTATAATCTGCATATAGAAAATGCAACCACATTATATTCACAAATCTTGCATATTATCAATTAAGAATAGCACAAATAATAACTAAGATATGTAAATACATCAACACATTTTGGCATGTAAAGTCACAGAAATCGAACATATAAATGACAGCAGGTTGTTGTGAGAAGACTTTGATGAGTTAGGATTATGCATGCCATCCTTATACTAATACTCAGTTATGTGATATAATGGGAAGTGAATTTCAATGAGAAACGTTTAACATGTCCAATTTTCAAGGTTTCTCCAAGAAAGATTTTAGCAACATGGCCCTTGATGTACATTATAGCTGGTGTCTGAAGCTAGAGCACTTGTTTGCGCTAAAGCTTGAATAAGTCGTAGTGAAGCCGAGTTGTTGCTAACACATAATTTTTGAGTATCGACAATCAAGACAACTAGAACCTTGGTCTGAGCTGCTTGTTAAACTCTCCAAGATGACGCTCTTGCAACATTAAACATAAGAATTGAATAAAAAGTTTCACATTTATCACATCTTATAGCCGAGTTGTTGTTCTTATGCCTAAAAAACTGGTCAAGAGTAAGTCTCTCTGGTTGTAAAGAAGTGTTAAGTTCCATACTGCTAGAGTGGACAATGTTTTTTGGGTTTACAATTTGGATGACACTATATGAACAACATGACTCATTACACTTAAATTCTAAAAGTCTAGACCGAAATAGTTATTATTGATATTGGCTATCAGGTGGGGTGTGCTAGGTTAGCAATCTAAATGACCATGGATGGCCCAAGCCTTAATCTGCAGAACCTTTGGAGGAGAAGCTTCCCCTGAAAGATTGGGTGTCCTAAAATCTAGAATTTCAAAGGCCAACCCGTGATATGCAGGTGATCAAAAACTCAGAAATTTTATCTTAAATCTAGATTTTCAGTAAGTATACAAAAATTTCATAAGTTTTCATGGTGTGGGTAACCCCATTTGTAAAACATTCTCATTATTCATACCTACATCATGTTCTACCAATTACAACTAATAAAATCTTATTTAAGACAAACAGATCCTAAGTTCGTGATAGAAAAAGTTTTCAAATTCAGGATTCAACAAACTCATTTAACAACTGTCAATCTCTACATAATTTAACAACATACAAAGGTAAGTTCAAAAATGATGAATATTAGAAAATCGCAAACAAAAACCTAAATCAAAGTTCCCAAACCCCAAAAAATCCCAATTGAAAATCAAATTCTAATAATACAAAACTAATATAGCCAAATAAAAATTTGAGATTGTGATTACTTAGCGTTTCCCTCACACTTGATTGCAAAGATTGAAAATACTCCAATAAATTATGGTTGCAGAGAGAGAGGGACATACTAAAAACATCATCTAGTTCGATCTATTTTGTGGAGGTGATAGAGAAATTGCCTTCTTCCCCTCTCTTCAAACCCTCGATGCGGTTAGGAGTAAGGTCATAAAGGGTCTATCATCTTTTCAATATAGACAAGTTTGAGTATTGCTTTTTCAATTTTTCTTAAAATATTAGAGAAAATCAAAATAATAATAATAGGGAAAATGTGGTGAGTACCCAAATAAACCGAAACCTAAAGTTGAAAATGACCATCTGCCATAAGTAAACATCGTAGTAAATTTATTACAGCAAACATCTGTAGCAAAACTTTAAATATACCATGGAAATTTTAGGATTTTGGTGCAGTGTTGGGGCTTAAATTATTCTCTTTTAAGGGTTTCTGAGGAAAGAGAATGAGATGAGAGAGGTTATCACAGAGAGATGATGGACACCCAGAGAGAAAATAGGTGTTGAGATCGTGGAGAGATTTTTAGTAGAATTAATTTTTTTTAAAGCAATTGTGGGTTGTATTCTGGATCAGCAGTTTTAATTGGGTAAAAAGCGAGAAACGACAGTGTCCAGAGTTGAAATTGATACACTTTCTTGACTATGACAAGAGTGGCATTTTTGAAGACTAAAATAAGACTAAGAAAATAGCAAACGACGAGGGTTATAAAATTACGGCTGGCAATGGAAGTCAAATTCTTCAACCAGAAAACAATATAGTAGCAAGTCGTAAATTACTACGTAAAAAAGAGTAAAAAAGGACTTGGCAAGTCTGTCGTATTTTTCTGAAAGTGATTTTATTTTTGGTCGAAAAAAGTGTCACAATTTTTGTAGTAGTTTTTTGTTTACGACTTTTACCTGAGTCGTAATATTACGACTGCAAACTAAGTCGTAATATCTGTTACTTTTTGTAAAATTTACGACACAAAAGTTAATCATTTTTTTTGTCGCAAAAAAATTACATACGTATGAGTAATAATTTTTGTCGCATTTGTTGAATATTGCAACTCATTTATCCATTGTTTTGTGTCATAATCTAACGACTCTAAAATAAGTTGTAAAATCTGTACCATTTCTCACAATTTTCGACAGAAATGTAAGTCGTTTCATACTAATTTAACAAAATATTATAATTTACAAAATAAAATAAAATAAATAAATTATTTATGAAATTAAAACTAGATGGATTTAAACCATCATCCTCTAAAGATAATGAGCGCTCTTCATTTTTTGAGCTTATAGTTCTATTAAGGCATAAAAATGCCAAAGTTATAAAATTAGAAACGTTTATGGTTAACAATGTTCTTAGACCGAACTAGACCTTTTGTTTCTTATTTTAAACTCTCCTTGGACTCTGAAACGTATATTATATATATTAATTAATTAATATTTCTAATGATATCTTACTTTTATCATTATTTCAAAAGAAAAACTCAAACTTGATTAAGTAACCTGCTGTTGCAGATCAATATCTATGGCAAGAGCAAACTCATAGTTTACCAATGTCTTTATGCCAAAGTCAGAGACTAAATTATATGCATATATACTTAAAACATAGTATCAAATATATAATAGACAATTCAAAATATATATACCTTTCTATAGAGGCATGGTGTTGTCTACGAAGTTAGAGAAATTTTAGAATTCCCTTGGTTATGATCATCAATTATTCCCCCTTGCACATAGTTCTATAACTTCGTTATCAAGCGCTTGAAACACACTAACTACAATGGTTATGATCACGAATTATTCCTCTTGCACATAGTTCTGTATCTTTGTTATCAAGCGCTTGAAACACACTAACTACAAATTGAAACAATCGAATAAACCAATTAAAATATAATTATTAAAATGAGCAAGTCATCGCAATATCTCAGAGAAAGAGCCACTAACTTAAACCACACAGCAGCTGCTAGTAGTCACAATCCCCCATGAATCCCGCCTGCAATTGTCATGCACTGGATAATGATCTGTATAAGATATGTCACCAACGAACAACACCGTTTGTCCTTTTGAAGGGTTTGATTCATAATGAGTGAGTATTCATATGGTAGACCAGTAACAACCAATTAAACAAAATTGCAAGAACGAAAGATAGTCGATAAGGAAAATGGATAGGGAAAACTCTGAAGATGTTGCCCAACTGATCTGTGCCTCTTATAGCTAGTAGAGCTTAAAGATACAACAACATTACAAAAGCATGTTCAGAACCTCAGTAAACCTACAGTACTAGGAAGTAACAAAACAGCTGCCTACCAACATTTCCAGTCTGTTCAAAAAATGGATAGGGCAGCCACCTTAAATGCAATGACATTCTTTTTGAATCAAGCTATTCAGGTTAAAGAACAACTAAACACTTTCACAAAACAGTTAAAGATGCTTATACAAGCATTCTTACAGCCTGTTATTTTTGCAATAAGCATAATAACTGCCAAGAGATGCAAGGCAAGGATAATGGAATGTCTTTGCTTGTACTTTACTTTAGTTCTTTCCTGCCATGTCTTGGTGATTTTTTACACAATTTTGATCTAGACTCTCGGCTTGTCTTTATTTTTGTTGTCAGGAATCTACTTTGTATTTTCTTTCTTTCTGGTATTCAGGCTTTCCTTATCCTTGTCTGTAAGGATTGGAGTTGTCCCCACCTTGTAATTGTCTTTCTTTTGTTTATGTTATCAGGGGGGGTAACTTCCCCAACTCACTTTTCAAAACAAAAAGATAGTCGATAAGAAAAAGGTTTTGCACACTTATTATCTATGATTATATATCATAAAATCTTTATATTACAGTATGAGTATTGGGGGATTTGCTTTCTTAGTATGCAGTACTACTATATGTTTCTTTATATTATAAAGAAACATATAGTAGTACTGCATACTAAGAAAGAAAACCCCCTATATCGATACTGTACTTTAAAGCAAAACCAAAATGTAATGCCAAACATATGTTTTTGAACCATAAGAAACTAAGAAATATCATAGCTGAACCCACCGTTTCAATAAAAGCTTAGATTGAAACTCCAATGATAATAAACCGACATTATCCTTCAAATCATCCAAATTCAAATTACTTAAATCATAGGTAGCTAAAAATAGAAAGCAGCAGAAAAATATGCCACAAGTACAACGATAGGAAAATAAAAATCTAAAATACTAGGGAAAAAGTAAAGGGGACAGAGATGTTTATTTCACCTTGCTGATTATTGCATACTTTATATGCTGAAGATCAAAATAAAGAATTCAAGCTAGTCCCTGAAGTTGATACAACTAGTTAAAATAGAATAATAAAGCAAGAAACTGCAATTTAATTAATTAAGGAGATTAGGAAATAAAAACCCAAATTGTAATAAAAAACTGAAAACCAAATCCTATAAACTACATTAGATATTGGATAATAGATAATAATAAAAAATTGATTGCAACATGTACTCCAGCAGTAGGATATGGCAAACCCCCGAAAGCATACACCTAAATTGAAGAAAATCACAGGAGATAAGGTAAATCTGCTCAATAAGTAGTTTAAAAAAAAGCTTAGTGCTTTTTTTTTTAGCAATTCATCATCTTTTTTTTTTATCTTTTTTTTTAAATTTCTATTTAACATATGTTTCATACATTTATTTGACTATAAATAGATCAACAAAAACAGATATCTCATGAAGCCATTAAATGTTGATAACAAAAGGCCCCTAAGCCAACTTGTAACACTGACCAAAGATGGTCAAGGAAAGAAAAAGTTAAACATTACAACACAATAATCATTAGGCTCTTTATTTCTGCAAATTGTCAAAACTTTGGAATCTCCAAAAGCAGCCCTATGGAACTTCTAATTCGTGAATGAACTGCAAATCAGTTGCTAATATGCCTATTACGTAGAAGCTAACAACGCATTTTAATAAAGAAAGGTGTAGAATAACTTAACTTCGGGCAAGCTTCAGATGATGCTTCAGTGGTTCCTCAAGAAGTAATGGACTCATTTGTGCAAGTAGGGGCAAGAGCTTTGCTAGTGAAATTCCTGGTCTGGTTGACTGAAACCCCATGTCCTCTATTAGAGCATCAACCACTGATCTCAATGATACTTCCATGAGATTAATAAAATCCGCACTTGATAAGACCTCCCGTGCCTCTACCATCAGTTAATCGAGCTTGCTGATTTCTGAAAGCGTTTGTAGGCTTCAGTTGTTTGTATGATACAGCATTTTCGGGCACCAAGTATGTTACCCAGTGATGAATTCCCATGAAGATGTCTAGTATCTGCATGATGGTTTCACCTAACGTAGTACTATTGAAGGGATCCCTCAATTGTTTTCCAGTGAGAACTTCTGTTGCCACTCCGTGTATATGCGGAATCAATGTAGTCGGTCCATAGTTGGTGAGATAATCTGCAATTGCAAGAAATTCTTGTTGGTCATGCCTATCAATGTGGTCAGCTTCTTCTTCTAGCATATGAGAGCTTCCGATTCCTCTAGCAGTATCAACATAAAGATGCCTCCCTAAAATATTAACTTGGATTCTGATATACAAGCTAAGCGTCGTCATTGCCCACGCCGACAAAACAACTCTCGTAAAACTCAGAATTTTGAGTCTTTCCCACAACTCCAATTAACTTCTCCAAAGATGTCAACTTCCCTTTTTCTTGCTTCAACCTATTAGTCAAGTGCATCAGATCCAACCCCTCCAATACCCTTTCCCGCAAATTATTCATCACATATGGTAATGTTAATACATCAACTATTCTCTGAATATTCACAAAATGAGATTGCAACTGAGCTTTAATAGTATCCTCAGTTTCTCTCTTGACTTTGATTTCTCTCTTGGCTTCAATTTCTCTCTCCAAATCAAATAACTTCTGTTTGTGAGCAACAAAAAGCTTATACAAAACTTAACTACTACCCAATACTCCCACTGTTGTGAAAATCTTCCTCTTATGTCTCCTCCAAATTGACTTATTAGATAACATATCTTCAACTATAATTCACACAAACCCACTACTCAATTTCTCTTCTGCCAAAACCCATTACTCAATTTCACTTTCTAAGAGACCCTATGATTCAATTTAACTTTTTAAGAGACCTCATTTCGATTTCAGAGATAAAAAACAGTTAAATGAAGAATATTTGATGAAACTAAACCCTTACCAGGGATATGAAGATGGGGTTTCTCAATGTGAGAAGCGTGATTCTAAGGAGATGAAGTTAGAACTAAAAACCCTAAATGGGTAATCTTGCTGTTGGTGTTGAGATGAGAGAGAGGTTATTACAGAGAGAGATGATGGACAACCAGAGAGAAGTTATGTGTTGAGATGTGGGGAGATTTTTAGCAGAATTATTATTTTTTAAATAAATTGTGGGTTGTATTCTCGATCAGCAGTTGTAATTGGGTGAAAAACGAAAAATGACAGTGTCCAAAGTGGAAATTGCTGCGTTTTCTTGACTAGGACAAGAGTCGTATTTTTGAAGACAGAAATAAAACTAAGAAAATAAAAAATGACTGGGGTTATAAAATTATGACTGGTAATGGAAGTCGTAATCTTTAACCAAAAAACAATACAGTATCAAGTTGTAAATTACTATCCAAAAAGGTCGATAATTACATGTTTTCACGTAGTGAATGCTACTACAATCGCCCCATTCCCGACATAAGTATTTGTGGTTGTGTCGAAAAAAAATTGGAAGCTGAAGAGGTTGCCGAATGTTATTGTGAGTTGTCAGATTATTATTTCTGATGTCAAAGTGAACTCTATCTGGTCATCTTTTTTCCCGAGGAGCAATTAATGTTGTACATTGAACCTGACACATTAAGCTGGGTATAAATAGAAGGTCTCAAGGAGGGTTGTATAGTGGTAGATTATAAGGATGACACCCCAAGTGTGGCATAACGTGTTGCCTGAGGAAGAAGATGGTGAACAATCGGAGGTAAAGCTCTATCCCTAATCGGTCATTTGTAATTCTTCAATTGATCCCGTTATAGTGTGGAGGGTGGGGGGAGGTAGAGTCAGAGAATGTTTTCATGCGTCAGAACCATTGGGGTTACCATGTAGTGCTGAAGGTAATAAAGTGTATCAGTATGGGGAAGAAGGGGTAATTGTTCTTAGTGAAGGCAAGGATGTGTTGGCTGGTTGGACGTCCAGGGATCTTGCCGAACGAAGGAAGCCTCTACAATCTTCTGCTGCCTCTCTTCTATTGAGGCAGCTCTTGTTAGAAGTTCAAGGATTTGAGATTCATTAAGTTTCTTAGGATATCGTTGCCCATACTGCTAGAGAAAATGCCTGACTCTGGTGAAAAGATATAATAATATCAGATCCTGGTGAAAAGAAGCACAAAATAATTAGTCTTTCAAGTCAAATGTAAAGATAGTAGTGTAGTTTTGATGTAATATGATCGAAAGAGATAGTTGTCGAATGTAATATGTAGCAATTGCCAAGAAATAAAGTTTATTTGCTTTGACTTCCGCATATGTATTTTTTTGTCGAATTTATGTATATATGTTTTTTCTTTTGTTGAACTAAAATATGAGTGAATTTATTGCTGGATGGTTTAAAACCGCACAAAGTATAGTTGACTGAGTGGGTCCAGGAAAGGATTTCGTGGTTAATTGATTTGATTGTTGGAAATGAAAATTTCTAAGGTATAATAAATATTCTTTAAGTTGACTTGGGCCATGGTGGGCTATAAATATCCATTAATTTTAAAGTGAAAGTTGTGTTTGCTGGAAGAAATGGTGAAGACGGGATATCTGGTAAGTAACAAAGTGTATAGTCATGTTCAAGTAAAGGATTGGGAAATATATTATCGGTACATCAGTTTTCAGAATGATAATATTCACTTGGAAGATCCTATAGAACCTGATTATGATGGTATGAGCGAGGCTAAGGCGAAGGATGTTGAAGAGGTTTTTTAGTTTCGATGCCAATTACAATATTAGAGTCCTTCTGAACGTGTAAGTTATATGAGACTCCTGCGAAGATGCTGATTAATAAAGAAGATGATGATGTAGTTAGGAGTTTGTAATTATGTTTTGTAGGAAAAGTATATTTTATGTTCGAATTGTAGTTAAAGTGAAATGAGAATAGAGCTTGATGTCAGATTATTGCTGTCGATATTTATTTTTATCAAATTGTTATCGAATAAATTTTGACTTGTTAAAATTGTGGAATATAGCAAGAAGTTTGTTTGGTGTATATTACGTCGATGGTATTTAAAAATTGATCGGGTTTACTGAGATTTTTCCGTAGATATAGCGATTTGTGAATGAGTTTAAAATGTGCGGAGGTAGTGAGAGGTTGGAACATGGCGAGGTATTGTCCTATAGGTAAAATTTTGAAGTACAAGGAAGATGATGTACATCGCTTGTGTGACAAGATAGGTTATGTTTTGTAGAGTATAAACATGTCAGAAGAAATTCTTCAAGATATGGAAGGATTGAGGCAACAATGTAGATCTATTAGTTTTGAGAAGGCTGTTAGTCAAGGACTTCGATAAAAGACGTGAAAGGCGTTATGTTCGAGCTCTCGAACGGTCGTGAAGCAGTGCGTTGAACAGTCGCGTGGTGTTTATAAATAGTTCAGAGGTTGGCGACAGTTTACATTTTACAAACTCTAAAAAAATACTCTCAAGTGTGATTTATTTGTTTTTGTCTTTGGAATTGTTGGAAGCAATTCGGAAAAAGGAGATCAGTATTCTGATTGCGAGAGCCAAGCGGGCAAAATAGAGGGATACAGAAGCAGCGCGTAAATAATATTAGTATTTTTGATGTTGTGTGTTGTTTCGCAATTGAATATGTATTTAACTATGTTGAGATAGGTATTGTTGAAGTATTTGTAGAATAAATTTGAAGGAGTGTAAATGGATTGGGTGATAAGGAATATTTAATTATGTTAGGTTTTGATTTAGAAATCATGATTGTGATCGTTATAGATTGAGTTATTGTTGGTGATGGAGTTGTAATAGTAAATAAAGGGATTGGGGTGGAAGATTATCGCGTGATTAGTTGTGAGGGGTGGAGAGAGTATGGTTGCTGTCACGGTGAGGACGGCTCAACCTTAGGGGATTTGTTGGGTTTCGGCGAGATTAATGGGGATATTTTTGTTGAAGTATCTTGAATATGGGCGAAATTTGTGCCGGAGAAAACGATATCTGTATTTTGGTTGAGAGTGGTTTTGGCGGGAAACAAGTGTTACATCGTTGAAAACTAGCGAGATTCCTATAATTCGACCACAATTGAAATTAATATAGTAATCGATATATTTTTCTTAGAAAATAAAATGATATTTCATCGAGAACTGAATGTAGTAAGATGTAATTGTAAGTAACGATAGTAGATTGACTTGGTTATATGAGAATGATGTATTGGAGAGTAATCTCAACAAGATTATGAATATGAGCATATTAACCTATGAACATATATATGTATTAGATATAATAGATACTAACTGTGGTAAAAATATGGAATCGGATTTACAGGTTCTTAAATATGGCTGAACTAAATCAAATTGATGATAAATATATATATGAGAACCTCTAAGACGTAGAGCCTCTGATAATTAATGTATTTATTTGTGCACAACAGCTGGGAGGTAGCTATAGGGTAGGCTCGAGTAGTGCTGGTTTAGCTAGCGTTGACCAGTTAAGGGTAGTTTCTAGGGTTGTCAAAGTATCTGATGAGGAGGCTACCAAAACAGACATGGATAATGAGCCATAGGTGAGTGATCGAGAAGGTAGTAGGGGTGGGGTGGAAGATATGGAGGAGGGTGAGAAGGCCTATTACGGAGAGGGTCCAGAGACGAAATAAATTTTGAGGTCCAAGAAGAAGTACGGTATTCCTGGAGATATTAGGCTAGAGGAGTATCAATATGATATGATTAACCAAGAAATATTTTTGGGTGGGATTCTGTTTCATCGAGAATAAATTAAGAAAGTGTTGAAGCTTCCCCTTTGAGTTGACCAGAAAAAGTTGATGAATTTTTTTGATGTGGCATCTGGTCAGTTCAATCCAAATGTATACGACTTGTTTAGGGTATACGGGGCAATAAACGGTCAGCTGAAGGAAAAGGGGGAGGAGTTGATCACAGTCATTGATATATGTGTGTATTACGCACTGAAGATGAACCCAAAGAAATTAGGTTATTGCTATTTGGCAAGGTTTCTTAAAAAACTGTTGTTCTACGACATGGTGTCCACCAGAGGGCGATACAGTAACAAACGTTTACTTGTATCTGGGAACTATGACTTTGACAAGAAGAACCCGGGGGAGCCCTAAAAGAGAAAGACCTTTCACTTAGGTTTGTGGTTAGGTAATTTAATTGTCGATGTACTATGTTGTGAATATTATGTGAATTGTTTGTAACTATTTTTCGTGTGTTTGTAGCTTTGAAGAAGGTCGATAGAAATTCTGAAGTAAAAAAAGTATTGTACAAGATCAGGAAGGGATTCTTTGGTAAAATCGACAATCTGGTCATCGACCAAGATCGTGCGAGCACCCTATTCCAAGAGGCTGGGCTAAATAGGTCAAGGGCCAAAGGTACTGAAGTCTTTGTCATTGATGGTAAGATATCGACGAAGAGCAAGAGGGCTGCATAAGCGAGTCTGCCACTGGAAAATTGCTCCTTGGCCAGGTACACGACTGATACTGAGATAGATGCGACGTTCAGAAAGATCTTGGGAAAGAATAAGAAGAAAAGAGTAGCGGGCCAAGCTGTGGCTCTTTTGCTTCCTCATAAGAGGACTACTTGATAATTGATAAACAAAGAGGAGTCGAAGATCGTGAATCCCGTAGCTCTACCAGATGGGTATCTGCCACAGGGTTCGACAAATGTACTCTCGAAGAAGAAAGGGAGCGGTGAGTCGTGGAAAGATAGATTCGTCGAAGAGCCTAAGACTGATGTCCAGAGGACGATGGACTCTTATATGTCTAGGATGGATGTGTTGAAAGTAGAATTGGACGACTGCTTGGTAGGGATTGGGAGCTTGATTACTTTCTTCAGCGAGGGCAGCGAAATATGTCAAAGGTGAAAAATTTTACTGCTTTGCTTCGATTAAAGATATTGGTGGGTCATTCAAATGCTTAATTTATAAATGTAATACAGATCAAGAAGCTATTGACAGAAGCCAAAGATCTCATTGTAGGCAGTAGTGACCTGGCAAATCAAGTTCTGGCGTATAAAAATATATAAAAAGATTTGACGAGTGAGAAAGAGGCTCTGATCGAGGAGAAGAAGGGGCTGAATGCGAAACTGAATACCTACAAGATGGAAGCACGAAAATCCAGTGAAGCTGTACTTCGTAAAGCGAAAAGTAAGTCGAATAAGGAAAAAAAGGATGTTCTTGTGCTGCTGAGGACAAACTTCGAGAAGGATGTGAGGGAGCAAGTTGCCGATGCGCGGAGGGCGATGGAGCTAGAAAATGGTAAAATTTTGGGCGGGGTTAGAGCCCAGTTGGTAGGGGAGAAGTTAGAGAAATGTTGACAAGTGAGGGCTCATTTTTCTGGGTAGTATGATGAGTTAGAAGTGAGGAAGGATTATTACAAGGGTAGGTTATATCTGGCGGTATTGTATTCAAAAATTCTGATCCCGAGGTCTAGGGTTCGGAGGCTTCCGAAGTTTCGAGTGGAACCAAAGTCATCGATGATGTGGTGATGATAGAAACTGATGGGGTACAATTTAGGGAGGTAGCAGAGGGATTCGTTCTGGATGGTGTTGTGAAGGTTGATGAAGTAATCTCTTATCTTGTAGTGGAGAAGAATTTGTGAATTATTATGTTTCATTGTAGAAGTGATGTAAAAATGGTCAATGGGACCGATACATTTTTTCTCTGATTTTGAATTGATGAATATCTGTTTTTCGAAGAAAAGTTTTCATAAATCTAGATGCATTGATTTAGTAAATTATGCTAACTGGTAAATGTGACAAAAATGATATTTGCCGAAAGTGATTGTGAATGTAGCGGTTAAGTGAGGAACGCTTCATGGCGTGTCTAGTAAACGATGGCCATGAAATGGCAAGTAATGTGAAATATTACCAGGTGGTATCCTCAGTGGGATATATGGTTTTATATTCGACAGTAACTAATCAAGTGATTCTTTGGTAAGTAAAGATTATAAAGTAATTATATCCTATAATTGGATAGGGTTTGTGTAAAATTGAATGACAGTCTGGAGGCATACTTATAAAGTATGGACTGAGATCAATCGAAGATTGAGATAGTTGGCTGCTTGATGAATACTTAGTATGGATCGAGATCAAGTCAAGATAATAACGATTGATTATCTGATGCATACTTGTTAAGTATGGATCGATATCAAGTCAAAATAGTGAAGATGATTCTTGTTTGATGCATACTTGTTAAGTATGGATCGAGATCAAGTCAAAATAGTAACGATTGATTGTCTGATGCATACTTATAAAGTATGGATCGTAATTAAGTCAAAATAGTAAGAATAATTCTTGACTGATGCATACTTGCTAAGTATGGATTTAGATTAAGTCAAAATAGTAAGGATGATTAATTGTCTGATTCATACTTGTTAAGTATGGATTGAGATCAAGTCAAAATGGTAAGGATGATTCTTGACTGATGCATACTTGTTAAGTATAGATCGAGATCAAGTTAAAATAGTAAGGATTAATGATTGCCTGATGCATATTTTTTAAGTATGGATCAAGATCAAGTCAAAATAGTAAGGATGACTGATTGTCTGATGCATACTGAAGTGTATGGATCGAGATCAAGTCAAAATAGTAAGGATGATTGATTGTCTGATGCATACTTATAAAGTATGGATAGAAATTAAGTCAAAATAGTAATGATTAAACTGCAGTAAAGTTTATTTATTTGAATCGATGAAAATGGTTACAGTGTTTTATTTGTAAAACAATTTAAGTTGTTCAGTATTCCATGGATATTCGAGATGGATTTTATCTTCAGTCATCAGCTAGTAAGTTTCACTATCTATTATTGTCACTGATAATATATGGCCCCTCCCAGTTTTCTGATAACTTTCCTAAATTCTCAGGCCGAGTATTATCTTGGATTCGTTGAAGGACAAGGTCTTCAATACTAAATTTCCGTTTTTGAACTTTTTTGTTATATGTTTTTTTAATGTGTCATGATATCGTCCCAAGTTTGCGATGACCTTATCTCGGGTCTCATCGATCCAGTTAAGGTTGCAAAGGAGACCAAGCTCGTTGTCGTCATCGGTGACTTTCCTTCGGGTACTTGGTAGATCGAGGTTTGAAGGTATAACTGCTTAAGTACCGAAGGCCATCATGAATGGAGTGCAGCCTGTTGAAACTCTAGGAGTGGTTCGGTAGGCCCAAAGAATACTGAGTAATTCGTCGACCCACATGCCTTTCTTCTCGTCAAGACGCTTGCCTAAACCTAATTTAATGCTCTTGTTAATGGCTTCAGCTTGTTCGTTTCCTTGAGGGTAGTATGGTGTGGAGGTTGAGAGCTGTATTTTGTATTTGTGGAGAAAAGCGAGTACTTTGGCGCTGATAAATTTCTTGCCGTTGTCAGAGCATATCATTTGTGGGCAGCCAAACCTAGTTATGATGTATTCCTACAGGAACTTGATTACTTCATTCTCACCATTATGACATAGGAGAACTACTTCGACCCACTTTGTGAAGTAGTCAGTGGCGACAAGTATAAATCTTTGATTCCCGATGCTTGATAGAAAGGCCCAATGATGTCAATTCCCCATCATTTGAATGGCCAGAGGACATTACTAATGTATAAATCCAGGGCTGGCCTTTTAATGCTCTGAGCGTGGATTTGGCATTTTTGCATTTACGCAAATATTCTTCACAATCTTGTCTCATCTTCGGCCAGTAGATACCTTGAGTGAACGCTCATTGGGCTAATGATCTTCCTAAAATATGGGCTCCACATATACCTTTTTTAAGCACTCTGATTTTAATATGAGCTTGTTTTTGAGAGATACATTCAATAAGGGGTTCTCCTCCGGTGATGCAATATAAGATGTTATCTTGGACTGTGAATTTGGGGCACTCACTACAAGACAAAATACATATAATTGCATTGGAAAAACGCTATAAAAAGCTACAATAACATTTTTTGACCGCTCTATTCTCCCATGCTATCCTTTTTACAATAACATTTTTTTGAACGCTATTAAATAATAGCATTTGAGCAACGGTATCAATTTATTTTAGATAACGTTTAGAAAATGTCATAGTTGACTTCCTATAGTAAGGCTATAATGCTATCTATTATTTTTTCCATAACGTTTTTCTAATGCTATCTATTGCCTTTTCCATAGCGTTTGTATAGTGCTATATATTGTCTTTTCCATAACGTTTTTCTAATGCTCTCTATTGTCTTTTTCATAGCCTTTTACTAATGCTATCTATTATTTTTACCATAGCATTTTTCTACTGCTATCTATTATCTGTACCATGGCATTTTTCTAATGCTATCTATTATCTGTACCATAGCATTTTTCTAAAGCTATCTATTATCTACCATAACATTTTTCTAATGCTATCTATTATTTGTACCATAGCATCTTCAAATGCTATATTTACTCAATAAATTAGTAGTAGAAAACAATTATAATATTCAATAAACACTATCATTAACACTTTCTAAATTACAAAAATGAAATTAATATTTCATCAAATAAATAAAAGTCACAACTTTATTGTATAAAGGACTCTGATACAATAAAAGTTGATCTTATAATCATCATATTCAGGTCTTCACCAAAAATGAAGAAAAATAAAAGAAAATCCCTTCTTATCTATGTACAATGGCTAAAACACTATAAAAAGTCATTTTCAACTGCACCTCCATCATAAATTGCATAAAAGAAACGAAAAAGAGTGTAAGGAAATTAAATTATAAATACTAAAATAATCAAACCATAGTTAATCCGAAAATGAACACCAATCATAAATCTTACTTTAAATTTTCCTATATAAAGATCAGCTATAGGTCTACTAATGTATAAAAATTGAATTATATAAGGATGCAGTGACGGAGAATAAATAGTTAAGTTATAAGGGTTTATTATACCTGAATCAATCATCCTTCATAACCACGTATTTCTTGGGCCATGTAATAAAACTCTTTAAAGCACCACCAATTGTAGTTGCATCATCAGTCGCCCTCCATAATGGGAATGAAGAGTTTACGACATTCGTAATAGCAAATTTGCATACATTAGGCCCTAGAATTTGATTATACAATATGTATTTTGGATCTTCTGTCACCCACTAAGCATGAGCAACAACAACCTTAGAGCCCTTCCAACTTAACAATTTGCAATTGGTGTCTTTATCCTTTCTTTTATATTGTGCCTGAAAAGAAAAATCAAGATTATATTTGTAATTCTATATATATTATGGTTATATAAACTTTGAAGTGCTAAGATTTCAACTATATTATATATACAGTGGTCTCTCTATAAAAAAATCAGGGCTAGATATTTCATGGAGAAGCTTGGTATAAATTATATTAGAAGATGTGTTACAGAGGCAAGGCTAGCTCTAGTCCTCCTCTTTAAAAGAAGCTTGATATATTATTTTCAATTATATATCTAATAAAAAAGCAAGCCCAAAAATAAAAAGGATTTACTTGGGGGGTAGACGTTTGTGTCTGTAATACTTCATCATCCGCTACACTTCGTACTTCCGATACACTTTGTGCCTGTAAAATGATAAATGAAAGAAATGAGAAATATGCGAAAAAAACTAATAATAGTATTTATAAGAGATCACTTTGTTCTCACATTATAATTTCCTTGGGAGAGTGAATGAGGTGTATGTGAAGACTGCAAATCTCCCGTACTTTGACCCTGAAGTTCGCATAAAAGACATGAAAATATTGAGAATAAACAATATTGTATCAACTACTATTCATCCATCTATTTGAAAGATAAGCACTGCCTTTGTATAATCAACAAATTGATTCATCTGTTTGAATCATACAAATGTTATTCATAATCAAATTCTTACGAGATCATACAGATGGATTCATCTGTATAATCAAAGACATGCACCCTAATGTATTATGCAGTTGTTACGGGAGACTAATTGTGTATTTCAAATAGATGGATTCATAATTAATGTTTATAAGAGAAATTATAAAAATATGCAGTTATACAAGGCAGTGCTTCTCTTTCAAACAGATGGATGTTTTTATAACTTTGTATACATTAGTCTCCCATAACATCAAATTTCGAATAGTAGCAAAAAGTCTAAATGAACATCAAAATGGACTGATATTTATGTAGATACTTTGATATAGTAGATCAGATGATCAAGTCTTCCACAGACGCCAAAATAAAACAATCACGCCCTATAAAAACTCCTATAAAAACTAATTGTCACAACTAGTTTTACTCCCATATTAGAAATTCATTAACCATGTAAAATTAGTATGCCAAATCATAATTTGGTTCAACCCATTTGACCATATCTGCTACCCTAAAACTCACACATATCGATCACTTTACAAAAAAGCTTACTTCCGTTTCTTGTTAGGGGATGTCAAGTGTATATCTAACTTCTGCATCAGGTTGTACTTGGAACTAAGCAACTCAGTGATGACAATATAACAAACAAACTGTATTGTAAGATAAAGGAAGAACAAAAAAAAATAATGAAAACAAACTGAGAAGTAATTTAGGTTTTGCTTGGCATGTCGAGAATTCCTTCACAGATGATGGAGTTTCATTTATTTCTCTTGATCCAACTGTTGCTGACCATTGGATCAAAGGAAATAAACCAAATTCCTTAATTTGTGGAGGCATAAAATGGATACCAAGCAGAGCCTTATAGTTAGATGAAATCAGGAAAGAAGTCTTGCTTTTATCTATATAGCCTTTCTCTGGTTTGGAACAGCTATTGATCATTGCTTGAGTTTTGTGGGCATCATAGGTGTACAGATATGGTGGCATCGGAGAGCTTCAGAAGTCTATGCATAAAAGAAGAGTTTAGGAGATGGAAAGACTGAAAATGTAAGCATTATTTGGTCTAGGTAATCCTCTCACGTTAAAATATCAGTAAGGCAAGCAGGCCAAAGAAGTGGCATAACTCAAAACATTGCAAGCAATTACAATTCTCAGCCTCCTTACGAACATCAAGAGCCGCCTCAACCATCACCTCTCCTTCAGTACCCGTCAGTACAACGAGCTTTCGCCCACTTAATTCTAGCAGCAAATTTCCTAAACACAAATTTGTCAGGGCAAAAGATCCGGCCCAATGTTCCAGATTTGATGTTAGTTCACTGACTCAAGATCCACGAGAAAAGACCTTGGTACATATTTCCCTCCGAAAGCTTTGCTATAGTAAACATTGGTCCTCACCCATTGAAGATCAGATGATCCTCCTTAAATCCCCCTGTTGGATCAATACCATGCACGTCACCTTCCAGACCATTGCCCTGATCTGATTTCCACAGTGGCATGGCATCTATGAACTTGAAATATTTCCCTTATTTCGATTTAAAATAGGTTTAATAAGAAATACCATGCCAAAGTACACAATAAATTAAGTTGAAGTACCATGCCACCTAGTAAACTAGTGGAATTAAGCTCACCCTAAAATTACACCATTCCAAATCCTAAGAGTACTCTCTACTAATTCTGATAGATTTGGAATCCCATGAGATTTAAAACCGAAACTTATTAAAGCTGGATTGCGGACAGTACATAACAAGCCTAGATTAGTATGTGGACTATATGAAAGTAAAACCTAAAGAGAGTAATTTATCGCAATGTGAAGGGTCTGGCCCAAAAATTATAATTTCCTCATACTCAGGGTAATCCTAGATCCTCCTTATTTTTCTTTATCAATAGAGTTCTTTGTATCTGGGGAAACCTGATAATGTGGAAGTCACGCACAAAAAAAAAGTAAGTCCACATACCTATCAACTAGAATAATTTGTGCCAAAATTAAGTTCCTCAAAGTAGTGAAAACTCTACTACTATGGATCGAATATGAAAACCAGAACCGCATACCTTAAAAATAAATCTTAATCTTTGGAATCATTTCTCATGATGCGACCCAATCATTGTTGTAGCCTGCTGGAAAATTTCCTTCTTCAGCTCCATTTAAAATAATAGAACAAGGAGTGACCAGGCTTGGCAAAAAAGAGTATGATGCAAATGAACTCAGAATCCCAGATGCCATAAGAATGCCAAACTCCTCCTTTAGGCAGTAAACTGTGAGCTGATTAAGTATTTTTTTTAGAAGAAAGCTAGGACTAGGCTAGATCCCCCACTAGAGATATATTTCTATACAAAAATCCTAATACAACCAAGGGTATTTACATGATTTTACCCTTGAAGTCCTGAGGGAATACAATACTAAAGTCATCTATAATCATATGTTTAGCTATATAATGAGTTGCTTTGTTCCCCTCATATGTCAAGCTGTTCCTGAATTCTTCAGTTTGTTTAATCATTTGATGAGCTTGTCTGATATGAATTAAGCATTGCCATGGTGGTTTCCAGATTTCATCCATCACCCCCTTCGCATAAATGGAATTTATTCTTCCTGATGCTCAATGAGTTTAGAATCTTCACTCCTAGGTAACAATGATACTTCACTTTTAAAAAATAAAACGTGTCCGATTCACCTATGACTGATTACTAATTACTGATTACCCAATTCAAGCGCATTCCTCTACACAATTTTAAAGATGAAAGATTTTTTATTTTAGCTCAGAAATCCAACAGTCAACACTAGAGAGTACGTCTTCGTCCATTACTTGACGACAGCAATTGCTATTCACCTTACTGGTCCCACAACATCTCAAATAGTTGGGCAATCTAGCTCAGGCTTCCCCTCTCACATTTCTATACCTTAGTTGAATAAAAACATAACTAGTAAAAAAAATTAAAAGTGTCTACTCAATTATTATGGTATATGCATGAAAGACTTACCAGGTTACGAATCAACTTTGAAATCAAATTAGACATTTTTTCCATCTTCCCCATCATTGCAGCTAGTTGCTCCTCAAGCTCGGCTACCCTTCCAGTGGTTTGCGATATTATTCCCAATCTGGTTGGGGTAACTCCAAATCTAAGTGCTCTTACTCGACCTTGTCGTTCAGGTCCAAGTACTTGGGAAAGCATGTTATCTTTCAAAGGTGGAGGTGTGGAGTTCAATGGTAATGACTTTTTGAGCTCTTCAATCTTAACCTGGATTAATTTAACAGATTACTAGAAATAAGTACAATTACCAATAAATTAATAATTGAGTAAATAAATTAGGTTTAAGAATACCAAATTCTATACAACTTCTTCATTTGATGGTTCACCATTTGCCTTGGAATAAGCTTTCGCCCAAACATTAATTCTGACTACTGAAGAAGGCTTTGCACTCTTCTTTTTTTATAAGGAAAAAAAAGAAAAAAATATGCAAAACATTAAGATTGAGTTATTTAGATTGAATATCCACAATAATTATCATCGAAGTATAAACTTCATATAATTTAGAGATTGTGTCTCTTAAAACATTGATTACCAAATCATTTTCTAAACGAGCATAACCCCGTCGACTTCTTGTATAAGGGAAGACTTGCTTTGACCTCATATTCTTGAATTTCTTGCTTTTTTCCTACAAAGTAGCGATCAATGATATTAGGCTATACATAATTCATTATTCTGACTTACTTTTGGATGATGTGCAAGGGTATGGACTAAATACGGAAGAATGTATTCTGGATATATCATCAGTAGATTTCCATCATATTGCATAGAGTGCTGACGTGCCCTTTCTTGGTGACACATCTGAATAATTTCAAATAGGCTATGCTTGTCCTCTTTAAACTCTGGCAGTTCAGATCCAGTTATGCTAAGAAGGATAGCACAAGAATACTTTGGGTCCAGAAGTCGGTCCTTTATATATTAACCTACTTTTCCAAGGAATAGCTTCTTAACTTGAGAATCGATAATCTCTGATGTTCTTAAGGTCAAGTGAAAAACGTCAATAGTTATCTTGCGATCCCAGTCTTTTGACAAGCGCAAAACTGCTTTTGCTGATGCAAGTCTCATGTGGGCCCTATCAACAGGACTTGATTCCATATCTTTTGAAATCTCTCCAAAAGCAAGAACATTTTTAAGGATTTCCAATAGGTTTGCAAACCCAAGACGTTGATGAGAATCTTTAATAGGTAAATAGCTCTTAACCAATGCTTTAATGACAATATCTTCAATGAGAAAAGTTCACTTCTATCATCCATGAATATACTCGTGATGCTTGCACAGTTCTCTCCATTATTACTGAGTGGATCTGATGACAATCTAGTAATTCTTCTAAAATAGGACAATGATATCGTTAAAGAAGGAATTGTACATGTTTTTGCAAAAGCCGGCGGATCCATCCGAGAACAACTTGCAGTGGCTTCAAGTTTAGTAGACCTTATATTGGAGAGGCTGTGTTAAGAGGGTAGCAGAAAGAAAACCAAGTTTGTTGTCCATGCTTTAGCAGTAATAACTAAAGATGATGGTCTCAAGTCACTTTCTGTTCTTTACAAGAGGCTTGTGGATATGCTGGAGAACAAAACTCATTTTCCTGCAATACTATAATCATTGGGATGTATAGCACAGACTGCAATGCCAGTATTCAAAACTAGAGAAACTGAAATTTTGGAGTTCATCACAAACAAAATTCTGAAGTGCAGTAATTAAACAGAAGGTAAATTCAAATACTTACTTTGAATACTGGAGATGACTTTCCTTTAACAAAAATTTTCCATTCCTTGAGATCAATTTCCTTTGGACTTTTTTTCATTATCATTGCGTCTGACTTACAACTATCAATTATCCTCCTTAGCCTTATTTTGCGACTCCTGACATACAATAACTTCTTCTTTCCTCATCTAAAGTGAACCTTTTCTACAAAATAATAGATGAAATACATATTTATTACCTTTTGTAGAAAACAAAAACTATACAATTCATGCTTTTATAATACCTTGATCGCTTCCCATATAAGATCTTTTCTTTCTAGTGGGACATCTCACCAATTGTCATATATAACAGGTGTCATATCTCGTCCCAATGTTCCCAAATACGACGATAACTTCTCTGAACCTACTTCAACAGGTTGGCCCCTTTCGTTAAAGTTAGCATCTATTTTTGTGCCATCTTTTCCCAGTATCATACATTTTTTAGAGCCTCGCATCTTTTTGGACTTCTTGTTTTGCTCTAGAGAGGGGTTTGACATCTCTTTAAATGATTCTTGAAAATTTTCTTGAGAAGGTTCTTGAGAAGGTTCAAACTGATTGGGCTCGAGGTTGTTCGAATCTCTTATACGAATTCCCCCATTAGAAGTATTCCTAATGGCAGTTGCAATGGCTTGTCTGTTTCTCTTTTGCCTCTTTTTGGAAACTTTTGAACTCTACTCACATGCAACCAAATATATCAAATAAACATTAAATATGTATGAATATATAATTTACATGATCTATTGTATGATTCCCTTCCTTAGCTATAATTAAGTAACATTGATGATTACCTCTACTTGATTTGTCATGTCGCGAAGCAAAGATATACTACACTGTAAAATAGGCATAAATATTAGACATACAATTAGAGGTTTTATATAAAAAAAGTTCTATCTAACCACCTGAGATATAAAAGCGTAAGCACACAATATCAAATAAACACATGATTAGATCCAATAATATTTAAGAAAATGAGCAAAATAAAATAATTAATAAACAAAATCAAACAAACTCATTTATTTATTAATAATAAGGACATATACTACACTAGTTATGCCCTCAATGATGCTTCTGATCCTAATCTTATTTTTCTTATTCTAACACTTTGGTACATCATACCCTTTATACAAAGATGCTTATCAAATCTGCATACCTGCCAAAAATATATATACTACACATGCATGCCCTCACAATCATTTCTTACGTAGCTGGCATCATGATCATCACTACTCATATCAGGTCTATACATATCTAGCGACCCCAAAGATGATTTTTCAGCCTCATCAAGCATCTCCAACTCATGAAAACCTCTTGGTGGTGCCTTAAGAAGAACAAACCAATTAGATGAATCAGTTTCCCGGGAATAAAATACTTGCTTTGCTTGTGATACCAGAATAAAAGGGTCTCTTTCATTCTGCTTTTGTCCTTGTAGCAAATTAACCAACGTAAATCCATCTTCAACTTTAATGCCATTATTTATGCTTGCCCAATCACATTGGAATAGAGCGATCTGAAAGGTGGTGTAGTGAAGTAACACTATATCCTTTAACACCCCAAACTAAGAAACCGTATCAAGCTTTTGGCTTTTATCACTTGTACTGGATCTGCACATCGTTTCTGCTTCAATAGAAACACCACCATTTTGTGTAGACTTTTCATTATCTTTCGTGTGAAATCATTACCCATTGATAATATATGAGGAATATGACATTATATCTGTTTTAGGGCCATAGGCAAGCCATTTTAATGTTTGTGAAACATTATTTTTCATCTTGATCTCAACCTGTTTTAAATTAAAGGAGTATTATTAGCATTATATATACTAATAGGCCTATGAAAAATATAAAGAAAAAAATACATATCGCATACGACCTTTTGCTTAAACCATGAAACGAATGTATCAACATGCTTCTTCAATAGTGCGCTTTCATTTTTTGAGAGACGGTTATCCAAATGCCTTAACTCGTCCAAGTGCATTCTAATTAAGATGGGATGCAGTTCATTATTAATTAATGTGTGAACTCTAGAAGTAAGTTTTAAAAACAAAATTTTGGGCTTACTTACTTCAAATACGGCTCTACTTCTGCTGTATTGAACAAAACATAATAATTTACACTATCTAAAAGCTCATCCGAAATTGATTTTGATTTCCCCCCTGAAATTGGACGACCTTCTACATCATTATCAAAATCATGGTTCCGACCTTTTTTTCTACCACGCTCAACCGCCTCACTCATATATCCACTACAAAACTTTGTACATTCATATACTGTATAGCAATTAGCCATACAAGCTTTGGGACGTGCACGATTCCTAACATACGCTTTAAGTGTCTTCGTGTATCTATACACAAAACATTTATCATATGTAAATAGTATTAGGATTAAAAAAATTCATTTATAATTAATCTTTTAGGAATTCTTAAATACTCTTGCTATGTATATGGTAATGGATACCTTTCAAAGGGGTACATCCATCGATAGTGAACTAGTCCGCAAAGTTGGGCTTCCCTGGCTAGGTGGATGCACAAGTGCACCATGATATCAAAGAATGAAGGAGGGAAAAACCTCTCCAACATGCACAAAGTCTCAGCAACTTCATTCTCATTGGCCTCAAGCTTTTCCAAATTAATTACTCTTTGACATAGAGTATTAAAGAAGGCACATAACCGAAAGATTACATTTTGAGGTCCATTCGGAAGAAGATCCTCAGTGCCACACATAACAATTGTTGCATTAAGACAATCATGAGATTTAAGGCCGAAAATTTTGCACTCTTCCATCGATATGCAACCAATGTTTGAGCTATAGCCATCTGGCAGTTTAATCATTAGTAGCCGCTTGCAGAATATATGTTTTTTTGCTTTCGATAGTATGTGAGGTGCAGCTGGAAGATAAGTTTTTTTCTCTCCTTTTGGATGTAACTCATTCCTGATCTCCAAATCTTTCAAATCTTACGAGAATTGAGTTCGTCTTTTGATTTTCCTTTTAAATTTAATAGAGTACGGATAATGCTATCACGCGCGTTCTTTTCTACATGCATCACATCTAAGTTGTGACGTAGAAGAAGATGCTACAAAATAACAATAATAAATGCTCATAAAATTTTTAATTAATTTAATTTATGTTAAAAAGTATAATAAACCCAGGAATATTAAGTAATTATTACCTCCCAATAAGGTAGTGTGAAGAAAATTGACTTCTTCTTCCACATTTTCGTAACTTGTGACTCTCCATCAGTACTGTCTGACACCTTTCTCTTCTTACTCATCTTATTAGCTTGCGACTTTCCCTTATTATTATTTTTCTCTTTTTTTCCCCAATCATTTTCTATATGCCTAATCTCATTGAATATTTTTGAACTAGACATTATATGAGGGATTTTGCCACGCTCATGTTTTCCATCAAACCAACTTTTCTTTGATCGATACTTATGATCAGGAGAAAGAAAACACCTATGGTGCATGTATACATTTTTGTTACAATTCTTTAGCCATTGTGAATAAGCGCCAATACCACATACTGGGCATCTGTTATATCCCTTTGTTGTGCATCCGACCAAATTTTCATATGCCAAAAAATCATTTATCGTCCACATCAGAACTGCGTTTAATGTAAAGTCAGTCTTACTGAAAGCGTGATATATTGTCACCCCATCATTCCATAGTTTTTGCAAATCATCTATAAGTGGTTATAAATACACGTTGATGTCATTACCTGGCTGCCTAGGCCCTTGAATTAATAAAGTTAGCATCAGATTATCCTCTTTCATGCATAACCATGATGGGAGGCTATATGTAGCCAACATTACCGGCCAACAGCTGTATGTGAAACTCATATCACGAAAAGGATTAACTCCATCACAGGAGAGAGCGAGTCTAAGATTTCATGACTCAGATGAAAAAGATGGCCAGTTATTATCAATGGCTTTCCATGCTAAAGAATCTATGGGGTGTCTCATATTCCCATCTTCACTCTTATTGTTATAATGCCACCTTAGCTGGTCTGCCAATTTCGGTGACTGAAACATCCTTTGAAATCTTGAAATTATTGGAAAGTACCTCAACACCTTTGCAGGGAATCCTTTCTTAATCTTCTTAGTATAATGATTTATCTTCCAACGAGATGATCCGCATTTTGGACAACTCTCCACAGTCTACAAATTCTTTCTAAACAAACAACAGTCATTCACACAAGCGTCTATCCTTTCGTAGTCGAGGTCAAAAAGTTTAAGAAGCTTATCTGTGAAGTATGTGAAATCAGGAAGAATATTATCTTATGGGAGAATATCACGGAATATTTCTAGAAACTCGTCAAAGCCTTATCAGATAACCCATGACTAACTTTTTTCTTGTACAAGCTTATAGTAGCTGACAATTTACTGTACTTTGTGCAACCTGGATATAATGGAGTTTCAGCATCTTTCAAGAATTTCATAAAATCATCATTGGTCCTTTCTTCAACAGCTTTGAGTATTTCAACATCTGGCACATATGCAGCCTTACATAGCTTGTATATCTCTGATATATTGGTATCAATATTCGGCGTACTCAATTGTTCTCTATGCCAAACCCATATTGTATATGTAAAATCCATCCCATTCATGAGCAAGTGTTGAAAAACTAACGTTAAATCTTGGGAGCACAAGTTTCTGCATAATTTGCATGGGCACCTAATAAAGTATTTATTCTCCGCATTTTCAGAAGAAAATTTTACAAAATTTAGTACTCCATTTTGGTACTCAGGTAAAAGTCTACATATGAAAACACAAATTTATTTACTTACTTTATATAGAGTTAATTAACATTATTTAAGCATGTTTATTGTAGGGTGTGAATTCGACACCTGTTATCAAGATGTACCCAAGATTTATCAATCATGATGATGGTACTTGCTTTAAGCCTGGCGAAACAAAGTTACGCATTTAGTTCAAGTTAAAAAAAAATCCAATAAGCATATACATAAAGTTCGACTATGTTTTAGTTTGGAGAAGTTAGTTCAATTAGATTCCTTGTGTTTACTTTTAATGGAGAGATTTTATGCTCTTTAATATTAGCTCTTATTCATATAATATGAGAAAATGGTTGTAGGGTTGACCCAGTAAAATATTATACCCGAATAAAGATTCTAATATGCCCAAGACTTAAAAATCATATCTAAATTCGAATAATGCAATCAATGAGATCAACATGCATTATTGGACAATATTATTGAGAGAAAGAGAGATGAAATCTTACAAATAAATGGCCTTCTATCCTTAATATCTTCTGCCAAAAATGTTAATTATGAATACAAGCTTTCTGCATCTCAAACAAACAAAAGTCATGATCAGTCAGACCAAGGATGGCGTTCATATCTTTGCCAAAATAATGAACTACATAATAATCACTATAATAGCATTCATTATATAAATAAAAAAGCATAATGACCTCTTATTAGCGGGTCAATATCACTTTCTATACTAGTAAATCAGTGAATTTATTCTTGTGTTTTACCAACTTTATTCTTGTGTTTTAGCGTTCGTGGCATGTATCATTGGTATTGTGATCCCGGATAGATATGTGCGTCCAAGGGGTGTAAATCATACAATCCCCTACCCTTCAGCCTTATTTTGATAAATACTTTATGTGGTCAACCAATTTTTAATAAATCAATTACCATCAAAAGTTTTGAAAAATCACACATGATGGTTGCCATATGATGTTACACTTTAAGAAAATGGACAGCCTACGACTGAAGGAGCAAGTAACGTAGTTTACTAGCAGTTCTGGTCATGCTTTGTGGCTTTGCCTACTTACTATCGTGGACGTGAGGACTAGGCACTAAACTAGCTTATGAGAGTAATCCATAACAGAGAGTTTTGTTACGTGAATACCAAATAATCACCTTCATATTGTGCTTTGTATATTCCCATTAGTGTTTAGGGCCATGTATTTAGCAGACATGTTTTATTTCAATATTTAAACATTAGTTATGTGAAAGCCATCACTCATACTAAAATAAAGGCTAATGGATGCGTAGCTTACCCACACTTAGTCTAAGCAATCTTGAGAAACATTGATACTTAAACTACAGACTTGGAAAGATCATTCCTCATACTGTATTATGAAATTAAATTACAAATTTGATACTTAGAATGCCGTCATTTTAATGTTTGCTAGTATAACAAATTATAAGTAATGCACATATAATAATAAACAAATGAGTATAAGTCTATTGCAGCTTATAAAGGGGACATCATTTTTAGTTTATGGAACTCTAGATCTAACCTCCCCTCTTCCCCTCCCTGCGCTGCCAATGGCAGAGACAACCATCACCAATTAGCAGCAACAATCTTACCTTGATAACTATTTATGGAAACTAATAATCAATATACAACTACATAGCCCATTACTCAAGCCCAAATAAATGGATGTCATACTGTTATTTTCATTCTATAACCTCCATTTTTCTGTAGCAAAGTCTGTATGCTTAAGAGAAACCAAAATGCTCCTCCATCTCTCTTGATTCCTTTGCTTCTCCTCTCAACCTATCTCATCCTCCTAAGTTGTATCCATCACCACAACTACAAGTCTACAACCCGCACTCGCTATAACTCAAGTTGTTTCCGCACCAGTAACAGTAATAGTAGTCACAGTCTCGCTGAGTGAATCCATCCCATAAAACTCAAAGCCTAAACCACTAACCTCACTCATACTAGAAATAAATCAAAATCTACTTAACACAAACTAAATTTCAAAACAGAATAAGAACTCCGATACCCAAAATGAGCCTTGAAAATTTTTAAAGCAATTCCAATTGCAACTAAGTAAACCTAAAGCCCTAACTATTAGAACTCGAAAAGAGGAAAAAATCACAATAATACGTCCTTCAATCCTCAAATCCTTTTTCTTAAATAACCATATCTGAATGCGAGCTTTCCACACTCAAACACAATAATTATAAACTTAAGCAAGAGAAAAAATAGCGAAATTACAGCAATTTCAACCCAAACCAAACCCGAACGAAAATCAAATTAGAATTTGCTTTATTATATGCAAATAATACCACAACTGAGAGTGTGAGAGAGAAATAAACCTGATAAGGCTTTTGAAGATGCAGAGGTGATCGATCAGGGTTTTGACATGGTTGGGAGAAATTAGGGGAGGAGAGTACTATGGTAAGGTTGAGAGAAGACCTGTAGCAGAGTAAAGAGAGAGATGTTTAGAATTGGTAGACAGTTCACAGTTCTCAAACTTCAGTACCAAAATATAATTTACGCGGTTTTTTTAAAACGCCTATTAGAGCAATCACAAAAAATGCTGTTAATAGTTAGGCTGTTGCAAACAGATAGAAAAAATAAAGGTTACGATAGGATTTATGTAAAAAATGCTATAAATGTTAATTTTTAATGGCATTCACTATAAATGCTATAAAATTTGTGCTATTAAAAGTACTTTTTCTTGTAGTGACTTGGCCAAAAGTGATCAGGCTTCTTCTTTGTTATTGGGGAGGATATTGGAGTTGAGGTATGCATAGAATGGTCTTCTCCAGTTTTTAGGGTCTTCGTCTTCAGCAATAGTAATCTGGAGTGCTGATAGTATATCGAGACTGGAATGCTCAAAGATTTTGATTTCTAAAGAACTTTTTTCACTGTCCCCCAGCATGGCAGCGATGTAAGCTAATGTGTCGGCATGCCAATTTTCTTATCGAGGTAAGTAAAAGATCGATGCATTTTTGAATTTGTTTATCTTTTCTTCGACTAAGGCTGCATAATCAGCCATTTTTTCCGTTGTACAAAATGTCTTGTTGTAATGATTTACCACGAGTAAGGAATCAATGTAGACTGCTAATTCTTCTACTCTGAGTGTGAGTACGAGATCTAGACCGTGGAGGATTCTTTCATATTCGGTCTCATTATTGGTGGCATAGAAGTTTAGCTTGATAGCTTTTTCGGTGCGGTGATCAGAAGGTGTAACGAGGATGATGCAAATTCCTGACCCTAGCGGTCCAGCTGTTCCGTTTGTAAAAAGTTGCCAACCAAAGCTTTTTAACCATGCGTCTGGCTCTATAATTGAGTCATCCGTGAAGATTACTTTAAGTTCTTCCCAATCGAGGTTTTCTACTGGAAAGTCTGATAAATATCAACAACTACTTGTCATTTAATAGATATCTGAGGTTCGAAGGAGATTTCGTATTCGCCAATAAAAATAGACCATTGCTGAATTCTTTGAGATTTTTCTTTTTTGGAGAGCACCAATTTGAGGGGATACTTGGTGATAATTTTGATGTAATAAGCTTGAAAGTATGGACGAAGTTTTTGAAAGTTGTTGACAACGAAGAGTAACTGTTTTTCTGTTGTTGTATATATTTTTTCAGCAGGCATGAGTATCTCACTGATGAAGTAGATCAGTTTTTCTATTCCTTCATCTTCTCGAATAAGGACAAAAATAATTGAGTCTTTAGTTGTAGATAAGTACATTGTCAGTGTTTCCCCATCAACTGGGGTACTCATGATAAAAAGATGCACCAAGTATCATTTAAGATCTTGGAAGGCTAACTCACAGTCAGGATTCCAAATGATTTCCTTGTGATGTTTCTTTGAAAGGGGAGTGTGATTGCCACGAAGGAGGCAAAGAATTTAACATCGATCAGATGACTTTGAGATGAATCTGTGAAGAGCGGCGATCTTGCCTAGAAAATTTTGGACATCTTTCTTTTGCTGACCAGGTGTCCCTAGAATTTACCAGATGCGACTCCGAATTGGCATTTTTCTGGGTTGAGTTTCATCTGGTATTTGAACAGGATATCGAAGATGGTTTGGAAGTTGTTGGAGTGATCTTCGCACTTCAAGCTTTTGCAGATCATATCATCGATATTGACTTCCATGATTGTGCCGTGATGACCTTTGAACATTTTGGTCACAAGCTTTTGGTAAGTTGCTCCTGTATTTTTTAACTTAAAAGACATCACTGTGTAACAGTGGAGATCTCTTTTGGTAATGAAAGTTATTTTTTCTTTATCGTCTTCGGCGAGTGGAACTTGATTATAGCCGAGGCTGCATCCATCATGGAAAGAAGTTTGTACCCTGCGACTGAGTCGAGGAGTTCCAGAATCAATGGTAACAGAAAGTTGTCCTTGGGTGCAAACTTGTTGGGTTTTGTGAAGTCAACACAAACCTTTATTTTTCCTTTTTTTTTTGGGACTGTTATGATGTTAGAAACCCACTTCAGATACTTGGCTCCCCGAATAAATCTAACGTGAAGGAGTTTATTAATTTCATCGTTCACTGCATTGTGGAAGTGGGGAGCTAAGTTCCGTCATTTCAGAATGATAGCTTTACTGTCCAAAAGGAGGTTCAGTCTGTGGCACGCGATTGATGGATCGATGCCAGGCATTTCTTGGAAATTCCAGGCAACGATGTCAATATTTTACTTAATTAGTTGGATCATGGCTTCTTTTTTATCCGTAGATAGTTCGGAGTCGATGAAGGTGTGATTCCCTGGACCATTGAGTTGAATGGATTCGACTATCTCGGTGTCATACTGCTCGAATGTGGGGGGTATCTCTTGCTGTAATTGTTATGCTTTGAGAAGATTTGCTGTATGAGAGTTGGTTGTGATATTTTTGTACATACATGCAACTGCTTGGCTACCTTTTATTTCGTAGATTCCGTGATCTGTTAGAAATCGTAATGCTAAATAATAAGTAAAAGGTACTGCTTTGATCAAATGTAACCAACTTCATCCCAAAATTCCCAAATATTTGGACTCAGGATCGATGACAAGGAATTTTACGAATGTCGTTTCTGATCTTGCCTGAACTGGTAGAGTAATTTCTCTTGTGGCTGATTCTTTTAAGCCGTTGAAGCCGGTGATTGTTGTTGCTGAAGCTTTCACAGAGTCTGTGAGGCCTAGCACCTTAATTGCTCTTCAGAATATTACATCCGTCGCGCTTCCTGTATCGACGAGAAGTGTATGTAAGTAGTCTTGTCTATCTTTGGGCATAATAACAAGAGGGTCATCGTGAGGGTATTTCATGTGGCTGGTATCACAGTCCTCGAAGGTGATATGGTATGGACGTTTTGATTTGCTCGAGCTTGGAAGAAGTTTTACAGATTTATCTGAGGAGGACATTTTACAATAGGATGTAATTTTCTTATCTTGTTTCCTTTTCATTCCATTTTTAATTTCGATCATATACAGGTGGCGAGCCTACCTTTGGTATTGATTCTGTTTTACATCTTTGTTATTTTTCTCATCCTCGAGGAACTTTTGGATATCGAGGACATAATTGTGAAGCCTTCCTACTAAGAGGATGCAATGACAGATTCGAATAAGAGAGTAATAGCTATCAGTTTCGTGACTATGTATATTATGATACTGACATAGAGGTCTGTTGGGGAGATCAGGTATGTTTTGTGGTGCTCGATAACACTTATCTCCCTTTGTTGTTGGTAAGATAGTGGAGAGAGTCATTATTATTAGGGGTAGAACTGGTACAGGCCTATCGGGTATTCCGTCCTTTTTGTCGGGTCCCTTATTATTGTCAACGTTTCTGCCATATTGTTTGAACGTTTTAGTAGTGGTCGACTTTTGGGGAGGGGAAGAGGTGGTGAGTCGAGAATGGAAGGCAGAAGAACTTTTTATTTTATCCTTCTTAGATCGTATGGAACCATCTGAGAGGATCTTCTTTCAGGGTTATATTGAATAGCCTGCAAAATATGTGGTCAAGTTTGGAGTATAATCCCACTGCAGCTTTGAAATGTCGTACATGGGAAAGTGGGTCAGTGAGTCCTGCAAATTAAATGAACTTCGTCATGTGGAAATTGTCCAGGATGGCCATGACTTTAAGATAAAGGGAGATAGGGTTTGTCTCGATCCTATCAAGTGTAGATCTCATGCCCGGGATATCGAAGTTTATGGCCTGGATTCTATTTTTTAGGTCATCCAAGGTGACGAATTGTTGTGGAGGAATTGGTAAGGCTGCAACTTGCATAGCAAAATCTTCCTGCCCTTCTGGTCCTAATTGATCCCTGATTGGTCTTTTTTCTCGTGGCAGAGGAGTCTGATGACGCGTGCGTCGACTTCCTTGAGTTGTCGATGATGAGGATGTTAAGCCAAAATTCTAAGAATCCCTGTCTGGGTTTCCGGATCTATATCGAGAAATTCGTAACCCGTCTTCTCTTGGTTGATCCTCATGCTGAATTTCTCTTTATCGATGACCGTTTCGAGCAAGTGGAGGTGACGTTTGTCGGTCGGTGAGTCGATATTGGGTTCTCCTTAATCTCTCCATTTCCTTTTGATATGTTTGACTCTATTGATCCAAGATTTTCCTTCGTTCGTCTATTTCTACCTGAAGAGCTTGGGAATGAATGCTCTGGTCTTCTTATCTTTTGCCTTTTTCTGACTCCATTTGTTTCTGAAGCTCGATCAATGTATTATGTAGGTCGACTGCTCCTGGTATCAGATTAATTTCTTGGTCTCTCATCATGCCAGATTGGCCTCTGAGGTTCTTATTTCTCATCGAAAGGTTTTTAGATCTGTGGTGGTAAAGAAAATTATGGTGTTTCCCACAGATGGTGCCAATCGTAGTGGCGTGCTTTCCGAAAGGAGATTCTTTGCCAATACTATTAGTAATGGAAATGCAATAATAGGCTAAAAAAATAAGATTTTACGTGGAAAACTCAGTAAAAGCTGAGAAAAACTACGACCTCGAGGAAGATTTTGATTTAAAATCTAATATGTTACTAGTTATTACAAGTTTTGAGTGGTAGTAGGGTTAGGAAGTAAGGATAGTAGAGTTACAGATAGCGGTCTCTCTAATAATCTATTATCTACCTGTATTTATAGTATATACAGGCAGTTTACAAAAAAAATAAAAAAAATAATTCCCTATTCCGGGGGGAATGGGCAAACTTTGTGGATCTCTAGCAGCTCTTTCCTGACCAGGCACAATGGCTACTTTTAGTAGGTCGAGGACTTGCGGTATCTTCTCGAATGCTATCTGTCTTCGCTTATGTATGACTATCTTCGACTATACTGTGTTGGCTTACTCTTGTCGAATTTGGGGAATACGCTACTATACATTCATCCCTTCAATCACCCTCATCATTTCATAGAAATTACAGCTCATCTGACCCGGAGCCACATCCCAGAAGTTCAGCACTTGCTTTACCAATCTTCGAAGAGGTAGTTCCATCCCTAAGCGAATCTTCCCCCTGAACGTGATAATTCCCTCATGAGGTGAATCTATAAATGAATACTCGGCCCTTAACGACACCAGTATGACACCCTTCTTCGCCAAACCGTGTTTTGATATAAATCAGTCCAGCCTCGCCTGCTCATTAGGAGAGACCTATCCCACATATGTCCCCTCATCATCTGTCTCCTCGCTACTATAACTCTCCTCCCCTTCCCCTTCGTCCCCCTCATCCCCTGAAGGTTTGAACCCAGCCTCTTCACCCCTTACCTCCTCATCTTCTTCTTCGTCACTTTCTTCAACTATTTGTGCCCTATACTGGCTCCTAGTTGATGTTCTAACATCTGGCTTTACTACAGCCAACTGTGCATCTGTTGTAATTTGTAACTCCTCCACGTCACTGCTCGCCTCCCCTCAACCGGATGTACTTGGTTCATTCATTTCGTCATCATCCACATCTATCAGCCTCATCATCGAAGCTCGACGGGTACGCATTATACCCTATAGAAGAAGAAGAGTAGCATTAGCTTAATATATTTGAGTATCAAGCTTTAGTTTCCTAATACACTATTACCTACCCACTCACACCCATCGACCGTACCATGACCGACTACTCAATTACAATCCATTCTACTCCTTTAATTATTAGCATTTCTACTTCACTGGACTTCTCAATCCTGTCTCTCAAACCCCATCCCAGTTACGCCATAACCGGCGTCCCAACAAACACCCACCCCTTCTCTCACCTTAAAAAAAAAAAACATAATCGCAGTCATACCTAATGAAGGATCAACAAACATACCTATTTAATATGATTGCCAATGTCCAAGAACAAATCTAATGGCAACAATGGCGTCTTCGGCTTCTTTATACAATAACAGGGTATTTTCTCTCTCGCACCTCTCTCTATGTGTATTTGATTGAAAATAGTGTATCTCATTATCTTCCCTCTTTAAATAGCAGCCCACAAAACTGCCTCAGTTTTCCCAACCTTCATCATTATCACTACCCCCTCTCCTTCTCCCATTTCCTCCCATTTTTAGGCACTTTGAGTATTTACCATACTGCCCTTATTTGTACGCACGTGTATGTGTGCCATACTTCCCCTAACAGAGTATTTCCTTCACTCTTTCGAACCCTCAATACCTACTCAAAATCAGCGATTATATATGTTCCTGCCATTGATAACCCTCTCCCTTCGACACCATGCTCTTGAAACCCTATTCGGACCTGCCACATTACCTTCAATTACCAACACGTGACATCCACCCCATTCCCAAGGAAACATAATTATGACCTGGTTTAACATACTGCCCTATGCACAATATCACTTCTAGTATCCCTGCCATTCAGGCTGTAAGCTTTTGCAGTTAAAGACTCCCATATATTCATTTTTTGAGCCATCTTGTATGCTCAGCCATCGTCGCACCCCTCGATCATATTCATTTGACCATCGATCACTACTCTTACCAAAGCCTCAAACTTTATTACCATTTATATTTGTTTTCCTATTCAAGTTCATATCGAAGCTTAACCGCGCCTACATTACCTACACCTGCTATGATTCCATACATTAATAACCAAATTCTTGTATCATTCAAAAAAGTGCGAGAATACAAAACAAACAAAAACAACAAGCATAACAATTACAACATTTACTTTTCATACCCTCCCACAATACTGAATAACCCCCCTATTTACAAGTGGGGTAATTCTTTCAAGGCCCCACACAAACTTTGGCTTTCACCAGTTGCTCTGCCAGATCCCACAGTAACATAGTTTATTGAGTCACATTTGGGAAACACCATTGCAGTACTCTCCACCAGTGCGCGAACGATTGCCTGCAGATCACTTCTCCTAGCTCCAGCTCCGCCAAGTCTGGCATCGAGCCCTCCAAGTCTCGATCTCCAAAATATTGTTGTCTCAGTGTCATAGCCTTGGCATGCGCTCGTTTATTCTTCTCCTCTAGTTTCATCTAGTATTGTGTGTTAGGAGGTTCCATTATTGTTCTAAATAAAGAGGAAGATGAGGACTATTTGAACTCCCCCCCCCAAATGGCCCCTATTTATACCCTGCTTAAGGTATATTCATTGCCTTCCTTAATCAGCATTATCTTAATTACTCTCCTTGAAACTACCCACATTCACTCCAGTCAACTTTTCAACTTCCCATGCCCAATAGTTTTTCTCAGCACGCGCCTTCTATAACAATTTCCAAGGCCCCTGTTGATAGGGGCGAATGTAGTAGCCTACTCGAAGCATTCAAGAACAAGCCGAATACTCGAAGGCTACATCAAAGCCTACTAAGAGACTAGAAGCCCAGTCAGGCAATATTAAAGTCCACGAAGCCTCTCAAGACTAACCAAACATTTGAATACCGTAGCAAAGATAGTCAAAGCCAAAGACAAAGACAGTCAGCCAATATTAATCCCAAAAGGGCTTTGACCATTGTAACGCATGGTCAAAGGTAGACAGACCTGACAGCAAACTCACCAGACAAAATAGTGAAAGCGATATGCCAGACAACTACAGTATCAGAACTGACTCCACGTACAAAACAGTTGTCCCAAAGGCTATACATATAATCTAACCCACCATGATGGCTCACCCCTTTCCTATCTCCTATAAATAGGAAAGGGAGGACGCGATGAAGGGGTTGGAAAAATTATGCTTAAAGACCTCCCAAATATTACCTTCGAATACCTTGTAATTACCTCCATACTCAAACTGTCATCCCAATCAGTATATATACCAATCTATCTTCAAATTCTTGCTAGAGGTCATGGAAAACCCAATTTACGGACTTTACGCAAGTATGTTAGTACAGTAATCTAGTTCATTATTGTCTTATATGCTTACCAAAACTCCTAGCCAAAGATAACCTTCGTGATGTAAGAGCTAGTTTCCCCTCTACAAAACTTAGCCCCTATAACTATGATGAGAATGGATGAAGTCCAAGAAATTTATATCAGGTGGAAGAAATGTGTTAAGACTCAGACTGGTAGAAAACTCAAGTTACTCCCTTCGAATAATGGTAGGGAGTACACTAGTGATCCATTCTTTCAAGTATGTCAGAATGAGGGGACCGTTCAGCATTTTACTGTTAGAGAGTCGCCTCAACAAAATGGGGTAACTGAGCACATGAACCATACTTAGCAGGAGATGGTGCGGTGTATGTTCTCCAATTCTAGGTTGGGTAAAGCATTTTGGGCTGCGGCTTTAACATATGTATGCTACCTCTTTAATAGGTTGCCTTCGGCTGTAATTTAGGGTCAAACACCAATGGAAGCTTGGTTGGGAGAACCTGCTATAGATTATGATACTCTTCATATTTTTAGATGTCTAGCATACTATCATCTAAAAGATGGTAAGTTGGATCCTCGAGCAAAGAAGGCCATTTTTTCTGAGTAAGAAGAAGTATGTGAAAGACTATAAGCTGTAGGATACAAGAGGCCGAAAGATCATTATAAGCAAAGATGTCACTTTTGATGAGGCCTCTATGATGAAGTCGCATGTCACTGAGCACACAGAGAAGATGACAAACGAGATATTACAGCGGGTGGAGATTAATGCATCTTCACATTGGCCAAAAAGTTCCGTACTAAAGAGGTTGTCATCTACCGGTGTGACAACGGGCAATGAGCTACTAGTTCATATTCTAAATGATGAAAACACAGATGAAGGTAAAGCATTTGGTAGTACAAATAAAAAGACTCTGGTGGTGAAGTCCATCGCAATGCATAAACTAAAGAAGGATGTAAGTAAACCGGGTTGGCTTACAAAGGACATGGTAGCCTATGCAGTACTAGTTGTTGAAGAAGATGTTCTTTCCACCTATAAGAGAGCTATTTCTGGTTATGAGGTTAAACATTGGAAGGGAGTGATGAAGGAAGAGATGTATTCTCTTTTTAAGAATGAAACTTGGGAACTTTTGAAGTTATCAAAGGGAAAGAAGGCGATCGATTGTAAATGGGTCTACACAAAGAAACAAGGACCTCTTGATGATGATACACACTTCAAGGCATGACTCCTAGCCAAAAGCTATGCCCAAAGGGAGGGGATTGATTATAATTTAGTTTTTTCTCCAGTTGTAAAATACTCCTCGATTCGTATCCTATTGGTCCTTGCAGTGCAATTTGATTTGGGGTAGCAAGAACTCGATGTTAATACGGCATTCTTACATTGGAATTTAAAAGATGAGATCTAAATGACTCAGCCGAGTAGGTTTACAGTTGTAGAGAAGGAAGACTATGTGTGTAAGTTGTAAAGGTTGTTGTACGGTTTGAAGCAGTCTCTATGATAATTGAATAAATAGTTTGATCAATTTATGATTGGGCAGAAGTACAAGCAGAGTTATTTCGACCACTATGTCTACTTATGCAAGCTACGTGACGGGTCCTTTATTTACTTGCTTTTGTATGTGGATGATATGTTTATTGCGTGTAAGTGGAAAAGTGAGATTGACAAGCTAAAAATGCAAGTGGGTGATGAACTTGAAATTAAGGATCTTTGTGATACAAAAAAGATTCTTGGTATAGAGATTCATAGAGATAGAGAGAAGGGAATGGTGTGTCTCTCTCAGACGACGTACATGAGGAAGGTACTTCTAAAATTTGGCATTGATGGAAGCACAAAATCTGTAAGTACACCTCTTACTCCTCATTTTATGCTTAAGCCTTCTATGTCACCAAACACTGATAAGGAACGTGATTATATGAGTCAAGTTCCTTATGCTAGCGCTATAGGAAGCTTGATATATGCTATGGTATGTACTCGGCCAAATATTTCACAGGCTGTTGGTATGGTTAGTCGATACTGTTAGGAGTCAGGGAAGCTAATTCAAATCCCTCGCCCCAAGAACAATAAATAGAAATGTCAATAAGAAATTATACGAAAGCTAGAACACAATGATTTTCCCGGAAGAAGGAAGTGGAAAACCCTTAAGAATAAAAAACCATTCCCCGAACAATCAACTATGATAATTAAACAGGTTACAATAATCACTCCATGCTTTTCAAGCTTTAATGGAGTCTCTCAAATTCTAGGTCTCTAGAATTAAACTCACACAAAAGGATAGGCTAACAAATAACCTAAGTCCCCTTTATATACTATAAGACTAAATACAAGTAGAATGGATCTCGAGGCAGAACTCAACGTCTCATAAGAACTCACAAAGGCAACCAGACAAATCTCGTTTGAACGAAGCACAAAGTCGTTCGAATGACTTAAGCGATTAGGGGTTCCAGCCTTAGAAAACATAAAGTTCATTCGAATAAAATCCCATCTCGTTCAAACGTCATCTTCAGTCTTTGAATGCAAAATGTAACATTTGACAATCTCATTCGAACGTGCTCCATTCTCATTCGAACGACTTTGACCTCCTTTGAGTTCTTCTATAGCAACTTGAACATAACCAACTCAAGTCTTCAGGCAACATAACCAGTTCGAATCTTCAGGATGCTTAAGCAGCTTGAATTTCTGTCGATATTAACCAGTTCGAATCTGAACATTGAAAATCTTATTTTTAATCTATTTCAATCCGACTTCAATCCTTGAACTGAAATAACTCAAACTAAAATGAGCCCGAATATAATTCAAGTTCATACCTTATCAAATATATGCATGATTCGGGAAAACAAGATTCAATAGGTCAATTTTGTGTAGGTTATGTAGATTATGACTATATGGGTAATTTGGATAAACGTCGGTCTACTACCAGGTGTGTGTTTACATTGGGTGGATGACCAGTTATTTAAAGATCTACGCTATAGCCAATGGTGGCACTATCTACTAGTGAGGCAGAGTATATTGTGGTGACTGAGGCAATAAAAGAATCCATTTGGATGAAGGGTCTTCTACGTGATTTAGGCATTAAGATTTTCCATCTTGATGTTTTTTGTGATAGTCAAAGCGCTATCTTCTTAGCCAAAAATCAGGTTCATCATCAATGCACAAAGTATATTGATGTGCTTTATCACTTTGTCTGAGAAGTCCTAAAAGAGGGTAAGATTCTATTGAAGAAGATTCACACCAAAGATAACCCGATAGACATGTTTATGAAAGATGTTTCGGGAATTAAGTTTAATCATTGTTTGGACTTGGTTCAAATTCTTCATATTGATTGATTGAATTTTAAGAACTACGGGCGACTTGATCCACGGTACATAGGTAACCATTGATTTGGTATAGTCAATTTTAGTCCTTTGGAGCGTTGGTTTTGCTTGGGTTTCTTGGGATGTTTACGTGCTTAGGTCCTTAGAGACATTTGGTGATAGGGGGTTTGTTTTGGGTTTGTTTGGATGGTGGCTATGTTCAGCTCAGATTTTGGTTCGTTTGGTTGGGGAAATCTTCACCGAGGTGGATAATTATGGGGCTATTGTTATATGTTCCTAGGAATGAGGTTCATACTCATTCAAACGAGCCTTGGGTTTTTAGCTTCAAACAACCTCAGCGTATTTGGAGACTCAAAGTCGTTCGAATGAGACTGATAGTCATTCGAATGACAATAAGTTTTTTCCTTTAAACTGATCCAGCGTGTTGAGTTGCTTGAAGTCATTCAAATGAGACCCATAGTCGTTCGAACGATATTGCAGATGTTTGTCTTATGACATTATTTAAAGCCATTATTTTTCCTCAAGATTTGAGTGATTGTATTTGGCTCTCCCAAGTATATAAGGGAGAGTTAGGTTTTTTATGACCCACCCTTGGTGAGATCTATTGGGAGAGGAATTCTTGAGAGAAAAACCTCTAATTGATTTGTTAGATTGTAACCTTAGATCTTGAATAAACTCTTTCTTTATTGTGCGGTGGATATAAGCATTTTCCGAACCACCTTAAACCTTGTGTTTGATTGTTGTTGTGCATTCCCTTTGTTGGTTTATTGTTTGTTTATACCCTAACCAAATCGACCGGAGTTTAGCTTCCGCGGTTTGCGAGTCAACAACATTTCCTATTGTCTAAGCCGCAATATTTAGCGGCACTGTTTGTGTTGTTGGTGGTGGTGTATTTGTTGTGGCTATCACCGACTCTACTATTGTTATTTGAGTTGTTGTTGGTGTTGTTCGAGTTGATGTTGTGGAGATGGCCACTGGTTGTTCAGTATTTATAATTACAGTGTTGGTGGGAGGGAAGGAAGAGTTGGTTAAGTCTGGCTTGGGTCATCCCCACATGGGTATAAAACTTCAAATTGGTTCCCAACTAGGCCTAGATAGTGAAGAGTTATTCTTGATCTTGCTCCATCATTTGAAGTCCCAACGTGACCCACTTTACCTGTATCCTGCCCATAAACATGAGTACGTTGTATGTGAGTTGTTGGTTGTTGGTTGTTGGTTGTTGTTCCGGTTACCCCACGATTTGGAACTCTCTCTCATGCGGCCCTGCTTTATGAATGCCTCTTCCCGCTGCCGAATCAATACCTTCCGGTATTGGGTTTTCTGTCCGATCTTCCCGTTCATCATCAGCAATACAATCTTCGTCAATGGGTAAATCCTCAAACTTATCGATGTCCTCGCTGCTTCCATTGAGATGAGCAAAGAGATTTGTAAACAATGGATCTCTACCCATATCTTCACTCTCCAAATCCAAATTCATATGCAGAGGATTTTGTGAGGTGCTTGCTTGTCCATGACTTATGATACAAATTGGTGTAGGTTGTCGAATGTTAAAGCCTTTATTTGCATCCCTCATAAAGTTCCCTTTTAGAACTCTACATCCTCTTCCCCTCGAACCTTCATCATTTCGTTCGACTTCATACCAGATTTCAGTTTCCTCATCATCTAGTGACATATTATTGTTGCCCATCATTAGGGTTAGCAAGGTATCCATTTTATTTTCCAACGCTGAGAATCGCGTATTCGTAGCAACTTCCAAACTATTTAATTTCTCCAACGTAGTCGGCTTCTTAGGTCTTCCCTTAACCATTATCACGGGGAAAGAAAAAAAAATTGAGGAAAGAAACCTATGCTCTGAATACCAAATTGATAAATACTATGTTTTGCGGAAGTGCAATCACTCACAATTAACTAATCTACTAATTATTCAACTCTCAAATAAAAAGATAAAACTAAACATATTTCTTTAATCTCCTTTTTCTCACAAAACCACAATACCCCATAAAACCAATCCTACTACTCCTTTAGTAGGAGGAGACTACCCCTTATTCTCCTAGAAATGCTCAACTAACTACCCTACTACTAATAATCCTAAGAGCACTAACTAAAGTAAAATAAAACATATAAATAATTATAATTAGAAGGTGGTCAGGACATCGTGGGAACGACCGCGCATGGCCAATGAAACCACATTGGACAAAAAGTTGCAAAAGTAGCAAGTCTTACCTTAAGAATACATTCAGCCGCCCCAGTAAGAATATTCTGCGGCTTCATACCATAAAGGATGATGCGGTTAGAATGTAAGTAGTATAATTTCTAATCTAAAAATTATCAAAAGTAAAAAAAAAAGAAAAAAAAGAAGAAGTATGAAATGTAGAGTAATATTATTGTGCTAGAGCTAATAACTAAACCAAACACCCAAAATCGAAAATCCGAAAACATCCAATATGAGGGATGAAGATTTGTGATTTAGAGGGAAAGAGAATTGCTTGAAGCTCTCAACAACTGGTTTATTTGTTATTCGAACTCTTCCATGTTTATTATAGACGAATTCAAATATTGAACCTACAATAATTTTGACCTTAGAACCTTAGAATTATTACATGTCTGATCTCCAAATTGAAAACCAAATCTTTCCACTACATGATTATATATAAAGGAAGATGCAACAACATGAGAATAACACAAAATGGCCATAAAGATAATTTTTGAACTTGAATCTGAAACTGTTTAAGGTACTCTCGATCGCCTTGTTCAGTATCAACGCCTTATCCGTCTACCAATAAAAAAATAACAGAACACCAAATCCCCCATTTCTCAAGAACTCAAACTGAACAATCACCAAAACAAAAACCCAAAGTAATACAAAAAAGAATACCTTGTTTGAATTGAGAATGAGATTCTGCATTATTTTCACGTTGATCTGACTTCTCCTCTTGCAAAGCCTTCATTCAAAACCTTTTTATATTCGCAGAGGGAAAAATAGAGTCAAACAGATAGAGCTAAATAGAAACATAGAGATGGGTTGTGATGGAAAGCTATAAACCTCTCTTTCATATTAGAAATCGCCAAATAGATGTGACTTGCGGATGATATATCGGTTGTTGTAGTAATAGTCCGATTTGACTTGAGGATAAATAGACAGTGGTAGGGATGAAGCAACTGAAAGTGATAAGTGTACAAATAACACCAATATGAATATACTTTATGATAATAGTATTCAATTAAAAGAAAAAAAGATCAATTACATATGCCTTCACAGCAAAGATCTCCATTAAAGATGACCAAGTTCCCGTGACTCCAAAAACCAATCCAAGAACCATAAAGACCACATCCAAGACCACTGTTTTCTATTCCATCTCATCTTTAAATACCATAAAATGAAACAAAGCTCGTAACACAAATCCTAAAATACAATGCACACTACTGCCCACCAAAGACAAGAGCTTACACTGCTTAGAAGGATAAAAATAGCATGGAAGGGCACTTTACACATGCTAAGTTAATCCAAGCCCATAGGAGAGAACATCCACCAAACCCCTATCCTACAATAATCCTACAATAGCTAGAACAAACTACAAAAAGACCATAATGTGTTCCATTGATAAAAGCACGCTTCGTATACGTCTCATACACTCTGATAAGAGTCATCAAATCTAGCCCCAGCCCTCAGTTTCCTAACTTCAATCTCAAAATGTGAATCAATCAAACCCCAATCCCCAGCATCCCTAATTTCATTGTTTCATTGCTACAACAGGAATCAATCGAACCCCACTTTTCTAAATTCTCAAATACTTCACTTTAGTACAAAACTATCAAAACTCATTTCTTATTTAACGTAAATTCATCAAAATACCAAAACTCTAGTTCACATTAACTCATACAACACAATTAACTCCAGATATCAAGCAATCCCGCATAGCAAAATCAAAAGGGGAAAATTCAAACATAGATTAGAGATAGTTGGGGAAAGGAAAGACTTACAATATGAAGAGATACCCAAGAGAGTGCTTCAAAGGGTCGAGTTGGTCTAGTACAGGAGCCAATCGATTCGCATGATATTAAAGAGAAACCCCATATTGTTTTAAAAGGCTATGAAGATGGGAGAAATTTTTGAAGTTGTTTGAGAAACCTTGGATGTGACCAACCAAAAGTTTGAGGGAATCCATTAAAACACATACACCCACATACAGAGTCCATTATGGTTGTGATGGACCAAACATTTGGGTTAAGTTTTGGCATTTTAGTCAGAGATGACTAGTAATTTCATATGGGAATTCTAAATCTGAAGATGAAGATGGAGGCATCGTCAACACTAATACTAATCGAACTTGGAGAATATATGTTTCGGCAAGTTGAGGGAAGTTAAATTTTAATTTAGGATTATGTTTAGAGGAAGATGGGATTTATACGAAAGAGGGATACAAAACTACACTAATACCTTTTGAGTTTCAGGTTTAACTTACTTTAGAGGGGTAATAATGGGATCCAATTCTACCCTCTAAGAATAGAAATTTGACATATGTGTAAAGCTATTTTAAACCATAATTTTTTATTTGACAAAGGGTATATTAGACAGACGAGAAAATAGTCTTTTTGGTCAATTTTGGTCAAATGTATCCAATGGCCTACAATACATCCTCATATTGAGGTTATAACTATAGCTTTTCGTGACTCCTAAAGATGTGTAGGGAAATCTCATCAACGGTCGAGATGTATTTTCATACTATGGCTTTTCCTTTAGTAGTATAGATGATATTATAGTATTAACTGGCCCACTAATCTTGTAAAATCACAACTGCAGTTAATGTAGTCTTTCCTCCTCTCATATGCATGTAACGTTTCTTTACCTCTATATAAACCAAACCTTCCCCCTCAAAAAATCACGCCATCTTTCTCCCTCTATCTTTCTAGAGCATCGAAGCTGTAAGATATGGCTTTGAACAAGTTGGCTCTTCTACTAAGAGTTTCGTACCTGATGGGATATGCCACGATTACAGCAGCGTAGGAGATGATGAATATTAAGCCACTGCCAGGTCACAACCTTGCAGCTAGGCTCAACACTGAAGGAGAAGGTGGTTTTGGAGATTGTTTGAATGCCTTGTTTGAGATAAAATCATGTACCAACGAGGTTGACCTCTTTTTCCTTAATGGTGAAGGTTATATAGGTCAAGAATGTTGCAGGTCCATTCGTATTATCATACGACGATGTTGGCCTTCTATGTTTACTTCCCAACAGAAGAAGGTGATATTCTTTGGGGCTATTATGATGCATCACCTGCTATTTGATCTCCTCGTTCTATCCAGGCACCTTTTGGAATGATCAGCACTCAGATGGTAGGATAGTGCAAATGAAGTAATATGAAGTTTTAGTATCTGTCTGTAGTTTGGGATATCATGTTTTGACTTTATGTGTGTTCACATATGATGTTTTTTTATTTGTTTTTTGATATTAGTATGTACTATGTATGCTTGTTTGTATCTAATATCTGTCTTACTCTCGTAGGATAACTTATCTTACATTATCAACACAAGTAAAAATGCAGCAATAAGCACAATAATGATCAGTGAACATTATCCTTTTTGAGTTACTAAAACTAGTGTAAACTGATTACACGAAAGATAAATAATCACGAAGAGCACTAATTACATTCAATTGGGGAAATAAATTTGGTTCTCTAAGAACCTTAATTTTATTTTGCTAGAATTTTTCTAAAACACAACTAACTCCTCAAAAATAAAAGATAACCCCTATTTATAGAACTAAAGAGAGAGGGGTCAGCTATTATGGGAAATGACCCATCTAGGGATGTGCTACATCAAACCCTCCTTCTTCAGAAGAACTCGACCACGAATTCAACTGGTTAGTGTTTTCAAAAAATAGAACCGGATCTTCCTACTGATAATACACCTCCGAAATTCTCGAATCCTCTGAATCTGGCTTGCCCAACCAATGCCCCTAATACATATGATAGATTCATCTTTTTAACATCTCCTTTGTACTCCTCTCTAATATAGTATCAATACGGTCTAACTTAAGCTCGTAAAAATTCTCCCCAATCCGCTGGACAATATGAAAATGACCTGTTCGCCAAAGGGATAATTTGGAGCCCACGCCAAAACGACTTTCCTTCTCAATATAAAGCATAACTACACCCCATGGATAAAAACTGATCTGTCGACTGTGCATATCTGCCTATGCCTTATAGGAAGCATATGTCTCCACTAAACGTGTACGTGGACTCCCATGGATACGCTGGATCGAAATAGAAAATTCTGCAGCAGATGACAAAATTGGGACCGTTGGAGGTATAGGTGCCAAATCTGGAACTGTATTTGGCGAATGTCCTTGGACAATCATAAATGAGGACAATCCCGCCGATCAGTTGATAGAATTGTTAAAAGTGAACTCCGCTTGAGTAAGAGCGAACACCCAATCCTCTGGGCTATCCCCAATTGTTGCTCGTAATAGGTTACCCAAGCTCTTGTTAACTACCTCAGTCTCCCTATCCGTCTGAGGATGAAATGTTGTGGAAAATTATAACTTGCACCGAAGATAATCCACCAATGACCACTAGAAATAGCCTATAAACTGGACGTCCCTATTTGACGTAATTGAATGGGGAATGCCATGTAAATGAAAAATCCCCTGAAAGTGCAGGTAAGCAACATGAGAGGCATCATTTTACCGAGAATAAGGAAAAAAATGTACCATCTTGGAGAACCTGTCGACTATGACAAAAATTGAATCAAGACCATCTGGTATCATCGGTAACCCTATCACAAAATCTATAGAGACGTCTCACCATAAGGCCTCAAGAATGGGCAAAGGTGTGGATAGGCCGGTGTTTTACTGAGCCTCCTTAGCCAACTGAGAAGTATAACATCGATTAATGAACTGGTTGGCATCATACCACATGCCAGGCCAAAAATATATGTCTCGCATAAATGACATCGTCTTGGCCACTCTAAATTGAGAACCTAGTCCCCCTCTATGTATCTCAGCTATGATAAAATTTCATACTGATGACGTAGGGATGCATAGAGTAGACTTACGGAACAAATACCCGTCCTTTATAGAGTACTTACCACTCACCTCCTTATGTGCGAGACAATCGCAATAGACAGAACCGAAGAACTCATCGGTAACTTATAACTCACGTAATATCTTAAACCAAAACACCAAAGCTCGGAGAGTTACCAGAACCTCCTTGCACCTACTCAAACCATTTGTGGCAGTGTTCACCTTCCCCTTGACATACTGAGAGTTGAAAGTATAGTCTTAAGGAAATTTGAACCACTTCAATTGCATGTAAGAAGTAACCCGATGTTGACTATACATTTGTCGTAGCGCATCATGATCCGTATGGAGAACAAACTTTCTATATTCCAAATGGTCTCTCCAATGTGTCAGTGAATGGACAACTGCTAGAGGATTAATATCATAGGTCGAATAACGTAACTATAAACATGAGGGCTTCTGAGCAAAATACGCAAATGGCTTCCCCCCTTTGGAAAGGATTTCCCCAATACCTGTCTTACACACATATGTGTGCACATTATAAGCAATTGTATAAATTTTGGTAGAACAAGAACTGGAGCTGACGTTAACCTATCCTTGATCATCGCAAAAGTTGTAGCTACCTCGGGTCCCCAGATGAATGGGACATCTCTCATCAAATCAATCAATGGTGCTATGATCAAACTAAAACCCTGAATAAGCCTTCTATAAAATTTAACTAATCTATGGAAAGTCTAAATCTGTGAAGTTAATGTAGGAACCGACCAATCCTTGATAGGTTAAACTTTGCTGTCGTCAACCCATATACCGTTAGCTGACACCAAAAATCCCATAAACTACACTGAGTTGACCATGAAAGAACACTTCTTCAGTTAAAGGAATAGCTTGCTGTCGCTAAGGACTCCAAAAACAGTGGTAGTATTCTCTAGATGCTCTTCTGTCTTACCAAAGATCAAAATATCATCAAAGTACATAATAACAAACTTGTTGATGTACTTGCGTAATGCCTCTGTCATCAACCTTATAAATGTCGATAGGGAATTCGATAGACCGAAAAACATGACCATCCACTCAAATAGACCATCATTTGTCTTAAACATTATTTTCCATTCATCACCGCATCATGGACTCAAGCTTCATCTTTGACCATCATACGACCACTCGACCTCATCAACATACATGTGGTACAATGTATGACACATTAAAGTTACAGTGCTCTATTCATCACTTTCGACCTCTACATCAACAGTTTGAGTTAACAAACGCGTCGTCATCAATGAAGCCGTTACAAAATAGCAAGATCAAGTCGTTACATATTCAGTTCAAAGATTATAAATATATATTGTAACGTCCATCATTAAGGATAATAATGGTCATCAAACAGTCATATTGTAAGACCTATAAATAGGACCAGAGAATTCTAGATGATGGGCGGATGAATGTTTACTGAACACTCTATTCAGAACATTCTTTATAGTAGTTAGCAATCTTTATAACCTATTTAAAGGTTTTTTACGCTAAACTTTGTGCTAATTGTCACCCTTTATTTATTAGTCGTTCTAAATATTTTTGGTATAAAGACTAAGTTTGAATCATAAAATTATGCTATTATATTTGGCACCATATGTGGGAACGAAGTTTTCAAACTCATTGCCCCAGAAAACAATTAATTATCTCTCTACAGAATGACGCTTCCAGACCAGAATACGCCGATTTCTCCAGGAGAAGGAAATGCCTTACTAGCAAAATTGCGGGCCAATCTGAACTCTGAAACCGAAAGGCGAGCCACTCTAGAGAAACAGCTTGAAGGCGTACAAGACGCGTTGAAGGTTCTGCAAAGTCAATAGATCATAGCCAAGAAGAATAAAGGTGTGCTGCCTGCTGCTTTGCGGGTTTCTATTCTCGACATAATAGAACCTCATACAAACAGTCTCAAAGGTGAGGTTCGATCTAATCATAAGCAACATGGGGGTGAGCCCACTTTGATACAGGACTACCAAGAAGTTGATGGAGGTCTTGCTGGAGTCAGACAAGCAAAAAAGCCACCCTGAGGAAGAGTTCATATTCTGGTACGTGATCATCTAAGTAAAAGAAGTGGCGACTACAATCCTTGCGAAGGACGTATCCTACGCCCGAGTGCCACAACACATTAATACGTGACTCAGGAACATGTTGAAAAGCACATCAAAGAATTGTTCAATGCTCAAATCCTTACCACTAAAGGCATTCACAACAGGTTAAAAAAGAGCCCGATTGCTGAGAAGTTATTGGATGGCAAACTTCCCACCAGTTTTTACACACCAGAAATCTAAAAAAATAAGGGAAATACTCCAGTGAAATACGCTCAAGAATTCTAGGATGCTCTAGGCTTACATTCTACATCCAACCACATTCTATGCTAGCTCTTTTCTACCATTTTATAAGGTGAGCCTTTGGGATAGTTCCACTCACTACCAGAAGGATCCATCATAACTTTTGAACAATTACGGGAACTTTTTGTCCAGAACTACTCGCATAATAAAGATAAAGTGGAGAATCTATATTCTCTGATCAGCCTTAAGCAGGTACCAAGGGAGAAGCTTAAAACATTTACTAAGAAATTCTTAGAGTTGGCCAGAAAGGTAGACCGAATCGAACAAAAGATTACTATTTCAGCCTTAACCAATGCTTTACTCATGGATGGTAGGGCGAAGGAGTGCCTAATTATGAACAAACCTACAACTTTGAAATACATGATCTTGAAGGTCAACGAATATATCGATCTCAAAAAGATGGCATCCGAAAGACACAAAAACTCATAAATCAACCTTGATAGCACGAGATTAATCCACAGGCTAAGATTTCAATCACACTGCTCATCACGGAGGAGACAAAAGAGGACCAAATCTAATAATGATCAAACTCGAAAAGGTAGTAATATGCCAAAACCCTATCTTCCTAAGATGACAGCTACCATAGCCAGCATATATCTTATACTTTAAAAGGATAAGTTTTGTTTGCAATGCCCAATATCTCCAACACATCGAGAAAAAACCATATTGTATATGCCACAAAGTCCGACATCATGAGATAGAACATTGCTTCGCTTTACAGCGACAGTTGGAGTATATTTTTGTGGATAGACGAATGAACGAGTACATCGTGGACATTGAAAGTTATAAGAATGGAAGTTACAAGTTTACTACGGAGATTGTACAGGTCGAAGGAGCGGCAGAGGAGAAACATTTGTACCATATCTCCCTCAGCCACTTTATTGAGACTCACACTAATAACAGGTCGAATGGATGCAAAGGTGAGGTCTTGGCCAATGTCACGATCTATCCATGGTTGACAAAAAAGCTCGATTACTCCCTGTATCCAGTTCCCAATACACAGGGATCTCTTTCGAGGATTGCGACATTCCAAATGTCAGCTTTCCTCATCATAATGCACTCGTGATCATGTTGAAAATGAGAAATATCGTACTACATACAATGATGGTGGATACTGGTAGCATCAAACTGCTTTTCCAAAGTACGATTTATCAGATGGGACTGACCAACAAAGTTTAACCTAGTGACGTCGACATCAGTAGATTCAACGGCTCTGAGGAAGAACGTGTAGGAAAGATCATACTTCACATTACAGCTGGACTGGAAATTGCTACGTAGTATTCTACCTTATCAATACAAGATCAGTCTATCAGGGGATAATGGGGCATTGCTAGCTTCATAACATGCGAGCTATCCCTTCGACCTATTATTTTGCATTACGATTCGATTGGAATGATGGTATTTACGCAATCAAGGGCAGTCAATAATTATCCCAAACTTGTGAAAATTTTGTTCCCACTGTAACAGAACCATTAATACCATAACTCGCATAGCAATTATAAAAAACCACAGGAAACAAACTGCCAAGCGTAGAAATTACAGAATACATCGAGATCAGTGGAGATAAAAGGGGTACCTACAATCAAACTCTTTAGCCCACTTCTGAGCGTAATGCTCTTATTTAGTTTCTCAAAGACATTAGTGATATCTTTGCTTGGATATTTTACAAAATGTCAGGCATTGATCTAAATTTGGCTTGCCATAAGCTTAGTTTGAAAGATAAAGCTGAAGAAGTCAAGCAGAAACAAAGAACTTTAGCATTGAGACTCTGAGAAGAAGTCAATAAAAAGATCGACAAACTCATTGAAGTTGGTTATATCTGAAAAGCCAACTACCCAGAATGGATCTCGAACATTGTCGTAGTACCGAAGAAAAATGGAAAAATTAGAGTTTGTGTGGATTTCACAGACCTCAATAAACATACTCCAAAGGATAGTTTTCCAGTTCTCATTATCAATCGTCTGCTCAATTTTACCGCAGAACACAAACTCTTATCCATGATGGACGCCGCATCAGGGTATGACCAAATACCTCTGTTACCCGAAGATCAAGAATAAATGGCTTTTATTACAGATCATGGTTTGTAATGCTACAAGGTCATGCCTTTGGGACTCAAGAACGCAGGAGCTACTTGCCAAAGATTGATGACACAGATGTTTAAAGACCATCTCGATAAAATGATGAAAGTTTACAATGATAATATGTTGTGTAAATGTCTTAAGAAGGATAACCATCTCGCAGATTTGCACACTGCCTTCAAAATTCTTCAATTTTTCAAAATGGGACTCAATCCTTGTAAGTGTTAGTTCAGAGTCCAATCAGGCAAATTTTTGTGACATTTGATCAGCAAGCAAGGCATAGAGGCTAACCTATATTGTATTCGTGCACTGTTATTTATGCATTCCCCAAAGACAAAGAAAGACATACAAAAGCTAGCTGGCAAGATAGCAGCAATCAATCATTTTATTTCTAAGTTTTCAGATCGGTGTCGATGGTTATTCAACCTACTGAGTGAAAGGACAAAGAAAAAGAAGCCTAAAAAAGATCTTGAGATTGAGTGAACTACATAATGTGAAGCAGCATTTTAAGAGCTAAAGCGCTACTTGGGAAAGCCACCAGTAATGAGTACACCCAAGGAAGGAGAAAAGCTCACCATATATCTTGTCATTACTGATGAACCACTGAGCTCAGTCCTTATTCAACTTGATGAGAAGACAGAGAAACATATTTACTTCATCAGCAAGACTCCCACTCTGGCAGAAACACCGTATACCAAGATCGAGAAACTACTGTTAGCTCTCTCTAGAAGTTAAAATAGTATTTCCAAACTCACTCAGTTCTAGTAATGAGAAATTATCCTTTGCGCAAAATCTTGTCCAAACGAGAGAAATCTAGACGAGTCCAGCAATGGTCGATAACTCTTGGTGAGCACGATATATATTTTGAACCATGGCATTCTGAAAAAGAGCAAGAAGTGGCAGATTTTCTTGTTGACTTTCCAGTAGATGATCCTGATTAGGAAGAAGATTATACCGATATCAATGAGGAATAGTTCAAGGAAAAGTCTAATTGGATATCCAAGAAAGGTTGACGCCTTCTAACTAGCAATTCTGCCAGACCTGCTGGGTCAGGCATCAGCATTGTCCCTATCACGCCTTCTAATGGTAAAATTAAAAAATCAATCTGACTGAACTTCGAAGCCACCAACAATGAGACAGAATATAAGGTACTAATCTATGGTCTAGTGGCTCTAGAGATTGGGATTTCTGAATTATCTGTATACACGGATTCTTTACTCATAGTGAACCATTATACAGACAAGTTTTAGAAAAATAGAAAAATGATTGAGTAGCCGACAAAATGAGCAGATTCAAAAGGGCTACCATCGAACATTTACCTCATAGAGAAAATAGATATTCTGATTCCCTTGCCTATCTTGTGGGAGTCCTCAGAACAAAAGCTCGATATCCCAAGATCGAAGCAATATCCACCTCCAACATCAATATCATCAGCTCAGATTCTGTTAATACTGGGGGCGGTAAAGAGGATGAGGATGATTGGAGATGACTTTTCCTCACATATATCGGGTCCAAAAACAAGTTCGATGGAAAACTCCTAAAAAATCCTACTGAAAGGAGATGTGTTCTTGACAATGTTAAGCACTACATCATTGCCAATAACTTCCATTATAAAAAGTTAGTGACAGGATCCTATCTCTAATATTTATCTGATAAAGAGGCTCAAGACTTCTTGCACGAACTACAGGAAGGCACTTGTAGATCCCATGCAGCAATACAATCTTTAGGAAACTGAGCCCATATTCAAGGAATCTTTTAGCCTAAAATGAAAGCTGAAGCCATCGAATATGCGAGCAAGTATAATACCTGCCGACGACATGGACCAAAAATTTGGGCTTCAGCCTTAAAACTCCATTCTAGCAAAGTTGTCTGGCCATTCAGAAGATGGGCACTCAACCTCGTGGGAGAGTTCCCAACTACACCAAGGTAAAGAAAGCGCCTCCTCGTAGCAATAGACTACTTCACCAAATGGGTAGAAGTAGTTCCTTTGTGCCGAACACGGGAAAACAAAGTCATCAAGTTTATCTGGGAAACCATTATAATACGGTTTGGCTGCCCTCACCTCATCAAAATCGACAATGGACCATAATTCGTTGGCTCCAAGGTCATGGATTTCCTCAGCCAACACAACATCATCCACTCTCTTTCCAATTCATATTACCCACAAGGAAACGGACAAACCAAAATGACCAATAGAACTATCGTCAACGGAATTGAGTGCAAGAGTTACCATATGTATTATGGGTGTATCGAACAACACCTCAAGTATCGACTGGATGTACGCCATTCCTGTTGGCATACGGTACCGAAGCAATCGTCTTCACTCAATATCATCACCCATTACTCGACCATACCATGACAGACAAAGAAAACGAGTTCAAATTGGCATGCTACATGAATTGGATCGAATAAACAAGAGACAGAGCCATCATGAACTTCAGAAGATACCATCAGGCTTTAGCCATATCATATAACAAATGAGTAGGTCATAGTGAGCACGAAATCAAAGATCTCATCCTCTAAAAGGTACCAAAGCACAGAAAGGACGTCAATGCTAGAAAACTCACAGAAAATTGGGAAGGTCCTTTTATTATTGTTAGAAAAAGTGAACAAGGCTTTTACGACCTTGCCATAGAGTATGGGGTTCGAGTACCTAACCCTTTGAACACAAGGAGATTGAAGTTATATCGACGACAATCTATTATAATGTACTTTTCTAATAAATCTATCATCTTGTGCGTCAGTCTTGCATTAATGAAATACTTATGTTTAATCGCCCTATATTAGAGCACATTCTACTATTTCATAAAGTACTCTATCTACCATTCTCTGTACGTTGATCTTACAACAATAAAATATTTGTGTTTGGTTACCTTATGTTAAAGCACTTTTCTAATATATCATACAAGTACTTTAATATATAAATTACATTTCTAAAAATCACAGATTACCAGTAGGTTCACCTCATTCAATTATATTACAGATCGTTTGTTGCTTCAGCCGAACTGATTTTCAATTATATTACAGATCGTTTATTATTTCAACCAAACTGACCTTCTATTAAATTATAGATCATTCGTTGCTTCAGCCGAACTGATCTTTTATTACTTTACAGATCGTTTGTTGCTTCAGCCAATCTAATCTCCTATTACATTACAAATCGATTATTGCTTCAACCAATCTGATCTCCTATTACATTACAGATCGATTGTTGCTTCCACTAATTTGATCTTAAATTACACAATCGGCGGTTTGTTTCTTCAGCCAAACTAACCCTCTATAATACGACATGATGACTAATAGCTCTACAAAATGACTACTAGACTTCTGCATCACAATTGATTCATCAAAAGGTCAGTATAACTATATACAGATCACTAATTCTATTATCAGTCTAACTTTACTAAACTATATCTACTATACTTTCATTAGTATTGTATGCCAAATTCCTTCTTATAGTCATAACGCCTCCTCAATTACTTGAGTTATCACTCGAGCTATCACTTTAGCTATTAGGCAACACATCGCCACGCGAGCTTTTCCTATGAAGTTGCAGATGCATCAACTCTAGCTTCCTCCCGTTAACAATTTGTTTTCCTTCTTTAACCTTACTCTTCGTAAGAGCTCCAATTCTTGACATCATGCGATCCAGATACTCAACTCGCACCAGCTACATGCCACACTGCACACCATTGGCAATCAGGTTGTCATATACAGCTTCGCTTTCTGCTTCCAGTCTTTTGAACTCAGATACAAACCAGGAGAGCACAACCGTCATCTCTCTCTCATGTACTTCACCTGCCTCACATTTCACCTTATCATGAATAACAAGCTCTATAATTTTTCCCTTAACCTCCTTCAACATAGCTTTCAAACTTTTGCCGTGTTCTTCCAACACTCATTTTTAATCCAATGTCGCATTATTCCAAGTTTCCATCACTGTCATGAATTTGTTCATATGGGCAATCAAGGCCATCAATCCCTCCATTGTAGACTTCTCATGACTTCTCTCTATAACGCTTTCATCAAGCTTTATTTTAGCTTTAAAAAGATCAGCCTCTAACTTGGTCATCACACTAAGCAGTTCCCCAATTTCTTTCTAAAACCCCAAAGTATTTAACTCAAAAGTTTGAACAGAATCATCTAAAGTCCTTATTTTATGCCACTGCCTTCTTATTAATTCGTTTTATTCACTGTACAACTCTTCTAACACTTTCACTCTCATACTAGTGGTGCACCACAATCCTTCATATATATTAACATGCCTATCTACCTCCCTTACAGCAGCTCACACATTATCTATTTCAGCCCCAAGTGTATTTATTTAAAATTGTAAATCTTTAACGTTCTCTTCTTCTTTCTTCAACACCGCTAACAACTCTGTTAGTTTCACCTCTCATTGGGTTCTTCATTTTATATTAAATTCTTTTAACCCCTCCATTTTTCTCAGTTCAATGGCTAGTTCAGCCACTTTATCTTCCAGTTATTCGGTCAAACGAGCCACTATGCTTTGCTCCTCCGTTACTATAACCTCCATTTTCTCCTTTACATTAGTAACACTTTTCAGTGCTTCCTACTGACGATTTAGATCAGCGTTAAGTTTTTCATTCAAAATACGTAATACTTTACACTGGTTCTACACCTCTGCCAGTTTAACCTACCGCAACAGTAAACTTTTACATACATACGAGTTCGCGTATTCATGCTTATTACATATCACAGTTAACAAGTTTACTCAAAAACATAATATTTGAGTAAAATTGATACATCGTTCTATCTATATGATCATCGCAGAGAACAGATTTCATTTATCATCAAAATAGTACACACAGATCTAATGCATATACAAGTTTGCAAGAAATTGGACTACTTTACTTTCGCTTCTTTGAGTTACGAGAGGATTGCCCCATGTCTCTCAAACTCTTTAATTTATCTACTTGAACATCTATAGGAGCTATAAAGGTTACCACCTCCTGCTGGCATTGCTTTCGACGTGACCAAGGTATCAGGCTGTCGACCTCCTCCTCGTCATCTTCTGAAAGAATTTCTTTTGATTTAGAAACAGGTTTTTCCATAATCTTTTCCTCTTCATTTTTTGTAAACTACATATTTTTAACCTTTGCATTCTCCACATCAAAATCTTTCCCACAATCTATTACATACTTCCTAAATTCATTATCTACCCCTTTATAAAACTCAATCATACTTTCTATATGATGCTCAAGTTTTGTTCGAGTTACAACTTTTGCTCACGATGGATACATATGCTCCTTCTACTGCATATGCACTTGTACAGACGCTTGTGTGCTTCATTTTGTAATACACCTAACGCCCTCACATCACCTTCTACCTTCTTTTAAATAGATATTTCTTTTAACAATTGAGTCGCTAGAGATATTTTTTGCCCCATATGTTACATCAATACATCTTGCAACTCCTTTATCTCACCCTCTAACTTCTGTTGCACCTCTATTTGCTATTTCTTTATCTTGAAAAGCACAATCGTCATTACCCTTCGGTCCTACATAAAGCCAAAAGCATCAGGCAAAGGTCCTACATCACCCCATATAATAGACACCCCAGCTCGAGCTGAGCATTTTTTTGCCTCTACACTATGACGATTACGTGCTTCTTGAGCTAGAAACATTACTCGAGCTGGGTCAGGTACTACACCCATTTCCATCAAGAGCTCTTCATAAGCTTCTTTTAAACCCCGTTCACTATCTACTTCGACCTCAAAATACAATGTCAGAGCTACCAACAACTTTTGACACCTCGCCTTATTACTCGGGTCACTAAAACAGGTCAAGTCTTTCAATTTTTGTACTATCACCCCCATTTTCCTCTTCCTTTCTTAAAACCTCATCCATTTCTATTTTTATCTTAGCATATCTACAGTGAAGGTCATATAGTTTTTTAAAGTTTTTCTTCAAATTTGACTTAAACTGCATTTTCTCATATTCAGCTTTATTAAGTACCTGCTAAATACAATCCACAGAATCCCTCGCTCTACCCAATAATCTCTCCAGGTCGGAAATAGTTTTTCTTAACCGCTTTACTTCCGACACAGATTAAAAATTTCTTGTTATAATACAAACATTCAAACAGAGCATAATAAAAAATATCTATCAAACTTAAAAGTTTTAGACCACACAGAATATAATCTCCTCACAGTCAGGACCGAACAATATAGTTCACAACAGAATACTACATAATGATTTAAGATTCTTGCCAGTCTCTACCTTAAATAGAAGATCCACTTCTCTAGTAGCTCAAACTTGTTTAGATTGAGAAACAGGTACATTGGCTAGAGAAACACCATCTCCCACTACTTTATCCCTTACAATCCGAAGCAAAGGCTATCTCCTTATATTTGCCAGTTCAACCCAGCTCAACATCAGTAGCAGTCAACCCAAAAGAGTAATAAGATTGGACAAAATAGTCTTTTTCTGCCCGCAACACAGTGCATGCTTGTGAGATAATCTCCTTACATTCGGACAGCTCTATATACTGCTCCTCAACATCCTTTGAGTATTCAACCCTATTCTTTTTCTTTATCTCGAGCTCCCCTTCGAGCAGCTTCATTCGAGCTATTTGGGCATCCAGCCTACGAGTAAGCTCTCCGAACTCCTGACTCCTTTTCTCAATAAACTTTATAGCCCCCTTTATCAGCACCGACAGCAGCCAATACAAACACACGAGTTTAGTACAACATATATCACATCACAAGTACAACAAATAAAATATATCAATACATACCACATAAGTTTTCTCTTGAAACTATCATCGAACTGATGCGGATTAGCCCCCGCCATCGTATAGTATTTTTGCTCCATTTCTATCATCTTGGCCACAGCCTTGGCACTAGTGCGATCACTTTCTTCACCCTCATGACGTTTCCTTTTAAGAAAACCCTTGTCCGCATCTAAAGGAGCCATCTCACTCACCACCTGCTCCTCCAATTCATCTCCAGTAATAGGTTTAATGACTTATTTCTCTTGGGCCACCACCATAGTAGAAGGCATAGTTTCCAGAGTTGGCTTTTTCAACCTTCGAATTGAACGATTGACATTCACATTCTCCGACTAAGGTGAAGGAAGACTGGTAAAATTGTTTACAGAAAGGTGGGCCTTTTTTTTTTTTTACCAGCCACCAGCAATAGCTTGATTGTGCTCGATAAACTTTGGGCACTCTAGAGTCTACTTTCATTTCCCTACGGATATCGAATTCACCAAGTACTTGCATTAGCTTGATCTGCTCAAGAGCTACACATTCAAACAAGCTTGTATTACCTGGCAGAGATTTGGGATTGGGACCTGACAAACAAGAAGCAAGAGCATGATTAGCAGCTCGAAGACAAACTGATGGCTTCTCAAAGTTGGCAAATGTTACTTACTCGGATTATAATACTTATGGTTCAGAATGAGTACTAGTTCATCTGGAACCTGGATACAGTTGCCCCCTACCCATACGAGGTGGTCGTTCTATGGTCTACCAGCAGACTCAAAGTCAAAGAACTTTAACCTAGAAGAATCACTATACAGGTAACCACTATTCCGACCTTTGACAAACTTTAGTTTATAAAATTTCAAAACGTCATCTGTTTCAAACTACTTAACAGTCCCTTCCCTTTTCCGCTTATCATTCAGTGCCCCGTACACCCTCATCATTTTATATACATTCCCATTTAATTGGGTAGGGTAGTACTATAATATATTCTTAACCCCCTTTTGAAAGAAGGTCAGAGGATTCCTAAGGCCATAAATGACCTGATTTAGATAGCACAAAAACCCATCATTCGGATCTGCCATCCCCACACCATTATAGTATAAGATATCTATATCTGCATTAATACCCCTCTCTATTTTCCACTTATCCAGGCAAAGAACTTGGTAGCACACCACTTCCTCACCACTTCCTGGCATATAGGCCCTAAACCATTGACCTTGGTCCATCATATAGCTTCCCCACTCTCCTTGCAATATTTTTTAATGTTTTAGAAATTCCTTCCCTACATCTACTCCCTCAGGATATATAAAAAATATTTTATCTTTCAATTTTGTATCATCTTCTTCTATAACTTTATCTACTTCACTGGGTTCTCCAACCTCTATACCTACAGTAACTTTTATCTTATCTATAGTTTCTTCCATTCCATTACAGTCGTCCTCCCTCCCCGACGATGATGTTTCCTCTGAACTCGATGATACAATAAATTTACTCATGGGCTTTATAGGTTTTGAACCCATACTGGACCTACAGATACACAAAATATTTTTATCATTTTTTCTACATTATAGGCTATACCTTACACATAGTAGAAATAACCCTACCTATACCTTTTACCCAATCAAGGCATTTATTTCTCAACTTTCCAACACAACAAAAAATTAATTTTAACTTTCCCTCTTCTTCTCCAAAAAGAAAAAATTATCTCTCTATAGTTTGTCCTCATACCCATAACTTGAATAACACAATAATACTACAGGCAAACAATCACCCCATATCCCCTGCATTTTCAACCTTTGATATCCTAAAATTACTATCATAGAAAAGCAATAAACATCTAAAATCATATACATATTACTAGCAAATACAATCAAAAATAGAAGTACAAGTCACTAACCTATACTAGAGGAACCATAATCTTCTACTTTACCCAAACATTTTGCAGAGATCGTCTGTTCCTGTTGTTTCTTCAACAATTTTCTCTCACCAGATGAAGCCTTCCTTACCAAATCATATTAAGAACTCAAATGTTTCTTATCTCTAGAGATATGGGTTACACCACTTTTTTCTCTCTCTATAACTATAGATAATTTATGAGAGGCAGAGAGATGAGTTTTTATATTCTCCCTCAGTTTATGAAACGATGGCTCCTTCAGACACGTGCAAGTCACCCCTACTGTCTCTACAAGCACATTTTTTCGTCTTATAACATCATCATGAATTTTGTGATAACGTCTACTGTCATCACGTTTGTCTCTATTCTCTGCCTTTAAAAATTTTGCCGCTCTTTCCCAAAGCAGTATACACGACCAATCACCTTACTTTAATACTAAGCCAAGATCGTACCATAATATATGACATTCCTAAAATAGCTTAATATTCAAATTCAAAATTATCTATACAGTTGTTAAAATCAGACAGTTGTAATCAATAATATTTGTCACACGAACAGTCAACAAACACCTTGATCTTATTTATTTAGTTCGCAGATTCAATCTGCCTCATTCAGCATTCAACAGATTACAAAAATAAAATACTACAAACAAATTACTTATTTATTTTTAAGCTCTCAAAGTTTAAGGTTATAGTCATATATAGTTATATTTAAAGCAACCCGGATGATTCATAACACCACATGGTATTATCTCCCCTCCTACTACTCTTTTATCTTCTTCACTAAGCTTGTCCCGTGCGATCTCTCGAATAGCTTCTTCTTGCAAAGTTGCATCCGACAGTAACTTACGGAATACGTCACACTAAAAAAAACGGTCATACTCTGCACGCCTACCTTCATCATCTAAGCCACCCAACTTCAACGGCCATTCCTGTAATACGGCATCATAAGGCGACTGACAAAAATATCGTTCACAAAGTTCAGCGACCTTGATATTGAACCTACCTTCCACTGCATGTTAAACACACTGAGAACCCATCCACAGCATGGTTACTTATACTACCTCCACAACAAATCATCCTTGTAAAAGATACATGGCATAACAGACAAAAATCACTGTTTTATATAGCCAGAATGAAGATCTATGAAAATCATAATTTTGTCCCACACAGATATTAAAGAAAGATATATTTTACAATAACAAATTTTTGGAAATAATAATATCAACAGAAGACCAAGAATACTCTGACAAATTATACTTTCCATTTTATGAAATATCTACTCAAATTTTATTCGTGGAGATATGGATATCGCAACATACAATCAAGTACTTCCTGGAGTAGCACCAACAGACATATATCATTTACTTACATACAGCAAGGCATTTTTTAGTCAAGACATTTTTCAATCAGATCGAATCAAGAGCTCATGAACATACACATACTCTTAAAACCACCAAATCATCTTAAGCAACTTGTTTACATACTTTCACCACACAACCTCATTACATTTTTGGAATCCTTTATTTTTAACCTCAGATTCCACTACCTCTATTCCTTATCCCATTTTACTTCATCCGCAGTTCAAATTATTATTTCCCTAATACCCGACAATACAGTTTGCGCAGCATACTAGACATATAAAGTGGACATTTGAAATACAACATACAAGTTGACAGCACAAAGATATTTTATTCACTTATATATTTCTTACATCTTAAAAATTATAGACTACTTTACAGATAACAGGTGTTCTAGACAGTTATGGAGATTATTTTACAGACTACATCAAATCACAGTTTGAAATACTTCTCAACAATCACCAAGGAAGAAGATGAAAAATTGAAATAAACTTCCAAACTCTGATCCCCTGCACGAATGGGCTTGGAAATCTAAGAACTAAAAATTACTGAAGGAATTACGGTACCAGTGGAAGGATCTTCTTCATGGCCAAAAGCGATGGTCCATGGAAGAAAAATCTTTTCCACCACCATCTCTTCCACCATAGCCCCCACCACCCCACACGATAGAGAGAGATGGAAAGTCCTATTTCTTATACATATCCCACTCACCAGCAGGCCACCGTCGAGACTCCCTCGGACGAACGCCTGCCACTTCATCTTCAGCTATAACAACTTCCTCCGCCAGCAGCTACAACCCATTTTGGCGCTCCGCCTCTGATGTCAATCGATAATGGAAATGGACCATTTGGAAATGATCATTCTTTGCCTCTAACGCCTCCTCGTATGTTATCCCATGAAAAGTATGAGAAACCAAAATTGGCGTTGGCAGACTCAAGGATTGGTTCCCAAAATACCGGATGTGAAATTCTTCCACCTTCGCTTGAATCCTAGCCTCTCGAAATTGTTTCCTCGTAGTTACCATATTCTCAACAAAGAAAAGTTTCCAAGTTACAGGAAGGAAGTTACAAAAGAAAGAAAGAGAAGAAAAAGTTCAGGAGAAGTTCTCGGTTGATCATAACTGTAACAACCAAGTTAGAGTACTCTTTATACTGTAATTAGCATTAAAGATGACTTTCCAAATTCCCAACATCTGATGAAATTCCCATGCAACAAGATTGACCAAAACCATTGATTTTAGAAAACCAAAAAGTCACAAATAGATATGCTTGAAGATACATTAGAAATGATTCACAGGTATTAATTTCATTGTTAATGAAGCTTTTCAACCAACACCAGTCGCCCACAACGTTTCTCGTACTGTTGGCTAAAAGGAGACGATTGTAGTGGTTTATTCTGCATCTCAGACTCAAGTATCATCTTTGACCATCATACGACCACTCGACCTCATCAACATACACGTGGCATAATGTATGACACATTACAGTTACAGATTTCTATTCATTAGTTTCGACCTCTACATTAACAGTTCGAGTTAACAAACGCACCGTCATCAATAAAGTCGTTATAAAATAGCAAGATCAAACCGTTACACAATCATTTCAAAGATTATCACATAATACATATATATATATATACATATATAAATATATATATGTAGCGTCCATCATTAAGGATAATAATGGTCATCAAACAGTCATATTATAAGACCTATAAATAGGACCAGAGAATTCCAGATAATAGACGGATAAATGTTCATTGAATACTCTATTCAAAACTATTCAGAACGTCCTTTATAATAGTTAACAATCCTCAATAAAATATATTTCTCTTTCTAAAATCTTTAAGAGAGGTTGTGATTTTTAACCTATTTAAAGGTTTTTCACGCAAAACTATGTGTTAATTGTCACCCTTTATTTATTAGTCGTTCTGGATATCTTTGGTGTAAAGACTAAGTTCGGATCACGAAATTAGGCTATTACAGTACCCACTGTGGAGGTCGAGCTTGAAAAATACTTAGGCCCCGTGCAAGCTGTCAATCATATCCTCCACCCGCGGGACCGGGAAACGGCACTTAACCGTTATCTTGTTGATAACCCTACTATCAACGTACATCTATTAGCTGTCATCCCTCTTAGGAGTTAGAAGGGCTGGCACTGCATAGGGAGACATGCTTTCTCAAACCAAACCCTTGTCATATAACTCATAAATAACCTGACGCTGTAACTTTACGTACTCTGCGGGTACCATCTGGTAGTAAGGTAAGTTATGGAATGGGGATCCTAGAATAAAATTAATAGCATGTCGTATATCACATAGGGGAGGCAACCCATTGCCTGGAGGCTCCTCACATACATCAATAATTGAATGTAAACAAGAAGTGACATGCATAAGAGGTGAAGAATACATACTGACAAGGGAATAAGCACTACCGTGAGATCGAGCATCTACGATGAAATTGGTATGCTCATATCGTACATCTGCAATAAGTGTTAAAGGAGGCATCGGCTCAAGGAAAACTCTCCCAGTCCCCCATTAGAAGCTGAAAGTATTAGTCTCCCCATCATAACTAATTTTCATGTCGAACATCCAAGGCCTCCAAAGTAGGATATGAAAAATGTACATATCAACAACCGAAGTATGGATAGTATCCTCATAAGTTTCACCCATCGTGAATGTCAACACACACTCATCTTTTGAACGCTTTCCTTGCCCTGGAGAAAGCCAAGTGAGATCAAGCGGTTTCGTGCTTGAGAAAGTCTCTAACTTTAATTTCTCTACTAACTCCATGGTCACTAAGTTCTCTGTGGACCCACAATCAAGGATTGCCTCACAGAGCCTTCCCTTTGCTATGCAACGTGTACAGAATATGTTGTTACGGTGCCAATAATTTAGGTTACTTGGGTCGAATCTCAATGTTATGTTTAATGAAGTGCATAAGGGTATACTATGAGCGGCATTGCAGGAGTTGGGAATTTGTTTATCGTGACCGGTGGTTGAGGCTTGTTGCTTAGGTGCTGGCTGAGGCTGGGATATTGGTGGCACCGATAACGGTGTTGGCGCTGTGGGGGTCAGTTGCGACGATAGGGGCAGTTTTGGGATTTGGGAGGAAACCACCTGGGCCGGTTTGGATGTCGATGGGAGAAGAGTTAATGGTGGGGCCACCCTTTTCTCAAGAATTTGAGTTTTGAGCTTTGTACTTGGCGGGGTTTAGGTTTGGTTGGTAGATTTTGCGTGTTGAGGTGGGTTTAGACCTGGTTGGTGGGATTTGGGCCTGGCTCGGCTGGGTAAGTTTTGGACCCAGCTCATATGGGTCAAAAGGAACCCACGTAGGGCTTGTCTCTCACATGATCTGCCTGTTTGTAGGTACAACTGTTATCATTGATTCTTTAGTGATTTCGGTAGCCGGGATCAAGGTTTCTCCGTCAGTCGTATTGAGTTTCGTTGGGGGGTCTATTAGACAATACAATGGCAGTAATTTGCTTTGATAACTAATCGTCGTGGTCGTAATGTGCTCACACGATTGGCATCGATCCGTGACGCTTGGGATGCCAGAGAACTCCTTGACGACATGGGGTGAATGGGGTAGATCGTACCGATTTTATCTTCACAAGTTCGTACAATCAACTTGAGTAACTCAGCTTGAGTACTCATGAGTTTTAAGAAAAACTTGTATCTCACGTTCATCTTCTCGAATCGAAGGATCGAAAGGTCGTTCTAATACCATTTTAGTGTATCAGGCAGGTATCACTAAAATTAAGGTTCTCTAAGAACCCTAATTTTCTTTCACTAGAACTTTTCTAAAGCGCAACTAACTCCTGGAAAATAAAGAGAGCCCCTCTTTATAGAACTAAAGAGAGAGGGAAGAACTATTAGGGAAAATGACCCACCCATCTAGGGATGTGCTACATCATAAAAAATTTACTTGGTAAACTCATTCTACTCTTTAGAATTACGATCAAACATGATTTCTTTAAACTACACTAAATAGTTCTTCCATTACTTCCTCCCCAAAGTGCTCAGCCAATCATGGCTCTACAACAGCTCTCATACGTGTGACCACTTCGCACTCACTCTTCTTTTCATTGGGTCTAGTCTACTCTTGTTCGATTACCTCTACTACATTGGTAACAAAGGATCCTTCATTCTTTATCAAATCCTTTAAATTAGTAGGGGATGCCATGTATAACAGCCAGTTAAATGACTATAATTTCTCCTCTTCAATTAGACCATGTGTACATTTAGCAAATCACCAACAAAGTCCATCTTAAATTATAGGAGAAATTTAGTTTTAAATAAGACTTCCCGAGATGTAATGACGAATCCCATTTCTTGTAAAAATGTTCACGTACCTTACAGACCAATTCATTGTTGGCCACTCCCATTAACTCCCAAATGTAAGCACCCTCTTTGCCAATATGATCTTCGCTTCTCCTACCCAATATTATAAATGTTGAGTCACAAGCCTAGAAGCTGAAACTCCAAGTTAATTTGGGTTAGCCACAAACAATCAACAATCAAAGAAATACACAATACACCAAGTTTAAAGTGGTTTGGAAAATTGCCTACGTCCACCGTGAGAGAGAGGGAGAGATAGTTTATTCAAGATCCTGGTTATAATCACTCAATACCAATTAGAGGTTCTCACTCAAGAAATCCTCCCTATTTGATCTCACCAAAGGATTGACTAAAGGATGGCTCAAAAAGAACTTACTTTCCCTTTATATACTAGGGAAACTATTTACAATCGCTCAAATCTAGAGGCAAACAAGTGGTTTAAAAACCATTAAAAAAATAGAGTTCCGTATTTCCGTTCAAACAAAATCTGAAGTCGTTCGAACGAAATTGGTGTCTGGGCCATAATTCCAGGGAGTTCTTCAAAGGTCATTCGAGCGAAATATGAAGTCGCTCGAATGACTTGGGTACCTTGGGCCAAAATTCCTGAGAGTTGATCAAAGGTCATTTAAACGACTATCAGCCTCGTTCGAACGACCAAGGTAATAGGCAACCCCCACAGCAAAAACTATTCCTCCTCCGTCAACAACTTCTACCGAACGCGACTTGAAAAACGTTGAGAAGTGGTTATGAAATTATTCAAAGCAGGCATTAGGAACGCTCTGCGGACTTGACTTTGACATGTAAACATTCTTCTTGTTACTCCCTATGCCTTTGAGGTACCTACAAAATTTATTAAGTATGAATGGTAATATAAATTGTTAAGTGATGTAGCATTTAAGCGACAAACCTCACCTCAGATAGCCAATGAATATTATACAAAGAATGCACAAAGTACAGACTTTGACTAGGAAATATTAGCCTCCCGTGAAAACTAATAGCAACTCCAAAAACAAAATAAGGTCCAAATTCATCTTCATTAGTTTCCTTTTGATGATGATCGCAAAAATCTGGTAAAGACTGAAAAATGGAATAAAAGTTGTTTCTTCGAAGGTCCTTGAAGTACACATGAAACTCTGGCGTTAGACAACCCAATTCATGATGGTTTTTATAAATAGTGTCCATGAGCTCAGAGGCCACCAATCAGGGCCGACCCAACAACCTGTAAGGCCTTCTGGGAAAATACAAAGGGGACCTAATGTTTTTTGCTAGGAATTGAACCCTTGAGCTCCTGCTCAAATGAAAAAAACATTAGCCAAATTATGCCAAGTTTACATCAAATGTGCCATAACCCGGGTCCAAGCCTAAGTTATGGGTTTTGGGAGCCCGTAGATGCAAGCCTAATAGGGGTTGGTTATGTTGGTTAAGGTAGTTTGAGCATCTCCAGCACTTACAAAAATGAGTATGGGTTGGGTTTTGGTGTTAGCAAACACCCTCAACCCACACTATTTCCCATATGGCAGAGGAAAGAATGAGTGTGAATTACTTGCGTGACATTGTCAGAACTCAACCAAGTGTGGGGAGCTCACAATAAAATAAGAGTTTGGCAGAGTTTAAAACATCGTGCAGACAATTTTACTCCGCCGTGGACTATTGATTAAGCCAAAATTTCTCTTTCTCTCCCTCAAAAGTGTTCCAATTTTTTTTTTCTCTCTCCAACTAGTAAACCGAATTAAACTGAGATCACCATGATCCTAAAGTTTAGATTTTCAATTTTCAAGTTCATCGCATGTTTCCCTGATCAAATCATGAGTAAACTGAGATCACGAGATCGCACACAATCTTAAGGTAATGTTATTGAGGCATTACAAAAATTTGATTTTTTTCATCTTTAATGCTTTATCTGAAATGAATTTATCTTGTAATTGCATATAATTGAGGACTTTTGCAGTTTTTGTTTGATTGAGATTGGTATTTTAAAGGGTTTTATAATTTGAGATTTATTTCTTCTTCATTGGGACTGTTCTATTTTGATTTTGGTTTAATTAGGTTCTAAATCATAGTTAGGTTTGAAGTAATTTAAAGGGTTTTATAATTTGAGATTTATTTCTTCTTCATTGGGACTGTTTTGTTTTGATTTTGGTTCAATTAGGTTCTAAATTTTAGTTAGGTTTGAAGCAATTTATGTATTAAAAAGAGAAATAAATTGAACCAAAATCGTGGTATTAAATGTCAAATTAGAAAGAGAATTGGCGATACCGATTTTGGGTCATTAATCTATGCTTTAGGGATTATAAAGAGAAAGTCAAAAACCAAACTCGCCACATAAGCAAAACTGCTGGGAGATTCAGGTGTGGGTTGGGTTTTTTATACCCGACAAAGTGGGCCAACTTTCCCAACCCACACCCAACTGTTGGATATATTCTTATAAGAGACACCCTTATAAGGGTATATATATGTAATAAGAGAGACTATTTGGTCCTAATCCTATTTCTAATAAAACCATTCCAGTTACTTTCCAATCACTTCTCCCATTTTTTTCCCTCTCCCACTGAGTTAATATTGGTCCAAACACATTATTGGCACTTGGATTTGTACTGAGGGAAGCGTTAGGAGAAGATTGTTCAATGAAGGGTGTAGATTAAGAATGAATCAAGAATTTTTTTAGAATATTTCATCCCAATCACTACTGTAGTGGTCCCCACGAATTTGTTCTTAACCCATTTTAGGAAGATTCTCCCAAATCAGTAGTCCCTATAATCACACAAAAAAATCAATTATGTATCACTGCGATTTCAAAAGCCACCATAATTGGTGGATCCTCACCGCCGATGATGATGTCGGAGTCTAGGGAATCGAAACCCAACTATGGAAACCTATTTTATTTAGGGGTACGAACCCCAACCACCAACTCAGAGTGACGTATCAAAGCTGATTCGAAGACAACACCGGACACCCCATCGACGAGTAACGTCGTCCCCGCCATCTTAAAAGTTGACCCCGAATCGAACTCCATAACACCGGACCCCAACACTAGACTCCATAGGGGAAACCCCACACCATGGCAACGAATCGATGCGCACCGTCACGAGTTACGTGAAACGGTTCTAGCAGTTCTCAAAAGAGGTGTAATCTCATGCTTCACACCATATGGGAACACACCCCATAGCTACCACAAGTTAAAAATAATTTTTGAAAAATGACACGTGTCGCTATTGCATCTAACACATTTTGATTTTAAATTTTGTAAAAGAAATTATTATTTTTTCTTTCAAAAAATAAACACATTTGGCATGACAACGACATAACACAAGGGGCCATGTGCCCCATGACATCTACATATGGCTAGGCGTGCATATATACCCATGTGGGGGTATAGTGTTGATGTGCAATGATATATGCACATGTGTGTTAACACATGTACCATGTCTTAGAGATATGTACATATATTAAATGGCATATTAATTTAATTATACAACCTACGACCAATTATTTTTTGCACAACTGAAAATACATAAAAATCAACTATTGTCAAGCTGACCAAAAGACTGACTTTGACTTAGACTTAGACTAACCCAGACCATTCAAGTGGATCAGGAACGAGTCCTTAGGCCCACTGCCGATCCACATACGATCATCTTAGGCAAAAAATTAAAAGAAAATGATGTAAAATAAAGAAGAATTACAGAAAAATTGTGAAACTTTATACTATATCATATAGACTTGGCCCCTATTTTCAAAAAATTAATAATAGTTATTCAATGCATAATTTCAAAAGTAGTTTATTTATTTTCTAAAATTAAATACGTTATAAGAGCATATTATGTATTTTAGACCCAACATATAAGATATATCCTTATTTAAGTTATATCAATATTAGACATAACTTAGACGAGAAAATTGAAAATTAGAGTTGTCGGTGGATAGGATTCGGACCAGATCTACTATAATCCAAATATGATTCAAAACTTTGTTTGAAACATCCATATCCGATCAAATCCAATTCAAAAATTGTATGGTTAAATCCGAATCTGATCCAACCCAAACCTAGTTTGGGAGGTCCAACTTCAAAATTTGATCCGACCATAATTTTTATTTGATGAATAAAAATGTGGATGCAAAGGATTGAACCCATAATGACCTTTCATGGGATTTAAAAACTAAGTACCATTAGCCGCAAAGTTAAATGTGTTATAATTTGTTTTCTTATTGTATATAATATATTTATAATTGTTGTTGAACATTAACATTGAAAAAATATTAACATATCGGTATATAACTTCAGATCAGATATTTATCAGATTAGATTGGGCACCATTAAAATCCAATCTAAAATTATTTTGTGTGTTCCTTATTCGGATGAGATCGGATTTGGATTGGAAAAAATGATATCCATATCCTAAAAAGGAATCAAATTTTGGAATATATCCAATCCATTAACAGCCCTACTGAAAAAATGTTATCAAAGTATAGGAGAACTATATGCAAATATTGTATGGTGATCAATATTTAGTTATTCAAATCTAATCTATTATTTTATATACTGCTAAAATAAGTTCCCTATACACCAACATATGACTTTTATATTGACTGTGAAGTTTACCCCACTAAACAGGTTTAGGGACAACTATCTCACCTGGGTTCTCGATGTCAAAATGCATCTCACTACTAACTCCATGCGGTCAACAATAGATAAACCCAAGCCTGCGGTACCTCTTCCTGTGGGCACCACAGAGGATGAGATAATTGCAGCTAAGGAAACTGCTGCCAAGGAAAAATTATTGGCAAGCACAAACCAAGGCCAAAGCCATAATTTTCCTTCGACATCACATTTGTGATGGTCTTAAGGCTAAATATGTTTCACTTAATGATCCATATGATCTCTGGAATGCTATCAAGGATAGGTTCGATACTAAGAATGTCATTCTATTACCCAAGGCCAAATTCCAGTGACTCAATCTGCGACTCCAGGACTTCAAGTTAATTTTTGACTACAACTCTGAAGTCCACGGGATCACACCCATCTTAAAAATATGGTGGAAGGGTCACCGAAAGTAACATGCCTGGGCCGTCTACGCGCGCTTGATCCAGTTTTAGCATATTATATTAATATTTCTACTTAGTAGTTGCATTCTAAGATAATGAAGGCTAGTGCATATATAACCATATTACTATGAATAAAATACCAATGAGTCATTATTCAATAGCATATACTACTATCTGTTTCATATTATAATAATATATCATCTACTTAACATAAATACCTGAGGAATTCTGATTATTAGTCAAATTATAAATTATATATAGACCATTAAAATGGATCTATTTGCTTTTCATGCTATTATTAATAACTCAGGGTACCATGTCATGTAGACAGTGGTACTACCTAGGGCTGTTCATGAGTTGGGTCGACCCGGTTCCAAGCATGGACATGATTCGACGTGGGGTAATAGAGTTTCCAATCTTCAAACCTTGACCCGAACTGACCTGCCAAAAAACTTGAGCCCAAACCGAACCGGATTTCTCGTGTCGGGCCAGGCCTGTAGCCAGGTTTCTTTTTGGGCTATTACAATGGATTTAAATAGTAAATACCAACTCCAAATAAATACCCAAGCAAAACCCTAAATTTATACCCTCTTGTGCCTCTGAAGTCATTGGGAGTTGGAGTATTCTGGAAGAGGAATTATCTGGTGGTGGTTGGGCATTGGGAGTTGGAGTGGATATCATGTTGTGGGGTTATCCAAAGGCATAGCAAATTATGGGTTTCTTGCATTGTCAACAGCCCTTCACACCCATCTCCTCCTCCATCTTCTCTACAACAAGTAAACAAGTAAACCCTACCTCCACCTTCTCTGCAACAAGTATACAACATATTGGGTTTCTCAATTTCTCCTAAACCCATTTCCCCTAAACCAATTTTCTCCAAACCCGTAACACGTTAGGTTTCCCAATTTCAATAATTGATGTTGTTGCAGATTTTGATTTGACACAAACCCATTGAAGAAGTTATACTCTGTATACCGCCGACGACGTACGAGCTGTTAATCCAGTGAGAGGGAGAGAGAGAGAACCTTGTGGCATCTTCAAGAGCAAAAGATAAGATTTCGAGAATAGGGGTCACTATAAAACCTAGAAATGTTTGATAAAACCCTAGAAAGTTGATAATTTATTACATAAAACACAGGAGAGAGGAGTTGGAGTATGAAAGAAAGTCTGAGAGAGGAGAGAGGAGAGAGGAGAGAGGAGTTATGCGTTTTGAATTACTATAAATTTGGTTCGGGTTTGGCCGATTAACCCAAGCCCAAAACCAAATCCGAACCGGTAACATCTGGGTTTTTAAAATTCAAACTGAACCCGAACCGGTTGATCCTCAAATCCATACCAAACCGGTCGGTTCGGCCCGGTTTGGCCAGGTTTCTTGGGTTTTGGGTTTGGGTGTACAACCCTAGTGCTACCCATTCAATATTCAAAAAAAACAATATTTTACAAACTTGACCTATGAAGGATGCAATATGGACATTATCATTGGTACAACTAGTTTAATAGAATTTTCCCAGTAGGCACAATATTCAATATCAAAAAAGCCTTATACTCTATTAGTCTTTAAGAAACTTACACAGTTTCAAAAATATCAGGTAGAATGGATATCATATTGAAACTCTCGCGTCAGAAAAACAAAAACTTCTTCACATCACTTCTATTAGAGACGCTCAAAGATATGCATTGGAAAGACTGCCTAGTCTATCTACTGGTATATATCAGACATACATACGCATCATTGAATCTCATGCAATCACTAGCTTGAAGATTTGTAATGAAAATGTATATCGTACCTGGCATGATCGCTTAAGACACCCAGGGTCAACAACGATGGACCGAATTGCTAATTACTCAATTGGACACCCACTCAGAGGTTGAAAGATCCATTTACTAAAATAAAAGCCATGCATTCTATGTTCACAAGTAAAACATGTTACTAGACCTTCAATAACCAAAGTTGATAGAAATAGAATCGCAAACTTTCCTTCAACAGATTTGGGGAATTATCTGCGAACCAATCCACCCGGCAAGGGGACCATTCCATTAATTTATGGTTATAATTGATGCATCATGTCAATGGTCGCATTTATGTTTATTATCATCCATAAATATTCCATTTGAAAGATTACTATCACTACTCATATGCATGCGGGACCATTTTCTAGATTTCCCTATTAAATCTATAAGATTGGATGATGCAGGAGAATTTATTTCTCGAACATTCAATCAATATTGTATATCAATGGGAATAGACCTTAAACATTCAGTTCCCCACATACATACACAAAATGGTTTAACATAGTCATTATTCAAGTGATTATAGATGCTCGCAAGACCTTTGTTAATATAATTAAACTCAACTTTCGGTCTTTGCTTGGGGTCAAGCTATTTTGTATGCAGAAAACCTCAATTGATTAAGACTAACTACTTACCATCAATATTCACCAATGCAACTAGTGACTGGGTATGAACCCAATGTCTCACAGTTATGCACATTTGGATGTACAGTACATGTTTATATTGTGCCACCATAAAGAACAAAAATGGGGACTAATGTCGCCTAGGAGTGTAAGTAGGTTATGATTCACCATCAATCATTCAATTTTTGGAATCTACTACAGGCGATATGTTTACTGTATGTTTTGTAGATTGTCACTTTGATGTGATAGTTTTCCCGTCGTTAGGGGATACTAAGACAAAAGTATAGTGTGACGTTTCAGATGTTGAAATCACATGAAATACACCACAACTCTCTCATCTAGATCCATTAAACTCCCAAAATGATAAAGAGATTTTTAGGCTACTACACTTACATAGGATAGCACTTGAACTACTTGATGTGTTCGATAGTGCATCCAAAGTAACAAATTCTCACGTGCCTACTAGGAATGTACCAGCGCATGTTGAGATACCATTGGCGGTACATATACCCATTCCAACAAATAAACCAAAGGTTAAACGTGGACGTGGTCGACCTAAGAAGACCCAGGTGAACACTGATCAGACAGTGCCTACACCTAAGAAGCAATAGAAGGCTTCTACTAATATTTACCAAAATGTGTTAGAGGATTGCAGACTAACGACGTTATCAAAATCATTGAAGGACTAAAACAATCGACTAGTGGTGAAGTCAACATTAAGAAACAATACAGAATACCAACAACAAATATCTAGACACCTGTAGCTACCGAATCAGTTGTACCTGTCGAGAATATTTACACATAAAGAATTAACCCGAATTGGGGCAAATGCACAAGTAAATAGCCTGGAGGTTTATATATTTTATGTCTCGCTACTATGAAAACAACTTGATCAAACAAAAGTAGTTGTCAACAACATATTAACATAAACATTCACTTTATCCATTTTAGACAAGGATCCTGATCCAAAAACTGTTATTGAATGTCAGCAACGACAAGATTGGCCATCTCAAAAATTAACAATTAAAGAAGAGTTGGATACTCTCATAAAGTAAGTAAATCCGGGGATATACTTCCACAAAACCAGTAAGATAGAAATGGGTATTCATATGAAAGCGTAATAAATTTAGGAATATACTGAGATATAAAGCTCATTTAGTTACACATTGATTCTCCTAAAGAACGAGAATCGATTACGAGGAAACCTATTGCCCTGTGATGGATAAGATCACGTTCTGTTACTTACTCAGATTTTTATTTAGAGAAGGACTAGACACGCATCTAATAGATGTGATTATAGCATATATGTATGATAAGTAGGATACATGCATACACATGAAGATTCCAAAGGGATATCCTTTACCAAAGAATATCAAACCAGGGGACAAAAATATTTACTAACAGTTTAGAAATTATTATATGAACTCAAGCAATCCTGACTAATGTGGCATAATTGGCTAACCGAGCATTTGTGAAATTGAAGATTTACCAATGATCTAATAGCCTCATGTGTCTTTATCAAAAAGACAGACACGAGATTTACTATAATCGCAGTATATGTACACAACCAGACTTTTATCGAAACTCAGGGGGAGATGAAGGATGTTGCCGCCTGCTTAAAAGAGGAGTTCGAGATAAAAGATTTATGTAAAGCCAAGTCCTATTTAGGAATGCTGATAGAGAAAGTACCTAGCAGCATGCTAATTCATCAAGCAACGTACACCAAGAAATTAACTTTTGCATCGATTCAGTATAGATGAATATCATCCAGGACCAACACCAATGATTTCAAGGTCTTTAGACATCAATTTTGACCAATTTCGTTCTCCAGATGAGGGTAAAGAACTCCCGGGACCCAGAATCCCTTATCTAGGAGCCATATGAGTTTTACTATACCGGGGTAGGTGTAGAAGGCCAGGCATTTCCTTTATAGTAAATCTGCTAGTAAGGCATAGTTTTGCCCCTACACAAAGGCATTGGAATGGAATAAAGTACTTATTTCAATACCTGCAAGGAACGGTCGACTTAGGGCTCTTCTACCTAAAGAACGTAAACACAAATTGATTAGGTACGCAAACACAGGCTATCTCTTAGACCCACACAAAGCCAGATCATAGACATGATACGTATTCATGATGAATAGCGCGATGAAATTGTGGAGATTGGTAAAGCACACAATGGTGATAGCATCTTCTAATCATTCCGAGATCATAATACTTCACGAAGCTGGAGGAGAAGCTATCTAGCTCAGAGCACTTACCAACCACATCAACACGTATTGCAGACTAAAATCAATTGAAAACTTACCTATAATAATCTTTAAAGACAACTATGCTTGCTTCCAATAACTCAGAGGTGGATTCATCAAAAGAGATCGTATGAAACACATCTTGCTGAAATTTTTCCATACATACAAGCATAAAAAGACTGGAGTTGTTGATATTCAACAAGTTCACTCGATAGAAAATCTAGCCTACAACACCGAAAAATCATCTGAATGATCTTTTCCTTCGTTCTTCGACTCTCGTTCCTCTCACGAACTCCAATGAACATCCACGAACATAATTTTAGTTCATTACTCAACAATATCCCACTTAAAATCAAATCTACCATAACGCATCTTTAGATCTTCAATAATGAATTGCCCATACTACCGGACCTTCAATCATGAAGTCCTAGGAAAGTTGTACATGCCGTCAACTTCTGGAATGTCACCACCTTCATAAACTTATCGGCCAGATTCACATCAATATGAATTTTCTTAAGCTTCAACACACCGTTCTCGGGGAACAAGTGAATATGATGATATCGAATATCAATATGTTTGGTCAAAGAGTGAAAAATTGCATTCTTCGCTAAGTGTATCGCATTTTGACTATCGCTATACAACTTAGGAAGATGTTGTTCTTTACCGGGCCCTTTCATCAACCCTTTAAGCCAAACCATATCCTTGCAATCTTCAATAACTACAACATATTCCGCCTTAGTCGTAGACCAAACCGCTATCTTCTTTAGTCTTGAAACCCAAGTATATGCACCGCTTCCCAGTGTAAATATGAAGTTACTAGTGCTCTTCTGCCTATAAATTTTACCCGCCATATAAATCAACGAAACCTTGTAAGCATATATGAGAACCCCCATAGCATAATGCCATATCTTAAGTCCCATTTAGATACCTAGGTATCCATTTCATAGCTTCTTCAATGCTTCTTGCCTGGATTTCTCATATACCTACTAACAACTTCCACTGCTTGGGCAATATCCGGTCTCATACAAATCATAGTGTACATAAGGCTACTGCTGGTAAATAAGGAACCTAACGCATCTCATCGCGATGCTTCTGCGTCTCTGGACAATACTGCTTTGACAATTTAAAGTGACCTCCCAATAGTGTCCTAACGACCTTAGAACCATCCATATTAAGCCACTTAAGTACTTTGTCGATGTACTCAGCTTGAGATAACTTCAATTCTTGCTACTTTCTGTCTCGTGTAATATGCATACCAAGAATTTGTTTTACAGTACCCAAGTCTTTCAAAGAAATCTCCCAGGACAATTGTTTCATCAAGTTGACAATCTCTCCCACGTCGGTACTTGCTACCAACATATCATCTACATACATAAGTAGAATAATATATGAGCTTCCCATATTTTTTATAAAGCAACAGTTATTCATATTGTATTTCAAAAAACCATTTCTAGACATAAACTAATCGAATAACAAATACCACTGCCATGGCGCTTGTTTCAAACCATATAAACTCTTCGTGAGTATACATACTAGATCTTCTTTCCCTTTAACTGCATACCCTTCTAGCTGCTTCATATATATTTCTCCATCACGATTGCCATGAAGAAATGCTATCTTGATATCAATCTACTCAAGATGTAAATCTTCAGCTGCAACTATATTCATCACAACCTGAGTAGTAGACATTTTCACAACATTTGCAAAGATCTTACCAAAATCAATGCCTTCTTTTTGCTGAAATCCCTTCACCACAAGTCTAGCCTTAAACATCCTTAAACCATCATATTCCTACTTTAGTCTGTATGCCAACTTGTTATGTAATGCTCTCTTACCTTTCAGGAACCGAACTAAGTCCTAAGTTCAATTTACTGACAATGACTGCATCTTATCATTCATAGCAAGCTCCCACTTCCTCTTGGCTTATACATCTAAAGCCTCCTTGAAACTTTATGGTTCACCACCATCAATAGGCAATAAGTGATACAGGGAGTTAATGTACCTAACCAGAGTTTTCATGTTTTTCGGCTCCTTTCAAAGTACTATTATAATATATAGATCATTAGGTTCCTCGCATTGATCTGGTGCACCAGACTCAATCAAGACTTCTTCATTAGCATCTCGAGATAATTAAAATTCAATGTCGACACTTTTTGTTGCTTCATTTCTATTCCTTTCCACATGTACTTTCAAGTCTTTATACAAAACTTCCCCATTTCATTGACTTTGCATTCAACTTGGTCCTTAAATCTGAAGTATCAAAAACATATGTGGTACAACCTAAAGTATGCAAGTGTGAAAGGCTTACCTCTTTACCAATCCATTCTTCTTCAGGCAATCTAAAGTTTAAAGTCGTCGAAGACCCTCTATTTATCAAGTACGCTACCGTAGTAATTGCATCTACCCAAAAATATTTTGGCAATCCAGTGTTGAGTTTCATACTCCTTCTCTCATTTATGGCTCGGTTTTTGCGATCTGCAATACCATTTTGTTGTGCTGTTTTAGAAATAGTCTTATGTCGCCTAATCCCATTTGATGTGTAAAAGTCTTCAAACTTGTCACTACAGTACTCGCCCCCGTTATCCGACCTAAGACACTTCAGTTTCAAGCTAGTTTCAGTTTCAACTAAAGCCTTTCACTTCTTTAACTCATCAAAGACATCCGATTCGTTCTTCACGAAATACACCCACAGTTTACGAGTAGCATCATCGATAAAAGTAACATAATAATGAGAGCCACCAAGAGAAGACATCTTGGTTGGCCCCTAAATATTTGTATGAACAAGATCCAGCTTTTTAGATTTCCTTGACCTTCCAGTTATTTTGAAACTAACCTTCTTCTATTTTATGAGAACATACTTTTCACAAAACTTAAGATCAATATCATCAATACCCTTTGACTTTTCCTTACTAACCATCATCATTAACCATTTCTCACTCATGTGACCGTACCGTTTATGTCATGCACTTATATCAATCCACAGAGTGGTTACACAAATAGTAGAAATTATGCCTTATATTGTATATAACATTCATTGCCTTAATCCCCGAGTTACTACCCTAGCTCCCTTTGTGACCTTTCAAAAATTATGATCAAAGGTCCTTTCGTATCCTCCATCATCCACCAATTTGCTAACCGAGCTAAGATTATGCCCTGATTTGGGTGCAAGTCACACATTCTTCAGAATCAACGCCGCCCCCAAAGGCAACTTTAACCTAGTGTTTCCCTTTTTAGTAATATTGCGTGCACTCTTGTCTACAAGGAAGATCGCAATGAAGTCGGCTTTAACAATATTGGTTTGGAAACATACGTTTGTAGTAGCATGGAATGAGGTATCCGAATCAACTATCTATGACTAATTAACATTGTTACACGAAAGAAGCAAAGTCTCATCAGAACTAACCTCATCAGTGAGATTCATTGTATTTTTCTCCACGTCATAATCTTTCTTAGAAAAATTATAATCACTCCTGAAGTGACCCTTCTTCCCACAAGTCCATCACGTACCGGGCGGCTTGAAGATCCCCATGACTGCGAACGAACTCTTCCATTCTTTGGCCCCTTCTATAGGACCTCCTACTTTCCTCGGCGTTTAATGTACTGTCGTTTGAGCTCATAAAGGGTTCATAAGATTTTTGCATATTCTCTTTACTCATAATCAGTGAGACTATATAGTGTAGAATTTAATTGCTTCCTTTCCCGATGAATTACTCACTGCAGTAATAAACCCTTCCCAGCTCTCAGGTATCTGCCCCAAAAGAGCCTAGGCCCTCACCTCCTCAGTAGAAGTAATTTTTACGGGTTCTAACTAAGTATAAATTGTATTGAACTCACTAATGTGAGCTTGCACACTACCATTGTCTTTTATCTTTAAAGTAAACAAATGGCGTAATAAATATACCTTATTTGCCCCGACCAGTTCTGAGTGCATAGAGGACAACATCTCTATCAACTTATTTATTATCCCAACTTTGTAGATCATATGTAGAATTTGAGATGTTAGCTCCAACCTAACAGTTCCAAGTGCCTTGCGACCCAAGAGCGCCCACTTTCCATTATCATGATCGATGGGCTTTATCTCAATCCCACCAGTAGTAAGTCAAGATCCTTCTAATAGAGATAATCCTCTATCTCTATCTTCTACACTCCATAATTCAAACCATTGACCTTCACGATCTTCAATTTTTCTTCGTCTGCCATCATTATTCACCATACAAGCCCTAAACCAAGTACTCTGATACCAATTATTGAGAATCGAGGTAGCTAATCTTTCTTTTATGACAAGAACGAAATACAAAAGTTGTCAAACAAGAAATTAACCATTTGAAGAACAAACAACATAGACAAGATTTACCCGGAGGAGGGAAGTGGAAAACCCTTTCGGATGAAAAACCACTCCCCACGAACAATTCACTAGAATCAAATAGGTTATAATTGATCTCTCGAGCTTCCTCAAAGCTTCAATAAATCTCTCAAACACTAGTAGGATTAAACTCGCTGAAAGATAACCTAAGAAATACACTAAGTATCCCGTATATACTTGGGAGGACATTACATGAGATACGGCTCAAAGTACAAATCACAACGCAAGCAAACATCCAAGCTTTAAGCTTCTAAAACTGATAATACAAGGTCTATTCGAATAAACCTTTTTTGAGACTTCTATTCGAGCAGTGACAAAGTTAATTCAAATAGAAAGGTCTATGCCTCTTCTATTCAAACAGACTAAAGTCTTGTTTAAACAAAATACCAAAAAATTATTCAAATGATCTTTTCCTTCGTTCTTCGACCCTCGTTCATCCCACAAACTCTAATGAACATCATCTACGAACATAATTAGAGTTTATTACTCAATAACTTCCTATTTTTCTTAAGCCTGAACTCAACGGAGGTAACTACTGCGTTTCTTCTTTTTCTTACCAGGCATCTATTAACCACCACCTCTGCCTGAGGCAACAAAAAAAATGCTTAGATCATCATATAGGCACTTATCATTTAACAAAATACGTGCCTAATTTTTATTATCAAGCAAATAAATCATAAACCATGAATCAGTGATCATAATACTTACATTTACAAGTGTAGCAGAGAGATAAGATGATGCAAATTCCCCAAGAAACAACTCATTGTGTTCAGGAACCACTGATTTAGTACATGCTATCGCCACCATCTCTGCTACCGAAACAACCACTCCTCCTTGCAATGTACCATAGCTATTATGTTTCACAGCGAATTATCGGAGTGTTATACCAATGCACAATAATAACTACATGGGAGTTATTATACTATGCATAACATAGATTTTTGAAAATTAAAATATCAAGAAAGGTATATCATACAACAATTTGTGGTTTCACAATGAAAGTGTAAGTGATCCACTCACATTCAATCTTACCGACCTTAAGAAGGATATGAAGCAGATAAGAGTAAGCATCTTTTTTTAGTGAAGCCTCTGAAATATTGTTACCAAAGGTTCCGTGATGCTCTCAGAAAAGTAGTGTATTAGAGACCCATGGAGTTGTAACTGAAGCTGTATTGCTATTTTTATTGTCTAGAGAAGTGTTTGGAAAAGATCCCGGTACCGAAGAGACCGTTATGGTTTAAATGTACCCTTTCTCTCCATCTAGATATAAATCTCTTTGGACCCACAGAGCCTCTGACTCTGGTTTACACAACTGTCTCCTTCCCATAATGTACAATCAAGCAAAATAGGCAGAATTAGATATAGTGACATGTTTGTGATAAGGTAAGATTTTTAATTATATAGCAGGTTATTATGCGATATAGTATGTTGGATTTGCAATTATTATATGAAATAGTATGCTAGATTTGCAATTATTTAGCAGGTTACTATTTCGAGCCCACGACTCTCCTTTGGTCGAGGTTAACAATTGTAAGAGCCTAAATTCGGGACTCGAATTACTTAGTTTCTCATGCCAGAGATGAACAAAACACTAATAATGTAAAATAATCATTAATACACAAGAATTAGTGTAGAAACCTTTTAATAGGAAAAAACCACAACCTTCTAGGAAGATTCAAAATAAGAGAATATTATTTATCTCGTGATAGTAAGTTATCAACATTATTTTATATAGTATTGTATAGACTTTTAGATGGAAAATTTTGTCCCTAATTTGTTCTTCCTTGGTCTTATTTATAGGTCTTATATTATGACCATTTAATGACCACTATCAATTTTAAATGATGGGCATAATTGTATAATTGTATGAATGATTCCAATTTCTTGTAATGCCTCTTTAATGAGTTACCACTGTAGCATGTCTTTTTGTGATCATCAGGTCGAGTTAATGCTTTGAAGTTCACTTTAATATATAAGATCGAGATCGGGATTAGGTCCTTACAATCGCCCACTCTCAACTAAAAGCGCTAGTGGTTTTCGTTGAGAAGCTCAACCAAGTATCAATCACTTTTGTTGTACTCTGGAACTTGAGCAAGCTTTATAGCTATTTAATGTTTATTGTTAGAAATGAGCCATTTGACTTGACCCTTGGCTTTCCCAGACACATTCATTATACTCTCTTTGACTATTGAAATTTGTTGTCTGTCTAAATTACTTATAAATAACTTCTTCATTTTCATAGGGACTTAGTATTTCTTTCTTCCCTTAGCAAAACTTGAAAAAGGTGATGGTGAAAACAAGATCTCAGACCTGCTGTGAAGAACGTGAGTCCATTAATTATAACCAAGCTGAGTGAATTAAGAATTTATAATTTTGGCCGACAATCGCTTGTTGATCTGACCCCAATACTGACGGAGCCTTCCTTTTAGGGTTTAACTACAGTGGAGGCAGAAGAAACTAGTTAAGACTATTTTGGACTTTACCAGTTTTACCACATCATTCTTGCTCAGGCTGACCATGAGGATTGCCTTCTCAACATTGCATAAAGTATTGTAGATGACGAAGACAATACAACTGTTGTTGGTCAGAAGGGTACTCACGAGTGTAGTTGCATAGGCTTTAAATAGTTTAAAATACTAGTTTGTAATCTGTATGGTTTCAATGAAAATAACCCTTGTTCCCTGCATTAAGTATATTATTTTTGCAGCTTCTTGAATTTAGTACTTCCAGCTTTACCATGCGAAATTAAAATTTCAAATTTATGATTGGTGTTATCAATAATAGAGTTGTTCTTGGTCGATCTTGCTTGATGACTGCCTGGGAATATAGCCATCAATAAAACCTTTAAGTTCCTCGATGGAAGTAATACTTCAAATTCTAATGACTTTGCTTAAACTTGTTAGATAATAGTAACGTGTACCCTTGGTCAAATCTTCTTTCTCCGTGTTCTGGGGAATCGTGTGATGAGGAATATATATATTGATTTTTACTGATAATATTTCATCCCTGTAATCACGCATTAGGATTGGCATCAATATATTGTTTCCCAAAAATCTATTTTCCTTCGGCTATATAAGGAGTTTGGCCATTGGGTATAATTTATCCTTCTCACTCTATGTGACTCTTCTGGTTCATTGCGATTGCAACTATCATGGTAAGGACACGTTCCCAACGTTGTCAACATGCAGTAGAGGGAAGACTAGCTATCAAAGTGGTTGAACTGCGTGAACGATATTTTCAAATATTACCTTATGATGTGGTACTACCTGAGTGTTCATTGTAATTAAGTGGTCTAAACACTGAGGAAAGGTGTATAGAGCTGAACCGTCACTTCTAGAGTGATGTCTTTCCAAGTCTGATCCTTGATGTAGGAGCTCAAGAAAGTGCAGTGAGGAAAATTTCCCGGGACAAGCTTGTAGAAGAGGATGAGAGGGCACCTGGTAGGAAAATAATTCCTTGCAGTGAACCGAATCACCCTGGTTATTTTAAATGTAACTATATCTAAATGTAGTTGCTTGTATGCAAAAGTTAAATTGTAAGCAGCTCGATTTAAATTAAGAAAATAAATTTTATGTAAGTTTTAGTACTCTGTTGGTGATAAGTCTATTTTCTCCCTTTTATGAAATCGAACATGTCCTTTATGAACGAATGTATATCAAACTGGATAATATAAACTTGTTTCATGCATTTTGTTTGTACCGTATATAAATGTGTGTTTCATGCGTAAATGCGATAGCTATTATCTGAGATATCCGTTTCAAAAAAGTTGAAATTCTAAATTTGTGCTCTGCAACAGTCTTAATAAAATGGGTCCGAAGAGAAATAGTGCAGGAATACAAACTTTTGGGAAAGAGGAGTGAGTAGGCATATAGACTGAGTGGTATTTAAACTGTCTTGGGAAGATGAAGTGCTAATATTATTTGAATGGCTGATGTAAAAAGGGAAATGATTGAAGGGTAAGTTTTCCTCAAAGAAATTATGGAAATAAGTGGTGAAGGGGAAAGGACACCTCCTTTTAGAAATTGGGGGCGGTTAACACGTGTTGTAAGGAACCATCATTTTCTTGTCTCTCTTTCCCCAAGGGCCATTCTTCTATTTTAGGGAGAAAAAAAAGTATTGAGCAAGCACATTCTAGAGAGAGAAAGCTTCCAAGTTCTGTGACACAAACCATCTCTAAAATTTTGGCAAAAGCTTCTCGCTATGGTCTGATTGTCCCTGAAGAGCATCGATACAAGAGTCGTCTTTCCCAGTTGCCTGTAAAGGTTGAGGACTATGGTTCTTCCAACTCAGGTTGGTTTTCTATTTTTTATTTATGTAATTTGCAGTTTGAATTGCGTGATTCTATGTGCTTGAATTTTTGTGATCTTATATTCTATGTATTTGTTTTATTTAATTTTGGTTGATTGTGTACGGGGGATCTATAATTGTGTTTCTATAAATTTGGGGTCTTGGAGAATATGGTAAATGTGGATGCAAATACATCAGATTTCCTCCTAAAGTTAGAATAAAAAACTGATGATATTGCCTTTTTAGGGTAATTACGTAATTTTGGACAAGAATTGATATCTGAAAACTCTTAAGCTGCGAACTAGGGTTTGTTGTTCAAAGTAGTTATGGATGCTTAGGATTGTTGTGATTTTGTAGAAATTATTGACCAAAATTATAAGAATGAACCGTAGAAAAATTTTAACAGTCGATCACTACTTGTATTTGTAGGTCGAGTATACGTATTATGAACTTAGTTCCTAGGAGTAAGTTTGTAGTCTCATCGAACTTAGAAACTGTGCTTTTAGAGGACGTGTTTGATAATACATTGGAGGAGGTTGTAGATAGTAGGGAAATATGGGTGAGGTCACAGAAACTGTGCTTTTAGAGGCCAAACCTAAAGTGTTAGGGGCCACAGTAAGGGATAACAAGTTGAGTGAGATAGAGTATTGTATATATCCGAATGGAGTAGATATTGGGAAGGGATTCCTTAGGTATAAAATGAGGCTAAAAGGTGAGTGGGGCGAGTATGTTATAGAAGAAAATTTTCTTTTTAGAGAGTTTACTCCAATAGAGGGGATAAAAAAATGTTATCAAGTTCTTGATCTCGAATAGGTTAGGAAGGATAGGAATCTACAGGACGATGTGAACTTAGAGTATTACACCGGGCCCTTGGGGCTTAATTCAAGTGATGGTTTTTTATTCTATACCAATAAGTTGGTATATGGTCTTAAAATACCTCTAACCCACTTTCAAAAGGGGGTCATGAATTTGTGACATTGCTGCCCAGCATTGCTAAATGGTAATGTGTTTGAGATAATTAAAGTTTGTGAGACCTTCAACAAGAGATGGAGCATGAATGGGGTTAAAAAAAAGTTTGTTGCCTTAGATGTTATGAAATTCTACATGATAAAATATTTGGGGGCGAGTCGGAGCAATTATATGTACAATGATTCCTCGAGGCCAATTTTTTATATATTTTGATTCTATTGATCAACCTTGGAATGACCATCTTCTATGGGTTAGAAGGAACAATTTGTAGGTTCCAGATGAACCAACACTCGAGCTGGACTTTAAGTATTTTAATCCGAGTAAGTGTTTATCGTTAAACTTGATAAGTGACCTTCTTTGTATATTCGTGCAGCTAATCATTTTATTTTATTTTGTTCCTTATTATTTTTTCTTATAGGTCCTCGGGCAACTACTACTCCCGACGATTTAAGCCTATTTGATTGAATTGGCCGAGAGAAGAACGAAGTCAAAGAATTTCTTGTTGATCTGAAAATCCAGATAGATATGAGGGTTAAATCTGAGAATCCCAAAATCCAGCGGGCTAGCCTAAGGCAAGCTATGGTCGGGCAAGAGGAGAAACTAAACAGAAGAAGTTCATTGTCGACCATTGGCGGTGGTCTTGATCTTCCAACTGTGACTGGTTTGGCATATATTCTACCTTCTGAGGCTTTTGGTTCCAGTCGGAAGCTTTGTCGGCTTAAAAAGGCTAATCATGAACTTCCAGTAAATAAGAAGGTGGTTCAACTGACCACTAAAGGTTTGACTTTGCCCGTGCTCAGAATTGCTATAGTTGGGATCCCTGAGAACGATAAGTCGAAGAAGCGTAAGGTCAGTGAAATTGAGATCGACAATGAGGATGATACCGCGCTAACCAGGCAGAAAACTCATGAGACCGAAGAATGTGATCGGACTCGCCCTACTATTATGACTAGACTCATGGATGTTGAGAGTCACTACTATTAACTTGCCCTATTTGACCCAAAAAAGTACGAGGAAATGTTCTAGCAGCAGGTCGCGCAGGTATAGTAGTATTTCAACCTCTTATTATTCCTTCTAAATTGTTGTTATTACGTTGTATACTTTTGGCACCTGTCGATGCTAGCCAAATGTTCATCTCGGGGCCAATTGAAAATAAATAATGATCAGCTCGAGCTCTATCCCAAGGACGAGGTTCAAACTGTAGCTGAACGTTCATTAAAGGAAGAAAATGAAGAGTTTAGTTAAGTAGCTAAGTTGTAGAGGCCGAGAAAGAGAAGGAGAGAGTTGTGAAGGAAGCGTGGGCTACAGTGAAGTTGGAGTTTCAGGAGCAGGTCATGGATCTTAGAGAAGGCGGGGGAGGCGATTAATGTTGAATGGAACAATTTGATCCAATTGTATCGCTATTTTGGCCTTTCAGATAATGATATCACCCTTGGGCTTGACGGTAAATATTAGGACATCATCTTCCCTTCCGAAGTCGAGGATGAATATGCCAATGAAGAACAGCTAGAAGTTTGTGCTCCTACTATGGATACTGCCAATGTTCAATCTGCCGAAGCTCATCTTGGTGTGGGTAAAGCTCCTAGTATTTTTGCTGAAAAGGCATTACCTCGGGAGGTAGAACTCTCCAAAGGCCACTAGGCTTGTAACTTTTGTATATTTGGTCTTCTAAAGTTTTCTATTAGTTGTTTTGATTGTTTATTATAAAGTTTGGACATTACTTGAGGAAATTGTAGACTTTTGTTTTTAACGGAATGACTATTTGTAAGCTAGATTTCGGCTATGTGAATAATGTAGAATTTGTAATTTTTGTAGGATGTAAAGCAATAGAGGGTAGTTGTAGACAGTTTACAGAGAGCATTGAATCGAGCTAGAAATGCTTTGAGTCGTGCTCATCAGGTAATAGCTCGATCCAAATATCAAATAAGGTATCATAAATATCTATCAGATAAGCATTGGCAATAGCAATGTGATATTCAGTTTAAGTTTGCTAAGGCATAAATATAGAAGAATGAATCTCTTAGGAAAGTGTCTGATAGGTTTAAGGCACTTTAAAAAGAGTTGAAAGAAATCTCCTTGATAAATGAGTGGGAAAAGTCATTGCTAACCTTAATGGTTTATTTTGAGGCGGAAGTTGATAGTGAAAGAGGCTTAAAGGACGCATATATACATATATTAGAAGAAGGGGGAGTGGTACCAGATCCAGCTCGAGTTCAATCTTTCGTGATTGCAGCAAGAAATTGCCATAGTGCAGAGGCGAAAGAATGTTCAGCTCGAGCTGATATACCTGTAATATATAGGACTTAGTGGTATGGGGGCATTTAAATTTAAATGTTTGAACCTATATATTCAATATTTTTGTAGGGTCGGGAATCTGCGATAATATTGTCTTTCAGAATAAACAAAGAACATAAACGGGTGCAAGCTGATTTAGAGAGCGAGGTAAGAATTGCTCAAGAAACTTTAAACTACTGCACCGAACAGAATATTTGGCTCGCAACACGAGTTGTTTCAGAGGAGATATTGCTAAGAAAAAATGAGGAAAAGAGACGGGAAAAAATATAAATAAAGCAAAAGTAAACTCGTGACCGGCTAAAGAAATTGCATGAGCAAATGAGGAATCTGTTATACCCTAAACCTTAAAAATTGTTGCTAAAAACTCGCACGAGTTACTTATGGAAGCAGTAATTGCCTTTTACGGTGGTAAATTAAACATAGTCGAGAGTGAGTTTCAAAAGTATGTGGCTGACTGTGGCGAGGACTATGATGTGGAGATTAAAAAGGCGGAGTATCTTTGGTTTTTAAATGAAAGGAACGAAAGTTCTTGTATTGAGGGTCTTGTTTCTGTAGGTATGGAAGATTTATCAAATGACGATGAGGTCGAGGATCTAGTACCTCGCTTCCATCGAGCATGACGTGAAGAAGATATTGTAATATTTCATCGTCCAGGGGTTACTACTTCCAACCATGTGGGTAGTTCATCCAGAGGTTGGAAAAGAAGCAGTCTACTCAGCAGGCAAAGACCAGGGGTAGAAAGTAAAATTATAACATGCCTAAATCATTCTATTATGGATATTGTGTTCACTGTGTGTTGTAACATAGTAGATGAAGTGAGCTGTTTAATTCCTAATATTTTTGAAATTATATTAGATGTGTACTATTTCCTTCTAGCCATGAATAGATGTTCGAAATTATATTAAATGTGTACGTCCACTAAATATAAGTATTTCTTTAATGTAGGGAGCAACGTACATAGAAATGGAGAATGATTCTCATTTTTAGAATGTAAATATAAGAACAAAACATCAAACTTTAAAATATGTTTATCAGTAGTTTTCAACCTTCTCGTATTCTAAGGGTTTGAATTACTCGAACTCCTTCTGTGATCAGGTCGTATGATCTGAGGTTACTCTTATTCGCCACAATAAAAGGTCCTTCCCATCTTATCACAAGTTTCTCGACATTTAATTTCTTCATATGTTTGGGTATTTCTCTTAGGATGAGATTTCGGATATCGATTTCCCTGTTATAAACTCTTTTATTATAGGATTTAGCCAATGCCTGATGATATCTTCCAAGATTTACAATTGCTCAGTCTCTCGTTTCTTCAATCCAATTCATATTCCATGTTAACTGAATTTCATTTTGGTAATTCCTCATTTCGTGATCGTGTACGGGGTGATGAAATTCGCTCGGGATAACAGCTTCTGTTCCATAAGCTAAAAGGAAAGGGGTACATCCTGTAGATACTCATAGGGTTATTCGATATGTCCAAAGCACGTGGGGTAATTTTTGGATCCAGTTTCCTTTCATGTCATTCAAGCTCTTTTGTATGCCACCGATTATCATCTAGTCAGTGAATTTTTCCAAACCGTTACCTTGTGGGTAATAAGGGTTTGAAGGAGTGTGGATGATATTATGATCGTTAAGGAACTCAACCACCTTTTTGCTGATTAACTGTAGCCCATTATTGATCCTGATGAGGTATGGGCAGTCGAACCTGGTGATAATATTCTCCTATATAAACTTGATGACTTCCCCTTCTCGTGTTCGACATTAAGGGACTGCCTCTACCCATTTTATAAAGTAATCAGTTGCTACTAAAAGATATCCTCTTTTCTCAGGAGTGTTCATTAATTCACCCACTAGGTCAAGAGCCCATCTTTTAAAAGGCCAATATACTTAACTCGTGTGAAAATCCAGAGCTAAAACCCAAATTGTATGCTCATGTCGCTGACAGGCGTCGTATTTCTTTGCAAATTCTTATGCATGTGTTCTCATTTAAGGCCAAACCAACCCCCCCCCCCCCCCCCCCCGAGTGATTGCTCAATTTGCCAAGGATCGGCCTGCAGCATGTGATCCACAAGTTCCTTCATGTAATTCCTGTAACAAGTCATTAGTGTCTTGATCTGATAGACACTTAAAATAAGGACCCGTGACTGATCTTTTGCAAAGCTTTTTGTTGATGACTATATATAAATCGTGTTGTATTGTCAATTAGTTTTCTCCTTACATTGACGCCTATAAGGAACACACCTTTAAAATTATTCTGAGGACCAATATATTTCAGAAAAGGTAACCTCCAATCACCCTCTTCAGATTCATCGCCCCTAGTGTTAACTATATTTGAGCTGTTAAGATTAACACTGGGGGTAGATACGATTTCAAATTTTAAATATCAAACCTCTATTCTGAGAATTCCTGCCAGATAAACAAGGGAGTCTGCATGTCAATTTTCTCCCTGAGGTAAATACTCAATCGTAGCCTTCTAAAATTAGTTCATTCTGTCGGCTACTAGGGCAACGTATTCCACCATCTTTCCATTTTACTGATATCGTTATGTTTAATGGTTTTTGATTAATAAAGAGTCAATAGATAAAGAAAGTTTGGGTATCCCGAGCTCTAACACCATGTCTAAACTATAGATTAATGCTTCATACTTTGTTTTATTGTTTGCTGCCTCAAAATTAAGTTGGATTGATTTCCCAATCATATCATTTGAGTGTGTGATAAGAAAAATCCCGATTCTTGATCCGATTGGTCCAGTTGACCCGTTGGTTAAAAGGCGTTAACCCTTTTTTGATAACCGGTCAGCCTTTTCTTTGAACTATTCTTCAACTATGTTAGGATCGTGTTCTTCCCAATCCGGGTCTTCTGCTAGGAAATCCGCCAGAAAATCAGCTACTGACTGCCCCCATTCGGAAAGCCTCTTTTCAAAATGTATACCATGTTTACTCAAGCTAACTAACCATTGTTACGCTCGTATGAATTTTTCTTTCTTCGATAAAACCTCCCAAAGGGGATAATTCGTAATTACCCAAATTGAATGAACTTGAAAATATTATTTGAGCTTCTGCAAGGTATAAACGAAGGTAAGGAGTAGCTTTCAATTTTAGTACATTGTGACTCTACCGGAATAAGAATTTTACTGATAAAATACACGGGTTTTTCCATTTTCCCATCAAGTCGAATGAGTTCCGAACTGAGTGAGTTTTTAATAACGACAAGGTATACTACAAGTTCTTCCCCTTCTGTAAGGTACTCATGATGGGAGGTTTTTCCAAATAATTCTTGAAATCTTGGAATGCTACTTCGCACTCATTATTCCATTTGATCTCGGGATCTTTCATATTCTTCCCTTTTCGTGTCCCTTCGCGCAGGAGGTTAAATAACCATATGCACCGATCTGATGATTTTGACACAAATCTATTGATCATTGCAATCTTTTCAGCCAACTTTTGAACATCTTTCTTTGTTTTTGGTGATGGCATTGATAAGAAAGGTCGAATACAATCAGGGTTGGCTTCAATTTTCTTTTTACTGATTAAGTGTCCCAAGAATTTTCCTGATTGGACCCTGAACTGGCATTTATCAGGGATGGTTAAGCTTCACTCTATAAGACTGAAGGATTTCGAAAACTGCGTGAAGATCGGTATCCTGATCTCCTTTCTTGAGATTTTTACATAGCATGTCATCAATGTATACTTCCATTATTTTCCCAAGGTGGTCTTTGGACATTTGGGTCACAAATCTTTGATAAGCTTCTCCAGCATTCTTCAGTCAGAAAGGCATGACACTATAGCAGTATAATCCTTTCCCTGTGATGAATATTATTCTTTCTTGATCACCGAGAATAAGAGGAATATGATTGCATCCTGATGCAGTATCCATCATGGATAAAAGTTTGTGCCCAACAGTTGAATCCAGCAAATGATTGATTATTGTGAGGGGAAAACTATCTTTTGGAGTATGTTTATTCAGGTCAGTAAAATCTACATAAACTCTGATCTTGCCATTTTTCTTTGGAACTGTTACGATGTTTGAAATCCAGTTGGGGTAAATTGCTTTACTGATGAATCCAATCGTAATAAGCTTACAGATCTCTCTGTTGTCTTCATCTCGAAGTCTGGGTGCCAACGCCCTCGTTTTTTGTTTAACTACTACAGCCTTATCTTTTAAACACAACCAATGGCAAGCCAAAACGTGATCTAGGCCTGGCATTTCTTAGAATGTCCAAGCGAATACATCTCTATTTTCCTTTAAGAATTCAATAAATATGTTTCGTTGCTCCGAAAGTAAATGAGTTCATTCAAATGTACCTCAATTAGCCCTGTCAATCTTCATGTACTCTATAATTTATGCAATTGATGGTTGGTCCCCTGTAGATCCAGCTTTCTATAATTGTTATGACTCAAACTCCTCATAAGTATATATCACATAAGTTACAGTATTTTCACATGCTCGAGCTAGTTTTTGGCTACCTTTGAATTCATAGATCCCACCATTCCAATTAAATCTCAATGCCAGATGATAAGTAGAAGGAATAACCTTTATATTATATAGCCAACATCGTCCCATTATCCCCAAATACCTTGACTTCACATTTGCGACCTAAAATTTCACATCGACTATCGCCAGACCTGTTGTAATAAAAAGCATGATTTTACCCACCCATACCTCTTTAGACCCATTGAAGCTATTAATATCCATATCACTGGTCTTGACTCGATCTACTAGACCCATCTGCCCGATTGTGCTCTGAAAAAGCATTTTAATAGCGCTTCCAGTATTTACCATCATCATGTGCATTAAAAAAAAAATATTTTCAACATGATAACTTGAGCGCTGTGGTGAGGAATTTTGACATGACTGACGTCACAATTTTTGAAGGGATTCCAGTTCTCCTGTAACTAGACTCTGGAAGCAATTGAGCTTCCTATTCCACTATGGATAGGTCATGACATTGAATGAGTTGGCATCTTTTGAATTTGACCGATCTGCTTACCGCGTGTGTCTCGATAACGTGGCAGAGGTGAAATGATAAAGGTGTTTCTCTTCAGTCCCATTTTCAATCTCGATGACTTTATTATCTTTTTTATATAACTTTTCACGTCGGTAATGTATTCGTACATTCTTATATCTTTAAGTATGTATTCCATGAGTCTTTGTAGAGCATAGTATCGCTCCGTATTGTGATGCCTGACTTTGTGGTATTTGTTGTACAGTTTTCCTTTGATTGACTCGAGGGGTTGTGCATTTCTGAAGAATTTATCTTTCGGAAGTGCAGGATAGAATAGATGTCAGCTAACTTGGCAGTCAATCTCAGGCTTTGGAAGATTATTTCCTTTTCAAGGTCGGTTTTTTTCAGACTTAACTCACTTTCAATCACCTCTAGTCTCTGTAGTGCGTACGAATTCTCGTTATGTGTTTAGCTCTTTAGTTGTGAGGATAGATTTTGTAGGTTCTTTCCTCACAGACATTATTCTTTCAAGATCGATATAATTGTTTACCATCTCAACCATTTCTTCCAGAGTTGCTGGTTTGTTCAAGATGAGGTGCTCCTTCGCTCTGCTCTTAATGAGTAGAGCATTTGTAAAGGCCGATTATGTAATTTTCTGGTTGAGACTATCCACTCTCCTAGCCATATCCAAAAATTTATTGGTAAATGCTTCAAACTTTTCTCCTGGCATTAGCTTGAGACTGATAAGGGTGTAAAGATTCTCCTACTTATCCTGGTTGTACGAATAGTTCTTGACGAAGAGTTTGCATAACTGATCAAAAGAGTGGATTGATCCTTCGTCCAACGAGTGAAACTAGCGTAAGGGTTCACCATGGAGGCTGGTAGGGAATGGACGGAATAACATATGGTTCGACGTTGAGTGCAATATCAAAGAATCTTGAAATTCCTCCACAAGCTCAATAGAGTCAGTTCCTTTATATTTTCGAATATTAGGCGCATGAAAACTTAAAGGTACATCATTATCCAACAATTCTTGCGCAATCGGACACTTATGTAATCTGTTAATGATGTTTTTGCTCGCGTGTGTTTGGACCTCCAAAAGTTCTTTGATGTATTTGTCTATATGCTCCTGAGTAACTAACTATCGAACAATGATTTTTTGGCGCTGAAGACGTCCCTCTCTGGGGTTGTGATCTCTATTTCCCTCGTTGAGCTTTTCCCGTACATGAATTTAAGTTCTTATCCCTTGTATATCCTCCCCCTGTCTGAGGTCAGCTGGACCTTTATCGACCGCTTGTTGAACAATAGGTACCGGAAAAATCTCAGGTCCTTGCGGGTTTTGGTCGGGTCGAATATCAGTTCCTTGGCTGACACCTTTGTGTTGTCCAAATCTGTTACAAGCTAAAATTCTCGATGTAGCGGGCTGCATATCCTTACTTTTTTGAGTTGCTGACTGTTACCCCTGTAGAACTTTAAGTGCGTCCCACACTTTTGCCAACTATTATTTTAAAGCTTTCCTTCTTTCTGTTTCAGAGTAAAGCATAGTACGCAGTTCTGCCTGTTAATTTGCTTTTGTGCATGTTCTTTCTATTTGCAAGACCAGGGGATTTTGACTAGGATTCGACATTTCTCGAATGTGATTAGTACCTGTCGTATTTGAGGATTGTGGTTAATTACATTATTTCCTACAGACGACACCAAATGTAAGAGCCTAAATTCAGGACTCGAACTTAGTTTCTCATACCATAGATGAGCAGAACACTAGTAATAACAAATAATCACTAATATGCAATAATTAGCGTAGAAAGCTTTGATTAGGTAAAAACCACGACCTCCTGGTAGGATTTGAAATAAGGGAGTATTATTTATCTCGTGATTACAAATTACCAACAGTATTCTGGATAGTATCGTATAGACTTTTAGATGGAAAATTTTGTCCCTAATCTGTTCTTCAATGGTCTTATTTATAGGTCTCATATTACGACTGTTTAATGACCATTGTCTCTTTTAAATGATGGGCATTACAAAGCAGTTTTGATGAGTCTTCATAGCGGTTGTACAATGGTATGAATGATTCTTATTTATTGTAACGACTCTTTAATGAGTCACCACTGTAGCATGTCGTTTTGTGATTGTCAGGTCGAGTTACTACTTGGAAGATCGTTTTTATACATGAGATCAAGATTGGGAGTAGGTCCTTACAACAACCATCACTGCTAGAGCTGGCAAAGTGACCCACCAACTCGACCCGACCCAACCCTGTTTCCAGCGAGTTTGAGTTGGGGTTTGACCTTAATAGGTTGCCCGTCTAACCTATTTAATAAATACGCCGGGTTCATAGTTAGTAAGTTCGCGATTAATTTGTAAATTATACGTGACCCGAACAATTAATTGACGTATCCTACATTTTAGCCAACTTTTAAGAATATAATTAAAAGGTCACAAACTTTTGGACCCCTGCGCGATTATTTTGCATATAATTGCCGAACGTACCAAATGACCGATTATTTTAAGATATTTGAAATCAATAGAAATTGTATATATTTATCCAATGAGTTATGTATCTATACAAAAATTAAGTTTATAAGCATAGTTCTCTGTCTCTCTCATACTAAACTTTAAATTTTCTTCTTTTTCATAAAATAATTTGCTCACTCAATGTCAAGTCTAATTAAACTGCCCAAGGTGCAATATGATGAGTTAATACTACGCCTGAACAATCGGTGTACTTGATGCCTCGTCGTCTGTCTCCAAAATAGCATGTATTGACGTAGATACATATCAACCACAAGGTTCATCATCATTAGTCTTCAAAATGGTATGTATTGGTAGACACATATCAACCACAAGGTTCGATGTTCAAAGGCTTCTAAAGCAATGATACCACTCAAAGAAGCAATACTCCGATATAATTATTTAGATCATAATGCAAAAACAAAAAGAATAATATGCTCCGATATAATTATTTATATCATAATGCAAAAACAAAAAGAATAATATGCATTTGATAATTTTGATGGAAGGGCATACGATGACTCATATGACTTAAAAATGATATAATATATTTTAATGCTAGAGTAGTTTGGTAATTTTAATGGTGGTAGAGCAGTTTTAGACTCTAGATTAGATCTTATGTTTATTTCATTCGTTATTTGCTCAAAAATTTGATTACTGTACTTAGGATTTGGCTTGGTAATTTGCTTAATTGTTTAACTCGTTTATGTATTCAAGTTTTACCAACTCTTGATTGCCTATAATTGTTATATACCAACCTACTAATGTTATTATCTTCGGTATAAATGGTTCACATTAAATTATAAACTAATAAAATATAATTTTTATAGTCGCTGAATATCTCAATGAACTATTAATTGTGACAACGTATTATACTCAAATAATATGCGAATCACACTTTTGTCGAATCCCGTTTTATTCGCCAAATTTTCAAATCGATCTCTAAATATAAATTTGAATTTTATCCGTCCCCAACCACGTCCAAATAATTCTCGAACTCCGAATTGCTAACTATGGCCGGGTTAACCCGTGACCCGTTTAAGCTTGATTTGAGCCAATTGTCATTTATGATTGTTATGGTACTATCCATTATTCCATGTAAGATTTGTGCCCAAAGAGAAGTTTATGTGTTATTACTACCCATAAACATTTGACATTTGATCCAATCCCACCTCAATTTCATCATCTCCTCATTTTTTATTATTACTACTCATTTCTTCAGCAAACCCACTCTCACAAAATGGGCATTTGATATCCACTTCTATTACTGAATTTGAGAACACATGTAACACCAATACCTACCAGCTAAAGCTTCAATAAACCCATTCTCACAAAATTGTGTGAACTGAGGTTAAAACCCATGACCCAACCCAAACCTGAATTAAAATTTAAATAGGTCAAAAGGGTTAGGTTGGGTTAACCAGTTTAAATCAGGGTCGGGTTTGGGTTTTTACTTTTGATCCATTTAACTAAATAGGTTAAGTTTGGGTTTGTATTTCTGACCCATGAACCCGTTAAGACCCGACCCGTTTGCCAGCTCTAAGCACTACCATTCTAATTTAGGACTTGTTTGTTTTTCAGTCAACCCTATAAAATGGTGAAAAGAGAAGTGAACTTCCCAATTTTGGTGTGTTTGGCTGCCATCAATCTGTTAGAAGAATTAGTAAGATTTTCAAAAAGGTGCCAAAAGTATAAAGTTTAGAGGCAATCTTCCACTTTTAACTTTACACCTCTCCCCCCTGTAAAATGAAATTCTTTATTTTGGTATGAATTGAGCTTCCCAAGTTTGACTTTTGTCGTTCATACACCGTCGTCATAACCACTCTTTTTTAACATTTGGTTTGGCTTATTTCGTAATTACAACAAATTACTTGGCTCTTTTCAACTTAAAAAACAAAATCAACCGATCCTCTACTCTTCTTTCTCAGTTGTCACTCCTCTCCCAGGTTAAATCGAGTTCTCTTCACCACTCCCTGCTGTGCTCCATCTCCCCACTACCCCCAATAACTCCCCAAACCCCACCACCAATCTCCGTAACTCATCGCTGTAATACCCATTCTCGCTACAACCATTTCTATCTATCTCTCTCTAACCAATAATATTTTTTTTGTTGCAAAACGTAAGATTAAATTGATGAAAGAAAGTTACAAATTAGGGGAGGAAATTCCAAGCCCTGAGAAGCCCGAAAGGCAGCTAGGAGATTCTAAAGTAACAAACATTTGGGGCTTCCACTTTTGTTAGAAAGGTTGGTCGACCTTGAAAGCTTTCTTGGGTGCCGTCAGAGAGAGAGAGCCCTCACTTGGATGCTTGTGAGGCTGAAAAGTTAGCTACTTTCCAACAATGCGAGAATCTAAGCTTCTCGAAAGAATTCTTCAATCTATTCCACTTAGCTTTATAGATCCAAGGCACTTGGTTTTTTGCGAAATCTGTTACAGCTGAGAGAGAGTCTGATTCGATCGATATAGTTTTCCATTGGTTTTGGCCTGACCAATTCAGAGCTCCGATGATTGCTTCGCAATCAGAGAGGAATAGAGATGAAATGCCAATCCCTTTTGTGAGGACACCAAGAACATCCCCAAGATGGTTTCCAGCCCTGCTCCTGTACCTGCTTTTCCAGGAGAACCTAAGACAGTTGCCCCACAATTAATTTTGACTTCCTGAAACTTGGGGAGAGCCCAAGTATAGCTCTAGATTCTGGGAAGAGGTCTGGCCTTAGTGGGAACACCCAATGTAGCAATAATTTCAAGTTCAAGACAGTTGTTTGCCATGCATCTTCGAGAGAGGCTTGAAATATTTTTAGTGGCAGCAAAAATCTTCCGCTTGATTTCTGTTTTGTTGAAACAAATCCCTTCGAAGACAACATCGTTTCTAGCTTTCTAGAGAATGTAAAGCAGATTCAGAACAGTTGTCTTCCTGATATCTGAAATATACGAGCTCAGATGATTACAAGACTTCAGGGAGGTCTTTAAATTTGTAAAGCCAGCTGAAATCTTAAATAGAGATGCCATCTAGTTCCAAATTTCTGAAGACAATGGACAGAGCCAGAACAGATGCTCCATGGTTTCCAAATTACACCTGCAAAGAGAGCATCTTGAGATGATGTTTATACCCCTTTTAATAAGAAGATCTTCTGTAGCAAGTTAATTATGACAGACTCTCGAAAAGAAAGAGGCAATTCGGGGATAAATGACATTATTTTTGATGTAAGGATACCACCAAACTTTAGGTCTATGAGAACTGATTTGATGATAGGCACTTTGGACTGAGAAAATACCATGAGTGCTGTGTTTCCAAACTCGAGAATCAATTTCTGAATTGTTAAGAGTAATGACATTCAGATCTATGCCTGGACTGGCCATAAACTCCACAATTTCAGGAGGGGCTGACCAAGAGTGCTGATGATTAATCTGGTTGAGTTTTGCCTTGCAGCGCTTCCAGGTGCTTGTTGGGATGTCAATAAGGTCAATAATAGCAACTTCTGAACCCCAACAATCTCTCCAAAAGTCTATATCCTTTCCAGAGCCAATGATCCACTTTGAGTTAGCTTGAGCCATAACAATTGCTTCCTTAAGACCAGGCCAGATGGAGGAGTTCTTGTTGCATTGAATTAGAAGCCCCTCTTTAGTCAAAAACTTAGCTCGAAGGAATTTGTCCCAGGGGTCTTGATCATAGAGAAAAGCCCATCTCAATTTCAAAAGCATTGTCTTATTTGTGCCACGCAAACCGTGGATGCCGATGCCCCCTTCACTAGGGTGTTTACAGACTTTATCCCACTTGATAGTAAGAAACTTTTTTTTGTCAGGATCTCCAGACCACAAGTAGTTTCTGATAATTTTCTCGCCCTCTTTCACAGCAGCCATCGGCCACTTGTATATTGCCATATTGTAAATAGGGAGGCTTCTGAATATAGATTGGACAAGAACAACTCGACTCTGAAAAGAAAACAGCTTCCCACTCCATCCAGCAGCTCTGGATCTAATCTTATCAATAGGTGGAGCAACCGTCGCTTTTGAAACTCTGCCTTGCACCAAAAGAATCCCAAGATACTTCTCTAGGAAGTTGCCCAAACCAAAACCAAAGAGTGAGGCAATGGTATTCAGCCTAAAGGGGGTCAAAGAGCCGGCAAAAATTTTACATTTCTGTTTGTTGATCCACTGACTTGATGATGATTGATAAACCTCCATGAGGATTTTTAAGGCCTTAAAACCATTAATATCTCCTTTAGCCAAAATGAGAATATCATCGGCAAAAAGAAGATGAGTAGGGCAAGGAGTATTCTTGTAGATAACCATAGGTTTAAGAATCTGCTTGTCGTATAACCAAGAAATTCCCCTGCTAAAGACATCTTCCACAAAGGCAAAAAGAATTGGAGAGAGTGGACATCCCTGTCTGAGACCTCTTGAGGCTTTGAAAAATCTGCAAGACCCGCCATTAATGAGCGCGGATATATGTGCACTATTAAGAATCACCCTTATCCATCGACAGAAGTGATAGGAGAACCCCAATCTTTGAAGCACTTGGAGAAGGAAAGGCCAACTCACTGTATCAAACGCTTGTGAAATGTCGATCTTAAGACCAACGTTCCCACTCTTTCTACACTTTCTCAGCTCGTTAGTCATCTCCGAGGCTAGAGCAATGTTGGAATGAATGGACCTGCCAGGAATAAACCCACTCTGTTCAGCTGAAACAATGTCTAGTGCAATCTTGCTTAGTCTTGAAGAGAGAATTTTCGTTATTATTTTGAAAGCAAAATTGCCCAAACAGATAGGTCGGAAGTTCCCCATTGTGCTTAAATCTTTAGCTTTTGGGATAAGAACCAAGAAGTTAGAGTTAAGGCCTTTGGGATAGTAGAATCTACAAAGAAAGAGATCACTGCCTTGCTTAGATCGCTGCCGATGACATCCCAAAACTTCTAGAAGAAAAACCCGCTAAACCCGTCTGGCCCGAGACTACTATCTCCACTGATTAAAAGTAGCCAGTCTAACTTTATCAGAAGAAGGACAAACACTAAGCATCAAGTTTTGTTCAGCTGTAACCATCTTGGGGAGCAAGCGGTCTTCATTAATAGATGAGTGAACATGGGTGAATTTGGTTGAATAATACTCCACGATGTGCTCTTTAAGCTCGGCCTGGGAGGATAAAATAGATCCATTGTCAAGAGTAATCTCAGTAATAAGACTCTTTTGAAGTCTGATCCTGTGAAGAGCGTGGAAATATTTTGAGTTTCTCTCCCCGCTGGTCAGCCAAGAGGCTTTTGCTTTCTGCCTCCATACAACGTCTTTAAGATCTAATAGACTGTTTAGGGAGATCTATTTAGTTGTGGCTTCTTTCATCAATATGTCAAAGTAGTTCTCATCCAACTGAAGCTACAGATCCTCAAGTTCAGCTGCCGAAGTCTCGATTTGGAGCTTTAATCCCCCCAAGTTTTCAGTTCTCCAGCTCATAATAGCTGTTTTGAGGCGCTGAAGCTTCTTCATTAGTACATATAATGGATCTCCAGTTAGACTTTCTCCCCAAGAGTGAACCACCAGATCTCTGAAACTAGAGTCCGAGAGCCAGCTGTTAAGGAATCTAAAAGGGATGTTTTTGGGCTTTGGAATTCCTTGATTCCAGCCAATCAATGCCGAGTGATCTGAATTTTCTCGATCCAGGAACTTGCAAGACCAGCCCTTATACTTTGCAATCCAGTCATTGTTGTAAACTGCTCTATCAAGTTTACAAAGAATTCTTGCTCGTCCCATTTGACCATTACACCAAAAGAATTTGGGTCCCGAGGAGTAACTTTCAGTAAGACGGCAAGCATTAATGCAATCATTAAACTCAGTGATCGATCGAGAAAGAGACCCCGTGCCACCTCTTCTTTCTTCCCGGCTACGAATACAGTTAAAATCTCCAATGGCCAACTAGGGGAGATTTAGGTTTGTAAGGTTTTCCATGTCCTTCCACAGCTCCCTTCGAGCTGAAATAGAAACCTTGCCATGCACTGCAGATATTAGCAAGCCATCGTAAGAAATAGTAATATGCTGATTGGAGGCAGCCACAAGGATAGGGTCATGAGAGCCAGTATTCCAGATGCACCACAAATTCCCCATCTTGGAGTCGCAGTCATTTGATAATATAGAGAGGCTGAAGTCGGGAAGACCCAGTTTAAGAATATTTGTCATAGTAGGCTTTATTTGGGGTTCAGCAATGAAAATGAAAATAGGTTTAGATTTGTTCACCAACCGATGAAGCTAGAACCTCAATCTTTTATTTCCAATACCTCTGATGTTCCAAAAAATATCTCTCATTGTGACTCTTTTTTGCTCTTGGACCTGGTGTTTGGGTAAGATAACCCCTTCCCCGATCCCACATTCTTTTTCTTTGCCATTTTCTTTGATTTTTTATCCTTTCCCGGTTGTTGCTAGAGTTCATCCTGAGCAAGCAAGGCATCGTCTCTCTCAGCATTTTTGACCATGTCTGCCTACTTTAAAGCGGACTGAAGCTTGATGAGATCCCTTTCTTTTAATAGTTGGTGAGCTTTATTTGGGTCAGTGGTTGGACTGATAGGTGTGCCTTCAGATGCAGATGAAAATTCATCAATACATTGATCAATGCAGATTAGTGCGTCCATGCTGTTCTTGATCGGTGTAACTTTATTTTCTGCCTGTTTTTGAGAAGTTGAAGCAGCTTCAGAATTTGGCTTAGGCATTTTATCAAACACCTCAGCATTCGAATCCAAACCCTTTCCTTTGTTAAGCATCACTCGTTGTTTTTTATTCTTTATGCGTTTCTTTTGATTCTTTGTATAGTTTGTTGCTTCAGGGCCTGGTTCCTCTGGATGATTCTTTGGTTCCTCGGCTCTTTGAACTTGTTCCTTGAAAACTCTGCATTCAATAAAAGTATGTCCAATGATCTTGCAATGGCTGCAGAATTTTGGAGTTGCTCCCAGCTCTACTTTCTGCCAAAAAATTTTATCTTCAACCTCCACTAGGATTTTACTTAGGATAGGCTCCGCAAGATCAACATCGACGAGCACTTTTGCGAAGTATCCGAATTCCATTGTGGTGGATGAATGATCGACATGAATTGGTGTACCCAAAGTTCGCCCAAGCGCCATCAATGAATCAACTTCCCAAATTTCTACACCGAGACCGGGGAACTTAACCCATATGAGAGCATGAGAGTTCTTTTGCATCTCCGGATCAAAAAATGGACTCTACGGAGACAGTTTGAGCAGTTGCTTCCCGATTACCCAAGGACCACCCGACCATATCTTATTGCGATCTTCTTCATTGTCCAAAAAAATGCTAATGTTACCTTTACCCACTGGAATCAATCTGTAGGTTCCTTTTGGTTTCTAGAGATTGATTGCTTGAGCTCGGGCTTCAATGACTGAATTTTTCTGTAAATCCAGCCTACATACAAGGTTGAATCTGTCTCTGATTAACCCTCTTTGATGTGCTTGAGTTGAGATTTGATTGATGGGAAGTCACCTCTTCTACCAGGGATGGGGAGCTGTTCAAATGAGCAGCTTCTACCCTCGTGATCCTTCGCCATCACAGCTTACGTTGGGACTCCTGGTTGATCTTTGCTTGAAGCCCTAGGGAAGGAGCTTTCAATCTCCCAGAGATCCATGATCAATTGGTTGTAAAAAAAATCAGTAATTCTTCTCAAGATTGCAAGATAAGCCAATTTTAGGGTTCATCATTCACAAAACCCCAATTTCTCTCCCTCAATTTTTCAATTTCTCTCTAATCAATAACCTCTCTCTTCTCTCACTTTGGTAACAACTTTCTCTTTGTACTGTGATTGTGGATTGTAGTTCTAGTATTATTTTTTGCATGGTTATATTGCTATATATTGTGGCGTTAGGGTTTGTTGAATGTGATTATAGGTTTTTGTACTTGGTTGAATCTGAGTTTGTTGAATGTGGGTATGCGATTGTGGGCATTTCTACATGGTTGAATGTGGGTTTGTTGAGAGTAGGTATGACGGGTTTCGATGTTCTTATGGATTGTGGGTTATTTATTATTGATACACTATGATAAATTGGGGGTTATTTGTTATTGATATACTGTGAGTTATTTGTTATTAATACACTATGGGTTGTTTGTTACTAGGTTATGAGCCCGTGCTATGCACGGATGTTTAAGTTTATATAGTATTAAGAAAAAAATGAATAAAAGAGGAAGATGATATAAGTTTTTGAGAGTCTCTTAATACAACTTGGGGAAGAATCAGTTACAATCTATAATAAAACTTATTATCAATGAAACTAAATTTCTTAGAAATGCAATCCAGAGCATTGAATTTTTGGGAATAATTAATTTAAGGCCGTTTAAGTTCATAATGGAAGCTATTGTAATATAGCTCCTTAAACCTCGTTAAGACCCTTTCACTTATAAACAAACAAAATGTTCGGAACTCGTATTCATGCAAAGTACATAAGGTGAACTCATTCGAATAATTATCACAGGAAGTTAAATTTTTCGATCTATAGATATATAACTTACTTTTTCTTCTTCGAGGACTAAAATCAGAAGACTTAAAATGCTTCTAAGACTAAAGATGCAGGCAAAACCTTGCGAATAAAAATTGGACAACTTTAATGACCTTTTCTCGGTCCCTTTTTGATGGTCAAATATTGAAGGACACCCATCGTGATGATCTTCTCCATAAAGGCAACTATTGGAATAACACTACCTTATTAAAGAAGCATAACATCCTTTAGTATATTCAATTACTCTTCCATCCAAGTACTGCCATGTATCTCTGTCATCTCCGTCTAAGGATTTGTTCTTGTCTTGAACCTCTTGCCAAAATAAGGAGTTGTGTATGCAATAGGGAAACTCTTCCCAGAGCTCAAACATTTTATATCAATTCCATTGTTCACTTATAAGACATCTAGAAAAAAAATAAAAATAAACAAATGCAATTGATCTTGACTTCAGTAATAAATTAAATCAAGCAAAATCTATAAAAGAAAAAAAATCATGGTATGGAACTATTACTTCCCTAAGAATAGTGGGTATAACTTGTATTGAGGAATAATAAATAGTGGAATTCAATCGTAATTGTATCTTGGTTAACCTACGGACACTAGAAAAAAAAAAGTTATGGTATATGGTTATTTTTATAATACGCAGTATGAAGCTACAAAAAATCATTTTATTATACTGCTAATAAAAAAAGTAAAAAAAAAACGTTTTCCTTGTCATTCCACCAATTTTACCTCTAGAGACATTTCCAGCACTTTTTCGTTGCTCAGCTTCGCTTTAAGAGCCTTAGTGTCTTTATCAATGGTTTTGGCAGAATTAACCTGGTAAATATTAACATTGTGTAAGAACCTCAATAATAACCAAATAACATAGAATTTTGCTTTAAATCATAGATTTATCTCAAAGAAAATACCATAGGTATATGTCAAAGAAAATACTTGCGTACGATCGGACTACATTTCTTTTTAGATATATTCTACCATCATATCTACATTAAAAATAGAACACATCTCTTGATTATAAAAACAATACACCGAATATCTAATAGATATGCAAGGTTCAAACAACATAGATAATTAACTTACATTTCCTCATTGAACTACGAGAAGACTACCCCCAATTCTTGGATCGTCCTGACATACATGTCTACCTTGACGTCTATAGGTACAATGAAGGTCACCACCTCCTGCTAGTATTGTCTTGGCCGTGAATGAGGTATAAGACTCTCACCCTCCTCCACGTCTTCCTCTAACAAATTTTATGCCGGTCTAGGAGCTGGTCTTTCGATACCTTTTTCATCCTCATCCTTCCTAAACCACATATTTTCACCCTTTTCTTTCCCTACATCAAAGTCTTTCCCACAATCCATAATATACTTCCTAAATTCGTTTTCCACCCTTGCCAACTCCCCTCCATAAAACTCAATCACATTCTTTATATGACGTTCATGGTCCGTCTTAGCTACAACATTTGCTCGTGATGGATACAAATGCTTTTTCAGCTGCATATGCGCTCTATGCAGACGCTTACGTATTTCCATCTGTAATACACCCAAAGTTTTCAACTCTTCTTCTACCTTCAATTTGACAGTTATTTCTTCTGTCAGTTGATTTGCCAGAGATATATTTTGTTTCGTATACTGCTTCAATGTGTTTTGCAACTCGTTTAACTCACCATCTAACTTTCTTATACCACTCTCTACTCTTTATTTATTTTGAAAAACAAAATCCTCATTGATCTTTGATCCTACACAAAGTCAAGAGCATTAGGTAAGGGACCTACGTTACCCTATATAATAGACACACCAGCTCGTGCTGAACATTTTTTTGCCTCTAAGCTATGACGATTACGTACTTCTTGAGCTAAAAACCTAACTCAAACTGGATTAGGTACTACCTCCCACCCTTGCTATTAAGATCTCTACATAAGCCTCTTTTAACACCCGCTCACTATCTACTTCGGCCTCAAAATACAGTGTCAGAGTTAACAAAATCCTCTTACTCTTGGCTTTATCACTCGTGTCAGCAAAGCACACCGAGAATGCGAGGCTTTATCGATCTGGGTAGACTTTCTATAGATTTTCATAATAGAGCAAATTTATCATCCTATTTTCTCAAAACCTCATCCCTCTCCATTTTTATTTTGGCATATCTACACTGTAGGTCATATAATTCTTTAAAAAATCTCATCGAATTAGATTTAAACTGCCCTCTCTCATATTCAATTTTATTTAATACCTGTTGAGTACGAGCCATAGAGTCCCTTGTTCTACTCAACGATCTCTCCATTGTGGTAACAGTTTTCCTCAACCGCTCTATCTCCTACACAGATTACAAATTTTCTATTATCAAACACACATTCAAAGAAGACACAATAAGTTTATGTCTATCAACTTGATAGTTTCAAATATACCCAGAAGCAGTCTTATCATAGTCAAAACATAACGAAATAGCTTGCACAGGGTACCGTAAAACGATATTAATTATTCTTGCCAATCTCTACCTCTGACGGTGACTCCAATCCAGTACCAGCAGCCTAAATTTACTCAACTTAGGAAATGGGTACATTCATTGGAACATCATTATCTTCAACCGGTTCATCTTCAGCACCGAAGGGAAAACTATCTCATGGTACTTACCCTCTTGACCAAGCGTAATATCGGCATCGGTTAACCCAATGTAACAATAGGACTGGATCATATTGTCGTCAACCCTCACCGTAGCCACAGCTTTCACCAGGGCCTTTTTGTGCCCAGACAGTTGCACGCGCAGCTCCTTAACACCCTTCACCACATCTGCCATTCTCTCTTTCTCAAACTTGAACTCCTCTCCAACCTCCTTCAACCAGGTTGTTTGGCATCAAACTTCTGACAAAGCTCTAAATACTCTTGATTTCACTTCTCAATAAACTCCGTTGACCCTTTCACCAACATCGAGAGCTACCAACGCAAATATCAGTCATCAACAGATATATTAAACATATTGCAGCAAATAAAACATATTAATAGATACTAGCACTGTCCGCTCTTGAAATACAATTTGAGCTGCCTCGGGTTAGTCTCAGCCATATTAAAATAACTTTGTTGTACTACCCTCAGCTTGACCACAACTTTAGCCCGAGATTGATCACTACCTTCGATCTTATATTGTTTTCGTTTTTAAGAAATAGTATTTTCTATTTCTTGCGGAATGACCTCACTCACTGTCTTCTGCTCTACAACATCTGTAACAGCCAACTTGCCACCCTTGACCCCTTGAACTGCCTTTATAGAAGTGTGCAAAGATTCTTGCAGCTTTCTTTTCATCTTACAGAACTTATGCTGACCGCCCAAACTCCCTAGCAGAGACGGGGGGATACCAGTCAGTCCTCTAAGGGATGAAGATCTATGTTTAAAACATTCCCAACACCCTCTTGACTAGCCATAGCTTATTTTTTGTGAGCTCATTAAACCTTTGGAACTCTAGAGTCCACTCTTTTATCCTTACGAATATTCAACTCCCCAAGTACTTGGCTTCAACTCGACCTATTCATTGGCTACGCAGTCAAATAAGTTTGTTTTAACAGGAATGGCTTTGGGATCAGGACCTGACAGACAAAATTAAAAAAATGGTTAGAAGCTCGTAGACAAACAGATGTTTGGCCAAGATAGCAAAAGTAACTTACTCGGATTAAAATATTTAAATTCCAAGTCGAGCACTGGTTCATCTGGAACCTGCATACAATTAACCCTTACCCATACAAGATGGTCGTTTCACAGACTACCAGCAGATTCAAAATCAAAAAAATTTGGCCTAAATGAATCACTAAATAGGTAACCACTCCTACGAGCTTGCACATACTTTATTTTGTAATAATTCATTACATCAGCTGTAACGAACTGCTTTGCAGTCCCACTCTCTCTCCACCTCTCATTCAACACTTCACACACCCTCATCATCTCATAGGCATTCCCATTTAGTTATGCTGGGCAACACTATAATACATTCATAACCTCCTTTTAAAAATAAGTCAAGGAATTCAAAGACCATATATCACTTGGTTCAGATAACACAGAAGCCTATCATTCGGGCCTACCCTACCAAACCCATTAGAGTTTGCAATATCTATATCTTCTCCAAGTCCTTTCTCCACCTTCTACAAATCTAGATTTAACACTTGATAATATACCTTTTTCCCTTGCTTTGATAACAAGGTCCTAAACTACAGGCCTTGCTCCATTACGTAATCCCCCTACTTCCCTATTATTTCCTTTTTAAATTTCATAAATTCTTTCCCTATATCAGCTCTATCCAGATATATGTAAAATATCTCGTCCTCCACCCCTGTTTTAACATTCTGCTCTACTATATTACCCACTTCAATGGGCATTTTAGCCACTATCCCTACAGAGACTTCCTTACCATCTACAATCTTCTCCATGCCTCCACAATCGTCTTCTCTACCCGACGAAGACGTTTCCTCCAAACTCGACGAAATTATAAATTTACTATTAGGTCTTAAGTTTTTAAAGCGCATACTTAACCTACAGGTAAAAATATTTTTTTATTATTTACTGTCTCTATGCTCAATTCCTTACACAATCACATGATATTCTACAAATACATTAAATAAAAACCCCACCCATACTTACTATCTCTTTACTACCCATTAAAAACATTTTTTTTCATCAAAACTTTCCGCAACAATAGAAATTAAAATTAAAATTTCCCCCTTCTCCTACAAAAATAGTCACAATACATAGAGCTTTTGCAATATTCACAAATGCAGGCAAACAATCCTTTTTTAGTCCCCTATATTATAATATTTCCCATATCCAATCAGTAGTATCCGAAGGTGATTCACAAAACAACAAATATACAGAAAACTTTTCACTTCAAACGCAACAAAGAATCAAAATTTACTCACATGCACTGGAAGATCCATAGTCTTTTACTCTGCCCATAACTTTTTCAGAGGATGAGTGATTATGCTACTTTTCTAAAAGAATCCTTTCACCAGACAAAGTTTTTGATATTACGGGATTACGCTCAGAACTCAAACATTTTCTCTCTCTAGAAACACTGGTTGTGCCACATTTTTTTTCTATATAAATATAGATAATTTTGGTGGTAGCCGAGTTTTTGTACTCTCCCTCAGTTTTTGAAATGACGGCTCCCTCAGACACGTGTCGATCACCCCTACTGCCTCTACAGGTACGTCTTTTCACCTCACAACATCATCATTACTTATGGGATAGCGTGTTTCATTATCATGTTTGTCCATCACTTTAGCCACTAAACAATTCAGTTCCTCCTTCCCAAGAAAATCTACAAGATTCTTTACCATGCTTACACTTAATCAAGATCGTTCCACACCGTCCATCATTCCTATAAATAGTAAATATTAAAAATTAAAAATCATCTATATAGCAGTTGAAACCAGACAGCTGTTATCCATCATAATTGCCCCATAAGCAGCTTAAAAAATGTATTAGTTCTACTTTTTAAGTCGAAGATTCAATCTAAACTTATCCTAAAATCAACATATAACATACACAGAATACTGTAAACAAATTACTTATTCATTTCGAGCTAAAACATTTCAAGCTTACATTCAAATATAGTTACATTAAAAAGCAGCCCGGGTGATTTAATTCACCATATTGAATTATCCCCCCCCCCCCCCCCCCACCCCCGGCTGCCCTATCGTCCTCTTTAGCCAATTCATCTAATACGATCTCTCGAACAACATCTTCTCGCAGGGTAGCATCCAGAAGTAATGCGCGGAACATATCACACCAGGAATAACGATGAAACTCCACACGCCTACCTTCATCATTTAAACCTTCAAACTGCAACGGCCACTCTTTTAACACCACATTATAAGGCAACAGGAAAAAGTACTGCTCATGAAGTTTGGCCACCTTAATGTTTAGCCTACCTTTCACCGCATGTCGAGCACACTGATTATGTGTCCTCACCATAACAGCTTCCAATCAACCAAAAACGAGTTTTTCCTGCAGAAGAATACGATGAGCAGTACCCAAGGATCAAGATCTTATATAGTCAACATGTAGATCTTTTTGTACACCACCAATGTCACCTAGATACAAAATTTTGGGGGAAGATATATTTTACAGGTACAAATTTTTAGAAATAAGGATATCAGCAGATTTTTGGGTATATTTTTGGACAATTCATACTTACCATCCTAAGAAGTATATTCTATGTTGTACAAGGATATTATTCCTCACATGCTTCGAACAAACGACGTATCCGGAAAAATAGAGTTTGCACAGAGTAAAATCGTTCAAGTCCATCCCAGGACAACTCCAACCTACATACTACAATACATATATCCTTTGCACGACTTCATCAAAGCATTTTTGAAACAGTTCAACACACTTCTCCAAAGGACGATATAAATCACAAAATATTAGAATATGGAGAAAACATCCACTATCAGCAACAAAGGATACTTATAGCCTGCCAGTAGCTTACTTTAACTCCTACAAAGGCAAAAGGGTACAGTTAGTTGGACCTGTAACGACCTAGTCTACGGAAGTAAGAATATTGGAAATGACAATTGTGCTGAATACCATTGCATAATTACAAGATGGCAGATCAAAAAATCTATAAACAGTTTGTATAATACAGTCTTGCATAACTTCAAGATGGCAGATCAAAAATTCTATAAACAGTTTGACAAAAATATTCTCATACTTTCCTAGTACAGTTCAACAACCCACAAACATACTAATTACATTTTAAGAATTTTTTGTTTGATCACACACAATTTCCACTTTCTATCACACAATTGGATCCATCAACAATTCGAGCTACCATTCTCATTTTTTAGTTTGCTTTATCAAACAAGTAATTACATCAGTATGCAAAAAAAAATAAGAAGTTTGAATTGCAATACTCATTTGGCACAAAAAAAGAAATTCTTATTAGCTTGAATATTTCTTTCAATTTTTTTTTCAGAACTTTCCTACAAATTGATCTACAGGTTACGTTACATCAGTTTACAAACTAAAGCACTTCTATGAGAAAAATCAAGAAAATGGTTGCAGCGGAGCCTGAGTCCAAAGAATGAACACATATTTCCAATCTCCGTCTCCACCACCACCGTCTCTTCCTCCGTAACCTCCACCACCTCCAAGTAGCAGAGAAAGAAGAATGATTCTACTTTTATAGAATCCAATCACTAGCAGGGTTCCAGCTTGACTTCCTTGGATGTACACTAGCCACCTCATTTACTTCTGCAACTGCCTCCTCTTGCAGAAGACGAAGACTGTTCCTACACCCCTATCTCGACATCACCATATAATGAAAACATACTATTTGATAATAATCATCATCCACCTCCTCTACCTCTTCATACATCATGCCATGATAGGTAGGACGCACAGGAATAGGAGTATGAAGGTCAAGGGACTGGGTCCCAAAGTATCAAAACCGCAGTTCTTGCACTTTGGCAAGAACCCTAGCCTCGTGGGATTAACGTCTGGTGGTCACCATCTTCTCAAATGGAATAGTTACAGAGACAATACCTGCAGAAGATCTGTAATGAAGGAAGTACAAACCACAGCATAATTTATACTACAACTCCATTCAATACTACGTTTTGAATTCCCAATATCAAAAAAAATTCTAATACGAAAATCTTGACCAAACCTATTGGTTCTAGGGAACTCCATAGCTACAACAGATATTCATGAAGGAACATTGGAAATGATCCCTGTATGTTGAATACACCATTAATGATGCTTCTCAACTAACACCACTTACTCATGATGTTTCTCGTGCTCTTGGCTGAGAGTGATCCAGGAGGATCTAGAGACGTTTTGGAGTCAAAGACCAATTTTATCTCAAGTCATTCAAATGATATTTAAAGTTGTTCGAACGACTCTCAATTTCATTCAAACGATCTTTTACATCCTCACTGGAATTTTAGCCCAGAACTATTTTTCATTCGAACGAGTTGGGATTTTGTTCGAATGATCAGGCAAGTTTTTAGGGTTTTAGACCAATAAGCCGTATTGTCGTTCGAACGACTCCCTAGTTCGTTCGAACGACTTTGGCATTATTTTGGATTCACAGGCGTTGTATTGCCTCGAGATCCGTTCTTTTATGATTTTTGAGTTCCCTTGTATATAAAAGGAACTTAGGTTATTTTCTATTTTATGTTAGATCTGAAGAGAGTTCCGAGATAAGCCTTGGGTTTGAGAGATTTTATTGTAATTGCTTGTTTTAGTAATTAAATTCTCTATTTTTCTAAATCTAATTGGTGTTTTTCGTTCTTTCTACTAACTAAAGCTTCTCAATCGAATTATGGATTAAGTGGTATCAGTTTTCCAGTTTTGATTCTCGGGGGGTTGATTGTGGTTTATGGTCTCTACACGTGACCGTCTCAAGCAAACGAAGGAGAAGCTAGTAAGTTTGTTGAAGATCCATCGCATACCTAATTCAAAGAAGAATGACAATTTGGAGATGGGCGATTCCGATGATCAACTCACGATTTTGGAAACGATAGTTTCTACCCTAACTTCTACTGTATGGGAGTTGGTAGAACAGTTGCGTCTCATGAAACACGTGAAGGTTTCTACTTCGGGGGAACGGCAAGGCCGCTCGAAGACGAAAGGGCTTATGGAGGGGGATGATGACAAGCGTACTACGGAAATCAATAGTGATTCTAATGATGCCGAATCCAATGAGGAGCGATCGGTTATTGGTAAGTCGATGAATCCTATACGTAATCTTTGTATAAATTTTAAGATTGAAATTCCAGTATTCGACAGTTCGATCGATACCGAGATACTGGATAACTGGTTAGATATGTTAGAAACTTATTTTTCAGTTTACGAATACTCCAATGCTCAGCAAATTTGCTTTGCTACATTGAAATTTGTAAGTCATGCACTCACGTGGTAGAAATCGTATCCTATAAATTTTAATTCAACAATCTTGACCAAAGCCATTGGTTCTAGGGAACCCCATAGCTATAATGGATATTCACAAAGGAATATTAGAAATGATTCCCGTATATTGAATACAACATTAATGATGTATCTCAACCAACACCACTTGCTCATGATGCTTCTCGTACTCTTGGCTGAGAGGGGGTGGTTGTAATGGCCTATTCTGGATCACGACCTCGAGACTCAGCTTCGATCATCGTACATTTACTCGAACTCATTAATATACGATCACGTGACACATTTATGGCACACTATGGAACAATTATAAAGAAGGGCGTATTTCTTATTCTCGACCTAAGCCTAGATATCGACCTTCACACCAACAACTCGATTCATGCTTTAATCAGAGTCAATAAAGAAGTCATTACAAAATAGAAGGATCAGACTGTTACACAATCAATTCAAAGACTCATCAAAATCATATTGTAACATTCATCATTAAAAGTAATATAGGTCGTCAGACGGTCATATTAGGGACATAGAATTCTATACAAATTTTTTTATGCAGAACTACCCAGAGTATTCTTTATAATAGCTAGTCATCATCAATAATATCTCTCTTCTTAAATTGTTAAGAGATGCCATAGTTTTTCGCATATTCAAAGGTTTTCTACATTAAATCTTGCGTCAGTGATTACTTGCTAGCGCTCTGATTATCTTTGGTATGAGATACTAAGTTCGAGATACAAAATTAGGCTCTTACAGTGACGAAACTATATATTTAGCACATTGTCAGCCTCACCAGTCAATACATGGAGAATCCAACGGAGTTGCATCTAAATACTGCAAAGAGGATTCTGCGATACTTGAAAGGCACGACTGGGTTGGGAATATTTTACAATAAAGGAGAGGCTACTGATTTAATTGGATATACTGATAACAATTTTGGTAGAGATCCCGATGACAGGATGAGCATCTCTAGGTATGTTTTTTTGTTAGGATCAGGAGCGATTTCATGGTCATCAAAGAAATATTCGATTGCTTTTTTATCTGCCACGGAAGCAGAGTATATTACTGTTACGTCTTGTGCATGTCAAGCAATATGGTTAAGAAGAATGCTGGGTAAAGTAGGGTTTCATTAAAATAGGGAAACTCCTATTTATTGCCACAATAGTTAGATAGTCAAATTGTTGAAGAATCCAATTCAACACTGGAGAGCGAAACACATTGATGTGCGTTACCATTTATTGCGAAATCTAGTGAAAGATGGGACGATCGATCTTATCCACTGCTGGACCAAAGATCAAGTTGCCGACATTTTCACACCAAAGCCCTCAAGTTAGATGTGTTTGAGAAGCTTTGGAAGCTAATCAAAGTTTGTTCGTCTAAGGGAGGGAGCTGCAAAGAAAACTTAGCATAACAGAAGGCGGAACATTTACTTCCTAAACTAGTGTTAGCACATTTAGTTTAAGGGAGGGTATTGGAATGTGTGAAACACATGAGTATATGTGTAACAATAAAGTCAAGCAACCATAGAAACAGTAGTCATAGTAGGTAGCACAGTGAAGTAATGTTTGTATTTCGGCTTTACAAGCCAAGTTGGATTTATGCTCTAATACATATATAAAGACATATGTTGTAATCACATCATCTAATAAGCATTTCTTTTTTAGAGTTTAGAGTTTTGTTTCCAACAATGTAAGCATGTAGCATGGACTCTCTTTTTTTCTTTTGATAATAAAAATTTAACAGTTCTCTTACTAATGCTTATGTTTTTACGTGTGTTTTTTTAAAGCACATGCTTGTTTTTGTTGAGATGGGAATATGTCCCTTCGGTAGGTTTGATCTGCCTATTTTTTTAAACCAATTACCACAATAGCTCAAATGGTTAGGTACCTTGTCGGATCGATTCTCACCTCCGTGTGAGCTTCGAGGTTAGTATGATCCTGTTGGCTTGCCGGATTCGTGTGGTTTGCGGGCTATGGCCGAACCTAGTTGGGAATTTAGATACCCCTAGAAAAGAAGAAAATAAAAGTGATCTGCCATTTAGCTTTATAATTTTCAAAAGCAAAACTATCTTTTATGATTATTATTTTTTACATATTTGTATTTTCTGAAAATCCGAGCATATCGGTCCTAAATAGACATGAATTTAAGTTCCAAGAATATACATACATTTATCAGATTTTATCAGCAATCTCTTTGTTCACTCTGAATAGTTCACATGCAAAGAGTATTTCAATAGGAACATAGTTGTGTAACATAGCACAAGTAAACAAAAGATAATCATCCAAGTCAAGATTCATGGCTGGCACCACATATCGAATAACTAAAAACAAAGATAATCATCCAATAGGGTAGATCAGATTTAAAATTAAAACATAGTAAATTTGATAGATCCCCTTAAACAACGCCCCTACTCTACCCCAAAACCTAAATTCTCATTGATTTCTGCCAAGCAATGGACGACCATCCAGGATTCTGGTCTCAGATCAGCATCCAAGAGAGTGTAAAGGTGAACTAGCTGGATGATTGAGAGGAATGAATCCACTTCAACCACATTTGCGATGTGCGGATCGATAAATTCAAGAGGATTGGCGAGGCCAAAAGGGTTCCCTCCTCAGAAAGTTGATGCTGCAGCTCCTGTAGTAAAAACCCAGAAACAAGTAAAAATCTAATTGAAAAAACAAAAGAAAAGTTATATACCCAAGAATTCATGATGATGTAATGTGGCTCTGGCTGGTGCCGTGAGGATATCAACAGTTTTAGCATAACCATGCCAAAGAAGCAAATGTCATTGTACTTTTGCGGGCAAAATCCTCCTTCCCTTTTCCCTGATGTTAAAGTTGAACAAAAAACCGAATTAAGTCAAGGTTGAAAAAAGTAATAGGTCAATAATGTTTGTTACTTCAACTTAACAATGTACTCAAATGCCTTCTCATCCAAACAGTTATATATATATACATACATATATATATATATGTATGTATATTGATAAATAGTAAATATTACACCACCACTGCATACCTAGGCATGGCAGGAGTGTCTGATTAATTACTTCTGAAGATTTGCTATGGGAAGAGTGGAGAGTCTTATTAAGGAACAATATTATTTTCTCCATGGGTTCCACACAGGAACATTCTTTCATTAGCTGGCATGTGTGGGTGTCTGTCTGTGTATGAAGGAGGGTTTGGAACAACAGTTGTTCTTCCGCATCCAGAATTTTGAATATACATACCAGCATTGGATGAGTGATGCATTTCTCGGTTGGTGACATATTATGTGGTTGGCCCAAGCTTAGAATGGCTCACCAATTCCGTTTCTTGTGGCACCGTGTTTCATTCATGACTATATGGAGTATTCGTGGATAGAGGAAAACCGGTGGCAAGATTCAAAGTTTTCCTTTTATCCTAATAGAAGTCAATGCAGCCTATTTTCTTGGTCCAAGACCCACAGTGGTTATATAGGAGTGATCTTGGATTTCACGAAATTGGGTTTTTTTTTCCGTCTAAAATAGGGGCGATTACTGATTTCACTGGCATGACTCGTAATTGTTAGAGAATGCACATGACACATACCTGTGTAACATGAAGTAAATAAATTAAGCTTGAACATCCAATAGTCGTCAATGAATAATGTGTAATAGTTGCTCATAGTTGGTGGCATAGTAAGGTATTGTTTATTTGGAGAATTGTGTTTTTTGGGTTTGGGCCTTGGTCGTTCGAACGACCCATTGAAAACTCCCTGAAATTTTGGCCCAGGAGCCCAAGTCGTTTGAACGACAATGAATCTCGTTCGAATGACCTTTGTTGAACTCCCTAGAAATTTGGCCCAGACGCATATTTCGTTCAAACGACCCCCTATTTCGTTCGAACGAAATAGGGGGTTGTTTGAACGAAATCTGGGAACTCAAATTTTTTTATGGTTTTCGAACCTCTTGATTGCCTCGAGATTTGAGCGATTGTAAAGAGTTTTTCCTAGTATATAAAGGGGAACTTGTTCTTTAAGAGCCATCCCCTTTGATACAATCCTTTGGTGAGGTCTTTTGAGAGGTGTTCTTGAGTAAAACCTTTAATTTGTTTGTGAGTAATTGTAATTGGGATCTTGAATAAACTCTCTCTTTCTTGAAAGTGGACGTATACAATTTGTCGAACCACTATAAACTTGGTGCTGTGTGTATTTATTTGATCGTGCTTGTTGGTGACAAATCTAAATCGACTCAGAGTTGTGGCTTCCGGGTTTGCTGCTCAACAATTACTGTCAGAGCGAAGTCGATTCCTCGGTTGTACGCGATTTTGAGGTAACTCAAGGTTTCTTAATTTCAATTTGGTTTTGATTTGGTTAGTGCATGACAATTGGGGGAAACATGGGAGACGATGTTGAATCGAGTTCTTCGGCCCCAAAAAGAAATACAACGGTGATGTTCAACAATGTAAAAATTAAAGTTAAAAATTTCAATGGCACTAATAACTTCGGCATGTGGCGATGCAAGGTTATTGATACGCTAAGTCAATTGGACTTAGATGAGGTTTTGGAGGACAAGCCGAATGAGGTAGATGAGAGTGTTTGGAAGATGATGAACAAGAGAGCTTGTGGTCAAATTCGCTCGTGTTTGGCTCAAGACATTAAATACCTTGTAATTAATGAAACCTCGGCAAAATTTTTTTAGAGGATTCTAGAGGAGAAGTATTTGGTAAAGAGCATCCAAAATTGACTCCATTTGAAGATGAAGCTTTATCGCTTCAAAATGAGACAAGGGATTAGTATGTCGGAGCATTTAAATGATTTTACCAAGTTATTAGCCGACTTGGCGAATCTAGAGGAAATGGTTGGCGATGAAGACAAAGTACTATTATTCTTGAACTTACTTCCCGAAGAGTACGAGCATTTTGTTACAACAGTAACGTACGGGAAGAGTTCATTGCAATACTCGGATATGACTACGGCGGTTATAAACCAAAAGTATAGGAGGAAGGAAAAATGTGAGTCCGAAGAGTCGACATATAAAGTATTGATGATTAGAGGGAGCTCTTCATACCGAAAGAAGTCGTGTGGCAACAACCTTCAATCGAAGTCGAAAGGCTGCGGTTTAAATAGCAATAAATTGGGTAAGGACCAATACGTGTTTTGCAAGGAAGCGGGTCATGGGAAAATTGATTGCCATGCATTTAAGAAGAAGAAAGCGGGAAAATTGGACTCTTCTGTGAATTTGGCTCAGGACACGGAAACGGGTGGTAACGATTCAGATTTTTCTTTTATGATAACTTCTAGTGCATGTGTTAGTGACACAAAAGAATAGATTTTAGATTCGGGTGCTACTTATCACAGTTGTTCCGAAAGGGGTTATTTTTCTAGTTTAAAAATGCTAGAAGATGGACTAGTGTTGATGGGAAATGATAATCCTTTCTGCATCTTGGGGATAGGTACCATTCGACTAAATTTGCACAATAGGTTAGTTAAAGAGATTGATGAGGTTTGGTATATTCTGACGTTGAGAAAGAGCATTATCCCGACGGGTTTACTTGAAGCGAAAGGCTATAAGGTTGTGTCTGAGAATAGGGTGAAGAGGGTTTTTAAGGGAGCCATGGTTGTATTGAAGGGCTACAGAAGAGGTAACAACTTGTACTATCTGGATGGTATAGCTGTTCTTAGTGAGGTTGCTACTGCAGAACGGGAGGAGACCACTTCCATAGATACCACTCGGCTATGGCACATGCATTTGGCGCATGCTGGGGAAAAGTCCTTGAGAGTTCTCGCGAACCAAAGGCTATTGGAAGGTGCCAAGGTGTATAAATTAGAATTTTGTGAACACTGTATTCTAGATAAGCAGACAAGGGTAGAGTTCGGCACCGCTATCCACAATACTTGTGGAACCCTTGATTATGTTCACTCTGATGTTTGGGGACCCTCCAAGAATGCATCGCTAAGGGGGAAGCATTATTTTATATCTTTTATGGATGACTTTTCTAGGCGAGTATGGGTATATACCATGAGGAGGAAGGAGGAAGTCCTAGAAATTTTTATGATGTGGAAGATGTTGATTGAGACTCAGACTGACAGAAAGATCAAAGTACTCCATTCAGATAATGGTGGGAAGTACACTAGTGGTCCATTCTTGCAAGTATGTCAGGATGAGGGGATAGTTCGATACTTCACTGTTAGAGAGACACCGCAACAAAATGGGGTAGCCGAGCGCATGAACCGTACTTTGCTAGAGAAGGAGCGGTGTATGTTGTCCAATTCTGGGTTGGGCAAGGTGTTTTGGGCTGAGGCTTTGACATATGCATGCTACCTCGTTAATAGGTTGTCTTCGGCTACAATTGAGGGTAAGGCACCAATGGAAACTTGGTCGGGAGAACCTGCTACAAATTATGATACTCTACGTATATTTGTGTGTCCGGCATACTCTCATGTTAAGGATGGTAAGTTGGATCGCGAGCAAGGAAGACCATTTTTCTAGGTAAGAAGAAGGGTGTAGAAGGCTACAAGTTATGGGATATGAGAAATCGAAAGATCATTCTGAGTAGAGATGTCACTTTTGATGAGACTTCTATGATGAAGTCACATGGCTCTGAGCACATAGAAGAGACGACCAGCGGGGTATTACAGCGGGTGAAGATTGATGTATCTTCACATTGGCCAGAGAGTTTCCTACTTAGAGGGGGGTCATCTACAGTGTGACAACAGGTGATGATCCATTAGTTCATGTTCCAAATGATGAAGACACAGACGATGGTGGAGCATCCACGATTCTGGCCTCAGATCAACGTCCAAGAGAGTGTAAAGGTGAACTAGTTGGGTGATTGAGAGGAATGAATCTACATCAACCACATTTTTGATGTGCTGATAGATAAATTCAAGAGGATTGGCGAGGTCAAGGGGGTTCCCTCCTCAGCAAGTTGATGCTGCAGCCGCTGTATTAAAAACCCATAAACAAGTAAAAATCTAATTTAAAAAACAAAAGAAAAGTTGTATACCCAAGAATTCATGATGATGTAATGTGGCTCTGGCTAGTGCCGTGAGGATATCAAATGTTTTAGCATAACATTGCCGAAGAAGCAAATGTCATTGTACTTTTTCGGGAGAAATCCTCCTTCCCTTCTCCCTGATGTTAAAGTCGAACAAAAAACCGAATTAAGTCAAGGTTGAAAAAAGTGATAGGTCAATAATGTTTGTTACTTCAACTTAACAATGTACTTAAATGCCTTCCCAGAGAGTTGATCCAAATCCAAACAGTTATAAAATAGAGGCCATTACTAATTTTACTGGTGTGACTCGTAATTGTTAGAGAATGCACATGATACATACCTGTGTAACATGAAGTAAACAAATCAAGCTTGATCAACCAATAGTAGTCAATGAAAAATGTGTAATAGTTACTCATAGTTGGTGGCATAGTAAGGTATTGTTTAGATTACGGCTTATCATAGCCAAGTTATTTTTCTCTTGTAATGGCTATATAAGGCTTGCCATATGTTGTAATCATATCATCTCATTCTAAGTTTGATCAATAAACATTTTTTTTTAGAGTTTAGAACTCTGTTTTCAACAGTAATGGGTTGTGAAAGTCTAGATATTGTACTTGGCATATTGGGTACGCTAAATCTGACTCATTACAGGGTTGGGCTCTCCATTAACTGATTATATCTAAAGTCTTAGTACTCGATTTTTCATTGTCCGGCTCTGGGAACATCTACAGTGCCTAGGATTGCAACAAAATATGAGACCGTGTGGCATACATGCACGTGCGGCTGAGCATGTACAAGCCTTCTTCACTAGGTGAGACAACTCCTGTGGAATATACTCTCGAATACTGGGTATGATCCAAATTATCCTGGATAATCGTGAGATTCATCGAATAGATATTCAGAATAGGCAGTAATGCTGAAGGTTTCCTCAATAATTCCTACAGCGTAATCACTCGTGACTATGCACAAGCATGGATAACACACCTGTTCAGGCAACGGATCAGGGTAGCTCAATATGTTGGATCCTAGATAGATTAATAGGTTATGAGGCTAAACTATTTGGATGGCAGGCAATTCGAATAACATAGTCCATTTATAAAGGGCAATCCGTTTCGGATAGTTCTTGGGTCATATGCGGGGCATAGCGACCCCCTGGTCAAGCCCTATCTCAAAAAATAGAGCAATATGCCCTGATATTTCCTATGCCTAGGGGAACCTATGAACATCCCTTGTGGATGATCCGTGAGCCGGGGTCCTAGATGACCAAGCATAAAGCTTCTTAAGTCATGGGGAGGTTTGAACCAACTTCCTCCTTAATATAGCTACTAAGTAAATAGCTAGTTTCCAAAAGGAAATATTAAATGTTGAGATGAGCGTACTCACCCTTTTCGCCCCCTTAACCAAATATTTTTTTAACAAAACTTTGCGTATAACTATATTAAGATATGCAGAACATGTATCCCAAGGTCAGAACTTAAAACGCTCGAGTAAATTTCTTTGGCGTTTGCTAAGGCGTCACACCATTGGAGACATGTAGAAAGGTCAAGTGCATGACACCTTCAACTTGATTGGAAAGATTAAACTCTTCAGAAGGTCTTTTAGTCTCCCCATAATAAATCATCTAGTTAAGCAAAAAAATTAAGTTGTATCATTCAACTTACATGTAAACTCGTACTCGTAATCGATATCGAAATCAAAATCAGAATGACAGGGGATCACCTTACACAATTCTGTTTCTGCATTTCCAACACGCTATGGCGATCAGAAGACTCTTAGTTCGAGAATTTAGTTTTAGCACTGAGTTTACTACTTGCATAGTTTTTATTTGAAGTTTGACCAGACTTCAACCAAACTCATACGAGGGAAGCTCTTTGTTGGTTCAAATGTCTGTTTTACATCTGGGTGAAAGATCGCTAAAGCAAGAAGAACTGGAGGACATGATGCCTCGGCATGCCTGAATGACCTGTGACTTTTAACAAACAGTGAAAAACTTGTTATTTGTAAAGTACCTAGAGTTTGGCGTTGGATGGTAACAATTCGTTGTATTCCTGAGATCAATAAACTAAAAAACTTGTTATCTAGAAATCTTATGTAATGTTTTCGACATGAATAAAAGTTATTATTCAATAAACTGTATATAGAGAATTTTCAAGAATCAAACTTAATTGTGTTGGGTATTGGGATGAATAATAGTTTATAAGTGATGAAACAATGTTGTAGTAACGCTCGAACTAGGATAAATATGTGCTGATAATGACGTTTGTAGGGGCCAAACTTCTTAAGAAGGGGAAGTCGGCTCTTACACCACGGGGTTAATCCTATATCAAAGGGAAATCAAGCATATAACCTATAGATCAATCAATCTGCTGAAAAAATACTTGGGTGGAGGCCAAGAATGTGACTCTCCATGACCTCTAATGAGGATTTTTAAGAATATTTATATTTCTGCCGAGTAGTCGAAGGTTCGAGTACGGGGTTTAACAAGGTGATCGAAGGTAAACTGTAAGGGCTCAAGGAAGAGATTTTGTAACCCCTCCTTGGTTCCCCATCTCCCCTATTTATAGATCATAGGAAGGGTTGATTCACCAAGGTTTGGTCACATTACAAGGGTGCCATCCGAATATCGAGCGAGTATCCCAGAGTAGGTATGGACGCCGGAAATGTTGGAGCTGTCACTGTAACAGTTGTTGGGCCTATTTCTGTACTTTGGCATTGTAGCAGCTGTTAAGTATGTCACTGTAGCTGTAAGGACCAATAACGCCGCCGTCTTTTCTAGTGAGCTGGCTGGCTGTCCTGTCAAACTTCGACCATGTATAGATATGGTCAAAGTGTTTCTACTACAAAGTGGAGCTTGTCTTCGAGGCTTGTTTAGAGTCGAGGCTTCGTCTTTGGATAATCTTTGGGAGACTTGTTTTAAAGATTGGATGGGCTTCGAGGTATTCGAGTAGGCTTCGAAGTAGCCTTCGAGTGTTTGACTAGAGTAGAAAGCTACGAGTAGGCTACTACATTTACCCTATCTCAGCAAGGGTCTTAGAAACAAGCGTAGACGCATTTGCTGATAAAACTGTTTGGCATTAGAAGTTGGGCGGTTTGACTGTCGGTTTTTGGAGGATGTAATAAAAGAGGGTAATAAAGAAATGTTGGTGGTTAGGGAGTAATAAATGAGTTTAGATGGGGCTATAAGTATGGGTTATAGCGGTAGGAACATTGTATGCTCTTGTTCTCCTTCGTTCTCTGCTTCTTCCTCTGCATTTCTTAAAAAACATTATGGATACCACACCGAACACTCGCTATCAGAAAAGGATGGGATTCGCCCGAGATTACCACATAGGGTGGAAGACTGCTGAATTGCATTTGAAGTTCTTCGATCAACATGATCTGGACTGGGACATGCCCAACCTGGTGGAGGTAGGAGCTGGGGAACTCATCAACGGGGAGTCCTATGCTTACCTTTGGGGGCAACTGAAGTTTTTCTTTACGACTGCTGAGAAATGCTACCTCTTCCTATCGGCTTTGGTCGAGTGTCTTGTTTGTGCAGAAGAGGAGATGGAGGAGCAAGACTCGGTGAGTGGAACTGGCCTGTCTGAAACTAGGGCAGGCCATGCTTGAAGTGGCAACAAGGTGGTGATAATTGGGTTCAGTAGGACTGTATTTTGAAGGTTTCTGGCTTTTCTGTGGTTTTGTACATTTGGGTTTGCAAATTGTTGTTTATGTTGTTGTAATTTTTGGAATGGAATGGGAATAATGTTTTGCTGCAATTTTGTGTGTTTGTATCTGGCAGTTATTGTAGATGAATAGACTTATAGGTATGGTAGCAAATATATCTTCATCGAGTATTAGAAAAAATTGGCTTCAAAATATAATGGCATGGTCGAAGGTAATTGACCCTGTATTAGTCAAAACTCTGTGAAAGAGGTGTGAGTCAAAGTGTGAAAGTGGGCGTCATTCGATTACAAAAGGTGCTCGAAGCTCGAAGTTTGTACGATAGGTGTTGTTAGAGGAATTAAAAAGAACATGGTCGATTGTTCGATGTTGGGGATTTGTTCGACTGCAAGTACTCGGGAAAGGGGATTGAATGTGGATACAGATGAAACAGTTATGTCTAAGAAGTTGGAAAGGCCAGACTGTTGAGTTTTCAAGGAGAGGAACTGAGGACTAATGAATGTAACTTGGGATTAATGAGTGTTTTAAATGTATATGTATAAATGTGGTGTTATGAGGAGAATTTCTCATCTTTCTTCTTTCTTCTTCTGAATATAATGCCTTCTTATTCATCCCAGAATAGCGGCAGTTCTTCCATGGCCAAGCAGGTAGACCAGATTGCGGCAAAGGTTAGTCGGGTACGGGAAAAGACCCTGGAGCTGCAACGGAGCTTTCTTGTCGATCAGGACATCGATACGGATATGCTGGACCTATTTCAGGCAGAACCCGGGGAGCCCATTTTTAGAATGCCCTTTGCGTATTGGTGGGAGATTCTTTAGATGATGGGTCCGTTTTACGGCCACCGTTTGTCTTTGCTAGAGTCGTTTGCGGAGGAGATGGTGGAGCAGGAGGATTCGGCTGCTGAGGCTAGGAGCGAGGAGAGGCATCTCGATGATAAATAAGGGCTTCTTACTGGTTTGTTGAGTGGCCTAGATAGGTGCAGCAGGATATTTGTATTTTCTATTTTGAATGGCACTATTTTTATTTTTATTGAATGAAATTGAGGGTCGGTAATATAGTAGTCGAATTCGTTTTTGGTACTATGTGTAAGTAGAATTCTGAATGCTCGAGGTAGAATTTTAAATTGTCGAAGTAAAATATTTGAACTGTCGAAGTAGAGGGTCTGATTTTTCAAAATAATATTTTGATCTATGTATACATAAAATGATGAACTGTCGAGGTAAAAAGTGTGTCTATCGAAGTAGGAGTCTGATCTGTCAAAGTTTGTCGAAGTATAAATCTGATCAATCGAAGTAATATTCTGATTTGCCAAATGTGCTATAGATCGAATGTTTGATATATTTGGAAATCAAATGTGGGGTTATCTGTGGATGAATGTTAGAGACACGGTATAGTCGCTTACTCTTGTGAAAAGTGGGTGTGTCAAAGGTTTTGCTGGATTTGACTAGATCGACTGACAGCTCAGATAGCTGGTCTGTCAGAATGGTACATGCTCCTGGGGCAGTGCGCCATATAGGTAATCATGGTTTTTGCTCGTTTTATGGAAAAAATTGTAATGTGATGTTGGGATTTGACTGAACGGCTTCGAGTGAGGGTTAGAAGGTTCGAACGACTTTGGGGTTTCAACTAATTCATAGTGAGCGTACGATTCACATGTGAGGGGAATGAGGCGTAAATTAGTCAAAACCTATCTTAGCCGAAAAGTTGGGGAGTGGCAATGATAGTAGATTAGAAATTGAGGCAGTTTTACAATTCCGAGGAGGTATATATATGAGGGGAAATAACCAAAGGTACTGCTTATAAAGAGAAACTAGAGAGTGAGAGTAAGAAGACGTACACCATTGTTACGTGAGGCTTGGGAGAGATTACTGAAGTTGTTTCTGGATACCAACTGATTTGCAGTTTTGATTGTACTTCTGCTAACACAGGTATGTCGATTGATCTCTGTCTATCTTTATTTGAGTATGCCTTCTGTATCTGTAAGTAAGATCATATGAGTTTGTAGTTAAGATGTTATAATCGAGGACGGGGGAATTCATGAGTTTGGGTTCTAGCTCATTTTAGGATTTGAAGGGTACTGATGGAGGGACTGGGTTTACGATTAAGTTTTTAACTATGTTTGTATCTGTTGGAGAGGGTAGATAAAAAAATGGGTTACTGATACGTAATAGTCGAATGTATCGATCAAATTGCGTGCCTCTTCTTTTGTAGGATAAGATGCATACCCATCGAGCTTCGAGAATGAGGCTGATAGACGAGGAAGTCGAAGAAAACGAGGCTAGTGTTTCTGGTCGTGCTCGATGGATAAGGACAGCGACTTAGAAGTGTTAGATATTGTAATCGATGCCCCGTTAGCCGTGGTGGTGTCGGCGGGTGGGGTTTCGAGTGCTAGACGTCGTAAGACGGTGGTGACTGAGGATAGTAATGAGGAAGAGATAGAGGGAGGGAAAAAAATAAAGGTAATGCTGGACCTTCGGGTGGTAAGAGTGGAGGAGGGGAGCAGAGTGATGATAGTGGGGAGTCGACTGAGTCGGATAAGGCCGATGGTTCTGTCTCGGCTAGAGATAAGGTAAGATTAGATCGATTTGCTGTGAAACTGGAGCTGTCGAAGGTGGGGGTAGTGTTACATGTAGCAGGAGTGAGGTGAACTTTCAAGTTGAACCCACGGGAGGGTATAATGGAATATAGAGGCCAAATTCGACTGGAAATACAACTTCCTCTCCGAAGGCTGGTAAAGGAGGTGTTAAATTTTTAGGAAGTTGCCCTGGTCAGATGAATAGAAATTTTTATGAGATGATAAGGGTAATAGAGGGTATGAATATAAAATTGAGGAATGAGAAGAGGGGTTTAATTTAATGGTACGATGTGGTATCATTCTATGCGAGGAAGGCGAACCAGAATACGGGCACGTATTACATCCAGTATCACCCAGAGAAGACCTGGTTGCTTGATCTGTGCTCGACGGGTCGAGGATGGAATAAGGATTTAGTTGTGGTGCAGGGTAATTTTGAGATTTTTGAAGGGGAGGGCTCTTACAGGTTACATCATAAAGTTTATAACCCGAGTAAGTTTTTTGTCGAAGATGTTATTGATGTGTTGCTCGAATATGCTGTGATTATATTCCTGCTTTTTTGTAGATCCGACTAACCGGTCTTGGGAGAATTCGAGGGATTATATTGGCACTTTGATCGATTCAGACGAGGAGTGGGTCAATTATATTTTCAAGAGTCTTGGTGTTAAGAGGAAGAGGATGAAGAAGACAGATTCCCAGCTTCGAAACGCACCCATTATGTCAAAGCCATCAAAGAAGAGGGGAGGCGAAGGTGTTTCAAAGGTAGTCGAAGCTATGGAGCAGGATAATTTAGCAAGGAAGGTTCAGTATGTTCCGAAGGCGAAGAGGGTGGTAAAGCAGGCGGTGCCAGTGCCTAAAGTGGCTATGCTTTGAGACTGAGGCTGAGGCAGGTACCTACACAAGCTAAGAAGGGGAAAGGCAAGGTTGTTCCCGAGTCCCCGAGGTTACAACAGACGAAGTTAACACAACGCAAAAGGCGTAGGGCACTGGAAGAAGATGATGTAGAGGATGAGGGCGAAGAGATGACGGAGGCTGAACGAGAAGAACAGGCTCTAACCAAGGCTACTTCAATGGCAGAGCTCTGTGACGCTGACCCAGATGGGGCTTCAAGGTAGATGAAGAGGAGTATGTATCAGGTACCTGTCTATTATTGTTTGTAAAATTCTGAAATTTTGTAAGTGCTTCATGCTTCAAGAAGTATTGACAGCTCGAATACTCTGGCAGACGGATGCTTGAGCCCAATCATACAAAAAGGCAATGAAAGTAGGAAAGAGGAGGTTATGGGAGGCGATTGACAGTCTGGAGCTTGCTCGGGGGACAGAAGCGTCATTGTTGTCTGATAATAATAAATTAAAGTGAGATCTAGAGGCTATCAATGATGCATTTGAGAAGAGACTAGAGGGTCAACGGTTTAATCGCGAGCAGGTGCTGAGGTCAAATTTTGTTTATCATGAGAAGGAAAAGAAAGTACTAAAGGCGCTAACCAAGCACAATATGATGTTAAAGTTTCAGATAATATTAGGGTGAAGAAGTTCATAGAGGATATTTGGTTTGACCCTCTAACTCAGCAATGCTTTCCTGCTACCCAAGATCCTGCTATTGAAGATACTTTGTTGACCGAAGGGATAGAGGTGGATGTTGCTGATGGAGGTGTTGGGGCTGGCGTGGAGGCTCCTATGGCCGAAGGTGGTGCTGCTGAAGGTACGACTGATGTGGTCACCGATGGTGCAAGGTCGAGACCTTTGACTGAGGTTACTGAAAGTGTTAGCACTGAAAAACCTACTGGGGGGAAGATGCAGCCACACCGATGTGAGGTATTTGTGCTGGAATGCCATGTCTATTTTTTCTTATTTTCTGCTGGGTTGTAATATTTGAACAATCTCTATCTTTCCTTGGAGTTGATCTTTGGATTTGTGATCCCTTTGAATCGCCGTGCTGAAATTGAGTTGTACTATACTGATACTATTTTGTTGTGGACTACACTTGAGACTTATTTGCGTGAACTTGATCTGTATTGAATTGTTTTGCTAGATTCTTGACGTTTGTTCTGAACATGATTTGAATTAAGTTTGTTGAAATTGCTTCTCTGATATATATTGTTCTAAAACTTCTCGCATGTAGTGGGATTATAGATATTTATGTGTACTTGTATCTGCATATGCTGTAACTATCGAATGATTGTAGAGTGATCAAACCTTAGAGAACTTTGAGATAGTTGTGACACTTGGGTGGAACCAAGTGATTTACTAGACTTCGACGGCCTAAGATACAACGAAGTAAGACGTGGATGCCCCCAATGCATCCTCGAAGGTCCAGTCTCTCGATCATTCATTCATGCCCCTCGAGTTTGCACGAATGTTGGAAGCTTGAAAATTTTAAGGTCTCCCCCAAGTATCAGTCGGGTCGAGGGTTGACGTGATACTTAAAGGAAACTAGGAAATCGACTAGACTTTGATGGCTTAAACTAGATCAAAGCATATTTATTCGCCCCTAATGCATTCTCGAGGGTCTAGTCTTTCAACCTTCCTTGCCCTCGAGTTTGCTCGAAATTAGGAGTTTGAAAAATTTCAAGGTTGCCCCCGAGTATCAGTCAGGTCGAAGGGTTGGCATGATACCCATGCTTAACCAAGAAATTCACTTGACCTCGACGATTTTGAGGGCCTAATCGAAGCATATATGTTCGCTCCCAATGCATTCCCGAGGGTTCGGTCTTTCAACCATCCTTGCCCCTCGAGTTTGCTCGAAATTAGGAGTTTGAAAATTTTTAAGGTCGCCCCGGGAATTAATTGGGTCGAAGGGCTGACATGATACCAAGACTAAACCAAGAAATTCAATGGAAAATAGGAGATGAAGCTTGGGAGAAAAAAATGTTTATTGATTATTTTGTGTTTACATTAGGTGTACAAGGTAGAGGTCGTGGCCTATTGTATGAAACCAACTGCATTGTGTTCCATGGATTAGGTAGAGGCTCTTCATCTTCTGTCATCAGATAGTATGAACATTTGTCAGTTTTATCATACACGACATAAGGTCCTTCCTAGGATTCGGCTAGCTTATCGGTATTGCGAGGCTTCGAAGATTGGTTGACGCGCCAAAGTACAAGATTTCTGATGTTGAAACTTCATGGTCGAACTCTCTTGTTGTATGACTTCTAAAGTAATGTATGGTAACGGCCGAGGTTGGTGATGGCTCAGTCTCTGGTTTCATCGATCCATAACATATTATATCCGAGTTCATACTCATTGTCTTTGTCTGGGAGGTTGAGATCTTGTGTAGGCACTTCAAATTGAGTAGGGATACATCGGTACCATAGGCTAAAAAGAAAGGGGTGTAGTCTGTGGATTTTCTTGGTATTGTTCGATAAGCCCATAGGACATGCTGTAATTGTTGAACCCATCGACATTTCTTTGTATCGACTCGTTTCTTGAGACCGTCGACTATAGTTTTGTTGATAGCTTCGACTTGACCATTTCCTTGGGGGTAGTAAGGTGATGAGGGGGAGAGGATGATGTATTTCTTGAGGAAATTTCTGACTTTGCTACCGACGAATTGGGGACCATTGTCGCATCGAATCATATGAGGGAATTTGAAGAGTGTGATGATGTTTTCCCATAGAAATTTGATAACTTATTCTCTGGTTCAGTACAAAGGTACAACTTTGACCCATTTGGTAAAGTAATTTGTTGCAACAAGGATATTCTCTCTGCTACCCGAGGCTCCAGGGAAGGGACCGATGAGATCGATAACCTATCTTTTGAACGGTTAGGAAACTTGACTGAAATGAAGGTCTTGTTAAGGATTGTGGATGTCATGGGCGTGACATTGGCATTTACCACAGAGCTGATAGAAATGTCTATAATAGCGAGATATAAAAAGAGTGTCTCGCCTTCGATAAGGATACAGATAATGGGTGGTCGACCAAGGTAAGATTTGAGTTCATGGAAGGCCTATTCACATTCGGGTGTCCAGTTAATCTCAGGGTTGTTTTTCTTTGTTGCTTTGTGAACACCTTGGTCGCGTAAGAGGGATAAGAGCCAAGTACAACGGTCTAAGGATTTGGAAATGAAACGGTTCAGGGCCGCAATTTTACAGGCCACTTTTTAGATATATTTTTTGGTTCGGGGAGAAGGCATGTCGATGAGGGCTCAAATATGGGTGGGGTCGATCTCGATACCTCGTTTACTAATAAGATGGTCAAGAAATTTACCAGATGAAATGCTAAATTGGTATTTGTCTGGGTTGAGTTTCATGTTGTATGTTCAAAGTATCGAAAAGACTTCAGTTAGGTCTTGGATATGGGTCTATTTTTGGAGGCTTTTGCATAACATGTCGTCAATGTAGACTTCGACCGACTTGTCAAGCAAGGGTTTGAACATTTGTAACAAGGCATTGGTAAGTGGCACCCACATTTTTAAGGCCGAAGGGCATGATACTAAAATAGTAAAGACCTTGTTCAGTGATAAAGGAAGTTTTAAGTTGATCTTCGGGGGGAAGGGGTACCTGATTGTAACCCAAAGCCGTGTCCATCATTGGCAGGCATTCATGTCCAGTTGTAGCATCAAGGAGTGGTGAGATGATCGGGAGAGGGAAGTTGTCCTTCGGTTTGTGCTTGTTGAGGTCTGTCAAGTCAACATAAATTTTGATTTTGCATTCTTTTTTGGAACTGCAACAATGTTTGTTATCCAATCAGCATACTTCACTTCTCTGATGAAACCCACGGCTATGAGTTTGTCTGTTTCAAATTTTACTGCTTCTCGGAATCGAGGTGCCAAGGTGCGCTTCTTCTGTTTAACTGCTATGGAATGGGGAATGAGATCGAGGCGGTGGCATGTCACACTGGGGTTGATACCGGGCATCTCCTAGAACGTCTATGCAAAGACGTCTCTAATTGCTCGAAGGAAGTCTCTAAGTTTAAGGCGTTCAACCTTGTCTAGAAATAATCTAATGAATGTACCTCGACCAGGACTGTCTAGTTCGATATAAATAGTAGGTTTGATAGGTGAGGTGGTATATTTCAATGATGTAGGGATAGAGAAGGACAGTGATATCTATGGGCGGCTGACGAGCCTCCGGGTTTGATCGATCTCCTGATGCTCGCATGAACTGGTGAGGCATTGAGAGCCTTTTAAATTCTAAGTACCCAAGGGGGTGGTGAAACAATGGGCTTGATGGTATGTTGATGGTATGGTACGCATGGCATGAAGCCAGTCGCGTCCGAGGATACCGAGGTATTCTGACTTCTTGTCAATAACAAGAAAATTGGTTTGAAGTGTGACTGGGCCGGTAGGAACTAGAAGGCTAATTCGACCAACAATAACTTTTGTGGCCCCATTAAAACCTTTGAGTTTGACATTGGCAGCAGTGATGAGGTCGGCTTTCTTCATGGTTTGGACAGTTTGGAGGAAAAGGACATCAGCTATACTTCCTGTGTCTATGAGCATTGTATGGAGGATGAGGTTTTCGATCTTAATCATGATGACTAATGGATCGGAATGGGGAAAACGGTCATGGGATGTGTCACAGTTGATGAAAGAGATGCCTTCGGGTTGAAGGGAGGGGCTTGATCCTAGTAGGAGAGCGGGCAGCTTTTCTTGGTAGGTGAGCTTGTAGCATTCTGCGACACGCATATGTTTACTCTTGGAAAGACTGCTGTCGATATTATTAACTTCGATGAAATTTATGCGGCAGATATGCATCTCGGCCAGGTCGGCAGTAGGGGTAGGTTAAGGTTTGAGGCATGACCCGTCAAGGTAACTGGGAAGGTCGGCAACATACTGATGCAAATGACCTGTTTTGAGGATTATTTTTAGAGAGCGCTGGAGGGAAAAGCATTTATTGGTGCGGTAACAGTTACACTTATGATTGGCGCAGTAAGGTTCGCCTTGTTTGACTTCGATAGGGAAGGGAATACTCCAGATGGGGTCTGCCTGGATTTGTGGTAGAATGGTGGTGAGAGGGGCAGTTAGTGTTGGTAGGACCGTCTTCAGTTACTTTCTATGAGTTTCGGCATTGTTGTCATTGTGAGGTCGTTTGCAGCTCTCAGTCTCCTATGAGACAGGAGCGATCAAGGATGTGGGAGTAGAAGGTGGGCTTTGTCGAGGTTTATTGATATTGGTGGTTGAAAGTTGCCCCTACTTACGAGATTTGTGGAGGCACTCAAGGTTGATATAGCCATTAACATTTGAGAGCATCTCCTCGAGGGTTCAAGGTTTGTGGAGGACCAGGTACTCATTATCACGGCTGTGACCTGGTAAAGCATTTGAGTATGGGAGTACAGTATTCACGCAGTTGAGGTTCTTGACTTTCTGTGACTGATCGAGAAATCATTTGGTGAAGGCTTCGAGGGCTTCATTGCTGGATTTTCTGAAATTGAATAGGGCATCGACTCTGACTTCTCTGTCTTTGTTGAAGGCAAACTGAGCGATGAAAAGCTATAACAGTTGTTCGAAGCTCCCAATCGATCCGTTAGGGAGATTATGATACCATCGAAGGGGGCTGTCAGTAAGGCTGGTGGGAAAAAGGTAACACAACAGGTGGTCGGCTGTGGAATAGAGGCTCAGGGCATTTTGGAATTCGAGAATGTGGGATTGAGGGTTTGTATTGCGGTATTTTATGAGTTTTGGAGCTCGAAAATTTGGAGGTACTTCGATAGTGAGGAGTTTAGGGCAAAGGGGATTATTCAATCGACCCTATGAGTTTGGTGCCGGACTCGTACTGACGTAGATGACAGGTTGGATTTTGTTGTCGAAGTCCTGTTGTGTAACATAGGCAGGATGAAGGGGAGATCGAGGGATTCGAGGATGGTGAGGTTGAGTGTGTGGTATGTATGCGGCGCTGCTCTCCCCGAGACGTTCTCGAGCAGGGCGGCGTTTAGGATGTCTAGAGGATCGAAGGGTGGAGTCAGTGGAATCTTTGGTGGAGTGAATGCCGAGATGGATAGAACCAATAGGGGGAATAGTGTGGAGGTACCCTCAACACCGATATAGGCTGGGGGTACCTCGATATTTGGTAGGGGACCCAGACAGGTGCAGGCTGACACGCGCGACAGGTCTGGTGCTTGGGATGGTCGAGCCGCATCCAGAGGCTGTAGTCTCTGCAACTCACAGATGGTGTTGTGTAACTCGTCAATTACCCGGTTCTGTCTATCGGCATCGTCCATGTGGCGGTTCCGTTCGGCTTCAAACTCCAGCTGGTACTTTTTACGTTTCTGGTGAAGTTGTGCATGGTGGCGTTCCTCGGCTTGAGTGAATTGTTGAGAAAAAAAGGCTATTTGGGCGGCCACTCCGTCGATAGAGTTGTCAGCATGGGTTGAAATGGAATAGAGGGTGGGTTCCATTATGAATATCCTGTTGAAGTTGAAAACAAAGGGAAGGGAATAAGAAAGGGAGATTGGTAGGGTGGGAGATACAGGCGGTGCTAAATGTAGGGGCCTAACTTCTTAAGAAGAGGAAGTCGACTCTTACACCACGGGGTTAATTCTATATCAAAAGGAAATCAAGCATATAACCTATAGATCAATCAATCTACTGACAATATACTTGCGTAGAGGCCAAGAATATGACTCTCCACGACCTCTGATGAGGATTTTTAAGAATATTTATATTTTTGTCCAGTAGTCGAAAGTTCGAGTACGGGATTTTACAAGGTGATCGAAGGTAAACTGTAAGGGCTCAAGGAAGAGATTTTGTAACCCCTCCTTGGTTCCCCATCTCTCCTATTTATAGAACATAGGAAGGGCTGAGTCACCAAGGTTAGGTCACATTACAAGGGTACCATCCGGATATCGAGCGGGTATCCCGGAGTACGTATGGACGCTAGAAATTTCAGAGCTATCACTGTAACAGTTGTTAGGTCTGTTTCTGTACTCTATCACTGTAGCAGTTGCTGGATCTGTCACTGTAGCTGTAAGGACCAACAACGCTGCCGTCTTGTCTAATGAGCTGGCTGTCTGTCCTATCATACTTTGACCATGTATTGAAATGGTCGAAGTGTTTCTGCTGCGATGTGGAGTTTGTCATCGAGGCTTGTTTAGAGTCGAGGCTTCATCTTCGGATAATCTTTGGGCGACTTGTTTTAAGGATTAGATGGGCTTTGAGGCATTCGAGTAGGCTTCGAAGTAGCCTATGAGTGTTTCACTAGGGGAGAAGACTACGAGTAGGCTACTACAATGTTGTGATGTAAAATTGATTTTTAATTCTTTAAAACCGGTGAGGGAGAAAAATTGTTGGGCATATGTAATCGTGGAAATTCGAGCTACTACAGGTCGATAGAGGTACAAATCATGGTAGCATAAGGTCGATTATGGTAAATAATGTATGTACTGGTGAGGGGATAAGGTTAAATAATTTCTTCCAAGATTCAGGGTTTTCTGTTATGAGATAAAAGGTAAAAAATTAGGTTTTGGGGGGAAAGTGTTTGAGAAAAGTATAAATACGGGTAGGATGATTTGTAAAAAAGAGCAGAGGAAGGAATAGGATGGTACGGACTTGATCTCAGAGAGTTCGCCATGCCACGGAAGGACGATTGGCTATAAAAATTGCTAAAGTGTGGGAGATGATTTTTTGTTTGATTGGTTATTACGCTGAGCTACCAGTGAGGGAATGTCAGCTCGAAGGATTAGAGATGAGGAGCAAAGAACTTGAGTATGCTCATTATTTTTATGAGGTATGCTTTCAAGAATTAGTTAGGGATGCGGTAGAACGAGAAAGGTTGGTGGGCATGATTGCTGAAGTTGAGATCGAATTCGAAGATCTGAGGACCGACAAATAATATGATGGGATGATATCGTTCAGTTTACTAAGGCTGCGATAAATGTTGTATAAAGCTTTGTTCATGAATAATATAATTGTTTTGAATGTAACAGAAAAAATATAAGTCAATCGGATCCTCTATAAATGTGAATCTATTTTGAGACTGCTTTAGCAAATAATTTGAATAATTTTAAAATTTTGCACAGTTTAGAAAATGACGTCAATTACTATAAGTATGATAAACAAGGACAGAGAAACAAAAATATGAAAATGCAGAAGCTTCTAGTTTTATTTTGTATGTAAGGTAGTAGGAATCTGACATCGTACAGAGTAAGTCATCATGAGTGTCGGAAGGTCAGGAAAAGATATGAAAATAGGATAAAGAAATATGTTTAAAAATGAGGGGAGTTGTAATGATGGAAATGTAGTATTATTAAAGTGGTACAAGACGTCTGACATGGAGAGTGGAAAGAACTCCTTGGTTCTGAAATCAAGGACGGATCGTGCGAGGCACAATGAATGCCAGCCGCTTAAGAGAAAAAAGATAAATAGTGTATCTTCATCTCCAATCAAATGTTTTTCAACTTCTAAAAATTTAGAGAGCATACAGAGAGAGAGACGAAAAATTAGTTGATTTGATAGGGAGTTATCCGAAGGGGATCAACGGTGGAAGAGGGCGAAATATACTGAGTCTCGTAGATGGCAATACAGCAGCATCGTGAGGGAAAGGCTTGGCGCTACTGCAGATTCTTATTCGGGTACTGAAGGTTAGTAGAGATGTATACATTATATGTTGATGTATATATGTTACAGATATATGCTATTATTAAATGATCCATATATATATATATATATATATATCGATGAAAGAATGATAGATACCTTAACCTGTATGTAGGTCAAGCGTGAGAGGCATTTGTGAAGAGTTGAAAACTTGCTTATAGAAATTAATGCTGTGATGGGTAGTTCGTCTATTAATGAGGTATCGACCTCTGGTCGGATGAATGACTCTGATAGTGAGGTAGAAGTAGGATTGGAACAATTCTCAGGTTTTCCTGGCCAGTTAATATCTTATCCTCCTGGTTCTGATGCTTTTAGAAAGTTTTGTAATGCTAAGGCGGCTGTAGGAGAGAAGTGGGGTAATTGTATAGAGTTTGTCGGTAGGCAGTTTAGGGGTAGTACGGTAGCATTGGGGAAAGAGAATTTTTATCTGTTGGCTGATTTGGAAGTGGAAAAACGAGGTAGGGGTATAGATGAATCATTCTCAATAGAATATTTCGATGGGGATGTTTGGAGTGACCTCTCAAAGGGTTTTTTGTGTTACCTATCTCAATTAGAGTACGGGCTGAGCCTTCTCTCACCAATTTGGCGAAGGGGATTATGAACGCAATTGGGGCATGTCTTGCTCAATTGAACGGGAATATGTAGGAGGTAATAACCGTGTGTGATCATCTGAATAAAAAATGGGAAAAGTGAGGAGGATAAACCCTGAGGACGTTTTGAAATTTTATGGGGTGAAGAATTATAAGGCCAGTGGGGGGGTCATACTTCTATGCGAGCGCAACTCGACGTCGCTTCTTCGATATGAATTCAGCAGGTCGAACGTGGAATGACAACGTCATATGGGTGAAGGGTAATTGTCTTCAAAGAGATAACGAAGAACCTTTGGACCTTTGGTTTAGAACTATAAAACAAAGTATAAACATTCATAGATAGAATTATTGTTATATTTCACGGATAACTGTAGTTGATAATAAAAAAATGTTGTGCATTGCAGGTGTGAAGTCTAAAGTGGAGAGGAAGGAATCTCTGTTAGACGAAGTTGCAGAGGAGGAAACTGAGCTCGAATTTGTGTTGGAGGGACTCGGCCTGAGTAGAAAGAAGAGGGTTGATAGAAGGTCAAAAAAGGTTTGAAAAGCTCAGTCGACCTGGTCGATGGTGGGTGTTAATGAAGGGAAAAGGCAGTAAGTGGTGGGGAGGCTCGAACCAATTTGTCCAAGACTCCTGGAATAGGCAGTTCGGCACAGTTGAATCCTGTTACGTAGAGCAAAATAGCTCATAAATATCTGAAGAAATGGATGTTAAAGGCTTTACCGGTCTCTGGTACCACTGGAAATGGTGAGGTCGCAAAAAAGAAAAAAGGAGGAGAGTCGAACCCTCGGGGGAGTCAGGGGAGAAGGTCGCTGAGGGGCGATCTGCTCCATTGGATGACCTCAAAGAGGTCGAGGAAAGGTCCCGGTTGGCAGTTCTCCATGGAGAGGACGACACGAGCATGATGGTAAGTTTATATTATTGGAAAGAACTGCTTAATCATTTCAAGCTAATCGCTGAGATCGATTTAATTTTTACAGGTTACTAGTCTCGTTAAGGGGATTTGGCTCGGCATTGAGGAAGGAAAATCTGAGCTGAAGAAGACAAATATTGAGCTAGAAAAGGAATTAGCTCAATCTAGGACTGATACTCTGAAGGAAGTCAGGCAGCTAAAGGTTTCTCATGCCGTAGCGATTGGTCAGCTATAAGTAGAGACAAAGGCCAATCTAGACAAGATGGTTGAAGATCGTGACAGACTTGGGCATCATTTGATACTGAAGGGCTATTATGAGGAGGATGTGGATGCCATTAAGGCAAACACCTATGTTGAAGAGGAAGATGAGGAGGAAGCGAAAGCGGTAGGGATCGTGGACGGTCTGGATGGTGTCTCCCATTAGATGGTGCTTGATAACCAAGGAGATGATGCCGAAATCCCAGAGGGTAATAGTGAGAAGGTAGGGTAGAAACGTGTGTTTGTATAAATATTTGTAAGTTGTTGAATTATGTGTGGGGAAGAAACTTTTGTAGATTGACTTTGCTTTATAAACTTCTTGTAGGCACTTAGAGAAATGAGTCTCAGAATAAGAGATCTAGAGTCTGGACTTGTCAGGGAAAGAAAGTCCTCTAAAGCCTTGTTGTCTGTGTAACCGGAGCTGCAGGTTAGATTGGAAAAGGTCTTTCAACCTGTATGTTATACCAATGTTTAGTTATCAAGTAAATGGGATATGGATGTAGATAACACTAGTATGGTACATGGTATAAATCCAACGTTACTAATATAAATTAGTATATCAAAAGTATGTACCTTATACGCCGCAAGAAACCTCATGAAGTGTTTATCTGATAATGCGCTCTAAACTTTTAGTCTAACAGCATTTGGATACCGCAGATGTTTAGAAATCATATAGACTCTTTAGAAATGTAGTATGTATATATTCAAAGGTTTTCCTTAATCGAATTGTACTAAAAATTGTTATATTCCCCAGGTCGAATTAGATTCATCTCGTTCACGTGAGGGTGACGTATTCATGTGTAATCGGGAATTGGCAGAGCAGTTCGATAGGATGAGGGAGGCGAGCAAGATTATAGAAGCTCAATACGTAAAGGAGCATTTTAAACTTATGGAGGCAACCCAAGCCATTTCTGACCTGACTCTTCAGGTCGAAAAGAAAGATTCCGAGATAGGTAAGGGGTTAAAAGAGTTAGTGGATATAACAGAACATGTCGAGAAGCTTCAAAGTCGGGTTGACGCACTGGCTGTGAAGGGTAAGCAGGCCGATACAGCTCAATACCGTATTCAGGCATTGAAAAGATCGGAGGAACAATTTCGATCTGATCATCAGAACTGTAGGATCAAGCTGGAGCGAATGAGATAAAAATTGGCTGAGAAAGACAATGAGCTGAGGGTAGCCCGAGAAAATCTATCAGCTTCGGAAGCCGCAGCTGAACATTTGCAAATAGCCCTACCCGCCAAGGATATGGAATTCTGAGAAATGCAACGAAGGTGTAACAATTTAAATGAGAGGGTTGCATGACTTAAGACTAAACTGACACAGGCCATTGCATGTGCCATGAAAGCCAAGGCTTGAGAACGTTTAGGGGGAAGTAGAACTGAGGTTAAGGCTCCTCTAGTTCAAGGGGATGTAGTTAGTCTCTCAGGTCAAATTAGAGAGCTAGAGAGTGATATATCTCGTATTCAGGGGCATGTTCAGAGGGGAAATGAAAACTTAATGGAATACCAATAGAAGTTGGATGCCACTCTTATCAGGGAAAAAGCTCTGGAAGGGGAAATCAAAGCAAAGGAATCACCGATGAAGAGAAAAGAAGAATTATTTAAAGATGTTCCGGCTAGGAAAGAGTTGAACGCAAAAATTAAGAGACTTCGTGCCCGGGCAGTAGACTTAGAAGCCATGAACCTTGTTGAATCATCTAAGTATATTAAAAAGTTGGAAGAGAATGCAATTTACCATGCTCAAGTCGACGCAAAAATAATTTAACAGAAGAATTTGTATGCTAAGTTAGAGCAGCGTCTCGAGAAGGTGAGAGGGAAATTTACAGTAATGGTAATACCTTATGCATCACAATTAAACTTGCTAAAGACGATTGTTACATATTTTGTAGAGGAAGTAAAAAGACTGGAGTCAGAACGAGATACCTTGTTCAAAAGACTGTCAGATAAGTGATGTATTTGCGGAGTTAAAATAGATTGAGGGAACTGTCCGGGCGTCATGGAAACCCAATTGGGCCCTCAAACTGCTGACTAATAGAGTTAGGTAGAGTTGCTGTAATCCGTGAACTGAAAGTTCAACCTCTTGATGTAGGGGGAAGCACTACTGACACTCTATCAGCAGAAAAATAAAATCCCTTGTAATATGAATTTGACCTGAAAATAAATAGTATATGTCGCAGACACATTGAAATTGATGAAAGCTAGTATGACATTTGCCTTATCTTGTGTCTGGTGGGGTCTTTGATATAAACCAAGTTGAAACTTGATTTGAACTATAGAAATGTCGCAGACATATTGAAAGAGATGAAGGCTAGTATGGCATTTACCTTATCTTATGCCTGATAGAGTCTTTGATGTAAAACAAGTTTTTACACTTGCTACCATCACAGATATTTAGTAGAGTCAGCCCAAACCAAGTGATATCCTTGATGCAGCCATTATAAACCCAAACAAGTTAAAAAAGATGAAGACTAGTATTACCTTTGCCTTATCTCTTGTTTGGTAGAGTCTTTGATATAAAACAAGTTTCTACACTTGCTACAATCGAAGAGATGTGTTGAGTTAAACCAAGTTGAAACTTAATTTGAACAATAGAAATGTTGCAAACATATTAAAAGATATGAAGGCTAGTATGACCTTTGCCTATCTTATGCTTGGTAGAGTCTTTGATGTGAAACAAGTTTTATACACTTGCTACAATCGCAAAGATTTAGTAAAGTCAACCAAACCAAGTGATATCCTTGATCCAGCCATTATAAATGACCCAAACAAGTTGAAAAAGATGAAGACTAGTATTATATTTGCCATATCTCTTGTTTGGTAGAGTCTTTGATATAAAACAAGTTTCCATACTTGCTACAATCGTAGAGATGTTGTAGAAGAAGCTAAATCAAGTGATATCCTTGATCTAACTTGGATAAGATCGATTGTAAGCTAGTATTATCTATGCTTTAATCTATAGAATACGGTTAAATATTTGTAAGGAGAATGATATTGTTCAAAAAAACTTTCATTGATAAGTTCAAAATTTACATTGGATGGAGATGAAAATCTCACTTTTGGAATTGAAAAACAAAAACGAACAATATAAATGGAGTAGTAAGACGCTTAACGATAGTACCGCTTCAGTCACCTAGTGTTCCAAGGATTTAAAATGAGGATTCCCTCTTCTGTCATGGGATAGTATGATCCCAGACCTGAGAGACTTGCGATAATGAATGGACCCTCCCAATTGTCGGTTAATTTTCTAGCGTGAGGCTCTTTGCGATGTTGAGGAATTTCTCTAAGGACGGGATCTTTGATTTGGAAAGTATGGCAAGGACTTGAGGTAAGGCTCTGTGACGGAAAGGCTGTATAGCATACCGTTTTAAGTAATGTAATACTTCGAGTTGTTGATCAGCTGTCTGCGTTCTTTTGGATCTGCTGGTAGTGGTCTGTTATAATTGTTATCTCCCCCTTTATCGCCCCCAGTGTTAATCCTGCATGCAAAAATGCGATCAATACTAGGGGTTGAAATGATTTCGATCTAGAGATATCGAGCTTCTATACCCAAGACCCCGGCTAGATATGCCAAGGAATCGGCGTGTCTATTTTTACCTCGATGAAGATAATTGAGAGTTTCTTTCATGAACTTACTCATCCTATCTACAATGAGGGTTATGTATTCGATCATCTTTCCGTTCTTCTTGTATTTCTTGAAATAGTGGCGAACGATGTGTAATGAATCTGTGTAAACTGAGAGTTCGGGGACATCGAGATCAAGTGCGAGGTCTAGTCCGTGAATGAGAGCTTCATACTCGGTGACATTATTTGAGGTCTCAAAATCTAAGCGGATTGATTTCTCAATTCTGTCATTTGAAGGGGTAATCAAAATGATCCCGATCCCTGACCCTGCAGGTCCTGCTGATTCATTTATGAGATGCCTCCACCCTAATGTAGTGATCCAGTTAGCTCATTCATCGAATGGCTTAGGGGGTGGATTCTCTGGTGTGTCTTCGGTAAGGTTCGGGTTGTGCTCCTCCCACTCGGGATCCTCCACTGGAAAATCTACAAGAAAATTAGCAACGGCCTGACCTTTTCTGGAATGACACTGTTAAAACTTGATATCATGTTCTTCCAAACTGACTGACCACTGTCGTACTCTTCTTGACTTCCCTTCTATTCGATTGAACTTCCCGAAGTGGGTAGTTCTTCATAACTTGGATGGAATGTGCTTGGAAGTAGTGCTTGAGTTTCTGTAAAGTGCAAACAAGGGTGAGAAGAAGTTTCTTAATTTTAGAGTACCTAGTTTCCGCTGGTGTGAGGGTTTTCCTGATGAAGAAGACTGGTTTCTTTATTTTCCCTTCCAGGCAAATGAGAACTAAGCTGAGAGAAGTATATGTGACTGTTTGGTAGATTACCAGATCCTCATTACCTACTGGGGTACTCATTATGGGAGACCTCCCTAAATAGATTTTGAGATCCTGAAAAGCGGCTTTGCATTCTAGTCTCCATGTGACTTCTGCAGTTAGTTGAACCTTTCCTCGTTTGGTGCATCCATAGAGTAATAGGAATAGCCAACGACAGCGGTCTGAAGATTTATAGACAAAGCAGTTGATCGCGGCAATCTTGTCGGCGAGTTTTTGAACATCTTTTGTTACTTTGGGAGAAAGCATGTCAAGGAGAGCCCGAATTTGATCTGGATTGGCCTTAATCCTTTTCTTGCTGATGAGGTGGCCTAGAAAGAGGCTAAAATATTACCCCGAATTGACATTTATCAGGGATGAGACGCATTTTGTAAGATCGAGGGATGTTGAATATAGTGCTAAGATTTAAGATGCGATCGTCTGACTGTACGCTTTAGCACAAGAGATCATCGATGTAAGCTTCAACGATTTTCCTTAGGTATGATTTGAGCATAGCAGTCATCAATCGTTGATATATGGCACCTACATTTTTGAACCCGAAGGGCATGACTTTGTAACAATAAAGGCTTTTTTCGGTGATGAACGTTGTCTTCTCTTAATCTTCTTCTAAAAGCAAATTTTGATTATACCCTGAAGCAGTGTCCATCATAGATTGGAGATCATAGCCTGCTGTGGAATCAAGGATTTGATGAATGTTAAGTAGAGGAAAACTATCCTTTGGAGTATGGTTCTTCATATCTGTGAAATCTACGCAAACTTGAACTTTTATGTTCTTCTTTGGGAGAGCGACAATGTTGGATATCCAGTCTGGATACTTGGCTTCTCGAATGAATCCTACTTTGATCAATTTCTCGATCTCGGTGTTAACTTTATCTCGAAGACGAGGTGAAAGTCATCGTTGTTTCTGTTTGACCGTTGTGGCATTGATATTGATGGCTAACTTGTGGCAAGCCATGGCCGGATTGACTCCAGGTATTTCATCGAAAGACCATGCAAAAATGTCTCAATTGACTTGCAAGAGTTGAATGAGAGCATCTATTTCATGCTGAACCAGCTTGGTTTCGATGAATGTACCTCTGATAGGTCCATCGATATTGACATATTCTATAGGCTCCTCAGTTGGTGCTTGATCGTTGAGGTGATCCACTTTCTATAATTGCTATGCGGCAAATCTGTCTAAAGTATCTAGGATGGCAGAAATAATATTTTTACAAGCTCAAGAGAGTTTCTGACTACCTTTGATCTCATAAATACCGTTGTCGTGTTTGAATCGGAGTGCTTGATGATATGGTGGAAGCGATTGCTTCCATATTGTGTATCCAGTAGCGGCCCATAATCTCAAAATAATGAGATTTGGCTTTGATGACATAGAAAATGACGTCGATAGTGGCTGGTCCTATGGTAACAGGTAAGATGATCATACCTACTCGTTCCTCCCTGGAGCCATTGAATCCACTGATATCGGTGTCGCTCTGAATAACTTGGTCAGCCAAACCCATCTAGTCGATCGTACTTGATCAATTATAAACCGACGTCTTAAAAGACCCGCAAGCACACGGTGTACCATTAAGTACAAGGGTAAGCGGGGTCGTATCCCAAGAAACTTGTGGTGCGAATTATGTTTCGAGCTTCTAATTTTATCTAATAAGAATGAGTTTTGAGTTTTTATAAGTAAAGAAATTAAAATAAAACACAAACTAGAAAAGGTGTTGATACGATTGGAGAGGAAACCAAGGCATGATTCCACTCCATCCGTTGTAACCTTGAGATAGTGTACCAAGTTAGAGTATTCACAAATTCCCATATCGCATATCATTGGTCGGGTATATGCAATACATCATGAGATAAAATAATTATTGATTGGGAACTACCCATAAACCAACTTATTCAACCATGGTCCAGTTGATAAGCATGGATTATGTTCTCTTCTCCATGTTCCTAACATATCTTGTTATGGTCAAACATGATGGTTACTTATATTCCTTATTCCTCCTAATCCAAGCTATGGTCAATCCTAGGATGAAGGAATACGAATATGTAATATTTTGGGATAAAGAAAAAATAATTACTCTAACTAAGATACACAATCTATACTAAGGCTATATTAGGTAGAGCTTCCTCTAGCATTGGCTAAGAAGATTAGCAACTCATCCCTTTGATCATTGCCATACTACTATTACTACGATAAAAGATAAAAAAACAAGAAAAAAAGAAAAACAAGAACTTTATTGCTTATTGAACCTTGATATATACACTCTCAATGATCCTTCATGGATGGGATTCCCCTCCTATTTATAGAATATAAGAAAGGTTACAAAATATTGTCATTAATATAAAATCCCTAAACAATGCCTAAAATCATGCATATATATTACAACTCATGAGAATAATATCTATATCTAATTCTCTTGAATGGGCTTCCATGCATGGGCCTTTGGTTGACAACTTCAAATGAGAATCGTTGTTGGAGTGCATCACCATTGTTCTTCGCTAAAAACCAGAAAAATGTATGACTTGTTTATCATGTGACCGATTTTTATAAATACAAACAAAAATACTATTAGTGTCTCATTTATTTAATAATTGACTAGGTAGATATAAATTTAGGAGTTGTACAGGTAAATATTACGTGCCTTAAAATACCTGTAAGTGCACGGCGTACCGTTAAGTACAAGGGTAAGCGAGGTCGTATCCCAAGAGACTTGTGGTACGAATTATACTTCGGGCTACTAGTTTTATCCAATAACAACGAGTTTGTGTAGGTTTTAAAATAAAAAGAATAGCGAAACAAATTACAAGATAAATTGGAGTGGAAACCAAGGCATAGATTCCACTCCACCCTTTGTAACCGCTAGATAGCATAAATATTTAAAGTAAATTACGAGTTCCTGTATCGCATATCCTTGGTCGGGCATATGCAATATATCATGAGATAAAATAATTATTGATTGGGAACTACCCATAAACCAACTTATTCAACCATGGTCCAGTTGATAAGCATGGATTATGTTCTCTTCTCCATGTTCCTAACCTATCTTGTTATGGTAAAACAAGATGGTTACTTATATTCCTTATTCCTCCTAATCCTAGCAATGGTCAAGCCTAGGATGAAGGAATACAAATATACAATATTCCATGACAAAGAGGAAGTAATTACACTAACTAAGCTACACAATCTACACTAAGGCTACATTGGGTGGAGCTTCCTCTAGCCTTGGCTAAAAAGATTAGCTACTCATCCCTTTGATCATTGCCGTACTAAGAAAAAGAGAAGAACAAAAACTTTATTTCATATTGAACCTTGATATTTATACTCTCCAAGATCCTTCATGGGTGGGATTCCCCTCCTATTTATAGATTATAGGTAGATATAAATTTAATAAATACAAACAAAAGTACTATTACTATCACATTTATTTAATAAATGACTAGGTAGATATAAATTTAGGAGTTGTACACGTAAATATTACGTGTCTATCAGTACTCTGGAAAAGAATTTCAATACCGCTTCCAGTATCAATCATCATTGTGTGCATGACAAACTGTTTCATCTTGAGCATTATGACTAACGCATCACGATGTAGAAATTTAACATGGCTAGTATCGCAATCTTCGAAGGAGATTCTGAGTCGGTGATTACTCAACTCGGGAAGAAGCTTGACATCTTTGCTTTGAGGTGTAAGATCACAGCATTTCGAAAGCCTCTGGCATTTTGATCGGTTGGAATTGGTGATCTGATTAATTTTGATCATGTTCCTGAGGTGCATATAGTAGAGATGTTTCTCCTCAGCTCTATCATTGACCTGAACAACTTTGAGCTACTTTTTATAGTTGCCATCTTGGTATGACTTCAGGTCAATAATGTATTCAAGCATCTGTGCTTCCTTAAAAATGAACTCGAGCAACCATTGTAGAGCATAGCAATTATCAGTAGTATGATGATTTACCTAATGATATAGGCAAAATGGTCGATTCTCGATGGGCTCCAGTAGTTGAGAGATGCGACAGAGTGGGTCCTTCAATAGCAGTAGGAAAATTGTGAAGATTTGGACGTTCAGCTTTGGGAGGACGGGTTTATTTTGCGGACCACTTTTCTGAGGGTACACAGTGTTCCCCTTGGTGCATTTCTGATCTCCTTATTCCTCCATGGGTTCTCTGGTTCGATCTGTAGATGGGGCTTTGGTGGAGAGAACAGATTTAGTAGACTTTTGTCGCTCAAACATCATCCTCTCCAAGTCGATGTAACCGTTAACTTTGGTGATCATCTCCTCTAATGTCACAGGTTTGTTAAGGAAGAGGAATTTTTTGGCCTTGCATTCGAGCCGGAGAGCATTGGCGAAAGCGGTAACAACAATTTTTTGGTCGAGGCTATCCACTTTTCTCGCGAGCTCTAGGAATTTTATTGAGAAGTCTTCATGCTTTTCTCCATGTGACTGCTTAAGACTGATAAGAGAATACAAGTTCTCTTTGTCTCTGTTATGAGCATATGTCTTTATGAACTGCTTCTGCAACTGATCAAATGTGTAGATGGAATCCTCAGGGAGAGAATAGAACCATTAGAGTGGTTCCTCCTATAAATTTGTGGCGAACAGATGGCAGAGGATGTGGTTGAGATTGGAGTACAACCCCAATGAATCACGGTATTACTGAATATGCTCCTTCAGATCAGTACCTTTGTATTTACGAATTTTGGGAGTATGGAAACCTTTCGGTATCACCATATCGAATAGTTCTTTGGCAATCGGACTTCCTTGTAACTTCGTGGTATCGCCGGTAGTACCCAGAACTTGTGCCTCGATCAACTCCTTAATTCGTTGGTCCATGTATTCTTTTGTGATAAAATGACGTGCTGGTTGAATCGATGTACGTGCTGGCTAGGTATGATGAGTTCCCGTACCTTCACTCAAGCGATCTTGTGCTGGAACTTAATGTAGAGGTCACTGGTCTTCCTCCTGATGGATGGAAATCTGGTGACCTTGACTGACTTCTGATTGAACTTCTCCCCCCAAATAGATGGAGGGCTGCAGTCCGTGCTGTAGATTTCTAGAAATGGCTTTACTGGCGACTCCTCGAGGTCCTAATCTTTCCCTTGCTAAAATATGAGAGGTCTCTGGAAGTTGATCGCGACCCCTGGCTGTTGAAGCTTGCTGAGTATTTTGCAGAGCCTCGAGGGCAGTCTGTATCGTCATCATCTGATCTTCGTACCGTTTGAGCGCTGTCAAATGAGCTTGTCATTCTGTATCGAGCTCTATTTCTCGGAGCTCGCGACCCTTTGTCAACTGAAGTTCGTGTTCGACGTGTTTCTCTGTCTCGGTGTAGAGATTCGCTCATAACTCTGTGAGCTGTCCCGGATCCATAGAAATTTTGGGCTGAGTTCTTACGACCAGTCGTCTGGAAGAAACCATAATTTAAAATTGTAGTGAAAGACTGCCTTAGGGTATCGTGGAAATACAATCTTTTTCACAGACGGTGCCAAATATAATAGCTAAATTCCGTAAGCTCAAAATGATTACGAATTACCTACCACACCAATAAACCTGTAACAATACTCTAATGCAAAGTAAGAAATGGAAGCATGTGTTTTTAGCTTGGAAAACCTCTGAACAGGTAAAAACCACGACCTCGTATGGAAGATTTTTGTGAAAGTATCAATATTGCTTGAGGCGGATATCTTTATTACAAGTAATCTCTAAATATAGAATTGCTTTTAATCTCATAAATAAGAAGTTTGTGTAATTTTTCTGGTCTTCGTCTCTTATGGAACTTTTCCTTTATATAAGTTTTCCCCACAGCTCCTTATCGTGCTGGAGCACATTTTCCGAATAATGTGGTTAGTGGCGGTGGACTAAATAACTGACGAGTTCTTGGGAGACAGGTGTCTTTGACTGGATAATGTTTTTAGGGTTTAGTTCGATCTACATTCTTGAGTAGTTCCTGGGACTGGTTGGAATGTTGACTGGAGTGTTAAAAATGCGTGAGCCTGAGATGGAGGTAATTCGAGTTGGGTGAGCTTGACTTTGAACGAGATCGAGGGATATGTCCCTACAATAACGGTTGGAACTCTGATCACAAAGCCTACCCAATTTTGTAGATGTTCAAATAGTCATCATCAAAATACACCCTTGTTGCAACAGTTGGTGATAATTCGTAAGAACCTGAAAAGGAGAAAAATGTTAGGTTCATTTAAAGTACAATTTTTTTGCAATTAAAATTATTTAGTTGATCTACCTAAATATTGTTGTACGGCCGTCGAAGTCACTGTGACAATAGTTTGACCCACTTCTTTTTCGCTAAAGATGGGTATGCGGTCTGCAATAATACCTTTTAGTTTTACTTTGAGTAAAACACCCCTAAATATTTGAAAAACATATATAAGCATACTATTAAACCTTTTGAACTAACATAAATTTATAATTTGATTTGAATTTGGCTAACCTTTTATTTTTTATAGATATGATTAGTTTCTTTACTTTTTCACCATATGCATTTGTAAAATAAGTGACGTTCGGCCAAAAGTTCAATTTTCTTTACACATCTAGATATTGAAAATATAGATTATTAGAACAAGCTTAGGATAAAAATGATTATGTAAAGTTAGGTTGTAGTGAATACCTGTTAGAATTGTATTATCATTATTCCATTCGTGAACATCCTCAAAATTGATTAACGCGAACGTTTTCTTTGGAAACTTCTTTAATCTATGGGCTAATTTGGACATTGTTGCCTAGTCAAAATTTAATTGGTAAGTACGGTTGATTGGACGATATGGAATAAGAACTCTATCTGAAAGCTCTACCACGCTGAACTTGTAGAAGTAATTAACTCGTCTATCTTTTAATTTTTTCTTGAACTTGAGCAATTGGTTGGATGGTATTTGTGCATGAATTTGTTCTCCCTGAAAAAAAATTTATCAAAGAATCAAATATTAAGAAATAATAAAATTATTAAGATAACAAAAATTTTACCGACCTTTTCATCCATCATGATCATATCAATACTTTTGATTTCGTTTTTATGTTTATAATCAATGACGTGCCATAATCGAACTATCAAAACTTTAATTTTCCAGCATATTCTTTCGTGGTGAAGTTCAGCAATAGAAGAACACTGTACAAAATTAATAGCCTTATTGGATGTGCAAGAAAATGTATGGGCAAGTAATTTTTTTCGCTTTAGAGAGGAAATATGTTAAACGTGGAATAATATTACACTTAAAATTAAGAGATAATGAATTTAAAGGTTTTTGTTAGAATAAATCTTACATTTGCTAGAGAATATCTTCAGTATTTTATAAATTAGAAAGAAAAAAATCATAAAATTTGATATAGGTACCTATGAATCGTAATAGTAGCAACAATTTTTTGATTGTGAACCATGAAGTTCGCCTAATGAACTCTCAATCTTCAGGCCTAATAGTTAGATGATCCATAAAAAAATTATATTATAAAGAAGAATAAAGGTACATGGGAGTCTAAGTCTGATCTTTAGTCTTTTGCTCTTCAACTTTAAAAGGTCCTTTATTGGGGAGGTTACATTTTTTTGTAATTAGCATTAAAAGAGGGGACACTGCATGTTGAAAATTATGGAAATTACTATAAGTAATCATGAAGAATTATTTTAGTAAGCTTAACTTGTAAGGAGGGGGTTTACTTTTGTATTAACACTTTTAAGGAAAGACCCTATCAAGTTAACAAATTCACATGAACATCATATAACGCATGAATAAAAAAATCTCCATTATTTATTGCATTGGAGATATATTGTTTCCTTCCTGTTGTTTATCTTTTTACCAATGTAGATTTTGTGACTAGGTTTCGTGAGGTCTGGCACCCCAAAACACCACATGGTCTAATCTGAGCAACCATAATTTGAGGTGCCATATAGATAACGGGTTGATACAAATAGGTGGTTGTCGCTAGTTGTCTGCATATAGCACAATATCTCAAAGTCCTTGTATACACAATAACTGCATCAGCTCTCAAAAATTAGACAATTTCTTGCACCATCAGCTTCTATTCTTTAAAATTAGTCTCCTAGGAATACTGGGAAAAGAAGACCTTCTAAGGAATGAAAATATTCAAAAAAAACTTACAGAGACTTTAGTAGAGGCAATATGATATTTCATCATCAATCAAAATAACCAGGCTACCATATAGAGAAGTGAAAGCTTCAGAATACATCCGTGGATTATTCAGTCCTTATGATATTCTAGGTGGTTATTTTGACCAATGCAAAGTGGTTTCTCATAACTCTATATACGTTTGTACGAAGAAGTAGACTGGCCAGTAGAATGTAGCTACTGATGGCTTTAAAGTTCTCTGCAGACCCCTTCCTTCCAAGGAATGAAAATGTAAAATATAGAAAGTTGGCTTTAAAGGAAAACCCGTGTTTTAAGAAACTTTTTGGCATACCCATAAATTAGTTTCCACAAACACATCTATATTATAAATCTCAGTTTTGTCCTACGTGGCACCGATTGTCCTGCGTGGCAATGACGATTGTCCTACATGGTATCGTTTGTCCTACGTGGCAATAGAAAATGGGTGCCACATCATAATTCATTGAAGAACTTAAGGGAAATTTAGTCAAAATTAAAATAGGCATATTTATTGAGTGTTTATCAATTTATTGAAACTGAAACTATTCTTTGTTTCTTCAACTCTTTCTTCTTATTTCACGCCAAAAACGTTTCTGCTGGTAGCATCTCCAACTCCCAGAATGCCCACATCAGAAGGAGCTTGAATTGGTACCCTTGAAGTATTCCCCTAATTATATTTTCAAGGGAAGCGAGGAAGTTGGAGGATCGACTCGCCAGGGCTGCTACAGGGAATGCATTTTTGCTTTGGGGGATGATTGTGCTGAGAGCTTCAAGGAGTTCAATTCGAATAATATAAGGGATACCTTTAGGATTCTGCTTCAAATGGGGGTTGTTCTTATGTTTGGAGGAAAAGTTCATGTTATTAAGGTTTGATTTGTATACAATTTTATTGAACCCCATTGTTGTTATTATTGTTATATCCACTTTGATTTATCACCTCACTAAATGATCTATTACTTTTGCCTAGAATCTAAAATTGGGCTTTTATCTTGATAACTACATATAGAATGTTTAATTTTAAGTTTATTATGAAGGATACAGTGGGTTCTAATGGTTGTTATATTATGTGTTCTTTATGGTTTGATTTTTTTTTCCTAATTTTTGTTGTGTTCTATGTGTGAATAGGATAGTAGGCTGATTGTAAACTTCTGTTTTCAGTGAATAACGATCCAGGCGTCAGGTATAAATTTTTGTAGATGAATATTGAAGATTCTTTATCAACAGCAATTATCTGGAACATTGAAGCTTCTTCTGGCAACTCAAGATCAGGAACTCAGTTTCTTGCTTTCTTCTTTTGTGAAGAACAAATTTTTTAGATGTTGTTTATTTTTGTAGCCCAAATTAGGTAATCAATTTTTTCTTCCAAAAATAAACATTGAATCACTCGGTAGGTCCGGTATGCCATGAACTGATTTATGGCTTATGATCTTAATTACTATGTGTTCTTATAATTAAGTATTTTATTTTTCATTGTCATTCTCCAATAGAATAAGGCTCACAAGATTTTATTTATCATAAGATTTAACTCCCATTAATCCGCATTTTACTATTTCTATAACACACAAAGTAGTCGAGGGGAAGAGAACCTTCTAATTGCTATATTTTATAATAGATTTTTTTAATCCAGAAAAATTTTCGTATTTGATAGAATATTCCAATTGCCTGAGTATGATTTAATAGGGAAACGTTTGACTATGACTGTTTAAAGTCCATTTTATATAGCTTATGAGGTATCCAACTAAGGCTTACAACCAGGCTACACATATTTTAAGTGTTGGGGTCATCTTTTATATTGTTCTTAGTGTTATACCTCCTTTTTGAGAAAGAACATTTGATGATCTTCAATGCCATTTAGGCTTCCAATTTCTGCTTTAGATAAGATCTATAGGCCCACATTTCTTTTAATGTTATGGACTTGATCACGTAAATTTGTTTACCAACCTTTTTCGATGACTTACCTGTTGTTAACGTTCTATGTATATTGCAATGCTGGATCGTTAGCTCAAATGTGCGAGACCGCTTAAGGTGTTTCCTAGGTATCTCAAGAGATGGTGATTCGAATCCACCAAGATTCAAAATATAGAATAAATCACTATGAAGGGAGGAGAAGATTTAGAGTATAAAAGAGAAAGCAGATTGTTCTACTACAACATTACTTGCAACAATCAGCAATTCCAACTCTTCTAAAATTTTATTAAAAGTAACTCCAGTTTTCAATTGAAAAATTAATATTTTCCTTCACTTACTTTGTGCCTTCCATAACTGTCTAAAATGTGTCGATCAATATTACGAATACTTCTAAATCTTTATCTTAATATTATTAAATATTCTCTCTTAATTGAATGAATGGCCCTAATATTGGTCATTTTCTCTGGATTTCCTTTTTCATACTTACACTTCCTCTACTTGGTATAACCTAATTTTGATATTGGTTGTTATGCTGCTTATGCATAGTTAAATCATGGTTTCCTCCCTTTGCAAAGACGATAATGAAGCACACACAGAAATTTTAGGTTTGGATTATAGCTTTATGTTATTCCTTTTCTAGAGTTGACTATTTGCATCTGATTGTAAAGTATTTCCTCATCATTAACTTTATAATAAACATCCATTTATCATTGTCAAATTGATAATAGGCATCCAGAATGTGAACCTTGGTTTTATGGATTTATGATCATCATGCAAAAGCCGTAGTTTTTAGTATGCGGTTACTATTATTATTTGCTACTTTAGAGCTTATGATATGAAGTAATATTTCAGGCCTACCAACTCTAAGCTGAATATGGATTTTGAAAAACTACAACTAGTGCTTAAGCTTGCATCATTTCAACACTTGCTAAACTCGAGTGTCTACATAAATATTAAGAACTTAAAAACATCGTGATAGAATCACATCTTTCTTACTAAGCAGAACTCTTAATATTGAATATTCTCATATTTTTACTTTCCATGCCATTGGACTTTGATATGTTTGCTCAGGAACTAGCGAATATAAAGCCGCATAGGAATAAGGAGATTTGGGTAGTCTTCTTTCAGCTTATTCTTTTATTTGAATCAAGGTTAAGCTGAATGATATTCAGGTAGTCTTTCGAATGACAATTGGCAATTGGGCATTTTGCATCGAATCACAGCTAAAATGTTATACTTGAATCTTTAATATGAAGAAAGGAAGAGAAGCTTAAATGCCCATTTTTCTTATTGATTTTTACATGTTCTTCATAGTTTATTCGTTGTTTTGTGTATTACTATACATAAGTTGATAAATGATAATTCTTTCATATTGTTGAGTTGTAAATATAGATAAGAACCCCCTCGAGCATAATTACTTTAAAATAATTTCTCCAAAGGTAATTTTGTAGGGTTTTTAGATCTAACAACTACTAGGATATAAATTACAGCTTTTTTCTTCTTCTTAAGGGGTTTGAAGTACTGATATGATCTTAAAGAGGTATTAACATAGAAATTTATCATTTTTCCTTTCAGGAATGGGAACTGAAGGATAATGCAAGGACTCAGATTAGATATCAGTTTGTGGTAAAATTAGAAGAGTGAAATATATAGTTTTATTTTCTCTCAAAGCATCAATTTCATTTTCGGAATACTGTAATATCTTAAGTTCGATTTTGAAAATTAGTTTGTCTTTAAATTTGGGTGTTCTTCCAATTTAGATTCATCCTCCAAAGAATGATTGATAAGTTCAACCACAGGTGTTTTCAAGCATAAAAAGGTCATGACACTGAAGTGGAAGTATTAGTTAAGAATTACCAGAGTAAACTTGAAATGCAGAACCACATGCTTATCTCAATGACAACAAATAAGAAGAAAATTAGGTTTTTTGATAGTAATGTAGATTATGTATGCTTTAAAATTTGCGACTATTCTTGAATGTAATGTGGAACTTTGTGAAATAGGGTAGATATAATTTTTCTGCTATACAAATAAGCTTTTGTTTATTCTTACTTGAGCTTTACTTGGAAATATACAGCACAAAATAGTGACAAACAATTTTATTTTTTTAATTGTTCCGAGCCACAAGCTTATTAGCTTTAGAAAAACTTTTTAACTGCAATTTCATGTAGCAATTCGAAATCTATACTTCGATGTTGATTGAGAATCTATATGTTTTTCCTCAATTATGTAGTTATTACTTATTAGATACCAATATGATCTTAACCATCCGTGCGTAGTACAGGATCATAACCTAGTGTATAAATAAAGCTTAGTAATTCAGTACATCAAGGTTTCTAAAAACCTGCATTAAAGTGGTGTTTACTGCAGTTCTCTACTCCTTCGTATATTATATAAGGGTAAATTCATTGATGAACTACAGCTCAGGCGAGCAGGTACTATTGGCTCATCTAGCCATATCTTAAATAGTAAGACAATATCAATCTCAGAAAAAAAGAAAATTGAAATTACAACCTAGAGCTTAAGCAAAAGTGTCTCATTACCCCAAATCAGCTCAGGTTAGCATTCCTTTCCTTGCATATTGCTGAACCAATCTACAATCTACGCCCCTTCATAATTCCAAATCCGCTGCATCCCTGCACATAATTACGCAGCAATAAAGAGTTAAAAGAGGTGAGAATATTTTGTATTCACTAATGTTAGCATTAATAGAAGTGGGATGAGTGGAAGCTATAACAACTTATCATACTTATCCTAATTTATGAACATCGATTAACTCTCTTTAATGTTTATATATACCTTTAAATTTTACAACTATGACGGAGAACATCAAATAAGTAATATTACATATCATAAAATATCGCAGAAGGCCAAAAGAGATTCAACATACATCCATTGAAGACTCAAACCTACCACTCGAGAATCGATATACATAATTGCTATTAATAAACACTTCCATTCAAAATTATATTTTACCAACAATGAATAAGTCCTTAATGACAAATACACTCATGGCCGAGACACCTTTGGAATCAACTAATGCTTCTTCAGAAAGTAAAAACATTTTAAGGAAAAAAATGAATGGGAACTGAAGTTAAAGTAATTAGGAGGAAACAGATATCGTCAGAGAACTGGATTGAAATAAATTCAATAAGGACATATAATACTCTAAAATTCACAAAATCTTTCCTTAACTTTGATGTAACCTCTTAGTTTTCCAAGTTCTTCAGAATTGCTCCATCTGCAGATGGTAAAATGAAGTTGCCGCCATAAAGGCATGTGTTATAACCACGAAAGTATTCATCCACGCCCTTTACATTGGGAGTGATCTTTTTGATTTCTTTGAGTCTTCTGAGACCTCCAAAAATCTCTTCTAGATTCTCACAGAAAAGGTAGACAAGCCATTGATGTACTTAAGTCCAGTTTTTCCTTAATATAGAGGAGCAAAGTACAATTTCCTCTTTCCGCACATGAAGACTCTGGATTCATGCACTCTCCAGTATTTAACACTGATTGACTATCCTCTCCCTTTTAACTTGTTTGATTCCTAATATGGTACTTAGAATCTTATCAAGTCGTAGGTCATAAGCATTCAATTTGTTGGCCAATATGTATAGCCTTGTGTACCCTTGTGCACCCATGGCCCATGAAATTTTCACCCACACTCCAAGTTAGCTCCATTGAGTGATGAAAACCCATAAATTAATTTCCACAAACAAATGTATAAATAAAGCTTAGTAATTCAGTACATCAAGGTTTCTTAAATCTGCATTGAAGTGGTGTTTACTGCAGTTCTCTACTCCTTCATATGTTGTATAAGGGTAAATTCGTTGATGAAATACAGCTCAGGTGAGCAGGTATTATTGGCTCATCTAGCAATATCTTAAATAGTAAGACAATATCTAACTGCTTATGTTATATAACAGTTAAATACATTAGAAGAGTAGGGATGTGATTATAAGATGATTCTTAAAATTATATAGTTGCTAAGATTTGGAAATAAAGAACAATATATGGTATGTAGCAGTAGTTATACATACAATTTCAAAGGCTTTTTCATAGTTTGATTGCAACTCTATTAAAACCTTTTGTGAGAATTCAAAAACAGTTTGTTATTACGTAAGAAATGAATAAAGCAAAAGAACATTGTTGAAATAAATATTTACAGTAATCTAAGACCGACAATGAGGACATTCTATTTTTTGTGAAATCGAAATCCAGGGGAGTATACACCCCAAGTAGAATTTGTGTCCACATTTGGTTGTACTAACATTTTGACCTTCTAAATAAAAATCCAAGAAAATTGGGCAAATTTTTCCCCTTCCATCAGTGAGTACACTTAGTGTAGTTCCTGAGGCGTTGGTTATGGTTGTGGAATCCATGGCTAGAGTTAGGAAAGCAACCTCTGGTTCAGCATAATCAATGATGGTGGTAATGATATCTATTTCCAGCTTCATGATTAACTCTTTTGATTCCCATTGTAGTGTGCCAAACAAAACATCAAGTGAAAATTGGAGAAATGTGTCTCTATTGTTAACCCAAAATTCATCACCAATAAGATCGTTAGACCAAGATTTTGTTTGAGAAAGGCCATGTATTGATTCATCATGTCCTAGTTCGGTAAGAAAACCAAGGAAGTCTATTGAGAATTTCGTAACTTTATTGGAGTCGTCATACCTTATAAGAAGTTCATGGTTGAGCAATCTTCTAGCCTCTAGGACACTTGTTAGATGTATTTCTATGAATGCCCTCCGTAACACCCACATGGGAAGCACGTTTTTCAGAAATTTTACTCTCGAAATTTATGATGTGGGCAACGACCATTTTAGCGTATGAATGTGAGGCTATTATAGTACAATAGCTAAAAAATACAACAAAGGATTAGTACATATGACTAACAATATGAAGCAATAATGTTAAACTTGGAAACAAATAGAAAGGGATGATTTCAGAATATAGGATTTAGAGTAGTTGTTGGGGAGAAAGTAAGCTTTGGTGCATGAGAAAATTGTAAGAGCAAAGAGAAATATTGAAAAGTTTACTTAACTCAAAGGTACACGAATGTTGGTTATGATTGATGTGGGAGAAGGAAAAAGTTGACTTATATAGAGTCAGTGGTTGTAAGTTACAAATGTTATAATTTTTGGTAATTATTAGATAAATTAATTGAAAAATGGTGCGGTTGAGTTACAAATGTTGGATGTTATATATTCACAAACATGAGTAAACCTTTTTAGTTAAGATTGGGAGGAGTTACCTTTTAACAACCATAAAGGGGAGGAGTTACAGTTGCCATGGATGCTTTAGACAGAAGTTAAGAGGGGATAGGAAGAGAGTGGGTTATTGAGGGAGTTATGAGAGGATTAATTGAATAATATGGATAAAGCATGTTTATAAATTCCCAAGGGGCAGTCTCCAAAATTTATCTTCTCAAAGTATATTAAGACTAATTTTGTTATCCATAAAATAATTAGTCTGAAGAAAACTGCTTTCTATCAGTTTTGCTACCTTTCAACTATCTCTTGAAATTGTGATATCCTTGATTGCAATTCTTCTGCTTTTTTAGAACTTTATTCACTTTCATTTTGAAAAGCGGTTCCTAATCCCCAGTCCATGTGCACATCAAGGTGGCAGTGGAAATGCCAAATGCCATAGCCCTGTATAAATATCATAATATGGCAAACGCAAATTTTAGAAACATTGCAAAATATTGAATGTGATTATCTTTACGGTAATGTAAATAAGAAAAGTGGTAATAACATGATTGAATTTACCTAAATGGTCTAAGCAAAATTTGATCACAAACAGTCCTCCACCAGGTATGGCAATAGTGTTACACATTTGGGGTTAACAAAGTTGAAATACTTTCAAAAATCAAGATAAGCATCATATTCCAACATTTGAGGGTGTATGGAAATTACCAAATGGTTTCATTCTTGAGGTACTCTGGCTTATTCTATACTTTCTGAAATTATCATTTGCTTTATTATTTTAACATTTCAAGTTTTGTTTCTTAGCTAAATTAGCCCGAAGAGATATTTACAGGTGTTGTAAGATAAGTAAAAGAAGAAACTGGTGTACAAAGCTAATATGCCACGTATGTTACCTTGAGGTATTTGTTATTTCAACTATATTGCATTATATCACTTTTCTAAACCATGATCTCCATTAATATTACAGATTGATACGGAATTTGAGGAAGTTATTGCTTTTAAGTAATACTATAAGTGATCACTTTATTTTTGTAGATATGTTAGTAATTTTTTATGCTACTTGAAACCAAAATGAAACAACATTAAAGTGCCAAGTTTCTAATATAAGTCATCAGGCATGCTCATAATGTCGCTTTTGAAAAGTCAGATTTATTCTTCATCTGCATATTAAAATCTCTATCAACTCATATCAAAGTAGACGACTTGTAAATTCAAGATGCCAAGGTAACCTTCTTAGTTTTAATCAAACCTGATCGTGGACAGGGCCATTCTGTATACGAAGAAGCAATTATCAACTTGAAGCTTTTCAAGATGCTTGTAGAGGTGTGGTTCTTTGAATTTAATGATCTTCGAAATAGTCATAAGTTGTGCAGTGATCCCCTCTTTGTCGAGTCTGAAGTTATATCGTGCTTTTCTCATGAAACTGGCAAAAAACATCAAAAGGCCTCATGGTACACTTCTATCACAACAATCATTAGGGAGAGTGTCACTCATTCCTTGACAGTACCTAGTCACGGGATCATAAAGCGCATAAGCTTCAAGGATAGAAACTAACAGGGCTGCGTGGAATATCCTGCATGGCTCCAGGTTGTCATAATCCTTTAGTCTGACTGACTCGGCTAAATGTTGAGCAATTTCCGCGGACACACCAGCTTGGTGGGGGAATATGGGACCCATTCTACATCGGCATGTATGGCATCAAGACGGATAATTATTTGCCACTTTTTAAACTTTATTTTAGGTTTTGTGGGAGTAGAATCCTTGGAGGAATTGTTTGGTAATTCACCTTTTCCACTTCCTTCTATTGCAGGGGATTTTGGCAAGCTCTCCAGTTCTTCAGAGTCTTCTTCAGAATTAGATGACTCTGTTAACTCAGTTATGGTAACTTCATGATTGATGCCATCCAGGAACACCTAAATACGTATAAACAAAACTTTCAAAATGATGTCTACTGGTAGCAATGTAATCAAAAATTATAACAGTTAACAACCCACACAAAAATTAACTTACTTCATTCTTTATATATCTTTTCCCTTTATTACGCCAAGACAATGTATTTGTTACAGCCATCGGAGGTCGCTGATTAACTTCTATCCTATAGGCATCTGTCTTGAAAAATTCACTGAGAATCTTAGCTTTTGTATACAGAGGGTAGCCGAAGTCCATCATTTCATCAAGAAATTCATACAACCAAAAAAGAAAAGTGTGTCACCTCATGTGCTAGTAACATTTTATCTTATCAATCTTAAATAGGACAAACTTTAGATTCAAAAAAACAAACCGAGAAATGCATTCCTACCACGACCACAAAGCTATCTCTAAGGGATTCTTCTTCGAACTCTTCAAAATAATGCTTATAAACCTGCAATAGTAACAAAACAAAATTAACTTAGCATCTGGCAATCGCCTATCTTCGCATCTGGCGCGGCCTGCCAAGGCAGACGTTTAGATCAAGGAAAGTTGTTTATGTGGAACATGGTAATACCTCAATGCATGCTAAAATGGTGTAACACGTAAATGCATTACCACAGCATCAATATAGATGCCGACATGCAATCATATATGCAAACTAGATGCCTAAATGCTTCAACATGGCGTCGACATAAATGCCAAAATGCAATTGTTATATGCCTTAATAGTTCATACTACGTTCTGCTATTTAAGCATATTTACTACAATTAAAGTTTCTTAGAGAAAACATTACATGGACAACCCGGTGTAAAAAGAGTATCATACTGGCTGCATTACAATTTTGTCTTGTCACTGCCATGAGGAAAATATTGTTGTGTTGTATAAACATGTAAGAAATGCCATTAACGAGTACAACCGGAGCGTGTAACTCGGTATGACCCTAATTCCATAACTAATCATGCATGATCATTAATCACAAACACTTCTACTTATTAGAAATATCAAATCAAACATGATCGCATTGCTAAATTTACCTCTTTTTCTATGTACTTTGTGAAGAACTTCTCGGCCTGTAACGTTGTTACGTCCCCTCACACCAAATTAACCATCGGTTTCATTCATGTACGAAGAAAACCTATAAGATAGTAAGTAGGAAAATATTTATAAAATCTATTAAAAAAAGTGAAGAAAATAATTATTACATAGATGAAGTACTTAACTCGTACCCAAGTAGGGTGTTTCCATTTTAGAGAAAAATATTAGGGAAAAACAGCCAATTATGCCGCCAATAAATAAAGGAACATAATTACAAAAGAAACTACTCAAAGATGAATTTAGGGTATCCAAGATAATAAGAAACACATGATATGTATTGGGATGTGGGACTTTAGAAAAAAAAAGATTTAGAAAGAAAAGTAAGAACATATGAAGAAAACTTGCAAGTCTTTCCAAAATAATGTTGAAAGTTAAGGATTTAGCTTTTACCTATAACAGAACATTTGGGCAAACGATATTAGTTGTTGCATCATCATCCGGTGGAAAAAAAACATTAATTATGTTTGGAGAAGTACACCTTGACAATGCTACATAAAGTTGCCCATGGCTAAAAACTGGATTCCTTATATCAATTCCAACAAACTTGACGGATTGACCTTGTGACTTGTTGATAGTCATTGCAAAAGCCATTCATAATGGGAACTGCCTCCATGCCATAGTAAATGACAACTCACCGGAGGTCGGAGATAGAGATATCCTTGGTATAAATACTAAGTTTCCCGCCTTTTCTCCGGCCAGAATTTTTGCCTCTATTAATCACTTTGCACATTGTACTACCATTAATCTTGTTCCCTTGCAAAGACCATCTTTCGGTGTGAGATTATGTAATAACATTACAGGACACCCCACTTTTAACTTTAATTTGAATGGTGGTAGCCCAGGATGATCAAGGGAGTTCATAAACTCGGTTGGATACCTGTTAGTAATTTTCCGATCATCAGAGTCTTCTTTTGATAATTGATCTTCAGCAAAATTGACAATTTCTTCCCCGGGCATCATTTCTAAAGCTCGTGCGTTGATGAAGCTAACGTCATCATTACGTGCTAATAGAATAGTACACTCAGTCAAGTAACTTGTTGACATCGTTTTAAGTTCTTGCAACCGTTGGTAAATTATACAGATGAGCTCTTCTAGGGTCAGACATTTGTTTATTGCAGATGGCAAATGAATAGTTCTTCCAGGTTGGCTCCAAGCTACACCCAAGTTGTAACTATTGTAGTAAGTGAAAAATTAATTTAATATTAATCTAAGTAAATTATGGTTACCTCCAACAATGTCTTTAAAAACTTTGCACTTTTGGAATTGACGTTGCTTAATCGCATATTCTGTGAAAGTATCAGCACTATGACATGTCTCCATATATAAGATCGCCATAAAGATGCTGAAATGATATCTTCACGAACGCCTCTTGGTACAACTGGAAGGATTTGCCAAAAATCGCCACCTAAAATAATTGTGATTTCCCCAAATGGCCTCACATTATTAAGTATATCTTGGAGAGTCTGATCCACTGCCTCAGCACAATTTCTATGTTACATTGGTACTTCATTCCAAATAATAAGTTTGGTCTTTCTAAGCAACACATCATGTATTGATTGTTTTAAGAAATTGCACATTGTGTTTTCAAAAACATCGATAGGTATTTTGAATGTTGAGCGAGATGTGCGACCCCCATTTCACAACAATGATGCAATATCCGATGAGGCAACCATAATAAATATTTGTCCTTTGCCACGAATATTAGCTGCTATAGAGTTGCATACAAATGTTTTTCCCGTACCAGCAGCCTCATTTAAAAAGAAAACTGACCCTCTATCATTTTTAGCCGAATTAATGACAGCGTTGTAAGCCTTATGTTGTTCCTCGTTGAGGCGGACAACATTGGCTAAAGACTCCATATGTTGATCAGCATGGTTTAAGTGTTCTTACTCCCATATTAGTCGATTCTTAATGTGTTCAGACAAATTTTCAATTGTTTTTGGCATTGGTTTGAAATCTGCCAGAGTTTTATCTTCCTCAAGGAGTAGTTTATCTAATAAATATAGCCTATAGTCTATAACCTGATGCTCTGTAGGTTTTGGAATTTTATATGTATCTTTAATTTTAAGTTTAAGATCATCACATAAGTTATCGAAAACTTATTCCACAACACATCTGGGTTGACTAGATTATAGTTTATGAGTATGACACTAAAAATTCATCTAAGTTGATATCCAGTCTGCATGATTGAAGCTTCTTCTAAACATTGTATCCATTCTTTGTCATCTTCAAGCATCCCCATTGTTGCACATGCAAATTTAAAAGTATCATGGACAATGTCATTTACAGTGCGCAAATGTTCATAAGATTTAGGTCCTTTTACGACAGTTAGAAGCAGATGAAGGTAAAACCTCTCTCCCGAATTTGGGGCTGCAAAATAAAATCTACCAGCTGTTTTACATTGTGATCGTGGCAGCCATATACCCGGGATATCATGCCAAACATGAAATTAAGGAAATTCTTGATAAGTATAAACTCTTGCATACTCATTTTCAGTGCAATATGCAAAAAAAAACCTTGAAGTGTTGATCGTTGGTTTGCTACCCTAGAAACAACCTTTTCTATGGGCTCTCTTTCATCGTAGACTACTTTGAACATTCTAAGTAGATGTAGTGCTAATTTAATAACTGCGGGCATCTCACCTTGCATCTAAGATTTAAATATACTCCAGGCAGCTTCCAGTGGTCCTATATATCTTGAATCAAGTTATTGTTGAATTTCATCATACCCCGTTAATATCATCATCGTACGATCGTGGCCCTTGTAAATATACTTGTGTATATATTTTACACATTGTATTCCTACGCATACTTCGACATTAATATGACAATCGAACATCCTAGTCAAGTGTAGGTTATGGGGAACTGCGTCTCTATTGTCGACCCTTTTCCCACTAAATAATTTAATTATATTATCTGACTTTCGACGACAGTATACAGGATACCCGGCTGTAGCCATTGTCGCTATTTCTGTGAAATCTCTTGGATAACTACTTGTACACTCCCATTTTCCATACACACCGACTTAGGATTTCTGCCGCCACATGGACCGTGAACCATACACCTTTTAATAGTTTGAAACAATGTTGGATCCTTATTTTCATCTAAAAATTTAGCTGATACTATTTTATCGACTTGGCTAGCAGTATGAATCTTGGCCGACTATTCTAGGAAAATAAATGCATGCATATGTGGCAAGCCTCGCTTTTGGAACTCAATCGTGTAGACATGTGCTACAACTTTTCCGAAGACTTTGTTTTTCATTATTTCTTTCATTAAAGCACGTCGCTTTAGCTCGAAAATGCGTGCCACTAAATCTGGGTGATCAATAATATTTTAATGCGGCAGAAGTGCTTTTGGATTTCGGGACAATTTGGATTTACTTTCATTGTCAAGAAAATATCTGGATGGTTATTATGACGCGTGATTTCCATCGAGTCTTGGAAATTCTCGAACATGTGCCTTGGACCACCAATGAAAGACGAAGGAAGAATTAACCTTTTCCCAACTTCATTAGAATTCAACCCGACACCAACCAAATCAGCCAATCCACCATATAGTTTGGAACGAAGTTTGCTTTGATTAATTCTATGGTAATTCAGACGATTTTGCTCAGTTGAAGCCCAAGCATCCACTAGAAATTCTTAGAACAATCATCTACCTCGTAAAATAGATGAATATTCAGTGTGGTGCTGGAAGAGTCGATATAAATAGAAGTCCTTTTGGGTAAGTCGATCCTCTGATGGTTTGTTGTAGTTAACATCCCAATGCAACAAACCAGGCACCCATCCTAGTTGTCCGCGAGGAAACAACAACTCATAATCTAATAGGAGATAAGTTGGGTGGCATTCATTTATCCGCATCAGTTCTCTATCTCCCTTGAGATATACAATGATATCTCTCATACTACATGGTTCATAGCCATCCCCTGGCAGTATAACTGCAATCTCATCTATTGAGGGTAGGTTATATCGTCGACGATATGTTCTTGAGCTGTAATGAAGATGTACTCGAATATTAACATCATGTTTAGGTAACAAAGAAGCCTCCTTCAGAACTTCGTACGCCTGCCGATATATTCGGGCAAAATGATTATGCTCCAACATATTAGCTTGAACAATATCCAAGACATCTGCATTCAATTGCGGGTTTTGTTTGGCACATTCATTTAAAGCTACAGAAGAGTCATAAATATAAAGTTGAGCATAGCTTGCACGTTAGTCTTGATCGGGTAAAAATGCACCACTTCGATGTCGCAACTCTCCATGGATTGAGAATGGTAATGGACCTCATCCATTTACTACCCGGTTATCCATTGTTACACCAAGACTCGTGAAAGCATTAGAGGCATTATACAGACGGATATGCTTTCGGAAAGAACGTACATGAGCGGAGTCGTCATCAAATAGTGATTGGATCGCAGGTCGGAGTGCATCAAGAAGTGGTAACCTTATTTTTCCTTAAAGGCAGCAGGTCCCTAAAAGAGGCTGGCATTTGGGCGAGTTTGTCAATCGTTCATCCGACCAATATAGTGTACTACATGACAGGCACAAAATATCCATAACTCCTAAATTATGACGCCCTTCTTGGGCCATTTAAGTAATAACGTTTTTGACGTATGAGTCCAAGCCATCATCATTGCAAAAGATGTCCTCAAAAAGAAGTTGTGGCACTGTGCTCGATCTACAAGTGAGACGAAGTTAACTATTGCGATCATTTATTATTATTATTTTGTAATAAGAAGGATAAACATACTTGTTATGACTTCCCTTTGAAGATTCTCGAATTTCATATGTCAGATTTAATTAGTCATTCTTCGAGTATTCTCCATATTCACGGGTAAAACTAAATTGCTCAGTAGGACAAACATTGTAACAATTTAAGTATGGTTATTTGAGTGTGTAGATTCCATTAAATTCGTAAACTAAATTAATATAAAATACTTACGTGGCATTAAACATAGATACACAAGCTTCTAGAATTGAATGGGCATTAGCTCCTACAATATTTGTGTTTGTATCACCAAAAGATTTTTGGCCTTTGGATAGATTAGGTATATCGAGAGGTCGATCTTTCTTTCTTTTATTGTTCCCGCCTTGTACGTTGTGCTAGTTTACGCTTTGCTGACATTTGCTCCACCAAGTTTGGAACGACACTTGTTGGATCGGGGACGCTTTGGGTAGATCTTGCACACTATCCCAATGCAAACTTCGTTGGCATCTGTTTCACCAAGTTTTGAGTTCCACCAACTAGAATCGCACCACCTTGGGTAGATATTGGGGGGGATTTAGGCTTATGTTGTTTGCCCGATTTGTGTACTTTTCCCTTTTCTATATTACTTTGATCACATTGTTGCAGAGCGTGTGATAGGGAGCCCTTTTCCATGATCTTTTGGAGGGTGTAGTTAAATCTATCATTGGCAGTTGCTTCACCAACTTTGGAACGGCACTTGCTAGATTGGGGCCGATTTGGGTAGAATTAGCATGAGTTTGAGGTTCCTGCTTTTTTGAATCCCAAGGCACATTTTCTTTTTGCTCTCTTTCTCGTCTTGCACATTGGTCCAATGCACGCTTTGTTGGCATCTGCTCCATCAAATTTTGAGTTCCAGCAGCTGGAATCACGCCGCCTTGGGTAGATATTGGAGGGGATTTACATTTATCTTGTTTGACCATTTTTGGTACTTTTCCCTTTTCTATATTACTTCGATCACATTGCGGTGGAGCGTGTGCTAGGGGCCCTCTTTGCATGATCTTTTGAAGGGTGTAGTTAAATCAGTCGTTGGCATTTCGTCCGCCAAGTTTAGAATGGCACTTACTGGATTGGGGTTGATTTGGGTAGATTTAGCATGTGTTTGAAGATCCAATTTTTTTGGATCCCAAGGTACGTTTTATTTTTGCTATCTTTCTCGTCTTGCACGCTGCCCCAATGCACGCTTTGTTAACATCTGCTCCACCAAGTTTTGAGTTCCACCAGAGTTATGTTGTTTGACCAATTTTTGTACTTTTCCCTTTGCTATATCACTTCGATCCTATTGCGGTAGAGCATCTGCTAAGGGACCCTCTTTGCATGACCTTTGGGAAGGTGCAGCTAAATCAGCCGTTGGCATTTCATATACCAAGTTTGGAATAACACTTCCTGGATCGGGGTCAATTTGGGTAGATTTAGACTGTGTTTGAGGTTCCAATTTTTTTTTTGAATCCACAGGGATGTTTGGTTTTTGCTTGATTTCTCGTCTTGCACGTTGTCCTAATGCACGCTTTATTGGCATTTGCTCCACCAAATTTTGAGCTTTACCAGCTGAAATTGTGCTGCCTTGGTTAGATATTGGGGTGGCTTTACGTTTATATTGTTTGCCCAATTTTCGTTCTTTTCCCTTTTCTATATTACTTCCATCACATTGCGGCGAAGCGTAGCCATCTTTGCATGATCTTTTGGAGGGCACAATTAAATCAGCCGTTGGTATATGCTCTACCAAGTCCAAATGCATTTTTGTCATTATGGCAATTTTAAAGCATATACATGGCACTTACTTTTATCGTATAGTAAAATTAAAAATTACTGAGATTCAATATTGAGAGGACCTTGAATTTAAAAAAAGGACAGTCTTACAAAGGGAAAACTTGGTAATATAGCATTAATAAAAAGATCAAATATTTTATTTGGTTGCCTATTTTATTTACTAACAATTTCTAGCGTACCTCGGGTATCGGAATTTTCCTTTTACGTCTTTGATCTAACGCGCTCATACCAGCTGGAAGGTTGAAAATAAACATATTCGCCTTATTCAATCCACTTTTATGTCGCGACATTAATAATTGTAATCCCCCAGTTGTTAAAGAGAAAGATAGATATTTGAGTTAGTCCTGGAAAATAATTCAAGTAATAAACAAAAAAAAAACAAATTCAAAGTACAAATACAGGGTAAAAAATTGATGATAAAAGGATTTTAGAGGGTATTTGGTACAATAGAGCGTCAAAAGGTACATGAAAGATGTTAAAAGCAAGCGATCTACTCACCAATTTGCAGATTAACACAAATAGGCAATGATATTTTGATCAATATCTTTATTTGTGTAGATCCAAATTTTCTTGGATATTAGAATTGCAAAATATAATTCTTATATTAACAAAAGCTAAATACCAAGGGTATATTGAAATAAAAGATAATTTAAAGAATATTGTAATCTCATAAACTAAAACATTTACTTCAGAAATAGTTAAATCTTAACATAAGAGAAAACTGAATATGAACATAAATTATTAAAATTTTAACCCATGAGATCAATCACAAAAATCATTATAGGAGTACTATGATCCAAGAATTCCACTTGTTTCTTAACCCTAGGTTGAAAAAGGAACGGTGGGTCACAAAATCTAGGTTGGAAGAGCTTCGATAGGAAAAGGCAATGCAAAGAGTTGTGAGTTTTCTTCGATGCGTGTTGGTTAATGAAGCATAACCAAGGCGATGATCCGTGGCTAGTCCAAGAGGAGAGTCTGGCCCATAGCTAGTCTGATATTTGTGATCACAAGCAGGTCATGGAGGATGATTAGTAGACAGATGCATGACGTTGTCTCATCCATTTGAACCTGAGTTTGAAACCAAACACTTCTTCGAAGGATGGGGAAGGAATTCATAATCTAGGAAGTCATTGCAGGGTCTTTGCTTGATGAGTCTGTCCATCTTGCTTCGCCTAAAGGATGACTGACATCTATATGGCTATTATGAGTTTTGTCTGCTTGCACAGGTACTTGTTATACATATCTTTTGAAGTTCTATTAAGTGTAGAAAACTTAAGTTGATGAGTGTTTTGATTTTATTTATTTGGTACTTTAGCTAACATGTTGCTTTTAATCTGTCTAGGAAAACAAACTGGATATACTACCCTCAATTTGATAATTTAATGAAGATTCACTCTATACTTGCCATCTTTGATAGCCGAGGATTACCTTAGATGAAATTAAAGTTAGGAGTTCTTACAAATTGTGCCATGTCATTCTGTGTTTTTGGTTTGTGATTATTTATTCTCGTTGATTATTGTATCTGAGGGTGGTAGCCATTACCTGATTAGTTTATATTATAATTATTGTGATCATTATGTATATGAGATTTCCCCCCATATGGTTGTTAAAGAGGTTGCAAACTTTGTCAAATATTATCTTAATTATGTTTGTATATTCATGAAAAATACTAACCTTTTGTATTGCCCTTGCCTATTGTCCTAACTCTATACGCTAAATGTGTTCGTTTTGAATATCATATTAATACTTTTGTTGCACCCTCTCTGATAAATGGTCCAATATGTACTAAAGTAAAAATGTGTTCTAATTTATGAAATTATTAGTAAATACTGAAAGTTCTTAGTCACCTGAGACTAACCAATTTCGATTGCTTTAGGTCTAAATCGAAAGGATCATAATTCCTTTGAATTAATGGTCACAGATTAACCTAAAACAAGTTGTCAAATTATCTAGTGTCAAAAAGCAATAGGAAATTAAGGACAAGGCCAAGCAAATTTTAACCCTGTGGGAAACCTTTTTCAGGAGAAAAACCCACAGGTCGCTGTCGAATCACCCGACAGCTAAACAACCCACTATTGAAATCAAATTATAAGAGTTTGACTACTTGCAGACTCGATAAACACATCCCGTGGTTACCTCCCTTCTAATCAAGCTCCTAGCAACCAATTCTACGTTCTCGCATCGCCTCGCTCCAATCTCCCGTCGAAGCTCCTAATCTTGAATTGCTCAAGTTCTTCAATGCATGAATAGGGTTTCTTGATCAATTGATTGATTCAAGGTTTGAGTGATTTGATCCTCTCTTGAATCTCTCAAAGATAGATCACTCTTCACTCTAAAAACAAGCCCTCAAAAAATAGGTTTTCAAGAAGTGAGTCTTTGAAAAAAGGTAAGTATGTCTTAAGTAGGAAAACATAAAATACAGGCTCTGTTCGAATAGAAATTATTCTATTCGAATAAGAATCAAGCTGATAAAAATTATTCGAACAACAATTAATCTATTCGAATTGAAATACAACTGTTGAAATTATTTAAACAAAAATAATTCTATTCGAATACAATTCAAATTGTAGCAAAATATTCGAACAACATTAAAAGTTATTCGAACAGAAGGAATATTCCCAGTTCTATTCGAATAGAAAATAATCTTATTCAAATAGAAGTTCTATTTTCTTTAAGGAGACATTCTTATTACTTTTTCATACTCTATAAATTACAAAGGCATCACTTTTTAGAACAAAGAGTTAGAAACCTACTTACCTGTTCAAAGTCAGTCAGTTCATCTGTAGTCGCACAAGGTGTAATCTCTGACGACGAGTAACCACGAGATAATGCTGATATCTAAACTAGACACGAAATAAAACAAACTCCAACTATGGATGTTTCAATCTCCCCCTTTGGTTCAATTCATGCCAAAACCAGAACTAACTATTAGAAATAAAAATACAACTCGATGGACTGACACAATTACTGAACAACCATTCTTACAGCTCCACTTTCATCTTTCTTTCTTTTTTGATCGAATTTTTACTTTATTTATTTAGCAAAGCAATAGTACATGTGGAGGACATAAAGCCTGACCACTAGTTTATTGCCTAATAGAAGTTGTTCCGAATTTATCTAAGAAGTAAGTTGCCCGAATTTGACGTGGTATCTTATATAGCATATACTCTAGAATCCCTGCACACTAAATAAGATACATCACATAACCGTTCATTTAAAATAATGGATTCAGAAAAAAGAACATACTTACCTGACTTACCTATCAGGATCATCTCTCCCCCTTTTTAGCACAGATGAATAAAGGGCAAATAGCCCATAAGAGGATAAACATACCAGTAGAACAAAGTGTAGCTAGGTAAAACAATAAAAAATAAATATCCCAGAATAATATCCATCTCCCCCTCAAAATAATATGCATCTCCCCCTCAAAATAATTGTAACCACCGTAAAATGAGATAAAAGGAAAACACACATGGGGAGTATCTCTTAAATAAGTAAGCAAAAGAAAACAACACTCCCCCTAAATACAAGGCATGATAGAAAGTCAATGAATCAAAAATATTCTATAAAGACCAAGACATTGCCAATGTGTTATAAAATAATCACTTAATGAATTACTTGATGTGTGTGCGTGCATAGTCAAAGAGTTACCCAGTTTTCAACATATTACTCAGCCGCAGTTAGAATATTATATTGGAAAGTTGTTTCAACTTAGGCCTCTCTTGGTGGTCACTCAAAATCACTGAGAATTGACTAGCAAACACTCTGCATAAAAAAAGAATATGAATATAAAGCAACATCAAAATCATATTTCATAAAAAAATAGCGTACTGTGAGCTGGAAAATCTCATGCGAATGAACCCCAATTGTCATATATGGTGTCAAGTTAAAACTAATAAAGACTCCCTATATCTACTCTCCACTAATTGTGATTGCGCCGAACTCAAGATTAAATAGGTATTTGAATAGGTTATAATGTAGGCATGGGTAGGCTTATGATGGAGTAGGTGTTTTACTGGCATTCTGAGACTACAGTTACACTAACTCCCCTTCTCACTTGAAACCAAATTTAACTTTTGTCATTCTTTTTCATATTGAGTACACATAAAATAAAATACCACTTCTCCTCCCCTTTTGTTTTCTCTTTTTTTTTCAATTTTGGGACTCATTGTATTCTTCTATTCATCTTTCCCCCAAAAGTCACACATACTTTTTGTTTCTTTTTTTTTCACTGGAAGTCTCAGAACAAATGGGTAAAATAATAACGAATTTGGGTAGAAAAACGAATTGCATATTTAAAGGCACAAGGGGTTGTAAGTGGATAAAATTTGCGTAAGCACAGACAAAGGCCAACAAGATGTAGCAATAAAAGTGCCTATTATCATATCTTCGGTTGGGTACCATCACCTTTTTTGCCTCGAGTAAAAGTAGGAAAATATGACTAGTATGACTTGACTTTGATGTTACTATTTGACAATTGAGTCAGGAAATAAAATGAGATCAAAAATAACGAGATCAAAAGCAAAGAGTAAATGTAATAACACTCAAAGCTCATAAATAAGGCCAGATGCTCACATAATATTAGGTACGAAGTCTCTACAGTTGTTCTAGTCACGATGAGCTTTAACTTTAAACAAAAGACTCAATGACTATTGTAAAATGGGGTTTTACCAAATAATTATCTCATAAATGAATATAACACACAAGCAAAATCCAAGTCTAGCAAGAATATTCTACTTACAAAAGCTCCTATAGTGCAAAGTATAGATAAATAACCAAGACAATATCCTACTATCCAAAAATAATTAAAACAAAACAAAAACAAACTGAGACAGGGTAAGAAACGTACTTAATCAATGAAGCATACTTATAACCCTTCTCAGTAAATTTTCATTACCTTATTTGAGCAACATTGTCCCTTATCTGTGGTGCCAAATCAGTCTTTCATACCCAAACTGCACAAATATCCTTTTGAGGTGATGTTTCTGGAGCAGACCACCTACTCAAATTCTCACTAATCACATTATAAACATTTACATATGACTTATATCTATATCCATTGAAAGGGAGAGTATATGGCTGATAGGGTCCAGCAAATCTACAATAAGATGTAATATGACTATTTCGACCACATGTGCTATAATAATAAATATGAGAGTAAGATACCCATTTGGAGTGATTATGAGTAGTGTATATCTTGCTATGTTTGGGTACCGAAGTAGATGCAATTACTTTCACAAACTTTGCAATTTAAGGAGTCTTGGATTTAGGAAGAGGTTCCTCATATCCAAGACCCCTTTTATCACTATCCGTCTTTCCCATACATAACATTTTATCAATGTTCTTGGCCCCATGACAGAATTTTACAAGTTTCTGCTTAGATAGAAATACATCAAGTTTGGCCAAACGAAGTTCGTCCAAAGTTGATTTCATTTTCTCCTTTGCATTATTAACTTCTTTTTCTAAAAATAGAACTTTTTCATGAAGGCCAAGTTTCTCATTCTCAAGAACATTTATCTCGTGACTTGTATTCTCAGTTTTGTCTTGAAGATCGCACTTAAGTGTATTAACTTGGTCTTTCAAGAATTTGTTACGTTTATCGAGTTTCATACACTTGGCGAGAGTCTGAGCATGCAAGTCCTCAAGATTCATATACTTGGCGAGAGTCTGAGTATACAAATCCTCTAGATTCAGGTCTTCAAACCCATTTTGTTCTTAATCACTCTAATTTTCAACATAATTTTTAAGTGCAAAAACGTCATAGTTATCATTACCATAACTTAAAATAGCAAGATATGCACAATAATTTCTGTTATCAACTACTTGGGGATGACTCTTATTATCATTATTCGCATCATCACTATCATCCCAAGTAACGTTGATATTCATAACTTGGTGATTGGCCCCAGATTTCTTATTGGGACAGCTGTGAGCATAATGACCAAGCTTATGATACTTATAATATTTAATTTGACTTAGGTTAGTATCAAGGTTGGTATGCCGGTTATTCACTCTATGTTGATCATGAGTCCACGACTTATGATTCACCGATTGCCCTTGTTTTTGAAATTGGCGTTGTTTCACAAGGTTTTTAAGCTGGTAACTTATAGAGGCAATCTGTGAATCCAGATCGGACCCATCATCATTATAAAAATCAGATGAGTTGTCAGCTTTTATGGTACCTTTAGAAGAAGAGGAGTAAGATGAAGACTTGAAAGCAACACTCTTGTTCTTATTAGGGTTTTCCATTTTCATCTCTAGTTTAAACGTTCGCAATTTACCAGCTAATGTATCTGGTTTCATTTTCTTAAGATCCTGAGCTTCTTTTATAGCATCACGTCTGGACCTAAGGCTCTTAGGAAGAGATCTTAGAACTTTGTAAACTATTTGAACATCGAAGTACGCTGCTCTTAATGCGGCACTATTGTTTACAATATTACTTAGTCTCGCATAGAACTCGTCAAAAGGTTTACTTTCACTCATTCTGATATTCTCAAATTGTGAAGTAAGCATTTGAAGCTTACTTTCTTTGACTGTATCATCGCCTTCATGAGTTTAAACTAGGATGTCCCAAGCTTCCTTAGAAGTGGTACATGCAAAAATATGTCAAAACTCACTTTGACTCACAGCCGCAAAGATCGTATTGAAGCCTTTAGAATTATAACCAACAGTATCCTTTTCTTCTTTTGACCATTGGTTCCTAGGCTTAAGAACCTCTTTAGTACTCCCTGGTAGACCTTGCATCTCAGTAGGGGGTGTTCATCAATCCTCAATAGCAATCCATACATCTTCTCCAATTGATTGTAAGTAAGCAATTATTCAGACTTTACAATACGAGTATTCTTTGCCATCAAAGACTGAAGGGTGATTAATAGATCTTCCAAACTTCTCAGAACTCATTATTTTCAAGCAAACTATCCAGGATCCACGCTTAGGTTGTTAAACCTCGAAACGTGACCGCTCTGATACCAATTGAAAGTTCTTAGTCGCCTTAGACTTACCAATTACAATCATTTTAGGTCTAAATCGAAAGAGCCCTAATTCCTTTGAATTAATGGTCACAAATTAACCTAAAACAAGTTGGTCAAATTATCTAGTGTCAACAAGCAATAGGAAATTAAGGACAAGGTCAAGCAAATTTTAACCCTGTGGGAAACCTTTCTCAGGAGAAAAACCTACAGGTCACTATCAAATCACCTGACAGCTAAACAACCTACTATTGAAATCAAATTACAAGAGTTTGACTACTTACAGACTCGATAAACACATCCCGTGGTTACCTCTCTTCTAATCAAGCTCCTAGCAATCAATTCTATGTTCTCGCAATGCCTCGCTCCAATCTCTCGTCAAAACTCATAATCTTGAATCGTTCAAGTTCTTCAATCTAGTTCTTTAATGCATGAATAGGGTTTCTTGATCAATTGATTGATTCAAGGTTTGAGTGATTTGATTCTCCCTTGAATCTCTCAAGGATAGATCTCTCTTCACTCTAAAAAACAAGCCCTCAAAAAATAGGTTTTTAAGAAGTGAGTCTTTGAATAAAGGTAAGTATATCTTAAGTAGGAAAATAGAAAACACGGGCTCTATTCGAATAGAAATTAATTTATTTGAATAGGAATCAAATTGATAAAAATTAATCAAACAACAATTAATCTATTCGAATAGAAATGCAACTGTTGAAAATAATTCTATTCGAATACAATTCAAACTGTTGCAAAATATTTGAACAACATTAAAATTTATTCGAACAGAAGGAATCTTCCCAGTTCTATTCGTATATAAAATAATCTTATTCGAATTGAAGTTCTATTTTCCTTAAGGAGACATTCTTATTACTTTTTCATACTCTGTAAAATACAAAGGCTTGACTTTTGAGGACAAAGAGTTAGAAACCTACTTACATGTTCAGAGTGAGTCAGTCTAGCTATAGTTGCTCAAGGTACAATCTCTAACGATGAGTAACCACGAGATAACGCTGACATCTAAACTAAACACGGAATGAAACAAACTCCAACTATGGATGTTTCAAACACTGGTCTGGACAGAACCATAGAAGTACAGAGATATTTCAAGGTACACTCATGTGAAAAGATACTCCACTCATGGTTCTCCTCCGAAATTGCAGGACTTTTTAGCATACGTGAGTAGTAAGAAATCTTTATTTTTGTAATCCTTATCTGTTTTTATGTGTGTATTTCTGTGGCATACACGATTTTATCGAGAACCTTTTTCTTCTTGACCCTTTATAGGTGGCTAATAGTCTTCAGAGAAAAAGATTGACGATAAGAAAATGCAATGCAAAAAGGCAATAATTAGAAACATTAGAAACATGTTTACAGAAGTCGTGTGATGGTTATGGCCATTTTCAATCATAATAAGGAAACATTAAAAAAATTTGGTAGTGTTTATTTTGCCAAGTCGTGTGATGGTTATGGCATGAGCAGATGTATTTATGGCGGTGGTTATTAGTTCAAGATGTGGCTATAGTGATAGTTCATTAGGAATATATAGTGCATATGGGCAGTGATACAAGCATGCCAGTGCCTATGATGCTAACATGAATATAGGGATTATACTTAAGTAGCATAATTTGTAATGATGTTGCATTTTCAAGAGCAGTAGCTTGTGTTGGGGACTACAGTAGCAGTTATGCTGGTCCAGGCAGCTATGCTGGTGGTGAAGGATATGAGCACTGGAAGTAGTTGTACTAAGGGAAGGTATCATCATCTAGGTCCAGAGGAAGGATATAGACCTATATAACTTTCAAGAGTTATATTAAGAAGTATATTCAAATTGTATAATTTACCTCAATTTATATTTGATTAGTCCGCGAAATTAGTAGGGAAAAAATGCATTAAATTTAGTATTTCTATCCATCCAATATTACCACGGCTGATAATGAGTACGGAAAAGATAGAACTGTATAGCAAAAAGATTTATTTTGAATATGCCATCTCATTAATCTTTGTTCCTTTCATCTACTTATGAAACATCTAATTTATACGTATCTGCCATTTGTTACCGTAAATCGAATAGACAAACAAAAAAAATAGTCATGCCCTCAAATTAATATTGCCTAAGGAGTAAACCTAATAAAACTGCAGTAACTCATACCTTACCTTTGGGCTTCTTGAAACATGGGTATAGATTGCCAGTTCAGCCATTGATTGCAAATGCGACTGATTCATCGGGCGTGACCCCAACCGCTTGAGCCTCTGTTCCAATATCGACAACATTACAATTAAACTACTTCCCTGTGATTTCAAATACATCATGTATTAAAGAGTGACTAACCATAAAATATAATGATGATCATATACAGGTTTGTTGCTGTTAGTTTCCTCACCTAATAATATAGGGATCTCCATGTGAGGTTTCACGAAGGAATGCAGTTCACTCAAGACTTGTGAGTATGTAAATCTAATATAGGAGCAAATGAATCGTAGTACTTCCAATATGAAAGAGATTTATCATGATATCTGATAATCCATATTCAAAATATTTGAAATAAATAGGTATATCGGCCAATCTATCAAAAATCTGGCTTATCTATAAAATTTATCAATGGAGTTTTATTTTAAGAAAATATTTCATGATTAAAGTACTACAATATATCTAAATTAAAGATATACCTGATAATTGACAATATTGCATTTTATATACATAAAACACAAATGAAGTTAAAAATATTGACATATCAGTTATCTGGTTTACATAAATAATATCAACCTATATTTTTCAATAATCCCCATAACTTTCAATGAATTTTTGTGGTGCTCCTAACGCAATAAGTGTTTTGGTTAAGCCTTTAGATATTCTAATTTCCTAACCTATATGCCAAAACAAACTGATTTTAGACTTCAACACATAAAATTTTACTGTGTGCATCATTTTGTTAGATGTTTGGTAATCAATTGCACAAATTACAAACTACAGTCTATCTGAAGCCAATACGGTAGTTCATGTTTGATACATATTGGCCTTTCACTATATATCAATCTCAAAAACCTCACAAAATACATTTTTGAACATATCTTAGCAATATCAGTGTTATATTATATTCATAGGCTATGGAGAATTTAAATATATATTTATCTCGGGTGAATAGGCTGTTCTAGAGTGCAAGGAAATGTAGGAAAAATCTCTTGTTGATGATAACCCTCCAAAGGCAGGCTTTGCCTTCCCCAAAGTAAAGTCTCCGCCACATTCCAAAGGGTCTCTATGGAGGAAGCTCACTTAAATTAGAGCACTCATGTAAAGCATTTGCTTCTTAATTCATTTTCCAGTTCTTTGGTATGTATGAACTTTGTATCTATATATTATTTGTACTCTTTGTTTTTAGACTGTTATAATAAGGTTAATAATATTGTATTTAAAACCACTTTAGTTTGACTTTTATTTTGTTAGATCGGATACTTATAGTTAATATGTGAGCCTGATTTTAAGCGGAAAGTCCCTCGTAAGTTGTGGCCTTGCCGCATTTACTAATTGAGCAAACTTTTGAGACACTTATGGTTCATAGTCCACTTCTGGAATTAGCATTTTAATATACATGTAGTTACAATAGAAAATGATTGATAGAGGGTGACTTGCACTCTTTAGGATTTAATCAGTTCCAACCTAGACTCAAATCAAACCCATATATTTTCATGATGACTGTTATTAATCGTCTCTCGTATTATTTTAACTATCTGCTCCTCAACGTCATAAATATTTTTAAATTTTCTCCGGTATATCAATCATAAATACGCCTAATAAACCCAACATTGAGTCCTCGAAGACGTTTTTCGAAGACTATAAGCGGTAAAATATTTGCATTTCGGCATCTCTAAAAAATGCATTAAGCCTCAACTTTCTTTGCTCCCCTTTCTCATTCTAATGGCTTATTCATCTATGTTCAACGATGCTCGAGTAATCATTTGACGTCAAATCCTTACAAAAATATACGAAGCTCAGGTTCACTATTACCTTCTGGGCTCAGCAAATATACTAAGCATACTCTGTAAGAGGAAAAATATTTGTATCACGGCATCTCTAAAAAATGCCTTAAGCCTCAACTTTCTCTACTCCCCTTTCTCATTCTAATGGCTTATACATCTATGTTTAACGATGCTCGAGTAATCGTTTGACGTCAAATCCTTACGAAAAATCTACTAAGCTCAGGTTTACTATTACCTTTTGGGCTCAACAAATATACTAAGCATACTCTGTAAGCGGAAAAATATTTACATTTTGGCATCTCTAAAAAATGCCTTAAGCCTCAACTTTCTCTACTCCCCTTTCTCATTCTATTGGCTTATACATCTATGTTCAACGATGCCCGAGTAATCGTTTAACGTCAAATCCTTACGAAAAATATACTAAGCTCAGGTTCACTATTACCTTCTGGGCTCAACAAATATACTAATCATACTCCATTCATTATAGAAAAGCCCAAATTAACAAAATTTAAAGATTTTTTGTCTATGTTGAGAGAGAAAGAAAAAAAGAGAGAAAGAGTACTAACCTATGAAGAAGTTGTAGAGAATTGAAGCAAATAATTGGAACATATGTAGATTGCAATAGATTTAGGAAAAATAATCAAAATCAAAAATAAAAGAAGTGTAAATACCTTAAAGAGATCTTACCGAAATTGTATCAAACAAAAATTGAAGTTTAGTGTCAATTTCATAATCATTACTCTTTATGTTATGGAAGGAGGAAAAAAAGACTAGAAAGATGGGGTTTGAGAAATAGAAATGGTTAAGAGGTAAATAAATTCTAACTTACCTGTAATCCATCATAGCTCCACAAACACAGAACCGATTCGTAGAAGTATCAAAAAGATTAAGGGCCTACAAAATTTGGGAATCAATTATGCTTTATATCAAATAATTACTAAAATTACAGATCAATTACATCCTAATCTCTAATTAAAAACACAATGTTTATTTAATGGAAATAATTAAGTATAAATTGGAGAATTACTTATTGTAATTAAGTATAAATTGGTCATCAATCACTAATAATGGCCAATTGTAATAGCCCACACTCTAACTAAATCAAAAGTAGTACTGGGGCAACTTTCATATCAATTACCATCAACAATGTCCAATTTACACATAACTAAAAGTAAACAAAAGGGGGAGCCCAAAAAACTTACCGCTTAACCGCACTTTTCAGATCGACTGTAATGGCTTGCTTTTCTCAATCGAATTGGTACCTGAAAAACTAAAAACAAAAAATCAATTAAAATAGCAAAAAGATATATTTAGAAAAAAATAGATTACCTATAATTTTTGCTTAACTTGAATATGTAATACAAATTAACAGTATGTGACAATAATGATTGAAGATTTGAAGCTTAGTGAGAATTACTTACAGAATTGCAGGGTTATTAAAGGAGGTAAAACCTATCTTCCCAATTCGTTGATTGATCCTATATAAGAACTTCAATTAAAATTAATCCAAATAAATGTTGGTGATTATTGGCTTTATAAAAGAGAGTGAAGAGTGACGTTTCCCATTTAGCCATTAGGTAGAGGGATGATTGGAAAAGAAAGAGATGCGAACGGAGAGTTTTTTCCATTGAGGTTTCGAAGAGAAGGAGTTTGTATGAAACGTTTGTTTATGGTATTAAAGGGAAATTTTAAAGAGTTATCCAATTGCTTATTTTATGCTTGACTAAATTACCCTTTACATTATCATTTTGGCACGCCACGTAGCACAAACATCGCCATGTAGGACAATCGACACCACGCGGGGCATACGATGCCACGTAAGACAAAACTGAGATTTATACTAAGATTTATTATATAGATATTATCACGGCCCAGCCCAGGTCTGCCTCTACAGTACCCGGAGTACAGTAGAATGCGAGGCCATGTGGCGTATACGCACGTGCGACTGACATGTACCAATCATCTTCACGGGTGCGGCGCGCCAGTGAAATAGACCCACGGATACTAGAGCGACATCCGGATAATTCTGGATACTCGTGAGGGGTCGTCAAAAAAGTATTTTCTATAGGCGACAACGCTGAAGGTTCCCTTAATAATCCCTACAGTATAATCTCTCATGACGGGGTACGAGGTACGGATAGCACACATGTCCTATAGAAAATCAGGATATCTCAATATGTCGGGTTCCAGATATGAACATGTATATCTCAAGGGGTGACGAGCCTGAACTGGTTACATAGTTTTTTTATAGGGTCGGTGTGTCTCGTTTATCCCGCATGGCATAGCGGTGCTATATACAATCCCTATCTATAAAAGTGGCCTGCATTGCGAGGCAATATCTCCTGGCCTTCCCTAAGCCAAGTAGAACTCATGACTATCCCTTATAGATAGCCCATGAGCCAGAGTTCAAGATACCAAGCCTTAAAGCTCCTTTAGTCATGGGGAGGTTTGGACCAAGATTCCTCCTTAATATAGCCACTAAGTGAATAGCTAGTTTCCAAAAAGAAATGTTAAAACTTAAGACGAAGCGTACTGGCCCTTTTCGTCCCCTTAACCAATTCTAATTTCGACGAAACATGGCATGCAACTATATTAAGTCATAAAGAACATATATCAAAGGTCAGAACTCAAAACGCTAGGGTAGATTTGTCCGGCATTCGGTAAGGCGTCACACCCTCCCACACTTAAAATAATCTCGACATCCTCGTCGAGAACCTTTCTTCAACACGGCCCTGTAAGGATTCAATCTTCTCCATCTTCAAGAAATTAACACTCTCCCGCACTTAGTTTTGAGTACTAAATCTTCTTCTGCACTAACAGATACTGAACCCAACTGCTAGTCTCGATGCTGACAACTGCGATCTTCACGACTGAACCTTAATCTCTGGCCTTTCTAACTAAAGTGCATGGTGACTGAACCTTTATTCAAACTTAGGAGTTTGCCTTCTCTTTTGGATACTGTCCCGTGGCCTTTAGCCTTTTGATAAATATATATGGGTGGTGCTTTCTAGCATCGTGCCCTCTGAAATGCATTGCATCCTACTGCAAAGCGCCTTCTCTCCTAACATATTTGGAATGCCGCTCAACTAGACAAACCTGGGGCGTCTCCTCCGGACAATCCGACGAGGATATCTACAATCATGTCCAAAAGATGCGTTCTCTTTCAAGTTACACCGGTGCACTCTTCCTTCGAGTCGCACAATTCCTTTGCTGCTCGAGAGTTCAATTTTCTGCGAATCTTGGCTTCATACTATACTCTTCTTTTATGAGTGGTAAGGAGCAAGTCTACTAAAAACAAGGGGTAAACTCTCCCCATCTTCTACGGAACACCTACCGCATTCTAAAACTTCTTGACTGCCCTTCAACTAATTCTACCAAGGTCTTCAAACCATGTCTGCCATTCTTACAGAACATCTGGAACACAATATCAAGATGCGGCACTCTAGCCTTACCAGTATAGAACTAAACTGGTATTCATTGTTCACTTGGGCGAGGGAGGGTAGCTCCTAGGAGGAAGCATACTCTCAACAAGGCGCAGACAATCATGTCCTACCGCTAACAAAACCATCGAGCCAGCCTATCAAGGAACGGGAACTCTGATTGACCCTACCGCCAGGTAACCAATGAGGTTCACCATAAAGGCGTCTTGTGTGAACTTAGAAAACCCATGAGACTTTTATTTGTGCAACCACGCTCTGCTCTACCACTTCGTAGTAGGCCATCATCTAACTAATTAAGCGATAGATGGCATTTGCACCTAACATGGCTGCAGGAAGGGCAATCGCTACTCGGGCGTCACCAAAGTCTCTCAACTTTAAAGGACTCTAATCTGCCTCTCTCTCCAAGGAGGACTTAACATTGGCAGCTGTACTAGCAAAACTTTGGTGGTAATGACCCATGCTGGAACCTGCGTACATTTGCGTTCTTCCCAAACTTAATAAGCTCGACGTCTTCGTCGAGAACAAAGCTGTGGCATTTAACTGACATACTGCTAAAGCATTTCTCCATATCTTCATCCCTACACAATCCTGAGTACTTGGGGAATTTGGGAACAAAATAATGTCACTGCACTTGTCGCCCTGAGCTCGTTGGCTTGCCACTTCTAACAGCAACCAAACTCGCGGAGATCAACCTTCACACTTTTGCAATCATCTTTAAACTGAAGCGTAGCCATTCTCTATCTCTGAACTACCTTCTACAAATGTAGCCAACTCTTATCGCCCATTCGGATGTGGTCGTCTAAAGAATCTCCATCAATACAAACAAAGAATGAGGTGCGAGAACTCTGATTCCTACCACCAACCACCATGTGATAAGGAATTGGAACCATCCAATTCTGCTCAGGATCTTATATCCTAAAGCATTCTTCCATCTGAGATCATATCTGAGGTAACCCGCACAACTGACTGTAACTTAACTCGGTTCTGAGATAACCACGTAACTTACTGTGATTCGAAAATGTAAGTCTTCACCAATCTGTGAGCTTAAAATGATCCAGAACCATCTTGTGAAGCCACATGGATCAACTCGGCTAGAGCACTCGAACGTCGACACACCTTAAACTCAGCTTTGGAGCCAGAGAACAAGCATCACTCGGCAACTTACCTTCTTTAAGCAATCAAAGCAATGTCATGTACAACTGTGGAACCAGCTACAGAAAAGTGACAACCCATCTAGGGGGTCGCAGTTCATGTCTCGTAACGAAGAGAAACTCTGCCCTCAACGTCTACCTGACGATATAATTGTGTGTAAACTCAGGACTCAGACCATGTCTTCATCTATCATTTCTCGCCGCTTTATTTATGGATCATGATGTTCGGCTCCGGAACGTCTCTATGTCCAACTCAGGACAATCAAAACGAGTATCAACCAGGATTCTTCAATCTTCTGTAGACACTAAGGAATTCCAACCAAACCAAGCTTCGCTGCTTCCATACGAAAGTACTCGGTATAAAATGTTGACCATATCGATCTCTGCGGAGGGGCATCGTCCTTGATCATAACTGTTACTAAACTTCGCAGTGCATATGCAGACCGAATGCAAATAATAACCTGCTAGATCGCCCTACTAATACACTTCATAGAGCATCTGCCATACTGACCAGCCTTCTAGAGACAACCAACGATATAGATCATCGCGTCCAACTCAAATATCAATCCTTCCTCTTAGCATCATTGTCCAAAGTATACTTAACTTGAGCAATCTCGCGCTCAGATTTGGAGCCTTTCTCTCGCTTTCAATATCAACTGACATGTAGGCAACCCGCTCTACAATCATTCATAACGGTTCTTAGATCATCTGTACGGAGCAACATCGGCTCTGAAGATAATAACTATCAACTAGGTATCCTATATTTCCAACTCGGGAACCACCACTCAGATCTGCTCTACCAAGATCTGATAAGTCGGCTCAACTTTGATCAGCTCTGAAAGATGTAGGCGCAACCCATCAATGCCCCGACAAGCAAAGGGCCAACAAGCCTTGCCCTGATACCATATGTCACGGCCCTGCCCGGGTCTGCCTCTACAGTGTCTGGAGCACAGTGGAATACGAGGCCGTACAATGTACATACACGTGGGCCGGCATGTACCAGTCATCTACACGGGCGCGGCGCGCCACGTGGAATAAACCCACGGATGCTAGAGCGACATCCAGATAATCATGGATACTCATGAGGGGTCACCGAATAAGTATTCGATATAGGCGGCAACACTAAAGGATCCCTCAATAATCCCTATAGCGTAATCTCTCATGACGGGGCACGAGGTACGGATAGCAAACCTGTCCTATAGCGGATCAGAATAGCCCAATATGTCGGGTTCCAGATATGGGACATGTATATCTCAAGGGGCGACGAGCCTGGACTGGTTACACTGTCCTTATATAGAGTTGGTGCGTCTCGTTTAGCCCGCGCGGCATAGCGACTCGTAAAGCCTTTCATTCGTCAACCTCCAAAAAAGCTTCTGGGAGCTCAAGAAGTTTTGGGAGCTCGAAAAGTTCTCTCTACACCAGAATCAGGCATTTGATCAAAGAACGGCCCCCAAATTTTATCTGATAAAAGGGCCACGCTCTTCGAGCACCTGAATGAATCTCAAGACACTGAACTTTGAAATCAGAAGATGCCTTCTGATAACAACACTGATACTCGCCTGATACCTGCCTTGAGGACCAACTTCTTGACCGAAGAACACCACTATGGCACCATTTTCAGGACGACAAGAACCAACAGCAACGCCTCCGATAACAACTTTACGGCCAAATCCATCACTACATAACAACCCATAAACATAAATCTCTTTACTCCGATATCACAAACCTCCCGAATCGCGTACCTTACCATCCATGATTCACACTCAGGCTTCCTCCCGGCAGAGCAACAATAAGAGATTTACAAATAAAACTGAAATATCCCTCTCTCTATATTTATAGACCTGCATTTATCGCTGCATTTATTAAACTCGGGAACACCAAGTCCGGGTTTAATATATCTGACATCGGAAATTACAAAGGCAACCATTCTTCAAAACTTTGATAACTTTTCATATTCTGTAGATTATTCTCGACAAAAACACAAGTGCTTCTGTTAAGAATGGGGAGATTGTAATAGCATATTTCCCAACATCGACAACTATAAGCCTGAAGATGTTAGTCGAAGATCCATTACAGACGATATACAGACTGCGAACACCAATCTTGAACAAAGACTCGACAACTGAGGCTACAATTGAGTTCTCAAGTCAAACTACAGAGCTAGTCGTTGCACTCATTCAAAATAGTTGTTGAAGATCCGCTAAGTTCGCCCACCTCCATCGGAATAGAAAACCGTCTTTTAAACTTTGTAAATCCTGCCTGTATATACTATAAATACAGGCAGGGGTTGAGAGACAAGCCCTAAGAAAAATCTACCCACGATTGCTCTAAGCATCATTTTTTTCTTTACTCACAGCTCAATATTGTAACAATTAACATATTATTGAATTTTCTCCCAAAGCCCTCTACGAGGTCGTGGTTTTACTCAGACTAGTCTGAGCTTTCTACGTAAAATTCAGTGTCATAGCTTACTATTTGAATTTCTTTCCATAAAAGTATTGGCGAACATTCTCCTTCCAGAAAATACGCCATTACAATTGGCGCCGTCTGTGGGAATCTACATCTCTTTACCAAACTGAGACCTCAAAAGCCTAATGACCAACATGAATCTCCGAAGCACCTCTACTCTGAGAAATCAGGAGATCAATCCCGCTCCAGAGACCGTCGATTTGCACGGTGCTATGATTGAGTTACAGAAGCAGATAGAACGTGACCGAATCCAGAGGATAGAAGACCAAAGAATCCATGCTTAAGATCTCCAAATTGAAAGGGATGCAAGGAAGAAAGCTTTGGATCAGCAAAGCCAGACGCATCAGAAAGAGATGGAGAACTTGCGCATAGCAAACGTGTCACCACCCCCAGCTTACAGCAACCACCGTTCAAGAGATAGGGAAGATCGGACATGAGTCTCTCGGTCCAGGTCAAGAAATCTCGAAGGAGGTTCTCGACATTTTAGACTTACGTCCTCCTCATCTACCGTTGGAAGTCGTCGTACTTGCCAACATTCTCCATCACCATTAGCGAGACGACCTCTAAGGGAGCGATTAGGACCTAAGGGGCACGGCAATTATGATCCCCAGGTACAAGTTGTACTAGCTCAACCACCACAGTACATCACTCTGGATGACCTCAACACCCGGATTCAGGCCATTAATTCAGAATCCCCTAGTCGAATATCTACATTGGACAGAATCGAAACAAATCCCATATCTGCGCATCTCGAAGCCATGGTCATTCCAAATAATTTCCATATGCCGAAGTTCATCCAGTATGCTGGTCTCACCGACCAGAATCCCACCTAGAGGACCATTTTGGTCATCCATCTCATATGCGTACTCCTCCAACCTCACATCCTCGGGAATACCATATTTTTACTTAAAACTAAGAATTTTAGCTTTTTCTTTTCCCTCCCCACAACCGGCATGTCTACTATCACCCACATCACCCTGACCATCGCCATCACCTTCTCGACCACTAGACTGGGGCAAGTGATCAACATCAGTCTCAGTACCTTCATCATCAGAAACTTCGACATGTCCAGGCTCAGTACCTGCCTGCCCAACATTACCACTTCCCCCCACACACACACGGTATTCCATACCTAACCTCTGCACACAAGTGGTTACATCCACTTGCAAAGGAGTAACGTGAACAGGATTTTCAGTTATTGCTTTGTCAGCATTGAAAATTGGTTCTGCCATTTTTAATGAACCTGAAAATTAGATTCCAGTTTTTTAACAAATCAGTTTATAAACATGATACATATCACATACGTTCTATTAATTCATTTATCAAATTCATTCCGTTATTTCAAATTACATATCGACTAACCTTCTCAGTCTATTGTTGTCAAGAAATTCTCCAACACTTTCTTTCTTACTTACTATTGACATATCTCAGATGATCATTTAAATGTAAGTTATTAGTTAACTTCGTTATCGATTACTAATTATTTTTCATTTACAGCGGTACATCTTCTCGAAGAAAATACAAACAGTTACGATTTTCCCGCCAAAATTGATAACCACCTAACCGTTCAAATTCAAATTTCCGACTCAAACACGGAAATCACGGCCATATCACCCATACTCCGCCCCACTTGCCGAACTCCACATAAATCACCAAACATAACAATCGCGCCATAACGGCAGCGGTGCACCAAATCACACACCGTCTTCCACTCATCCATCTCCCAACAACCTCTCAAGAACAGTTCCATCCATCTCCCAACAACCTCTCCCAAATCACACACCGTATAAGAAAATTTTACAGAAGTTTTGAAATGCGAACAGTTGGCCACTGCAGGGCTACTTATGGACCCCACGTGGCGGTTACGTGTAACTACCTCCGACTGTTCGCGATCTCGATCTTTTCGTCTCAACTTACCCTTCTCGACTTCCCAAAAATTTCTCCTTCGCGACAAAAGTAAAGTTTTACTCTCTCGTTCTAATCCTGCAAAACTATCCAACAATTCATCTGGAACATTAATCTTCGACAATGACACCCATATTTTAGTACACAATAATTCCACATCAATTTTCTTATACTTTAATATATCAAGTATAGGTTTACACCTCGCCATCCTATTTCAGCACACTTTATTTTCAACTTTCTTTATAAGCACCTACCTCTACATTTTAGCAAAAAAATACATTCGACTACATATAATTCGACAAGAAAGAAAATTCCTATGTACCAAATGGCACAAAAACTTTCTCATTCATTCATTCGAGAACCACATTACATTCATATAATTCTAGAAATATTACAAGATTTCCTTTACAAAGTCCTTTCTTCCTTCACTAGTACCTTCGCATACTGAACAATCAACACTTCCCGACCAAGAGCATACACCATAGATTGAAGACTGCAATGAAAAAGAAAGTCCTTTCCCCAAAAGGAAGCATCAGATTCGTTTATCCCTTTGTAATTCGCCTCACATGGAGGCAACAACGGAGTACACAAGTCCAAGCAACGGTAATAGCGCATCAAAAATGCACGAAACATCTCTTTATTACGTCGGGAAATAATCTCTCGCCGGGTCTGACTCCTGGTCTTCGCCATTCTTCCCTGCCTATTTACACTTACAACGTCCGTATTTATAATCTCTACAGCATTTAATGCTACAATCAATTAGCATTGGAATTCAAAATCCTAGCCACATCAGTCATTATGACAACCATACTTGGACCCGCAATTTAAACTGTCTTATTCGACAAGATACTACTATCTATATACTTCGACTTCTAAACTACAAACAGAAAAATAGATCTTGAACAATTTATTTTTATTCATAAACTTTTCAAGTACATTTTACATTCAACATAAATTTCATTCGATATCTAACAGTTACAGTTACATTTTTTCTCGATTCATTAAAAAGTTCGATTACAGTTCTTCAAGCCTTTCATTGGTCAACCTCCAAAAAAGCTCCTGGGAGCACAAGAAGTTCTGGGAGCTCGAGAAGTTCTCTTTGCACCAGAATCAGGCATTTGATCGAGGAACGTCCCCCAAATTTTATCTGATAAAAGGGCTACGTTCTTTGAGCACCTGAATGAATCTCAAGACACTGAACTTTGAAATCAGAAGATGCCTTCTGATAACAACACTGATACTCGCCTGATACCTGCCTTGAGGACCAACTTCTTGACCGAAGAACACCACTATGGCACCATTTTCAGGACGACAAGATCCAACAGCAACGCCTCCGATAACAACATTACGGCCAAATCCATCACTACATAACAACCCACAAACATAAATCTCTTTACTCCGATATCACAAACCTCCCGAATCACGTACCTTACCATCCATGATTCACACTCAGGCTTCCTCCCGGAAGAGCAACAGCAAGAGATTTACAAATAAAACTGAAATATCCCTCACTCTATATTTATAGACCTGCATTTATCGCTGCATTTATTAAACTCGGGAACACCAAGTCCAGGTTTAATATATCTGACATCGGAAATTACAAAGGCAACCATTCTTCAAAACTTCGATAACTTTTCATATTCTGCAGATTATTCTCGGCAAAAACACAAGTGCTTCTGTCAAGAATGAGGCGATTGTAATGGCATATTTCCCAACATCGACAACTACAAGCCTGAAGATGTTAGTCAAAGATCCATTACAAACAATATACAGACAGCTGATTGTAATAGCATATTTCCCAACATCGACAACTACAAGCCTGAAGATGTTAATCGAAGATCCATTACAGACGATATACAGACAGCGAACACCGATCTTGAACAAAGACTCGACAACTGAAGCTACAATTGAGTTCTCAAGTCAAACTACAGAACTAGTTGTTGCACTCATTCAAAATAGTTGTTGAAGATCCGCTAAGTTCGCCCACCTCCATCGGAATAGGAAACCGCCTTTTAAACTTTGTAAATCCTGCCTGTATATACTATAAATGCAGACAGGGGATGAGAGACAAGCCGTAAGAAAAATCTACCCCCGATTGCTCTAAGCATCATTCTGTTCTTTACTCACAGCTCAATATTATAATAATTAACATATTATTGGATTTTCTCCCAAAGCCCTCTAAGAGGTCATAGTTTAACTCAGGTTAGTCTGAGCTTTCCACGTAAAATTCAGTGTCATAGCTTACTATTTGAATTTCTTTCCATAAAAGTATTGGCAAACATTCTCCTTCCAGAAAATTCGCCATTTCAATTGTGTTAGAGATGCTTATAATAACTATATTTTTCAGTCTAGGAAGAAGCTACTAGCTTACCAAGGCAAATGCTTGACTGAATATCAAGATCTATATTGTAAGGGCTTATTTCTAATCCTCATACTAAGCCCGATATTCGAGCTCGCGTAGTTCGTATAAACACACTGATAACCAACCAAAGATTGAGGGCAAGCAGATTACAATACAGACTTCCTCACCTACAGTTCGAGGATATTGAAGCATCTAGTAACATCGCATTGCAGAAGACACTCAGATATCCATCAATAGTTCGTATGCATACGAACATCGTTAGAGATCGTATCTCCATCAATAGTCTGAAGTTATGGTTAACTCAGATATCCATCAACAGTTCGTATACATACGAACATCGTTAGAGATCGTATCTTCACCAACAGTTCAAAGTTACAGCTAAGGTCGTCAAGAGATCCGTTATAAGATCAACAATTATCAGATAGCAAGATATTACAAAAGACTTCATAAAAGACTCATCAAACCTGATATTTGTAACGTTCCTCATTAAAGCAATAACGGTCATATTATAAGACCTATAAAAAGAGACTTGGAGATCAGAATCCAGGGGGGCGAGAATCATCTACAGAAACTCTTAGAGAAGGTCATCTCTACCAAACTCAGATATTCTATCTCTTTCTCTTTGTAATAGCTAGCATTTATATAAACACCATTCTTTCCAAAAAATCTTCAGGAGAGGTCGTGGTTTTTAACCCATTCAAGGGTTTTCCACGCTAAAACTTGTGTTAGTTACTTTCAGTTCCTAGCTAACATTCCATATTTCAAGGGTGTAAGGCACTATCTTCGTCCAATACGAAAATAGGCTATTACATATATGATGTCATGGGTGAGGATGGTGCAAATGGGGAGAGGGCACGAAACATTGGCCAACTTGTAGATGATAATGACAGTAACATTGTGGGTGACATAGATAACATAAATCTTTCTATTAAGGCAGAAACAGTACCACTTACCCAGGACCAGAGCCAGAGACAGTACGTTAGTAAGGCAGAGTCTGTTTACAATTTCATTTATCTATTCACTGACCCAGAGGGAGTAGCAGGCGTTAGTTATCCTTCCAGGAAGACCACGCCCATGGCCAATAGGCAGAGGACCAAGCCTACTTTTGTTGTTCTAGAGTCTGCTATTAGAACACTCACTACTGAGCTGGTTGGTCTTAGAGGTGATATCAATGCGAAGACTACCCTAGACATGACTTTATCTTGTGAGTATGAGCAGCTATTGCGAGGTTTGATATGAGGAAGTTCTTCACTGTTATGGAGGGAGAGGCACACAACCACATGGCTCATCGGCAAGGCTAATTTGACTATAACCGAGTTTTTGCGTGACAAGTTTGGTTCTACTATTTGCCATTTACACCCCCTCTTTACTTTGACAGATGAGTAGGTTTGTTCTATCTCTCTCTTTTATCTCTTGAGTGTTTGTGAGACCCATTTGAATTTTGCATGTTTAATTGCATGTTGGTACTCTAACAGTTTGGGAGTTTATTTTGGATGCTATTTGGATGTTTATTTTGGATGTTATCTCAAATTATGACATTCTCTATTGTGAATGAAATTGTGATTGTTATTTGATTTGTTGTATGGTTGTTATTGTGAAATATCTATGTAAGGGGGATTTAACTGTGTGTTGAAAGTGTGTTTTTAAGGGTTTTGGTCATTTACCCACCATTAATGGTGTTTTTGATGGTTTGATTCTAATTTTGGTATGTGGGAAGTTGGTCTACCAAACACGACAGGAAGGTGTAAAGTACATTTAAAGTATAAAGTAGGCTTGGTCCGCCAAACACACCACATTTTTAACAAACTTCATACGTAGATCACTTCATAAGCAGTTCACTTCGAACGTAGTTCACTACCTACCACTTCACACTTCCGGAAAAATAAAAAATAAAAACAAAATAAAACAAGCTTATAGATAACTTTCATATACTAGTAAGGTCGTTTGCGTATACGGGGTTGTCAAGCAAAGCAAGAATGAGATGGATACAATTTCTCATTTATCGAGATGTTAAAGCTGAATGCACAGTCACTCTGTTAAATTCCAGTAAATGAACAAGGTAACCAGTCTTGTAATAGCCTATTTTCGTCTTGCACGAAGATAGCGCTTTACACCTTCGAAATCTAGTATGTTTAGTTATGAACGGGAAACAAGCAATAGTAGATTTAGCGTAGAAAACCCTTGAATGGGTTAAAAACCATGACCTCTCCTGAGAATTTTAGAAAAAGAGAGAGGTATATTTAGACTGTTAGCTATTACAAAGAGAGAGAGATGTAAAAAAGATCTCTTAGAGGTTCTTAGAGCAGCCTCCTTAATTCGTAGCTATCTAGTCTTATTTATAGGTCCTATAATATGACCGTTGGTTACATTGATGATGGACGTTACAATATCGAGTTTTGATGAGTCTTCATCGTAATCTTTTGTAACGTCTTGATATTTGTTAATCTGTAACGGATCTATTAACATTCTTTAGCTGTAGCTTCAGACCGTTGGGAAGATACGATCTCTTGTGATGCTCGTGTGCATACGACCTGTTGATAAGTGGAGGAGTATCTTCTGTAGCGCGAAGTCACAGGATGCTTTGATATCTCCGAACTGTTGATGAAGATATGATCTCTAATAGTGTCCGCGTGTATTCGAACTGTTGATAGATATCTTAGTATTTTCTGTAGTGCGATGTTTATTGGATGTTATGTCATCCCCGAGCTGTAGATGAGGAAGTCTGCATTATGATCTCCTTGCTTTTAGTCCTTGATTGGTTATCAGTATGTTTACTCGAGCTATGTGAATTCGAATATCGGACTTAGTACGAGGATTATAAATAAGCCCTTACAAGTCTCATACAGAAATTTCCAAAGGTGAAGATACCAGATTATACCAGATTTTAGATGCCTTTTTGGCCTCTGCACTAATAGAGAACAAATCGTGATTAATAGTTTGATCCAGGAATCTTGACCAATGAACACTTCTAAATATCATGTACAACTGGCTTCATACATATTTTGGGCTTCTCTCACAATGGAGATTTGATCAACAAAGGACTCCAATCCTGTGTTACATAATGACATATACTTACGGGGCCAGACGAGTGGTGAGGTTAAGAAAATAATACTGCTGATTTAACACTCTGTTGAGTCGAGCTTACAAATGCCTTCTTATTTGGCTACTAATTGTGGTATATCTTCCAAGAAGTACAGTGAAGTTCTCGGTACAAATATCGTTACTTTCTCCAAAGAAAGTCTATTCACTAACAGAATTAATCAACCATGTTACACATTCACAGTTTCGCGACAGGAATTTTGTAGAAGGTAGCACGAGCGTTGTAAACTAGCTTCTTGTTCTCCTTGATCCTGAACTCGACGGAGATCACTGTCACGTTTCTTCCGTGCCTTACTATGCATCCCTCAACTTCCAGCTCTGTCTGGAAGAAATAAAAAGGGGAAATTAGGAAACACGCATTGTATTTTACATCCATATACTATATCTAATTTTCATACAATCTGTTACCAAACATCCTGTTAAACTATTATGTAGTATTTAGATCCAAAAAATAAAATGGCATCTTACATTAATTAACCTACTTGTGGTGTAACCAAGAATATTATCCCGTAGTTTCGGAAGGATGTAAATAGGAAATGATTGGGAGAACCATTGGCTCTTTGTTTCTATGTTAAGCTCTCTAAAGTGAAATCCCTTGACCCTACACCAGCCTCCCACTCTCCCTTGAGATAAAAGAGAATATCTTTTTTTATTCTATTTCCCAGCAACACAACTTATATCATATTCAGACAAAAAAGAAGAAGCTTGGCATCCCTTATACTCCGTTAATGATAAAGCAAGGTCTATAGCATAGAATTGAGATAAAGCAAATCATCATATAATTAATAATTTTTAATGATACATTATAATTAACTCATGTTAATCAGTGATGTACCAAATAATATATAGACTTGATAAAGAAACATTACACTAAGTTTTACTAATCAATGTATAATTAGAGGCCCACAAATACCTTAAGTAGTTGGCGCATATGAAGATAGTCTAAGAGGAAAAAGAAACCCACAAAACCACAATTATATATGACTTAAAACTAGCATAAAACAAAACCAAAATTGGATACGATTTAAAACTAGCATAATACAACAAGCCTATTAGACTCACTCAATTCTTGAGAAACCCGAATCTTAGAAGGTCAAGAAGAATAAGAAAATCAGAAAAGATATTTGACACGTGCAAGATCAGCTCAACATTATTCTGATGTCATTGCTAAAAATGGTTGCTGACTCCCATTGCGCTTCACCAAGGGGCAGTTTCATCATCGACCAACACTGATACAAATTACTAAAGTTTTGATTAACTAATTAACATAGTTCAAAAATTAAGACTTAGATAAGCATACAAGTCATCCAGGCGGTACTGCCGGTAGCTTATATTCTAGGCTTGAAGCTGCCGTATGTAGTTGTTGGATGTCCAAAAACGTTACTAAGTTTCACAGACACTAAAAAAATAAAATATTTTAGTTGATGACTTGATGTAAGCAAATCCCTTAGCTTCATATTTTTTTCTTATATCAGACACTTATGAAGGGGTAGCTTTGATGAAACAACAAACAAAACTAGGCAAAAAAGAAAGAAAGAAAAATGGGCAAATGAGCAGATAAGGCATAAGTCCAAGGCTGTCAAAATCGTACAATTTAAATCAAATCGTAACCTCCCCGATTTGAATCGTAGATATAAATCGCAATTTCTCTTAATCGCATGAATCGTAAATGAATCGCAAAAATCGTAGGATTTGATCGTTGGATTCAACCAAATCAGGAAAATATAGGATATTTAACCCGAATTCCAATAATACCCCTATCCTTTTAAGTTATTACACTCTTGCCCTTGAAGTTTATAACATCTCTATACCTTTCTAACTTCAAAACATCTCCAATTGAAGTTGCCAAACTCTAAAACCCCATTCTTAGGGTTTTCAAAAGTTCATAGTTATTTTCACACTTAACAAAATCGATCGCCATTTGTTCCTATGCTTTTCTACACTCATGGAGAAGATACCCTATTGTCTTGGTTCTCTATTTGAATTATAATCATCCAAAGTAAGTTTTCTAATTTATAGAACAAAAGACCTTCTCAAAAGAAATCCCAAAGCCAAACTACTTTAAATGCAACTTGGAAAAAGGAGGATAGAGGAGTTGTTTATCAAAAGATTGCCAGATATTTGTATGCAAAAGCATTGCCTTTTTATTTGGTGAAATGACAATCTAGATGGAGATGGCAATGGGGATAGATATGGCGGTAGAGTTCGAAAAACCAATCGAAGATATGATACAAAATATTTTCAAGCTTGATTGCGAAGTTTTGATATATATTAGATGCTTTAATGTTTTGCTTAGACTTATCTATTTAACGACGGATGTTTTAATCGTACTTCGAAGATTTATTAGTTGATGGAAGATGTACTTTAGATGATGTCACATGCTCCATTTTGATGTTTATAGATGCTTATTAATGAATATGAAGAGTAAATTATTGTTTTGCTCATTGCAATGATTTATTGCAAATTTTGGTATATATTTTCTATATTTTTTTGTGATATCTAAAAAAATCTTACGATTTACAATTCGATTCGATTTTTCCCTACTACGATTCACAATCCGATTTGCGATTTGACAACCTTGCGTAAGTCTAATAAAGTGGGGTTAGACTTACGCCTCAAGGTGACAGCATAAGCCTCTGATAAGTATAGTGAGTCTTAAGTCATAAGGTCACAGCATTTGAAGCGTGCTGAGGCAAAAAACCTTTTTAAACGTTGGCTGCAACCTGCAAGCAACTTATCTAAATTGACTTGATAGATTACTTAGGAAGATATGCTAGTTACTCGTCATTGACAGTGTGCATTGGATATTATACATTCTCATTTTTCGCCTCATGCACATTCCATGTGAATTGTAGGTGGGTAAGTTATTGGTAGTTATTGAACAATTATCAAAAACGTTAAAAATGTATCAATGTTGAATCTCGATTTCACTTAGGTCGTACTACTTCATTAATCTATTAAATTTCTTTTTTTGCTCACAAGAGATCATAACAAACATAACCAACAAATCCAATATATACGACATTGTCTTGGAATTTGGAGGATGTCGGATTCTCAGTTGCACTTTAGTAACACTAAATGACTGATAAAATGAAGAAAAAAAACTCACATTTATAAATGCAGCAGAAAGATAAGATAAAGTCAATTCCCCAAGAAACAACTCCCTATCATCATTTACAACAACACTTTTCGCACAGGCGACCGCTACGAACTCCGCGATCGTAGCAACTGCTCCTCCGTGCAAAGAACCAAAAATATTCTACAATCCAAATAACAAACTCAATTGTTAGAAACCAAAACCAACAAAAACAAATCATTTTGGAGAATTGGAAAGAGACTTACAGTAGCAGGTTGTTTGACAGTGAGGAGACAAGTGATTCGTCCTCGCTCGAATCGATCGACCTTAAGAAGGCCTCGAATCAGATCGGAGAGAGGATAGTTTTCGAAAGAAGCTTCTGGAACGAAGGTTCTTTCGGTTTTCAAGAAACTCTTGGTTTTCGAGATCCATCGAGCATCGTCGTTGTTGGATGGTTTGGCCATCGCTCAACACTCGACACTGTTATCTTTTGCTCTTTTTCTCTTTCCTTGGAATTCAAACCAACTATCAAAGTAACCAAAGAAACAGTCTCCAGCTGTGCAACTCTCTAGTGGGGTAAAGTTGCACCAGTGCCTCACTTTGAACTCCTCACCTATCCGTTCCTTTGATGCCTGCTAAGGCAAGCCGGTTTTATACTAGGGGTCTGAGTTTCCAACCCCATGTGTAATAGCCTAATTCCGAGATTTGAACTTAGTCTTTACACCAAAGATAATCAGAGCGATTATGAACAATAAATAACTACTAGCACAAAGTTTAGCGTGGAAAACTTTTTAATAGATTAAAAACCATGACCTCTCTTGAGGATTTAGAAAGAGGAATATTATTGATAGTTGCTAACTATTACAAAGAATGCTCTGAATAGCTCTTGATAGACTTTCTTGATAGGAAAAGTTTATCATTCATCTGTAGCTCTATGGTCATATTTATAGGTTTTATAATATGACTGTTATCTGCTTTAATGACCAACGTTACAATATATGGTTTTGATGAGTCTCCATAATGATTTGTGTAACGGCTTGAGTAACTCATTTTCTTTGTAACTGCTCCATAAATGTGCCACATGTACATTGAAGAGGTCGAGTGGTCGTACGATAATCGAAGATGGGACTTGAGTCCGAGATGCGGAATTACCCCCTTACATAAGACGGCTCTCAGCCAATAGCACGAGAAGGATCATGAGCGAGTGGTGTTGGCTGAGAAAGTCATTCTCTAACCGTTACCTGACGTTGCTGTCTTAAATCTGATGCAGTTTATTATCGATGTCATCGATGCTTGTTTTCAAGGATTTTGAGGCTTTGTGGTCCCCCTGAGTACAATGTAAGTTGATTGCCTTGTTGGCCAATTTGAATGAACCTGTTATCGACATAAAATGCATTATAATCTAGTAGGTGTGTTGGTCACATTGGATAAACCAATTGTGGATCTGCAATGTGTAATCTGTTTGGTCGAATTGGACGAACCAATAACCGACCTATAATATGTAATTTGTTTGGCCGAATTGGGATGAGCCAATAAGCGACCTGTAATGTATTAGATGGGTGGTCGAATTAGGATTAACTAATAAGAGACTTGTAATGTGTAATCTGTTTGGTTGAATTGGGATGAACCAATAAGCGACCTGTGATGTATTAGATGGGTGGTCTAATTGGGATTAACCAATAAGTGACTTGTAATGTGTAATATGTTTGGTAGAATTAGGATGAACCAATAAGCGACCTGCGATATAATCTATTTGGTCAAATTGGGATAAACCTGCAGTAGCGTATTCCGCATCTCGAACTTATGTTTCATCTTCGAACTACATATGAACTTTTAATCTCACCAACAGAGCACGTAGTACAAAAATATTTAAGACAACAACGTCAGGAATTTAATACAGCACGAATTTCTCAACCAACACCACTCATCCATGAGGCTCCTAGTGCAATTAGTTGAGAGCCATCTTGTAATAGCTTATTTCTTATCTCGGACTCAAATATTCATCCTCAAACTTGTAAACATACAGGAAATACTACTAAAGACATATTCAATATTCCTCAGTTCGAGTCATCGCTTTCAACCTCCACAGCAATAATTCAATTTACGCAAGCGTACAGTCATCAATAGAGCCGTTATACAGTAGCAAAGGTCAGGATGTTACATCATCTGGTTCAAGAATATCTTACATCTACTTAGTAACGTTCACCATTAAAAATATTAATGGTCGTCAAACGGTCATATGATTAGACCTATAAATAGGACCAGAGAACTACAAATTAAAGACAGGCAATTCTATAAAGAGAAATTCTGACTCTAGAACTTCATAGATTCATAATGCTCATTGTAATAACTAGCATTCTCAATAAGATCTCTCCCTTTCAAAAATCCTCAAGAGAGGTCATGGTTTTAACCTATTCAAAGGTTTTTCATGCTAAATTATTATGTTAGTTATTATTAGCATTCTGATTAGATCTGGTGTAAAGGCTAAGTCTGGATCCTAGAATTAGGCTATTATATTTTGCACACTCTGTAGGAACTGAAGTTCCCAAACCCATTGTCTTAGAAATTGTTGATCATCTCCTTTCAGAATGTCACCTCCAGGTCAGAGCACGCCAATAGTTTAAGTAGAAGAAAATGCCGCTCTAGCAGATCTGCGGTCCACCTTAAATTTTGAAATAGAAAAACGTGTTACTTTGGAGCAACAGCTGGTGAGTGTACAGGACGCACTGAAGGTTCTACAAGTTCAGCAGGTTCTCGCCCAAAAGAACAAAGCCGTACAACCTGAAGGCTCACAAATTTCTGTTCACGACATAATAGGACCTCCTCCGAAAGGGAATCACGTAGGAGGTACGCTTTGGTCTAACCATCATCAAGAGGAAATGGAACCCATCCCGATTCAGAAGGCCCACCAGGAAGTAGATGGCGGCCCAGCGGGAATTAGACAGATTGAAAATCCACCTCGAAGAGTTTGAGTCCCAACAAAAGATCGTCTAAGTGAAGGGAGTGGCGACCATAATCCTGGAGAAGGATACGTTACCCTCCCGACCACCGCAGCTCGACAATACATGACCCATGAACATGTCGAGAGACGAATCAAAGAAATACTCGAAGCTCGTACTTCAACTAAAGGAATCTACAATTGATTACAGAAGAGCCTGATCGCACAGGAGTTATTGGATGGCGAGATCCCCACCGGGTTCCATACCCCGAAGATCTGCAAATACAAAGGAACAGATCCAGTGGAGCACGTCCAGGAGTTCCAAACGCTTTGGGCCTATATTCTACATCCAATCACATTCTCCGCCGACTCTTCCCAACCAGCCTGTCTGGTAAATCTCTACGATAGTTCCACACGCTACCTGAGGGATCCATCATAACTTTCGAATTGCTGCAAAAACTCTTCGACAAGAATTACTTGCACAACAGAGACAGAGAAGAGAATCTATACTCCCTTTTCAACCTTAAGCAGATGCCGGGTGAGAAGCTCGAGACATTCACTAAGAAGTTCTTAGAGTTAGCTCAGAAAACAAATTGGTACGAAAAGAAGATTACCATTTTGGCTTTCACCAATGCGCTACTTGTTGATGGAAGGGGAAAGGAATACCTCATCCTCAACAAACCAACAACACTTAAAGACATGATCGAAAAGGTCAATGGTTATATCGACCTAGAAAGAATGGTGTCTGGCAAACAGAAACCTTAAAAGTCAACATTAGCAGCTCGAGATCAGTCAGCCAGCCAAGACTTTAATTGTACTGCCAATCAGGGTGGAGACATAAAATGGATAAAATCTAACGGCGAGCGACCTCGAAGGGAAATAACTTGCCCAAGCCCTACCTTCCCAAGATGAATGTGGTCATAGCCAATATTTATCCTATACTTCAGAAGGATCATTTCTTCCGCAATGCACAATATCTCCAACCCATTGAGAACAAACCATATTACATCCACCACAAGGTTGGACATTATGAAATAGAATACTATTTTACCTTACAGAGGTTGTTAGAGTATATCTTCACTGATGAAGGATGCATGAGTACATTATAGACATCGAAAGCTACAAGAACAAGAGTTACAAACTTCCTACAGATACCGTACAAACTGAAGAGCCGGCAGGAGATAAATACTTATACCATATATCGTTCTGCCACTTCTTTGAGACTCAGATCGGCAACCAATCAAATAGAACTAAGAGAAGACTGGTCAACCAATGTCATGACCTTTCCATGAAGGACAAAGAATCCCATTTACTTCCCATTTCCAGCTCTCAATGAACAGGAATTTCTTTTGACGACTGCGATGTTCGTTACATCAACTATCCTCACCATGATGATCATGTTAAAAATGGGAAACATGGTACTTTACACGATAATGATAGATACTGGGAGTACTATCGAATTACTTTTTCAAAGCATGATTGATCAGATGGGACTGGCCGACAAAGTGCAGCCCAGTGACATTAATATCTGTGGATTCAACGAATCTAAAAAAGAGCGTGTAGGAAAAATTATACTTCCTATAACAGCAGGACCTGTGACACTGGACGTTATCTTTTATGTTATCAATTCAAAATCCTACTATTTGGGTATAATGGGGCACTGCTGGTTACACAATATGCGAGCTATCACATCCACCTATCATTTGGCGCTGTAATTTGAGTAGAATGGCAACGTATACGAGATCAAAGGAAGTCAGAAGCTCACTCGAGCTTGTAAAAATTTTGTCATCATCATTCCAGAATCCTCAGAGCCACAGCTCACATAGAAATTACATAGCACAACAGGAAAGGTTACAGAAAACTATACATTTTACCCTACAGAGAATAATCTACCAAATGCAGAAACAACAGAGTACATCGAAACCAGTGGTGAAAAGTGAGGAACATACATTGGCACTCTTTTGCCAACAGTAGAACGAGATGTCCACATTTAGTTCCTCAAAGACAACCGTAATGTATTCGCTTGGGCATTTTACAAGATACCGGGTATCAATCCCAATCTAGCTTGCCACAAGCTCAATATAAAGGATAAAGTTGAAGCTGTCAAACAAAAGCAGAGGACTTTAGCACCGAAACTCCGAGAAGAAGTAAATAAAGAGATTGATAAACTAATTGAAGTCGACGTTATTAGAAAGGCCAATTATCCATAATAGATCTCGAACATTGCGGCAGTCCCAAAGAAGAACGACAAGATCAGGGTGTGCGTGGGTTTCACGGACCTCAACAAACATACACCAAAGGATAGTTCTCCCCTTCCTATTATAATCCATCTGCTCTATTTTACTGTGGGACATGAACTCCTATCCATGATGGATGCCACATCATGATACAATCAGATACCTATGATACATGATGACTAAGAGAAAATAACTTTCATTACAAAACATGGCTTATAATGCTATAAGGTCATGCCTTTCGGTCTCAAGAATACCGGAGCCACTTATCAACGGTTGATAAAACAAATGTTCAAAGATCACCTCAAAAAAATGATGGAGGTCTACATTGATGATATGTTGTGTAAGAGCCTTAAAAAGGATAACCATATTATAGACTTGTGCACTACTTTAAAAATTCTCCGTTCCTACAAGATGAGGCTCAACCCTGAAAGTACCAGTTCGGGGTCCAGTCAGGAAAATTTTGGGGACACTTAATCAGTAAGAGAGGTATATAAGCTAATCCAGATCGTATTCGCACTTTACTATCTATGCCTTCGCCGAAAACAAAGAAATACGTATAGATGTTAATAGGTAAGATTGCCGCGATTAATCATTTTGTTTCAAAATCGTCAAATCGATGTCGATGGTTATTCAACCTTTTACGTGAAGGGACAACAAAATAAAAATCTAAAAAGAATCCCGAGATCGAGTGGACAACATAGTGTGAAACAGCATTTCAGGAGCTCAAACTTTACTTGGGATCTTCTCCAGTGATGAGTACAACTCACGAAGGGGAAGAACTCATAATATATCTTGTGGTTACCAATGAATCATTAAGTTCCGTCCTCATTTAACTTGACGGGAAAATAGAAAAAACTGTCTATTTTATTAGTAAGACTCTCACTCCTGCAGAGTCCCGGTACACCAAGATCAAGAAATTGTTCTTAGCTCACGTATACATATCGCAAAAATTAAGACAGTATTTTTAAGCACACTCGGTTCGAGTTGTGACAAATTACCCTTTGCGATAGATTTTATGCAAACGGGAAATTCTAGATGAATACAAACATGGTCGGTCATTCTTGGCAAACACGACATCCGTTTTGAACCACAACACTCTGAAAAAGGTCAAGCAGTAGCAGATTTCCATGCAAATTTCCCAGTAGAAGATCCTGACTGGGAAGAAGACAGTACAAATAACAGTGACGAACACTTCGAAGAAAAATCAGACTGGATAACTCAAAAGGGATGGCGTCTTTTAACTGATGGATCTTCAAGACCTACAGGGTCAGGTATCAGAATCATACTTATCACATATTCCAATGATAGGATCGAGAAAGCAGTCAGGCTCAATTTTAAAGAAAAAAACAATGAGGCCGAGTATGAGGAAATAATTCACGATCTAGATATGGCTCTATAGATTGAAGTTTCCAAATTATCTGTCTACACAGACTCATTAATCATTGTGAACTATTACACAAAAAAGTTCCAGAAGAACGGAAAAATGGTCGACTACACGGCAGCAGTAGCCGACAGAATAAGCAGATTCAAAAGAATTACTATCGAACATTTACCGTGCGGAGAAAATTGATATTCGGACTCTCTCGTGTACCTGGTAGGAATACTTGGTACGGAAGTGCGTTATCTAAAGATTGAAGTATTATCCACCCCCAACAATAACATCATAAGCTCGAATTCTGTCAATACTGGGGGCATTGAAGAAGACGAGGACGATTGGAGACGACCTTACCTCAAGTATATTAGGACTAAAAATACATTTAACAGCGAACTCCCTACAGACTCAATGGAGAAGAGACGCGTACGTGATAATGTTAAGCGATCCATCATGAACAACGAATGTTTGTCAAATAAAGAACAAAATTTTGGTTACAGAATCATACCTCGAATGTTTGTCAAACAAAGAAGCTCAAAAGTTCCTACACGAACTCCATGAGGGGACTTGTAGTTCCCATGCAACAGGACGATCTCTCACAAATCGAGCTCTTACTCTAGGAGTCTTTTGGCCCAAGATGAAGACTCAAGCCATTGAACTCATAAGTAAGTGTGATGCCTGCCAAAGACAAGACCCCCAAATTTGAGCTCCAACCTTGGAACTCCATCCTAGCAATGTTGTTTGGCCATTTAAAAGATAGGCCCTCGACCTCGTAGGAGAATTCCCCATAGCACCGGAAAAAAGGAAACACCTCCTAGTAGTAACGGATTACTTAACAAAATGGGTAGAAGCAATCCCTCTATGCCGCATACACGAAGACAAAGCCATCAAATTCATCTGGGAAACTATTATTATCCAGTTCAGTTGCCCCCATCTCATCAGAATCGATAATGGACCTCAATTCATTGGCTCCAGAGTCATTGAGTTCCTCAATAAACACAATATCATCCACTCCCCTTCAAATCCATATTACCCTCAAGGAAATGGCTAGGCGAAAATCACTAATCGAACTATAGTAGATGGGATCAAAATGCGTTTGACAGAGAAGTAGGAAAATTGGGTTCAGGAACTACCACATGTCTTGTGGGCATATCGCACATTACCTCGGGTATCAACTGGATGCACACCATTCTTACTAGCGTATGGTACATAAGCAATTATCCCCACTCTATATCATCACCCAATACGCGACCATACCATGACGGATGAAGAGAACGAGTACCAATTGGCATGCAACATGAATTAGATCAAGGAAACTGAAGATAGGGCAATCATGAATTTAGGAAAATACCACCAAGCTCTAGCCCGATCTTACAACAAGCACATTCGTCACAGAAAATTTAAAATTAAAGACCTAGTACTACGAGAAATTCCAAACACATAAAGGAAGCAAGCACTGGAAAACTGCCCAAAATATAGGAAGGTCCTTTTGTTATTGTCAGAAAAAGTGGCATTGGTTCTTATGATCTCACCACTGAATATGGAGATCGAATCCATAATCCTTGGAACACAAGGTGATTGAAATTGTATCGTCGATAAAAATCCATCACAGTGTACTTTTCTATAAATCAATCTATCATCTTGTATGACGATCTTACATCAATGAAAGACTTATGTTCAATCCAAGTACATCTGAGTACATTCTACTATTCCATATAGTACTCTATTTAACACATTCATCGTACGTTAACCGTACACCAATAAAATACTTGTGCACGATTACCCTACATTATAGTACTTTTCTAATATATCCAATAAGTACTTCTATATACAAGTTACAGATCGTCTGTTACTTTGGCCAAACTGATCATCTATTATATTACAGATCGTCTATTGTTTCAGCCAAATTGTTCATCTATTATATTATAGATCGTCTACTACTTCGGCCAAACTGATCTTCTATTATATTACAGATCGTTTGTTGCTACGGCCAAACTGATCATCTATTATATTACGGATCATTTGTTACTTTGGCCAAACTGATCATCTATTACATTATAGATTGTTTGTTGATTCGGCCAAACTGATCATCTATTACATTACATATCGCTTATTGCTACTGCCAAACTGATCATATATTATATTACAGATCTTTTATTGTTTTGGCCAAAGTAATCATCAATTACATTATAGATTGTTTGTTGCTTAGGCCAGACCGATCATCCACCTATGTCCCTCTACGATCGATAACCTCTGAGAACCGTTATATACAATAGATGTTTGACTAATACAGCATCGTTGATATAACAAAAGGTTAGTATAAATCATCATTCTAGACATTCCTATTTTTATACAATATATGTGTTAGTATTCATAACGTATCCCCCCAATTGTTACTCTACACTATAGTTATCACTCGAGCTGTCACCTCTATTGGAAGGTCCTGCGACGTTAGGTGCACAACCTGGGTACAGCCGTCAGCGCATGATCTCTGACATTCTTCCAGAAACGATCTTTTTTCCATATCTAACCATACGTTGTCTCAGAACCCCAATTTTGGCTACCCTGGGACCTAGATACTCATACCATATCGCCTCCATGTAGCACTGCACACTTTTTCCAATGACAACGTCATGGACCAGTTCGCTTTCTTTTTCTAATATCTGGAACTCTGAAGCGAATAATGAAATTATTGTTGTCATATCTTTCTCATATACACTGCCTATTTCAGTCTTTACCTGCTTAGGCGGAATAAGCTCGCAGAGTTTAGTTTGAGCTTCCAACAGTGAAGTCTTCAAATTCTCACACTGCTGCTCTACTCGACGTTTTTCATCCAGCACAGCAGAATTTCAAGACTCCAGCACTGTCATGAACTCGTTCATATGATAGATCAGAGATAATGACCCCCCAAGTTTCGCTTGACGACTCTCCCATTCTACCCTTCTTTCATCAAGCCGTATCTCTGCCTGAAATAGGTCCGCATCTAACTTTGAGTTTGCATCCCTCAGTTTTGTATTTTCATCCAGGTGCTCTAAGGCATTTAACTTCAATCCCTATATGGTATGCTCTAGTGTGACTACTTCATTCCAAGCAGTATTTATATTTATATTCTTTCTAATACGGGCCTCTGCCATCTTCATTATCAGAACGTCGGTGACTAGCCACAACACTTCATACTCAAAAGCTCGCGTTCGTGTCTCAGCTACCTCCTGTTCGAGTACATTCACTTGGAATTGTAAGTTTTTCACATTCTTACCTTCCTCCTTTAAATCTATCAGTAGTTCTGAAATTCAAACTCGAGCTGATGTCAACTCTGCTCCCTGCCGGCTCGCTTGCCTCGATCTACCTGTAAATTCTACCTCTTTCCTTCTTATAATATCTCTTAGCTCCTCTATTTTTCTCAGTCTGCTAGCTAGATCCACCTTGTTCATCTGTAGATCCTTGGAAAATCGAGCTCTAACATCTCGCTTATTCACCACTTCCACCTTCATTTTTTCTACTAATTTAGTAGTACTTTTTAGTTCGACCTGACTTGAAGTTAGCTCAGCAGTCAGTTATTCACTATGGGCGCGTAAAGCGTCACACTGACTTTGAACAACTACCAATTCTACCTGTCATCACAGTTTACATTCATAAATAATTTGATTGTACCAACAGATTACATCTCACAGTTAACAAATTTAAAACAAGAACATAGTATCTGAGTAATATCGATATACTGTTTCATTCATCATCACAAATAGCAAATTTCATTTCTCATTAATAACAATATACAAAGATCTAACACATATGCAAGGACGGTAAAGAAAATCAAGAATACCCTATTTTAAATTCTTCAAGGAATGAGAAGACTGCCCTTTATCTCTGGAACTCTTTATGTTCGTTACTTGTACATCTTTCGGAGTGGTAAAGGTCACCACCTCCTGTGGACGTTGTTTACGCCACGATCGAGGTATTAGGCTTTCAACCTCTTCCTCACCCTCTTTTGATGATAGTTCCCTCAACCTCGGAAGGGGTTTGGTACCAAGAATTTCTCTATCACCTTTGGTAAACTACATGTTCTCAGTCTTAGAGCTTTCAACATCAAAATCCTTCACACACCCTGTCACAAACTTCCTAAATTTGTTCTCTACCCTAGACAGTTTTGAACATGTTCTGTTCAAGTAGCGACCTTTGCTCGTGACGGATATAGATGATCTTTCAATGTCATTTGCGCTTTATGCAGCCGCTGACGCGTGTCTTTCTGCAATGGACCTAAAGCCCTCAAATCCGCTTCTACCTTCTTTCTAACAGCCACTTCTTTCGATAACCACGTTGCTAAAGACATTTTTTGCTCCATGTATTGCAATAACTCATCCTGTAACCCATTTAATTCAACCTATAATTGCTTTTGAACCTCTATTTGCTCTTTCCTTATCTTGAAAAATATAATTCTCATATCCCTCCGATCCTGGATAAAGCCAAATGTATCAGATAAAGGTTCTACATCACCCCATACAACAGACACATCAGTTCGAGCAGAACACTTTCTCACCTCTAAACTATGATGATTACAAACTTTTTAAGCTAAAAACATAATTCGAGCTAGGTCCGGAACTACACCCCTCTCCTTCAAAAGCTTTACATAAGCTTTATTTAACCCTCGTTCACTATCTACTTCGACCTCAAAATACAATATCAGAGTTATTAATATACTTTTACACCTAGCCTTATCACTCGGGTCATTAAAATAGATCAACTCTTTTGGTTTTTGAACTAATGACCCCCTTTCCTCTTCCTTCCTTAACACCTCATCTATCTCTATTTTTATTTTAGTATATTTACATTGAAAATCATATAGCTCTTTAAAAAAAATTTCTAAATTCAACTTAAAATTCCTTCTCTCATATTCTGTTTTATTAAGTATCTGTTGAATATAAGCCATGAAATCCCTTACTCTACTCAACGACCTCTCCAGTTCAGAGTTCATTTTTCTCAGTCACTCTATATCCTACATAGAATACAAATATGTTGTTATAATACAGACATCCAAAACAAATATGTTTCAAATCATCACTCAAACTTCAATAGATACAAAGTACTATCACTTCGGTGTCACACGAACTATATCAAATCAAAAAACAGAATACCACATAATGATTATAGATTCCTGCTGAGCTCTACCTCAGATGGAAGATCCAATATTAGCCCAACCAGATGGCTTGGATCAACATGAACAGAAGAAGGATCCAATGTTTTTTCAGCTGCTCGGGCTGGTTCAGCACTCTTTGGCGGAAACTCCAACACCTTCTCAGGAGAAGCACCAGCGTCTGCCATCACCTCCTCTGGAGCCTCTGAAGGAAACTTAATTTCCTTATACCTTTCAACCCGGCCTAGCTTCACATCAGCTGGGCTCAATCCAAAATCATAGTAGGATTGGATGAAGTAATTTTGTTCCACTTTTAGGGCCTCAACTAATTTTGACATCACATCATCATGGGCCACCAGCTCTGAGTATTTTCTTGCGAGCTCTGCAGCCACTCTAGCCTCTTCATCTCCCTGCCCCTTCTCCAGCTTGAACTCAGCTTTGGGCTCCTTTATACGAGCAGCTTGGTCTTCAAATTTCTTTAAGCGAGCAGATTAACCTTTGAACCTCGCTGTAAGAGCCCCGAACTCCTGGCTCTTCTATTCTAAATACTTGTGTGCCACCTTCAGGAACATTAAAAGCTGCCAGTACAAGCATACAAAGTCAAAATCAGTACAACAGCTTTCAGTCCGATTACATAAACAATTCAAGACTTCAAAAAAAAGGTACCACAAAAGTATGTTCGTAATACTCCACATCAAACTTCTTCGGATCTATCGCAGCCATCGAGCAGTATTACAACTCCAGCTCTGCCATCTTAGCCGAGGCGTGAGGTGTAGTTTGGGCACTACCCTCTTCCTCATGCCTTTTTCTTTTCAGTGAGGACTTCTCAACCTCAGCAGGAGCAACTTCAAGATTGTCAGCCACATCGCCAGATATTGACTTTGCAATCTCTTGTGTCGTGGCCGCCCCTAGTAACATAGGTACTCTGCCGAGCTAGCCTCACGGGCCACCGAACATTCTGCTTGGTGCTATGAGATACAGGAGCAGGAATATTGAGAATGTCAGCAACAATCAGGATAGCTTTTCCCTCAGCCATAGCTCATTTCTTCTGAACTCGCTGAACCTTGAGAACTACAGAGTCAACCCTTTTGTTTCTACGAATACCCAACACACTGAGTACCAATTTTAGCTCATTTGGATCTCAATCAACACAGTCGAACATGTTGTTCTTGTCCAGAGTAGATAAAGGTTTGGGCTCTACCAAAACAAAGAATACAACATTCAGTAACAGATCGAAGACAAGCATAGTTTATTTGAAGACTGGTCAACACTACTTACTCGGATTATAATATTTATGGTTCAGCTCGAGCGCCGATTCATCTGGAACCTTCATACAGTCACCCTCTACCCATACAAGGTGGTCGTTTCATGGTCTACCTGCAGATTCAAAATCAAAAAAATTCGGCCTAGCCGAATCATTATACAGGTAACTGTTGCTTCGACCTTTAACATATTTCCATTTATAAAACTTTAAAACATCTATTTTAGAGTTTATTTTATTTAGTATCTAGAGTTGGTATCAGCACTATCTCGTGGTTATCCGTCGTTAGAGAGTGCACATGAAACGACTACAGCTGGACTGACACTGAACACGTAAGCACTGAACAGGTAAGTGGGTTTCTATCTCCATGCTCTAAATGTCAAGCCCATAGTATTTTATAGAATATGAAAAAAACTTATGTCTTAATTAAGAAAAACAAGTCTCAATTCGAGCAGCCTTTTGCTCTGTTCAAATAAAGTTCAGTTTTATTCGAATATTTGCCCTCAGGACAATATATATTCGAATTGACTTTTTCTTTATTCGAATAACTTTTCTAGGAACTTGTTGTTCGAATAGGATTTTCTTCTGTTCGAATAGAACTTGTTTTGTTCGAGTAGACTTTTTCCCTGTTCGAATAAAACTTATTTTTTTCGAATAGACTCTTTCTCTATTCGAACAAATTGACTAAGGACTTTATTTGTTCTATATAATTTTTAATGTATTCGAATAATAATTGTTCTATTCGAATAAATTTTGTTTCTATTCGAACAGAGGTCAAGTTTTTAGTTTTCCTATATAAGATATTATTTCTTTTTTTCATACCTCACCTCTTCCAAAACCTATTTTTTTAAAGCTTAATATTTATAAAGATGAGAGATTTCTTTGAGAGATTCAAGAAAGAACTAACAACTTAAAGTTGAATCAATCATTGATCAAGAAATTAAAATAAGGATTTGAAGAACTTGTGGGATTCAAGATTAAAAGCTTCGACGAGAGATTGAAGCGAGGCGTTGCGAGAACGTGGAATCGATTGCAAGAAGCTTGATTAGAGTAAAGGTAACCATGGGATGTGCTCATCGAGTCTGTAAGTAATTAAACTCTTATAATTCATTTTCATTAGTGGATTGTTTAGCTGTCGAGTAATTCGATAGTGACCTGTAGGTTTTTTACCTGAGAAAGGTTTCCAACAGGGCTAAAAAAATTTGGTCTTGTGTCTAATTTTCTATTACTTGTTAACATTAGATAATTGAATCAATTTGAATTAGGTTAAGGCTAGATCATTTATTCAAAGGAATTCAGACCTGTTGATTTAGACCTAAATTAATTGAAATTGATTAGTCTCAAGTGATACGGAATTTTAATTGGTATCAGAGCGATCATGCTTCAAGGATTAATAACCTAAGCGTAGATCCTTACTCGATTGCTTGAGAATAATGAGTTCTGAGAAGTTTGGAGGTCCTATAAACCTTTTTCCACTTTTTGATGGCAAAGACTAACCATACTAGAAAGTCCGAATGGTTGCTTTCCTACAATTAATCGGAGAAGATGTATGGATTTCCATTGAGGATGGATGGACGCACCCTACTGTGATGCAAGGCACACTAGGCAGTGCTATAGAGGTCTTTAAACCTAAGAATTAATGGCCAAAGGAAGAAAAGGATGTTGTCGGTTATAATTAAAAAGGCCACAATGCTATCTTTATGGCTGTGAGTCAAAGTGAGTTTCAACATATCTCTGTTTGTACCACTTCGAAAGAAGGTTGAGACATTCTAGTTTGAACTCATAAAGGCGATGATACATTAAAAAAAGTAAGCTATAGATGCTTACTTCGCAATTTTAGAATATCAGAATGAGTAAAAATGAACCTTTTGATGAATTTTATGCAAGACTAAGTGATATTTCAAACACTAGTGTGGCATTTGGAGCCGCTTATTCCGATGTTTAAATTGTTCACAAAGTTTTAAGATCTCTTCCTAAGAGCTTTAGATCCATACGTGATGTTATCGAGGAGGCTCGGGATCTTAAGAAAATGAACCCCAATACATTAACTGGAAAATTGCGAACCATTGAGCGCGAAATGTGAATGGAAAACCTTGAGAAGAATAAGAGTGTTGCTTTCAAGTCTTCATCTCACTCCTCTTCTTCTAAGGGTACCAAAGAGGTTAATCACTCATATATCTCAGATGATGATGAAGGTTTGAATATAGATTCATCAATTGCTCTTATTAGTCAACAATTTTAAAAAATCTTGAAAAAATGTCAATTCCAAAAATAAGGGCAATCGATGAACTATAAACCACGACCTCATGATCGGGTCAAATCTTATAATCGGCAGACCAACAATGATACTGACCTTAGTCAAGTTGAATGCTATAAATGTCACAAGTTTGGTCATTATGCCCATAGCTATCCTAATAAAAAAATCTATAACAAATTATAATGCTATGAATATCAGTCTTACTTGGGATGACAATAATAATAAATATGATAACAATTAGAGTAATGCCCAAGTAGTTGATAATGGGAAATATTGTTCATATTCGGCGTTTCTTAATTGTGGCAATAATAACTTTGATGTTTTTGAACTTGAAAATTCTGATAAAAATTAAAGTAATCAAGAACAAAATGAGTTTGAGGACCCGAATATTGAGGACTTGTATGCTTAGACTCTCACCAAGTGTATGAAACTCTGTAAACTTAACAAATTCTTGAAATACCAAGTTAATACACTTACGTGCAAACTTCAGGACAAAACTGAGTGTATAAGTCACGAGATAGATGTACTTGAGAATGAGAAACAATGCCTTCATGACAAAGTTACGTTTTTAGAAAAAGAAGTTAATCATGCAAAGGAGAAAATGAAATCAACTTTGGACGAACTTCATTCGGCCAAGCTTGATGTAGTTCTATCTCAGCAGAAACTTGAGAAGTTCTGTCATGGGGCCAAGAATATTGCTAAAATGTTATGTATGGGAAAGGCGGATAGTGACAAAAGGGGTCTAGGATATGAGGAACCTCTTCTTAATGCCAAGACTCCTTAAATAGCAAAGTTTGTAAAAGTAACTGCTTCTACTTCGATGCCCAAACATAACATGAAATCCACTAATCATAATTACTCTAAACGGGTCTCTTACTCTCAGGTTTATTATTGTAGTATATGTGGTCGAGAGGGACATATTGCATCTTACTGTAGATTTGTTGGACCCTATCAACCATATGCTCGCCCTTTCAATGGATATAGATATAATTCTAATGTGATTTCTACAAATGTGAAAAGTGAGAATTTGTCTAGATGGTTTGCATAGGAAACTACAGGTCAAAAAACTCTTCAAAGAATTTGGGTACAAAGGATAAATTTAGTACCTCAGATAAGGTATAATATTGTACTAACTGCTTTGAATGCTTTCAAGTCAGTTTAATGGTATATGGATAGTGGGTGTTCCTGTCATATGACTGGTTATGAGTCCATGCTGAGTCACTTAGAGGATATTTAGAGAGGTAATGTTACTTTTGGTGATGGGAGCATATCTCCTGTGGTAGGAAAGGGAAAGGTCGAAGGACTTGGTACTCCATAAATTGATAATGTTCTATTGGTTAAGGAGCTGAAGGTAAATCTTCTTAGTATTAGTCAACTATGTGATGCAGATCACACAATTACATTTTCCAGATGTGGATATGATGTTTTGAACTCTTAAGGACAGCATGTGATGCATACTGCTAGAACTACAGATAACTGTTATGTTATTAAACAAGAAATTATAATGTGTAACAAAGCAAAATTGAGTGATGTGGACTTATGGCATCAAAGGTACGGACATATAAACTTCAATGATTTGCCCAATATTACAAGTAAAGAGCTGATTAGGGGAGTTCTGAAGTTGGGAAGATTGAGCAACGTGGTGTGTGGTCCTTGCCAAATTGGCAAGCAAATAAAGAGCTGTCACAAGAAGTCCAACAATATTGTTACTACTAGGATTCTTGAACTAATACACATGGACTTAATGGGTCCTATAAGAACGGAATCCTTGGGAGGTAAAAGGTATATTTTGGTAATGGTAGATGATTTCTCTCGTTATACATGGATAGCATTTTTGAGAGAGAAGTCTAATACTTTTGAAGAATTTTGTAGTATATCGCTTCGAATCCAAAATGAGAAAGATTGTTCTATTGATAAAATTCGAAGTGATCGTGGAGGCGAGTTTAAGGATATTGCGGTGATTGAGTATTGTACTTCTAATGAAATTAAACATGAATTCTCTGCTCCGATCACTCCACAACTAAATAGGATTACAGAAAGAAAGAATAGAGTTCTTCAAGAAATAGAACAAGTCTTACTTCACAGTAAGGATCTTCCGACACATTTTTGAGAGGAGGCCATTCATACTGCATGTTATACTATTAATAGAGTGTATCTACATCCACTTCCTTTGAACACGCCCTATGAACTGTGGTTTGGAAAGAAGCCGAATGTCAACTACTTCTGGGATTTTGGGAGTAAATGTTTCATCTTTAGAGATCGGGAGAACATTGGGAAATTTGACTCTCGGAGTGATGAAGGTATTTATTGGGCTACTCAACAAATAGCAGAGCTTTTTGAGTCTACAATTTGAAGACCAAAGTGATGATGGAGTTTTGTAATGTGGTTGTGAATGATACTTGCTCCATAGGTTTTACAGATGTGAGAGAAGATGATAATACAATGCAAAATCAATAAATATCAACTAGTGATATTTTTGCATCGAACCATACATCAAAAGTTGGATCTTCCTTGCCTACTCCACCACTTCCAGCTCCAACACCCCCTCTCGCCCCAAGTGTACCGCAACCCGGATGGCATCAAGTTTGTAAGCATCAGTCACATGCCGATATCATCGAGGATGCTACTTCTCGGGCTCAGACTAGAAGCCAACACCATGAGTCGATGCACTGTGTTTGTTATATTTTTGTGATCGAACCAACAATAGTAAAGGAAGCTCTTTTAGAAAAATATTGGCTAGATGCAATGCAAGATGAGTTTTGCCAGTTTCGATGTCATGATGTTTAGGATTTGGATCCATATCCTTTAAGTGCAAATATCATTGGGACTAAATGGGTTTATAAGAACAAATATGACAAACTTTGGAATATAATTCAAAACAAAGCTAGATTGGTCGCTCAAGGGTACAATCAAGTAAAAGGGGTTAATGTTGCTGAAATGTTTACTCCTACTGCAAGGCTTGAGTCTATTTGCTTACTGTTGATTCTTGCTTACAATCAAAAATCTAAGTTATATCAGATGGATGTGAAGAGTACTTTTCTGAATGGGCTCTTAGATGATGAAGTGTATGTGACCCAACCAAAAGGGTTTGAGGATTCTCATCATCCCGATCACGTGTTCTACTTGAAGAAAGTTCTTTATGGTTTGAAGCAACCTCCTCGAGCATGGTATGAACGGCTTTCTAATTTTCTCTTAGCTAAGGGCTTTGTTTGAGGGGGAGTTGATAAAATGTTATTTACCCAACAGAAGGGAGGCACGATTCTCGTTGCACAAGTATATGCAGATGATATTGTGTTTTGCTCTACTTTGAGTTCACTAACCACTTCTTTTGCAGCTTTAATGAAAAGTGAATTTGAGATGAGCATGGTTGGAGAACTAACTTACTTCTTAGGTCTCTAAATATGCTAAGTGGAGAGAGGAATGTTTATTTCTTAATCCACGTATGCCAGAGATCTTATGAACCATGAAGATCTAAGAATATTTGTAATTTAAGTAAAAGTCGTTCGAACGACTCCCAATTTCTTTCGAACGACCTTTTTCATCCCTACTGAAATGTTGGCCCAGAGCCATATTTCGTTCGAACGAGTTAAGATTTCGCTCGAACGAGTTGACAACTTTCTAGGATTTTAGACCAATTGGCGCAAAGTCGTTTGAGCGACTCTCTATTTTGTTTAAACTACTCTGGCGGTGGTTATTTTTATGAGGCATACTTTTGCCTCGAGATGCATTCTAGTTTGTAATTTTGAGTTCCCTCTATATAAAGGGGACTTAGGTTATCTTTTTCTTATGCTTGATCTAGAAAGAGTTCTGAAAGAAGCCTAGGGTTTTGGAGCGATTCTCTTGTAATTACTTCGTTTTTTAAGCAATTGAAGCTTTATTTTTCCCAAACAATTGGTGTTCTGCATACTTTTTAGCTAACTGGAGCTTCTCAATCGTATTGTGGATTATCTTGTGAAGAAGTTTAGTCTCTCTTCTACAAAGTATGCCCGGATACCCATGAGTACCACCATAAAGTGAAGTAAGGACTCAGCAGGTAAAGATGTTGATCAAAAGATGTATAGAAGTATGATAGGTAGTTTACTTTATCTTACTGCTACTCGTCCTGATATTATGTTTAGTGTATGCATTTGTGCCCATTATTAAGGTAATCCTAAAAAATCCCATTTAAAGGCTTTTAAACATATTATTTGTTATGTATGTGGAACTTCTGATTTAAGTTTATGGTACTCACATGACACAACTTCTGAGATTATTGGGTATTTCGATGCAGATTGGGTAGGTAATACAGATGATAGGAAGAGTACTTCGGGTGGATGTTATTATATTGGGAATAATCTTGTAGCTTGACAAAGCAAGAAGCATAATTGTATTTCTTAATCCACAGTAGAGGCGGAGTACATTGTTGCAGGTAGTTGTTGCACTAAACTCGTTTAGATGAAACAGATGGTGCATGACTATGGAATAGTTCAGGGTATGATGTCAGTTTTCTGTGATAATACAAGTGGGATAAATATTTCCAAGAATCCTGATCAACATTTCAGAACCAAGTATATCGACATTCGCTCCCACTTTTGGCCCTCGTTATTTCTAACCATATTTTTATCCACTTGCAGTCATTTATGCCTTAAAATATGCCTCTCTTTTCTTATCCTAATTCTTTATCCTTTTACCCCTTTGTTCGGAGACTTTTCAGTGGAAAAAATATATATGTGTACTTTTGGTGGGAAAAGATAAATAGAAGAATATCAGGAGTCCCCAAATGATGATTTTATTATCTCATATCAGAGTCAAAGAAAAAATGGGGAAGTGAAGTGGTATTTTATAGTATGTGTACTCAATAGGAAAGATAATGACAGAAGGTAAATTTGGTTTCAAGTGAGAAGGGGAGTTAGTGTAACTGTAGTCTCAGAATGCCAACAAAACACCTACCTCATCATATGCCTACCTTTGCCTACATTATAACCTGTATTAAAAACCTATTTAATCTTGAGTTAGGCGAAGTCACTATTAGTGAAGAGTAGATATAGGGAGTCTTTATTAGTTTTAACTTGACACCATATATGACAAATGGGGTTCCTTCCCATGAGATCTTCCAGCTCACAATGCACTGTTTTTGATTAAATATAATTTTTCTGTTGTTTTATATTTTTATTTTTATTTCACACAGAGTGTTTGCTAGTCAATTCTCAGTGATTTTGAGTGACCACCATGAGAGGCCTAAGTTGAAATAACTATCCATTATAGTTCCTTATTTCTGGTTGTACGTTCTATTGACTGTATGGTACTGTTTTACGTTGACTGCAGACACAAATACACTGAGTACATTCATATCCTCCATTTTTTATCTAAACATCCTAAAACCTTTATATTATCAGATATACATATCAAATAGATTACTACAAATATCATATAGATTACTAAACAAATCAATTGGATAGAACTTTGTATTACCAACCTGTACTTGAGGAACAACAATCCTCTGCTTTACCTAGACGTCTTTTCGAGTATGAACGCTCACGTCGCTTCTCAGACAGTTTTCAATCACCTGATGAAGATTTCCTTCACAAATCGTACTCTACACTCAAACGTTTCCTACCCTTGGAAATAAGATTATCACAACATTTTTCTCTCTCTAAAACTGTAGATAATTTATGAGGGAAAAAGATGCGCATTTTTATACTCTCCCTCGGTTTGTAAAACGACGGCTCCTTCTGACACACGTCAGCCATCCCTACTCTCTCTGCAGGCACGTCTTTTTGGTTGAAGGCATTATCATGACTTCTGTGATAATGCCTACCATCATCACATCTGTCCCTATTGTTTGCCATTACATAATTTTTCACCTCTTCCTCAAACACAGTACAAATGACCAATCATCTTACTTTAATACCCTGCCAAGATCGTACAACTTTCCTAAAATTGATAAATATTTAAAATTCAAAGATATCAATGTAGTTGTTAAAATCCTACAGTTGTGTCCCACAAAATCCGTAGACAAAGATTATAACATAATACTTTATTTTTTATTTTAATCAGATCGAGACATCACATTTGTTTATCCTCTCAAGATCCCTCATCTTATATTTATTCAAACCTAACCACAGAACACTAAAAAATAGATCACTTATTATGAGCTCCAATGCATCGAGCTCACCAAACTCTCCAGTTACATCTAAAATAGCCTCGGTGATGCGCCTCCCCACACAGAATGATCTCCCTTCTTGCTACCCTGGCATCCTCTTCAAAGATCTAGTAGCAGGCGAGCTGTTGAGCAGTCAGTTCCCGCACAGTAGTACTCAATAATGACCTTCAAAACACATTGCACCAGAAAAATTGGTCATACTCTACACTCTTCCCTTCTACATCTAGTCTGGTCAGATTTAACGATAATTCTGGCAACACGGCATCATAAGGGAGCTGGCAAAAATACCGTTCACAAAGTTCGACAACCTTGATATGAAAGTGACCATCTGCTGCCTGATTAGCACGCTAAGCATGAGTCCTCACCATGGATAAACTCACCACCTCCACAACAAAATTATCCCTGCAGAAGATGCAAATCAAACAGCCAAGAGTCATGATTGTATAGCTACCAGGAAGATCTTTGCAAATATCACCCCACCATTTTCACCAAAAGATATATTGTTTAAAGCAAGATGGAACATCAGAATATCAGCATCAAATGCAGAATATTGTGACAGGTCATTCTATCCATAGTATGCAATATCTCCTCCAATTTTGTACGAGCAAATATAAAAAGGGCAACATACAAGATCACGCAAATTCAGCAGTAGCACCTATAGATTAATGCCCACCCCTTCTCACAGTTCAAAAAACTTTGTCCCCCAGTTCGAGTTCTCATATACAAATAACAAATTACGCAGACAAGTTCGTGACAAATAATCATGACCTCAGAATCAAGTTACTTCATTAATTTGAAATTTTCTTTACAGAATACTTTACAGATAACAAAATGTCCCCAATAATTACAACAGATTACATTACAAAGTTATAATTTGAATTGCTTTTTAGGAATCAGCAGAGAAGACGATAAAAAACTAAAGAAACTTTCAAACCCTGATTCCATGCTGCAAGATCCGGGAAACAGTTAGAACTATAAATCACATATAAAAGAACTTCTTCATGGCCAAAATCTATGGTCTATGGAAGAAAATGATCATTTGCATCTTCCTACCTCTTCCACCATAACCCTAACCTCCCCACTCATTACAAGGGTACCGGCGAGACTCCTTCAGGCGAACGCTTGCCGCCTGATCTTTAGTTGTCACCACCTCCCCTGCTAGCAACCAAAGGCCATTTCGGCACTCTGCCTCAGATGTCAGTAGATAGTAGAAATGTACCATCTAATAATAATCATCCCCCGCCTCCATTACTTCTTTATATAATATATGATGGTAGGTGGGAGATACAGGAATTGGCGTTGGCAGATGCAACGGTTGGTATCCAAAATACTTGATGCGTAATTCTTCCATTTTCAATGAATCCTCAACTCTCGATCCCGAGTCCTTGTCGTCACCATGATCTCCAACTTAGAAATTGCCAAATTATAGTAAGAGAGTTTGTCACACTGGAATACAGAAGAAGACCCAAGAAGTAGACTTGGTTCATCATGCACAAATAAAGATCCTTTTTATACTACGATCAGCATTAAATGTGACTCTCCAAATTCCTAACATCAGTAAGATTCCCCATGAAATAACAGTGACTAGAACCATTGGTCCAGGGAAACCCAAAACGCACAAACAAGATAATTCTAAATTTACATTGGAAATGAGTCACAGATATTAACTACAACAATTAATGTTACTTCCCAACCAACACCACTCATCTACAATGTTACTCATATTATTGGCTGAGGAGTGGCGGTTGTAGTGGCGTATTCTGCATCTCGAACTTATGTTTCATCTTTGAGATGAATACGAACTTTTGATCTCACCAACAGAGCACGTGGCACAAAAAAAAAATTATGGCAACGTCAGCAAGTAAATAAAACATGAATTTCTCAACCAACACCACTCGTCCATGAGGTTCCTCGTGCTATTGGTTGAGAGTCGTCTTGTAATAGGTTATTTCTTATCTCAGACTCAAAGATTCATCCTTGAACTCGTCAGCAAACAGAAAATACTACTAAAGACATATTAAATATTCTTCAGTTCGAGTCATCGCTTTCGACCTCTACAGCAACAGCTTGATTTACGCAAGTGTACAATCATCAATAGAGCTGTTGTACAGTAACAAAGGTCAGGACGTTACATCATCTAGTCAAAGAATATCTTACATCAACTTTATAACGTTCACCATTAAAAATATTAATGGTCATCAAACGGTCATATGACGAAACCTATTAATAGGACCAGAGAACTACAAATTAAGGACAGGCAATTCTATACAGGGGATTCTGACTCCAAAACTCCACAAATTCAGAGCGCTCATTATAATAACTAACATTCTCAACAAGATCTATCTCTTCCTAAAATCCTAAAAAGAGAGGTTGTGGTTTTTAACCTATTTAAAGGTTTTCCACTCTAAATTGTTGTGTTAGTTATTAATAGCGTTCCAATTACATCTGGTGTAAAGGCTAAGTTTGGATCCCAAAATTAAGCTATTGCAGAACTAATAAGCAACCTGTAATATGTAATCTATTTGGTCGATTTGAACGAACAAATAACTGCCCTGTAATGTATTAGATAAATGGTCGAATTGGGATGAACCAATAAGCGACCTGTAATATGTAATCTGTTTGGTCGATTTGGACGAACCAATAACTGACCTGCAATGTATTAGATGGGCGATCGAATTGTGATGAACCAATAAGCAACCTGTAATGTGTAATCTGTTTGGTCGAATTGAGATGAACCAATAATCAACCTGTGATGTATTAGATGGGTGGTTGAATTGGGATTAACCAATAAGCGACCTGTAATGTGTACTCTATTTGGTCCAATTGGGCGAATCAATAACCGACCTGTAATATGTAATATGTTTGGTCGAATTAAGCAAACCAATAATTAACCTATAATGTGTTGGTCTAGCTCGCCCCAAGTATGATTTAAGATTTGCATGTTGGCAGAATCACGCATTTCTGGAGTGCTCAATAACGTCTCAGCTTCATTTACAACATAGACATTGAACTTCGGCAAGGGCAGTCTTTAGTCCATATACGAAAAATATATGGCTTCGACGAGCAGTACCAGTAGGGCTAAGAAGACCTGTCGAGTTTGTCTTTTAGTCCATATGGAGAATGACTTACAGCAAGTATTTTGAGCATCTTCAAAGAGCCCATCTGGAATATCTTCCAACGGCCTATTACGTGCTAAGGATAGAGTCACGAGTTATTGAAACTTGCAGCAGCACGACCTTCTCTTTAGAGATGTTTGACAATGAGGTCGTTTCTTCCTCTCTTAGAACTATAGTTTCAATTCTTCGTGTTGTAAACCAAACTTTAATCTGAGCGTCCGGGAGTGTCGTATCTCTGCCAATTTTATGCGTTTGAGAAAGCCCATAGGTTGGGTCCAAGTTTGGTCGAGAGGTAGAGGTGTTTGTCAGTTCAAAGAGAGTAAGTTTGAACGATTAAAACAGATTAGAACGTATCATTGAAGATCGTTGTGACTTGATTGATGGAGTGAATCTCTAAATATTTGGAGATTTAAATCTGCCGTGATAATATTTATTATGATGATAAACTGAGGCAAAAATAAGTTGAGTTTATCATTGCTCTTTGCACCAAGAATAGAGTGTAATTCTTCTAAGGTTTTGTCCTTGAACCAGCAGCAATCTATTGGAAAATGGTGGTTTTGATTGCTTATTGCAGATTGTTAGGGGTGCTTTCTGCTTATTCATTCTTAGACTGTGGTGCTGCCATTGGATTTATCGTTATCAGATTCATTTTTTTGTGGTTTGCTTGCTATGGGTTAATTTTGTTATCATCCTTGCTATTTTTATGTGGGGGTGATTGGTGGGGCGATTCGACAACTTCTTTGCTCGAATCGTTATATGGGAACATTTTTCTTATTGTTTTAGGCAATCACTAAGTCACCCGCTTTCACTTCACACCAGAGAAGCTGGCGGAGAACAATAGCAACATTCATTTAAGACTTTCCCATTAGAGGTCGAGAAACAGTTAGATCGAAAGATCAAGGTTGCTCAGTCAGATCGAGGAGGCAAGTATTATGATAAGATCGATTAAGACGGTCAACTTTTAGGACCATTATATCAGTATTTGTTGGATCAGGATATTGTAACCTAGAACACTACTCCTAGATCATCTATGGACTGGGAGAAATCATAGTCTTAATCACTTGCGTGTTTGGGGTTATCCTACAGGGGTAATATTGTTTAACTCGTATATCAGAAAGTTAGATTCGAGGACTGTAAGTTGTTTCTTCGTTAGTTTCCCAGAGAGATCAATAGGTTTTAAATTTTATTGTCCTTCTCACCCCATGGAGATTGTTAAGTATGCTCAGGCTCATTTCATAGAGGAGGAAGATCACTTTACCAGTTCTATTCATAGAGAGTTTGTCTTTGAGGAGGGTTCTGTAACACAGAGTCCTACTACTATTACGATCAGTATGGCAATGCTTCTGCCTTTATCTAATATTAATACTGTGACGAGTATAATTCTAGACCATGTTCCAGATCTGTCGTAGTACCAGTTCTCCCTAAGATTTTGCCTCAACCCACTCCTATCCGATGTCTTGTTGTTCCACCTCTAGCCCAGCCTCCAGCTCCTACTCGAAGATCCCCTAGAAAGATTTTGTTCAGCTATTTCTTCAGATTACCATCTTTATCTAGTTGAAGGGGATTTATTTGATTTTGAGGATCCAATATCTTTTAGTACGGCTATGGCTAGTAGTTTTGCAAATCAGTAGCGTAATGCCATGACAGAGGAGATGGATTATGTCTTACAACTCTGTGTGGGAGTTAACACCTTTACCTGAAGGATCTAAGGCAGTTAAATGCAAATGGATCTTTAAGGTCAAACATGATTTTGTAGGGAAGGTTGAGGCTTCAAAGTGAGACTTGTTACAAAAGGTTTCAAGCAGCGTCCAGGAATTAACTTTGATGAGACTTTCTCACAAGTTTTAAAGAAGGATTCATTACGAATAATTTTGGCTCTTACAACGCATTTTGACTTGGAGCTTCACCAGATGGACGTCAAGACAGCTTTTCTTTATGGACGTCTCAACGAGGAAATTTATATGTACCAACCCGAAGGTTTGAGACTCAAGGGAAGGTTAGATTATTTTAAGATGGCTAAAGATTACAGATTGGTTTATAGGAGATCGGATAAGCTTATGGTTTTAGGCTACTTTGACTCAGATTTTGCTGGAGTCTCTTTGACGATTGCTCTTTTACGTGGAAGTAGTTATTGGTTTATTTTATTTACTATTACTACATTAGGATTCTTTATCCATGTGAGAGTTATTCCCGATTATTATTTTTATCAACATTTAGATTTGATTTTAATTATTTAGCTGTTATTATATTTAAATCTACTATTATATGTGCACATATTCAATTTAAATTATGCAATTGCAATAAAGTTTTAGATACGAGTGGTTTCATCACATGACAGTTGTCTAAGTATCAAGTATCTATAAAGAATACTGAAAGGTTTCTCAAGTTTGCTTGGGCCGGATATAGGTAGGCTCTACATCCTTTGGGCTTCATTTCAGTATGAGCAACGGTCTTCGCATGACAGTTTGTCTAAGTATTGAAATGACATCTGTCTGGTAAACAAATGTTGCAGGACACTAATGGAAATGTACCAGCACATCATTAAGGTGTACATTCTCCATTCACATGCTAAACTCCACCAATAAAAAAATTATACTTGAAAGCTATTAAGGTTGTTAGCCTAATGTCCACGATATGAATTAGGCATGTGCTCAAAGGCCTGACCAAAATTTATCTATGAACCATGTTAACCATCTTTGTAATCGTAGAGTGACAGTCAAGTTAGATGTAATATTCTATTCAACAAATTATCATGTGTGGTTTTATAAAACAAATGATGGTCTTCCGTTTTTCATAAAAAATCGTAAATCAGGCTAAAAATATTTGTTTTAAATCGAGTTAGTGCCGGGTGGGAGATTGCTGGATTTTCCATCTATACCGGCACTACTATTCCGGCTCACAAGTACACATATTATTAGGTTGTATAGGTATTATTGGTTGTGCCCAATTATTACACCAAGTTAAGGTAGGTGGGGCCTAGTATTGCTCTTTATTAGGGTTTGAGGGAATAATGGGAAGATCACTCTAACCCTATCAGGTTAAATAGAGATAAAGTTCCTCTTGGAGGCTACAATATAGAAAACTATCCCATTGAGGTCTACAGCCAATCCAAGGGAAGACTCTACTCAAGAACAGAAGATTATTCAGAGAGCAGGAGAAGAGGTTAGTATAATCTATTTTACATATCCTATTATTGATCATAGCAATTGTATGTATTTCCAACATAATCAAGCTAAGAACAATCATAAACCGATAATGGAGAGAACACGAGGTTGGTTTTATATGAAACCCCATATCATGGGTTATAGAAGCTACTGCAATCATGGCCATTGCGCTAGCTAATGGAAGTGGGGAAGCTTCCAGATTGGCAAGACTTTGTTGAAATTATTATTCTGTCTGTTATCAATTCGACGATTAGTTTCATCGAAATTGCCCATTTCATTGAATCCTTAGCTGCTGACGAAACCCCTTTTGATATCACCGATGTATCCAACGGTTCAATCCGTTTAAGCAGGTTGGTGATAATGGAGAATGCTTGATCAAAGAAGCCATGTTTATGAGTCCATCAGCACCAGAGATAAGTTAATTGATGGGTCTGTAGCTAGTATTGTAGCTGTGATTGTTGGGGTTGGGAAAACGAACTCTACGACGAAGACAACAAAAAATTCAACGACGGCGAAATCAAATAAAATTTATTCGAGAAACACCTAGTATCGACCCTCTCCTGAAAGTGAGAATTGAATTAGCCGCAATTACATCTCTATATGCCCGCCTTGCAGTAGACGTAATATCTTGCCCATGTTGATCGTATCCAATGCTCATCTTGATGAACAGCAGCATCAACGAAGTTGTTGATAGCAGGAGCAGCAGGTTGTTTTTCTTCCATGGCTGTCGTTGTAATAGCTTATTTTCGTAGAGGCCAAAAACAGTGTTTTACACCTTTGAAATATAGAATAGTGGTTGAGAACCGAAAGTAATTTACATGAGTTTTAGCGTGGAAAACACTTGAATGGGTAAAAAACCATAACCTCTCCTGAGAATTTCTGAAAGAATGGTGTTTATATAGATGCTAGCTAATCCAAAGAGAAAAAGATTGAATATCTAAGTTTTGGCAAGGATCATTTTCTCTAAGAGTTTTGTAGGTGATAATAGCCCTCCTCGATCTTCATCTCCAGGTCTCTTTTTATAGGTCTTATAATATGACCGTTGGTTACATTGATGAGGAACGTTATAATATCAGGTTTTGATGAGTCTTCATAATAGTCTTTTGTAACGTCTTGATACTTGTTGATCTGTAACGGATCTATTAATACCTATAGCTTCTAACCATTGGAGAAGATACGATCTCTTGTAATGTTTGCATATATACGACCTATTGCTAAATTGAGGAATATCTTCTACAGTACAAAGTTACAGGATACTTCGATATCTCTGAACTGTTGAGGAAGATACGATCTCTAATAGTGTTTGTATGTATTTGAACTATTGATAGACATCTGAGTATATTCTGCAGTGCGATGTTATTGGATGCTTCGACATCCCCGAACTTTAGATGAGGAAGTCTGTATTGTGAACTGCTTACCTTCAGCCCTTGGTTAGTTACAAGTGTGCTAACTTCAAACTATATGAGCTCGAATATCGGACTTAGTATGAGGATTAGAAATAAGCCCTCACAACTGCTCCCTCTCAACCAATAGTAGGAAAAACGTGTGTAGCGAGTGGTGTTGGTTGAGAAATCCAGTCGTTTTAAATGTTGTATTGATGGCTTCCTTTTATCTAGGAAGAATAATAATTTTGACTGTTGGGTCTCCCAAAAATTCTACTTGAGAAGTGCACTTGTGATAATGATTTTCTAAGAAGTGGTGGCGTGCATTAATGCTTTTGGTATAAAACATGGTAAATAGTTGTTATCATTGTTCACCCTGGTTAACCTTGTCAGTCATTCAGATTGGTATAAGTAGTAGTGATGGTGACTACTCGTCGTTAGGCATATGAGGAGAGAGTTCAAAGCAAGATGATAAGTCTGCAGACTCGTTATTTTGGTAACCAAAGTCTTTCGCTGCCAACTTCAATCCCTATTTCGCCAACCTTTAATGAGATGACGTTGGAAGAAGTAGAGGAGGCAGAGGATGATTATCATCAAATATGGTGCTTACACTACATGGTCTTGTTTGTTGATCATCGTCGGGCCTGTTTGTGGATGCTTATAGAGGATACGGTGGCGCCGGAGGATAAGAAGGTGGGGAAATTGTCTGAGAAGTACTGCCGATACCCTTCAAAGGATTGGGTATTGTAATAGTGGAGGAGGTCCTTCGTCGGCAACGGAGGTAGGGGTTAGGGAGGAGTGGTGGGATTAACTTTATCCTCTACCTCACTCCAGTTCCACTTCCTGGGCTTTGAATTCTTCTGCTGGGCCCTCCGTTGTTCTTACTCAAGTGTTGCACTGTCATGTGCAAGGTGGGCTATTCTTTGTAGAAGAAATAGTTGTAGAACTTGTAATCTTAACTTTTGAACTAACTGAAGTATTTTCCCTTTAAATTATTTCTATTGAATAATAAATTCGAACTTTATTATCTTGTCTTGTAAGTGTTTGAAGCTGGTTGAAGAACTGTTGTAGGATACCATAAAACAATTATCGAACTAGTCATTGATGACTTAGGTCAAAAATATGTAGATCGAATTGTTGTTTAGTTGAATAAAGCATATCTGAAATGTGTAGGTCGTTCTTATATATTTATGGCCTTGATGAGATATAGTGTTGTTATGTCGGCGGAGATGACGAGGGCACAATATATTTTGCGCTCTATATAAGTTCTTGTTGTTAGGGCATTGTTATTGTTAATTTGAACACTTGTTATCATCGGTGGAACTTGGTCGCAGCCTCTGATTAATTCAATAAATCGCGCTGGATAAACTTGTTAAAGAGGATGTGAGAGCTGCTGGTAGAGAAATCATTCTGGGTGGTGAGGTGAATTATCTGTTTTGTCATTATATATAGGGTCGGATGATTGATCATAACTAAATGATTTGTTTTTGTTGAGGTTGTCTTATCATCACTTTCTATATCTATGATAATATAATTGAAGCAGGATCTGATGCTGATTTTATGCTTCTGTCAAGCCGAAAATGAGGTAAGTGACAGCTGGAAAAAACTGTACTAGGGTTTTGAACTGGAACTCATGATATTAATAGTGTAGTAGGATCGTGCAGCCGCAGAAGGTTGTTACTATACGTAAGTAATTATGCTACATGATCTGTACCAATCTTCATGGGTAGTGAGTCCTTATATTTAATGAAGGCAGAGGAGAGAGGTAGACGTGATAATAGAACATGTTACCCTATAAATCATGATGAGGGCCAACAAAAAGATGTGCCTGCTAAGAGAGAGGATGCTGACGTGTGTCCCAAAGAGCCGTCATTTCAAAAACCGAGTAATAATATAAAAACTTACCTTTCTCTCTCCCATAAACCACATTCATTTGCAGAGAGGGGAAGGATCATTTCTAGAGAGAGAAAGTCTTCAAACTTGGAACGAAGTCCTCCATTGTTGTGTGATCTTGCTAAGAAGAATAAAGTTTTGCCGTCTGAAGTGTAAGTGGTAACCGAAGTCGACGACTGTTGCTCCACTAGTACAGGTTAGTATCTCTGCTTCCATCTTTTCTGTTGTGGTAGATAGTGTGTCTGTTGAATGCCATATTAGATTGTAGTGGCTTGCTTGGTAGATTAATGACTTATTGGGTATGGCTAAGGGATAAAGCCAGTTTGATTGCAAAGCACTGAATAGCCTTTTCTTGTATGTGTTAGATGCGTATCAAAAATTTGAAACCCAGTAGTAAAATGGTTGTATCCTCCAGTGATGACTCATTGTCGTCTGGTAGGACTATAGATGATGCGGAGATGAGGGGTACAGTAACTGCTAATATGCCGGTTGTTATCCAATCTGGGGTGACTGAGAGATTGGAAGAGGAAGTTGAAGCTGGGAACTTTTTTAAGTATCCTGCTGATGCAGACGTAGGGAAGACATTTTCTAAATATAAAAAGGATTTAGACAAAAAATGGGGGTATTATGTGATGAGTGCAGGGTTGAGTTTTAGGACTCTGGTGAGACCAGATGGTAAAATAGAGTACTATCAAGTGCCTTCCCTGGATTAGTGGAAGAGAAATATGGATATAGGAGATGATGTAGAAATCTCTTACTATAACGGCACTGGTGTTGAGGTCATAGAGGAAGGGTTCCTTTACTATCTGAACCAGATCGTTTATGGTTTGAGCATTCCTTTGACTTTTTTCCAAAAGGGGGTAATAAATACTCTGGAGTGCTGCCCTGCCCAATTGAATGGTAATGTTTTCGAGATTATGAGGGTCTGCGAAGCCCTTAACAAGAAATGGAGAGGTGGTGATAGTGTAAGACAGTTCGTTCCGGACGATGTCTTGAAGTATTACAAGTTGAAATATATGAAAGGTCAGAAGAGCGGATACTTGTATAGTGATTCGGCGAGGCCAAAATTCTTTGATTTTGAATCTGCTAGGAGACCCTGGTGCAACCATCTTGTAATGATGAGGGATAATTGTATGCAAGTACTGGGGAACCGACGCTCGAGCTGTTATATAAGAATTTCAATGAGAGTAAAAGTCTTCATTTTGTCTGTATTTCATCTTTTAACTTGTTGTGAACTGCTAACGTAATATGTTGTTGATTTTGTAGAACCTAACCTAAAAGGTGTTGCTGATACATCGATCTTGTTTAACATCGTATCTCGGGAAGGAACCGATCTGAACCAAGTGCTTGAAGAGTTAGGTATCCCTAGAGAGAAGCGGTTGAACTCTGTAGTTCCAAAAGTTCAACGAGCTCATCAAAATCGAGTTATGGCAACTTTTAGGTCTGCTTTTGACAGGGTGATAGAGATTCCTGCCTGTGCTACTGGCACTTCGAGTGGACAGAATCGACGGCCCAAAAGAAAAAGGTTGTTGCCCCCTCTGGAGCAAATAGCTTCTGTGCAGACAACGCAGGTGGATGCTGCAGTGGTGGATGCTGCTGAAGATGTGGTGCCTCCTGTTAAGAGGCAGAAGCCTAAACGAGCTTCTTCAAAAGAGCTCGATCTTGATGTGGTGGGGCAGATGTCTCGGGAGCTGGTTAAGCATGATCCAAAGCATCTGAAAGCTGAGTTTAAATCCAGCATAGCTCAGGTATATATAGTATTGTTTGATTATTTGTGCTTGAGAAATGACCTGATTGATAATTCTGTTATGTTGTAACTGTCGTCCAGGTTACTATCGCATTTGAATCGGCCTGGGAAGTATTGATGTCAGGTGCTTCAGGTCGTGCTTAACTTGTTCGGCAACATGATACAGAGAAAGCTACACTGCGAGACCAGTTCAAAAAGGATAAAGCTCTACTGAAGGAGCAGCTCGAGAGAGATAAGGTTGAGCAGAAGGAGCAGTTTAAGGTAGAAGCTGCAGATATGAAGAAAGAGGTCGAAGCTGATGCAAAGAAAACTTTCGATAAGGTACTGCTTGATCGAAACAATCTGGTTAGGGCATTCTATCACTGGGGGCTGACTAGAGATGATGTCGCTCTTGGGATTGCTGAGATGTATAGAGAGATAATCTTCCCATATGATGATGCCTCTCCAGTGGCTGACCACCCTTCAGAGCAGACCCCGGCTCCTCTAGAGGCTGATGATATGACTAAGGAGGTAACAGGAGCTAATTCTTGATTCTGCAGTTGTAACATAGTTTTGAGACTTGTTTGGCTGAATTTGTCCTTTGCATTGGTGATAAAACTATTTTTGCTGAGACTTGAATTTTTTGTGATTGCTGTTGATATATGTTGTTTTGATGGTGAATGTATAATTTGCATGTAGGAGGTAGTTCGCTTAAGGGGGAAAGTGATCGAGATGGAGAAGGTCGTGAGTCGAGCAAGGGATTCTATCAATCGTACTCAACATATACACAATAAACTTGAATATGAGAGACCTCTTCATAAGTCAAACTTTGATAACACCTTTAAGGAGTTATTCGAGCTTTAATGTAGATATGGCACTTCGAGTGGACAAAATCGATGACCTAGAAGAAAAAGGTCTTTGCCCCCTTTTGAGTAAACAGCTCCTATGCAGACAACGCAGGTGGGTACTGAGGTGGTGGATGCTACAAAAAATGTGGTGCCTCCTGTGAAGAAGCAGAGGCAAGAAGGGAAACCTAAATGAGCTTCTTCAAAAGAGCCCGATCTTGATGTGGTGGGGCAGACGTCTCAAGAGTTAGCTAAGCATAATCCAAAATGTATGAATGCTGAGTTTAAATCCAGTATGTCTCAGGTATTTATAATGTTGCTTGATTATCTGTGCTTGATAAATGACCTGATTGATAATTCTGCTATGTTATAATTGTTGTGCAGGCTACTATTGCGTTTGAATCGGCCTTGGAGGTATTGATGGCAGGTGCTACGGATCATGTCGAACTTGTTCGGCAGTATGATACAGAGAAAGCTGCACTCCGAGAACAGTTTGAGAAGGAGAAGGCTGAACAGAAGGAGCAGTTCACGGCAGAAGCTACTGTTATGAAGAAAGAGGATGCAAAGAAGACTTTCGACCTTGTGTTGGCTGCTCGAAATAATCTAATTAAGGCATTTTACTTCTGGGGGTTGACTAGAGATGATGTCAATCTTGTTATTGCTGGGAAGTATGGTATGATAATCTTCCCAAAGGAGGATGCCTCTCCAGTGGCTGAATGACCTTTTGAGTAGACCCCGGCTTCTCCAGCAGCTGATGTTACGACCAAAGAGGTAGCAGGAGCTAATTCTTAATTATGTAGTTGTAACATTGTTTTGAGACTTGTCTGGTCGAATTTGTCATTGGTATTGTTGATAGATCTATTTTTGCTGAGACTTAAAAAAAATTGGTTTACGGTTGCTGTTAATATATGTTGTTTTGATGGTGAACGTATAATTTTCAGGTAGGAGGTAGCTCGTTTGAGGGTAAAAGTGATCGAGATGGAAAAGGCCTAGAGTCGAGCAAGGGATTTCATCAATCGTACGCAACAGGTACACAATAAACTTGAATATGAAAGACGTCTTCATAATTCTAACTTTGATAAAACCTTTAAGGAGTTATTCGAGCTGCAATATAGATATGGGAAGATAAAAATTGGGAGGGATGAGGTTTTATAAAAAGATAGCGATAGGTTCGTCTTATTCCAAAAATCCTTTAAGGATAAGCAGTTCTTAGATGAGAGTGATAAGTTAGAGTGCCAAAGGTCGTTATTGTCTTTAACGCTTTATTTTGAGGCCGAAGTTGATAGTGAGCAGGGCTTGAAGGAAGCCTATTTAAGCCTGTTAACTGAGAGAGGCATAGTGCCAAACCCAGCTCGGGTGAAATTTTTGGCGCAAGAAGCGCGTAATCGTCATAGTATAAAGGCGCAAAGATGCTTAGCTCGGGATGGAGTATCCATCATATGGGGTGGTGTAGGTCCATTATCTTATAAGCTTGACTTTTGCAGGGGCAAAGAGCAATGAGGATCCTTTTCTTCAACATAAAGAAGGAAGATAGAAGGATCCAGGCACAATTAGAAATTGATCTGAGGTATACTTGTGACAAACTGGAGCGATGCAAGGGTCATAATGCATGTCTAGAGAGGGAAAAGGTGGAGTACAATAAGTTGTTCCAGAGCTTTGAGAAGAGAGTGATATTGTTAGAAGCGCGTTTACTAGATACGCAGAAATGTCTGCAAGTGTCTCAATCTCGCTTGAAGAAGAATATTACTCCAAAGTGGGGAAAACATGTTATCAACACGGATCACAAACGTCAGATAGCCGATGTGATCGCATTTTATGGGGGGAGCACGAAAGAGTAGAAAATGAATTTATATGTTATATCTTGAGCTATGGTAAAGATGTTGAGGTAGAGAATGATAAGGTTGAAAATATGTGATTTGCAAAAGGTAGTGAGGGTGGAGGAGCTTCAACCACGAAACTACGAGCTGAAGAGTCTGAGGAGGAGGAGGTCGAAGATCTGTTACCTCATACTCGACAGAAGATCCTTCCTCAAGAGGTCATAATCTTCAATGAACCTTTGCAAGTAGATACGAGTAGTAGTAGGCTTCAATCACCAGCCAAATAAACTGTGGTCTATAATTGTGCTCTGCATAATGTAGTTGATTTGTGTATCATAGCTTGATGTTGTAATAAATGTTGTTGAATGATATATCTTGCTTGCATGAATATTTGTTAATAGATGTGTATCCTTTGTAATTTGTTCTTCTAGGCTGATGTCGATAAGCGGAACAAACTTTCTACTTCAAATAAAGAACTAGCCGCAGAATTGCAACAGTGTTTGTTGGCGGTTGAAAATACGACCTTGTTGAACTCGAAGCTGGAGACTGAAATATTAGAGTTGTAGAGCTGAATAGTGTGACTGTAGAGCTGCCAAGTAAGGATGCAAAGATATTAATTGCTCATAATGAGGCCAAGTTGTGGAAAGAGTCTTTAAAGAAGAAAAAATTGGAAACCATGACTGCGAACCAACAAGTCTTGGATCTGTCGAGTACGATTGAAAAATAGAAGAACGATCTATTGAATTAATAATCGGCAGTGACAGATAATTCTAATCTGTTAAAGAGGCAGGATGTTGAACTTCGTAATATGTGACAGCATCTGAAAAAGATGAACTGGGATTTGCGCGAAGCTCGAGACTTTTGTCAGGGAAAAAGTGACCGTGCCAAAACTCACGAGGAAGCATGTTCCAAGATAAATCGAGAACTGAATGAAACTATCAATAAGTGTAACTTACGTATCGCCGATCTTGACCGGGAAAAGCAAGCCATGATACTAGAATGTCTGCAAGGTAATGAAGTTTACGAGGAGCTCCATGTGAAGTATAAGGAGTCGCAAAAGTTGGCGGATGCTGCAGACGACGAAAGCAGGTATTCTCAGAAGGTGTGTGATAAGTTGAAACGTTTGAAGGACGAGATAAAGCGTAATGTGCAGATAACGAAGCAATATAGGGATTCATTGCTGAATGAGAAAAAGATTCTGGAAGATCGATGCAAGGATCTTGAAGACGAACTAAACAAAGTAAAGACCGAGCTTGGTGAAGCTATGTTGTTAACTGCAGATGAGGCCACATTGCGCACTATGGCTATGTTGCATGCTGATATAGAGAAATTTCGGCAAGAGCGTGATTCGATTTTGGCTGCTTTGTCTGAACACGGTATGGAATACGATATGCAGTTAACGCGGTTATCTTATATAGAAAATCTAATGCCGAGAGTTACGGAGTTGTTGAATGCGTCTCCTATTGAAGTTGATACTGTTATACCTTTCCCTGCTTTACTTTCGTCGAGGCCTGGGGAAAGTTTGAATGTTGTACGCCCGAAGCGAGAAAAATAGTTAACTAGATTTAGACATAGTATAAATATGTCTTTGCTGTAAAAAAAAAAGTCAAACGTTTAGTAAACAAGTGTTTTTGTTTTTGTTTTATCCGTGAATTGTCAAATTGGGTGAACCAATAAATGACCATGTAGAGATATATGACTGGAGTGATGTCGTATTCTCTTTTGTATAGGACGAATTGACCAAGTCAATAAGCAACCGTAAAGAGATGCATTGAATGTTAAATAGCTGTATAGTGCATCTCTGCCAGATCGAATTGAATGTCTCAATAAGCGACCCTCGGAGAGTGAGTTTATCTGGATAGTTATGTAGTAGGTCTCAATTACTGGTCGAATTGAGCGTATCAATAAGCGACTATAATGAGATGCATTGAATATGGCATAGCTGTATAGTATACCTCTGCCGGACCGAATTGATTGACTCAATAGGCGTCCCTCAGAGAGCGAGTTTATTTGAATAGCTATGTAGTAGGTCTCAGTCACAGGTCAAATTGAGCGTATCGATAAGAGACCGTACCGAGACATCTAGAATATTAAATAGATGTAAGGTCCATCTCAGCCAGATCGAATTGATTGACTCAATAAGCGACCCTCGGAGAGCGAGTTTATTTGAACAGCAGTGTTGTAGGCCTCAGTCACAGGTCGAATTGAGCGTATCAGTAAGCGACCGTACTAAGACATCTAGAATATTGGATAGCTATATGGTGCATCTCTGCCAGATTGAATTGGTTGATTCAATAAGCGATCCTCAGAGAGTGAGTTTATTTGAACAGCTATGTTATAGGTCTCAGTCACAGGTCGAATTGAGCGTATCAATAAGCGACCGTACTGAGACATTTAGAATATTGGATAGTTGTATGGTGCATCTCTACCAGATCGAATTGATTGACTCAATAAGCGACCCTCAGAGAGCAATTTTATTTGAACAGCTATGTTGCAGTTATTTTCTGGGATAAACAAAGATAGTAGAAATGCTTGAATTGAGTAGAGTTGCAAAATGATGCAGAAAAAGTACTTTATTGCATAATATCAGATATTACAGCATGTTTATCTTCGATATAGCTTCAGTCGGCAGGAATTCCATAGATTTGGTATAGGTACACCTTCATATGTGCTGAGATCATAGGATCCTAAGCCACTTGCGCCAAGTTATGATAAAAGGACCTTCCCAATTGTCTGCTAACTTTTCAGCATTAGGTGTTTTGTGATGTGGTGGGATTTCTCTGAGAACAAGGTCTTTAACTTTGAATTCTCTATGTCGGACACATTTGTTATATGACCGGGATAAAGCAAGATGATATCTTCCCATATTAACAAGGGCTCTGTCACGTGTTTCTTCGATCAAATTCAGATTGTATGCGATACAAAATTTATTTTCTTCATTTGTCATCTCGTGATCATGTATCGGGTGATGGTACTGAGTGGGAATGATGGCTTCAATCCCGTAAGCCAATAAGAATGGAGTACAGCCTATTGCGGTTCTAGGATTTGTTCGGTAGGCCCAAAGTACGTGTGGTAACTCGTTCACCCAGTTCCCTTTTTTGTCATCCAAACGCTTCTTGATGCCATCCATAATAGTTCGATTAGTAATCTCAGCCTATCCGTTTCCTTGTGGGTAATAAGGATTGGATGGGGAATGAATGATTTTGTGCTCATTGAGGAATGCGACGATCTTGGAGCCAACGAACTATGGTCCATTATCAATTCGGATGAGATGTTGTCTGCCGAATCGGATAATAATGTTCTCTCAGATAAATTTGATAACTTCGTCTTCTCGGGTTTGGCACAACGGAACTGTTTCTACCCATTTAGTGAAGTAATCTATAGAGACCAATAAATGTTCTCGTTTTCTTGGTGCTGTAGGAAACTCTCCTATGAGATCGAGAGCCCATCGTCTGAATGGCCAAGTGACTTGCCTCGAGTGTAGTTCAAGTGCTGGAGCTCAAATTTTAGGTCTGTGCCGCTGACAAGCATCACACTTACGGGGATATTCGATTGCCTGTGCTTTCATCTTAGGCCAAAATATTCCTTGAATTAAAGCTTTGTTTGCAAGAGATCGTCCTGCAACATGGAATCAACACGTGCCTTCGTGTAGATTGTGCAAGAATTGTTGTGTTTTTTTGTCAGATAGACAAAGGAGGTAGAGACCAGTGACCAAAATTTTGTATAGGAGATTGTCCTGAATAATGTATCTTCGAGCGTTATCAATTAATCTCCGCCGCTCCGTAGTATCCTCAGGAAGTAGTCTGTCAAATTTATTTTGAGGTCCGATGTAAGTAATGAAAGGCATTCTCTAATCATCTTCGATCTCTTCATTGCCCCCAATATTAATGGCGTTGGACTCGATATTGATACTGGGGATAGAAATGACACCGATCTTTAAGTAACGAGCTTCTAATCCATGGACACCAGCAAGGTAAGCGAGCGCATTTGAATGTATATTTTCTTCCCTTGGAAAATGCTCCATAAAAATTGTCTAAAATTTATACATTCGTTCGACCGCTGCAGCAGCATAGTCGACCATTCTCCCATTGGTTTGATAGACGCATGTGTAATGGTTAATGATTAGTAATGAATCTGTGTAGACAAAGAGTTCTGCTACTCCCAGTGTGATTACCATGTCTAAGCCATGAATCAAAGCTTCATATTCTGCTTCGTTATTGGTTGCTTTAAAACTGAGGTGAGCGGATTTTTCGAGCTGATCATTGGAGGGAGTAATAAGAATGATTCCAATCCCTGTTCCAGATGGACCGACGGAACCGTCAATCAAAAGTTGCCAACCTTTCTTTGTTACCCAATCTGACTTATCTTCGGATTGATCTGCGAGTGGCTCATCCTTCTGATCAATAAATTTTTCTTCCCAATCAGGGCCTTCTACTGGAAAGCCTGCAGGGAATTCTGCTACAGCTTGACCTTTTTCAGAATGGCGTGGTTCGAAATGTATACCGTGTTCCCCAAGTGTTACTGACCACTGCTGAGTACGTCAAGATTTTTTACGCTTGGATAATATTTTGCGGAGTGGATAGTTTGTCAAAACACGAATAGTATGAGCTTGGAAATACTGCTTTAATTTCTGGGATATATAGACGAGAGCGAGAAGAAGTTTCTCGATTTTGGTGTACCTCGTTTCAGCGGAAGTTAGAGTTTTGCTGATAAAATAGACTGGTTTCTCAGTCTTTTCTTCGAGTCAGAGAAGAACGGAGCTTAGAGATGTATCCGTGACAGCTAGGTACACTGTGAGTTCTTCTCCATCTGCTGGTGTGCTCATAACTGGTAGTTTGCCCAAATAACGTTTTGAGTTCATGGAAAGCCGCTTCGCATTTGTCTGTCCATTCAATATCTGGATCTTTCTTTGATTTTCCCCATGATGTACCCTGTCTTAACATATTAAATAGGGGTCAACATCTGTCTGATGATTTGGATACAAATCTGTTGAGTGCTACAATCTTTCTGGCTAGTTTCTGAACGTCCTTCATTGTCTTTAGAGAAGGCATAGCCAAGCGACCTCATATGTTTGACGAATCAGCATCAATGCCTCTTTTGCTTATTAGATGGCCCAAAAACTTTCCAGATTGCACCCCGAATAGGCATTTATCAGGATTTAAACGTATCTTGTAAGATCGCAAAATCTCAGAAGTTGCTCGCAAATCTGTAAGGTGGTCCACTTTCTTGAGACTTTTGCAGAGCATATCGTCAATGTAGATCTCCAATGTTTTACCGAGATGGTCTTTGAACATTTTTTTCATCTATCTCTGATAGGTGACGCCGGTGTTTTTCAGGCCGAAGGGCATGACTTTATAGCAATATTGACCTTGTTCAGTGATGAACGCAGTCTTGCCTTGATTTTCATGAAGAAGTGGTATATAATTATATCCTGATGCGACGTCCATCATTGAGAGGAGTTCGTGCCTTGCAGTAGAATCGAGCAGGTGATTGATGATTTGAAGTGGAAAGCTATCTTTCGGAGTGTATTTGTTAAGATCCGTGAAATCAACACAGACTCTGATTTTGCCATTCTAATTCGGGACTGCGACAATATTCGAGATCCAATCCGGGTAAATAGCTTTGCGAATGAAACTGACCTCAATCAATTTTTTGATCTTTTTATTCACTTCGTCTCGGAGTTTTGCTGCTAGAGTTCCTTGCTTTTGTTTGATCGGTTCAACTTTATCTTTCAACCCTAGCTTATGGTATGCTATAGCTGGATCGATCCCTGGCATTTCATGAAATATTCATGCAAAGACGTCACTGTTCTCTGTGAGGAATTATATGAGATTTGAGCGTTCCTCTATCCTTAAGAGAGTTCCAATATGAGTTCCTCTGTGTGTGCCACTGATCTCGACGTACTCTGTTGGTTCAATGTCGGGCAACTGAGGCTCTGCAGGAATTGACTACTGTAATTGTTATGCAGGAGTTGTTGTAGCTGGCTTAGTTTCAGTATAAATAGTATTATCGCAAGTTCGAGCTAATTTCTGGCTTCCTTTGATTTCGTAGATCCCTCATTTCCAATCGAGCCGTAAGGCTGGTGATATGTAGAGGGAATAGCTTTCATGTTATACAACCACGGTCGCCCCATGATGCCCAAGTAACGGGATTTGGCCTTGACGACGTAAAAGACTACGTCAAGTGTGACTGGTGCGGCTGTGATGGGAAGTGTGATTTTCCCCACGCACTCTTCCATAGAGCCATTGAATTCAGAGACGTTGATGTCACTTGGTACAACCTTGTCTGCTAAGCCCATTTGGTCGATTGTGCTCTGGAAAATTAGCTCGATACTGCTGCCAGTATCTACCATCATCGTATGTAGAACTATGTTCCTTATCTTCTACATGATGACGAGAGCATCGTGGTGCGAAAAGTTGACGTGACAAACGTCACAGTCTTCGAAAGAAATTCCAGCTCGCCGATTATTGGATTCTGGCAAAAGACGAGCTTTTTTGTCTACCATTGTCAGATCATGGCATTGTCCGATGCGCCTCCGCTTGGATCTGTTAGAGTTTTTGATTGTCTGAGTCTCGATGAAATACAAGTGTTTTTCTTCACTTGTTTCCTCAACTTGGACAATCTTGGCGTCAGTCTTGTAGCTGTCATCCTTATAACTTTTGATGTCAACAATATACTCCAGCATTCGACCTTGTGCAAATATATTCTGGAGAAAAAATATCAATGCGAAACATCGCTCCGTGTCATGATATTGAATCTGGTGGTGAATGCAGTATGGCTTTCCTGGTATAGTCGTAAGAGTATTGGCAGTTCTGAAGCATTCATCTTTTTGTATCAGGGGGTACAAGTCTGCAAGAGTAGTTATTAACTGTGGTATACACGGAATTGTCTTCCTCCGCCCTTGGTGTCCTTGATTGTCATTGGATTTGAATCACTTCTTATCACCCCTATAGTCTTTATTGTTGTTATGGGCTCGTTCGTCGGGATGGCCTTTTGATGGTAAGGTGGTGCGTTGAGGTCTTGGCCTCTCAATTGTCAGTCGCTCTAGGTCGATAAAGTTGTTGACCTTCTCTATCATGTCCTCCAATGTCAATGGTTTGTTGAGAACCAGGTGCTCTTTGACTCGTCCATCCGCGATTAGAGCATTGGTGAAGGCGGAGATTGTGATTTTCTTGTCGAGGTTGTCGATTTTCTGGGATAGTCTGAAAAATTCCCTGGTAAACATCTCTAATTTTTCATCTGGCGCCTGCTTGAGGCTGAACAAAGAGAAAAGTCTCTCCTCCTTGTCTTTATTGTGCGAATAATTGTTAACAAATAGTTCGCGAAGTTGTTCGAAAGTGAAGATAGATCCTTCATTGAGTATGTGGAACCATCGTAGAGGTTTTCCTTTTAAACTGGTCGGAAAGAGGCGGCGGAGGATGTGGTTAGATGTCGAATGTAGTCCCAAAGAATCCTGAAATTCTTGGACATGTTCCACAGGATCTCCCCCCTTGTATTTCAAGATCTTGGGAGTGTGAAAACTGGCGAGCACTTCTTCATCTAGCAACTCTTGTGCGAGTGGGCTCTTTTGTAGTTTAGGATAGTTGTTTTTTGTAGTGTGTATTTGAGCGTCTAGCAGCCCCTTGATGCGCCTGTCCACCTATTCCGGAGTGAGATGTAGACTGAAATCCATGGTCATAGACTAAAATCCATGGTTTTTCCCTCTGTTGTTCCTCCTGTTGTTGTGGATCTATTATTGCTCCAACGGGCAATAGTGGATTGGCATGGCTCCGAGGTAGAACTTGTTATTGCTGAATTTGAGAAAGTGCTAGATTTTGGCCTCGATGTCCCAAGCGATCATGGACTGATATCCTCGAGGTTGCAGGTAGAGCGTTCTGCTGTCTCGGATTTGCTGTTATTTGAGCTTGAAGTGCTCTGGTTGTGTCATGCATGTTGGCGAGCTATTTCTCAAGCTCTATTCGTCGTTCAGCTTCTGCTTGCACAGTTGTTCACAAATCTGTCACTCCTTCAGCAGCGTCAAGCAGGATGTGGTCTAATTTGTCTTGATTTACTATCTTTCAAAAGTGGATATGGTAAAAACTGGATTGGAGAACGCTGAGTGTATGCTTCGATTCCCACAGACGGCACCAAATGTAATAGCCTATTTTCGTAAAGACCGAAAACAGTGTTTTACACCTTTGAAATATAGAATAGTGGTTGAGAACTGAAAGTAATTGACACGAGTTTTAACGTGGAAAACCCTTGAATGGGTAAAAAACCACGACCTCTCCTGAGAATTTCTGACAGAATGGTGTTTATATAGATGCTAGCTATTCCAAAGAGAAAAAGATTGAATATCTAAGTTTTGGTAAGGATCACTTTCTCTAAGAGTTATGTAGGTGATAATTGCCCTCCTCGATCCTCATCTCTAGGTCTCTTTTTATAGGTCTTATAATATGGCCGTTGGTTACATTGATGAGGAACGTTATAATATCAGGTTTTGATGAGTCTTCATAATGGTCTTTTGTAACGTCTTGATACTTATTGATCTGTAACGGATCTATTAATACTATTAATACTCTTAGCTGTAGCTTCTGACCGTTGGAGAAGATACGATCTCTTGTGATGTTTGCATATATACGACCTGTTGCTAAGTGGAGGAGTATCTTCTGCAGTGCAAAGTTACAGGATGCTTCGATATCTCCGAACTGTTGAGGAAGATACGATCTCTAATAGTGTTCGTATGTATTCGAACTATTGATAGACATCTGAGTGGGAAACTTGCATTATCCATAAGATTTTGATTGTTTATAAGTTTGATCAGCGTTAGGCTGGTAACATAAATGGTTTACACTAGCAAAAAACAGTAGTCACCATATGATTTTTAGGCAAGGCTCTTGGAAACTAAAAGATGGATAAATTCTTAAGATGTTTTAAAAGAGTACTGACAGAATCATGGAACTAACTGCATGTTAATCTTCAAACGTCTATAAATCAACACGTTCTTGAAAAAGATATTACAGTAAGAAATGCCACTGTTAAAAATAAAATCTATTAAATCCCTTCTCTGATGGGAGAATAAATTATTTGCACGGGGCGGTCGAATAAGTTGATCCGATGCCCCTAACAAGAGAAAAAGAGATAACATTACAATGTTTATTTATTTATTAATCAGTATGTGATGAGGGCAATCGGTTGACAGTCGGAAAGGAACTTCTCTTCTTATGATTCAGGGCTTGTCTTGATATCCCCATGGGTTATTGCTTGCCCACTTCCACTGGTCTCTGCACATTTCCGCAATCCCGTACTTCGCCCTGAAAATGGTGATTAAGTTTAGCTCAAAATATTGCAAACAAAACAAGAAATACACAAGCATATTGTGGTGGGGACCAAAGTTCGTGATGTACTCACTTCCAACCAAGTTCTTTTTCTGCCTTCGCTGTAGAGGCATAAACAGCAGTTGCATCGCCTGGCCTCCTTGGACATAACTTAACCGAGATTTTCTGAGTTGTTACAAGAGGGAAGTCTGGTTAGTAATATATAAAGCAATATCCATACAGACTAGACAATTGAGAATAGAGGCTGAACCCCACAGCATAAAGAACACTCACCTTGCCAGATGCATTCTCAAATGCAGTGACCATTTCAAGCACAGAAGTTCCACGGCCCGTACCCAAGTTGTAAGCCGTACAACCTAAAACGGAATGCTCATGAAATTCAAAAATGCTGCTAACACTAACCCATGTGTATAGAGAGTGGCAGAAAGAGGAAGGGGATGATAAATCACCTATATTTTTTGATGTTAGAAGCTTTTGGAGAGCAGCTATATGACCATCTGCTAGATCCATAACATGAATGTAGTCTCGGATTGCACTGCCATCTTTAGTTGGGTAGTCATGACCATATACATTTAGCTCAGGTAATCTGCCAACGGCTACTTGTTGGATGTAAGGCATGAGATTGTTTGGAATCCCCTTGGGGTCTTCACCAAGTTTACCACTCTCATGAGCTCCAACAGGATTGAAGTATCTTAGCAATATAATTCTCCAATCTGGCTCTGCCTTTTGAATATCTCGAGCGATTTCTTCAAGAAAAAGCTAAGAAGACAGCAGAAATAGAAATAAGATTGTAAACAGATAATGGCCAATACTACAACTTAGATTGTACTTGTAGGAGGCCCTGCCAATTTAAAAAAACAGACCTTAGTCCTTCCATATGGATTCATAGCCATTAAATTGAAGTCCTCAACACATGGGATCTTTTCAGGTTGGCCATAAACAGTTGCAGATGATGAGAATACCATCTAACAAAACGAACACATTAGTGTAAGAATGAAGAGTAATAATTTAACACAATTATGGATAATGAAACATTTGGACTATCCATGCCTGATATTTTCCAAATTTACAGTAAAAAGCGAGTCTCACATGCAACAACTGCCTTTAACAATGAAATAAGATAGCTAAACATTGAATAACATTTGCACCTAAGCTTAAATAACCGAAACCTACATTACGGTCACCAAGACGTAGTAGTTTAGGTTTAAAGTATAGTATTATTTGCTATCAAACCCCACCAGGGTTCGAATCTCATTTCTGCTTATTTTCAAGTTGTGTCAAACAAGGAGTTGGGGGCACCTAAGAATCTACTGCAGGAGGCTCATATGGTATGAGATACATCGGCACAATTCCTAGTGCTCGTGCAGTATGAGATTTGCGGGTAAAGATCCAACTGGAGACCAGTTGTGGGGTTAAAAGAAATGCTTTGGGTTTTTATAGCTAAAAATAGAACCCCAAGACGCAGGTAGTATAATTGTACTTTTGCCCAATTGGTCATTTTAATGGCTAAAAGCATTATTTGGAACCAACAAAATGGAGAATTTGTTACATAACAAGCAAAATAAATCAAAACATAATCCGGACTTATCATATTGAAAACAGTAATAGCAAACAAACACAAATGATTTAGTATGATAAAGTTTAACATTTACACACCTTTTTACAGCCATATTTGGCCATGACTTCGTACAAATTAATCGTACCAACCAAGTTATTATCAAAATAGCGTCGCGGATTCGCAACACTCTCACCAACGGCCTTTAATCCCGCAAAATGAATCACAGCATCAAACCTATCACCACATAACAACATTCTTTACATAAAAAAACAACCCAAAACACACTAACAAAAAAAAACACATACTTATTTCTCGAAAAGAGCTTGTCCAAATCCTCCTTATTCCTCAAATCACCCTACAACCAATCAAAAAGATCACATTTTGTTTCTTTGATTTGAACAAAAATTAGACAAAACCCCAAAACTCATACCAGATGAAACTCAAGTTTACTGGAAAGAAACGGTCCGACTAAACCCCGAACCCTTACGACAGCTTCTTCAACGGAGTTATCAAAGTTATCAATGATGAAAACCTTAAACCCTTCATTGAGAAGTTGCACCACAGTGTGAGTACCAATAAAACCTGCTCCTCCTGTAACAAGTATGTTATTAGTTTCAGATGATCCCATTTTCCTAGAGAGATAAAAATAAAATATGACAAGTTTTAGAGTGAGAGATAATAATAAATAAGATTGAATTGGGTATATGTTTATATTGGGATTAGGGATTTGAGAGAATCAAGGAGGGAAGAAGGGATAAACATAAAAGTGTGTGTTTCGATTCTGTTGCTTTGTCATCACCAAACGGAACCTTAAAGAGAGAGTTAGAGTTAGTAGTTATCGTTGTTGCTGTTGGAGATGGTCCCAGCTATCACACACTCTATCTTAACAAACAAGATATAATAATTATTCGCGCGCTTTTATTGCGGACGGCCAAAGACAGTCTGGATTTGGATGATGATTTTATAATAATTAGTCATTTTTAAGTGCTTTTGATAATGTATCTTGGTTAACGGATTTGAATGAATTAAACTAAGTTTTACGAAAAATCAACTCAAGTTTTTGGCGCGGAATGATTTTTTATAACAAACAGCCAACAATATTCAGGCTCCAAGAGTTTCAAGGAGTGTTGGATTGCAAAATCTGATCAAGTATATATTGATGCAACTGCACTAAAACTGTATGTAGTCATCAAGTATGGGGCATGGGCTATACATGATTTATAAGATTTTTTTTTCATAAGCAAATCATCCAGAAGAACACCTAACATTGCATGTGGGAACTTGAAAGACACTTGTGTAAACTTTGCGTCACAGATGGATAGTCATAGTCGAAAGTCCCACTTATATGTCCTGGTCTCATCAGCAAGCACTAATCCAGATAACCTCAATAATAACATGTTTAGACACTTCACATTTCTAAATAGTTACAAATACACCTGGTCCCATGAAAAAAGACTCGGCATGATGCAAGGAACAAGCTTAGCTAATATGCACAGGAAAAGAAGACACAAATCTAAATGTAAAATGGGAATATTACGTCTAAGCAAGCAATATCACAGCAAACAATCCCTCGAGACTTTTTATCTATCAACTAATGAGAAACGCAAAGTGCAACAGTTAACATTTTTAAACATTTATCATATATACAGCAATAACTTATGAGGACAATATTCAAAAAAATCAGCAGCAGCAGATCACATGGATGCCACCTAGGGACCGCATTAAAACTACAAAAAGATCTGCGGCATTATTTATTTGTTCCTGCCGATGATGTCTTGCACTTCCTTCGGAGAGTGCACCTCTTTTAAAACTGAGATGGTTCTTCCCAATGTACTTATCTACAAAAAGGAATGAAAGAAAAATTTAGAGAAAATGACAGAAGCAAAAACAGTCGCATGATAAAAGAGCTAAAATAAATGTTTCGAGATATATTGTACAAGTATTAGAATAAGTACTGTTCATTATATACTTAAGAGTCATAATAACCCTCTAATACGTCTAATGTAAGCCAACATTATCACTACGCAAAAGTGGTGGCCAGAAATTTATAAACTATGAAGGATAGCTTATTCAGTATTGTCTTGGTTAGGTAGGTAGTATATACGATTTTACAATATGACTAATACTCTAGTAAATGTCTTTAACTCACATACCCCATTGATTTTTCAAGGGATTTGCACTAATATGGTTAAGTTATTAGCTTATTCAGTAATGCCTTTACGTTGTACTCTAGTGTGTAAGATTCAAATTCTTGCAAAGACGCATCTGACACAGTCAGCAAATAACCTCAGGAACTCCAAAGATGCCTAGAACAACTTGAACGTTTAAAAAATGGGGCTTGTGAGAGCTGGAAGAAGACAAACAGACATGGATTTGGGTAGTAAGGGTAGATTTAAAGAGCCTATATACTTCCCAAAAGGTATAAAGCTTCAGATAGATTTCCATTGAGGAACAAGACTAAATGCAGCTTGGATAATGGTAACAATACTGATGATGACAATAATGGATCTTAATCTAATGGTTTTCGTAAAAAGCACAACAGTTGTTCTGTTGTTGGCTCCTCTATTCAAAGACCCACGTAAAAAAACTGCACAGCGAAAGAAAGAGAGATTAAGCAATCAAGCAACCTCCTCTCATCTTATAAAACCTTATTTACCTACTTTACAATATATTACAAAGTGATTAACAGTAACTGATTGCTGTTCACAACTACATCAGTTAAAACCTAAATGAGTCTAGAATATCATGATTATAAAAAATAAAATCAAGGGTGTGACGACCTACCGAACGCCGGCCAAATTTACCCGAGCGTTTTGAGTTCTGTCCGAATGTATTTGTTCTCTATATCCTAATATAGCAGCACGCCAAGTTTCGTCGCAATCGGATTCAGTTAAGGGGGCGAAAAGGTCCAGTACGCTTCGTCTCATGTTTTAACGTTTCCTTTTGGAAGTTGACTATTTACTTAGTAGCTATATTAAGGAGGAACCTTGGTCCGATCCTCCCCATGACTAAAAGAGCTTTAATGCTTGGTCATCAAGGACCCCGGCTCATGGACTATCTACAAGGGATAGTTATGAGTTCTCCTAGGCCTAGGGTAGGCTAGGGGACATTGCCTCGCAATGCGGGCCGGTTTTCATTAGAGGGCTTCATATGGCGCCGCTATGCCCCGCGGGCTATCCGAGGCGCACCGCCCCTTTCAGATGGACAGTATAATTAGTCCAGGCTCGTCGCCCCTTGAGATATGAGTCCCTTAGGTGGAAACCGGCATATTGAGCTACCCTGATCCGCTACAGGACAGGTGTGCTTCCGTATCTCGCGCTCGTCGTGAGAGATTACGCTGTAGGGATTATTGAGGGAACCTTCAGCGTTGTTGCCTTTACTGAATACATACTCAATGACCCCTCACGAGTATCCAGGATAATCCGGATGTCGCTCTAGCATCCGTGGGTTGTATGCCACTGGCGCGCCGCGCCAGTAAAGATGGCTGGTACACGCCGACCTCGCGTCCGTGTACGCCGCACGGTCCCCTATTCCGCTGCACTCCGGGAACTGTAGAGTCGGTCCCGGCTAGGGCCGTGTCAAAGGGGAAATGAGAAAAGAGGCACATAGAAGGCAGAAGAATACAGAGTGTATCACGGATTCACGGTATGTCCTACTTCACAGGGCACAAAAAAATACCCTTTAAGAACTACTGCTGAACTAAAGGGACAATGTGGCTAGCACAGCATATAAGAAACTATGCAACTGAAATAGCAAGTATTTATATTCAATAAGTTGGATGTCATACTATGCTCAGCTCAGGTTAGTATGAATAACTAATGAACAAATAGACAATATATAAAGAGAGATGTAACGTACCCAATTTATGTCTCTGAGTTACAATTGTCTCCAAATTTATGCAACAAGAAGCTTCCAAAGAGGTCCTTCGAGCCCACTCTTAAAGAATTGGGTGATTCATCTGAAGGCACTGACTCGGTATTGGGTGATTCATCAAAAGGCATTAACTGAACATTTGCAATGTGAAAGGAATTAGAGGAATCACTTGCTGTAACTGAGGTGCTTCCCTTGCCTCTGGAATTTTCCCATTCCATATCAAACTCGAACTCCAGTCGCTTTTCTACAGATTTAATAGATGTAGGCTCAAATTCCATACAGTTTGGGGAAGAAAGGGAAAGCCACTTCACATTAAGATTAGTACTATTTAGACAGTCTTCATGACTTTGGGATTTCTGCCATGAACATGACGCAGAATGCGTGCCACCTGAACTTCCAGTTCTAGCTTCTGGTGTGCAAATCTCGTCAGAATCATCTCCATGATTAACGTTTTTAGAAGTCTGACGTGGCCTTTTTCTTATAATAGAAGGGGTGTTTTTAAAACTCTTTGCCGCTTTCCTCAGTATTGACTCTGGACTGGTACAGCCATCGTTTACACCATTACTTCGCGTACTAGGTGGAGTGGTACAGCAAACAGGACTCTTTGCCGATTCAACAGTAAGTCCACCATTTTCGAAGATATCTGACATTTGCATCTGAGATTGATCATTACAGGAGAGGCTAAAATTTGCCTCCGCAGAACGACGAGGTGTGCAAACTTGAACATTTCCATTACCGAACTCACGAGCTGAGAAACTCGAAAAAGGATTGTCAAATTCAGTGTTGAACCTTGGATCCATACTACTAGATCCATTCATAGGTGATGATGGATGGTGGCAAGGCCTTTTGGGAGATTCAAATAATCTCGTAGTAGGAGGCAGAAACAGATCCGGAGGTTTGCACGTACTTTTACAAGATAAGGTTAAATCCAAGGAAATATTAGAAGGAGGTCTGAGTGATGAAGCTCCAGGAGTAGGTTTATGTGAATCTGAGAACCTTGAGGAGTCACCTCCTGTTGAAAGTGCACAAGATAGTGGAGGCCAGATGGGAACAGTAGAACATCTATCATCAGACTTGCAAGCATTACTATTAACAACTCCTCCACAATGCTCACTAGTACTTTTGCCATCACATTGAATACCTTTGGGTAATATCATTAAACTTGGTACCTCTTCTTTCAAGAATCTTGGACTTTCTGTCTGAAGAGGTTGTTGTGTAAATAATTTTTTCAGTGTCTCACTTCGATTCCAAGAACCTAGTGTTTCAGAGTTTCGTGACTCTTCCGCTTCCTTGGGACTGTAGAAATCACAACATCTGATGCCACACTGATCTTCGGCAACCCCAGCTACTGAATCTGATTCTACTCTCTTCTTTACTGAGCAGTTCCAGTGATTCTTGATTGAATTATCTGCCCTGTTAGTTCCCGCAAAAGAAAGATAAAAATATAAGCGCTACTGAATATAATAAGAAAGTAGGTATCCTTGAACATGTTCTTAAACAGAAGGTAAATCTCTGTCTATATACTGGAGATCCCAAGGATATATCTAAGAATCCCCACAAAATTTTAGTTCAAATTTTGACACAGCAGCAGCAGAGGCATTTCTAGATACCTTCCTGGTATGAACCTGGCTATTTCAGCCCATTTGTTCCCATAGATTTTGTGGGCCTGGATAAGAATTATCTCCTCCTCTCTGGTCCATGCATCTTTCTTTATATCAGGATTCAAATGGTTGTGCCATCTGAAAATCCAAGTTTCTAACTTCAGTCACCATAATAAACATTTAAAGAGGCTTTATCAACAAAACAAAAAAAATGTCAACAGATTTTATCTCGTACATATCACAGCAGTTCAGCACAGCCAGAATTTTGTGGTACAAAGAGCGAGGACCTAAGTCAATATTAAGGAGCTCAAACAATGACAAAAATATCATAAAGTGACTGATGTTATATTCGCTTGTACATTTCTTAGCAAGAAAAAATGATGCAGAAAGGAAAATGGAGGGAATTATCAAGCTTATCAAAAATGGCCTTGTAATCACTTATGAATCTGAAAATCCTATTTTCAGAGTGAACTCGGTACAACAGCAGCGAAACGAAAAAAGAGTGAACTCGGTACAACAGCAATAGCCCAATCATTTTCTATGTTGAAACAAAATATGATTTCGTAGTTTCATGCATGTCATCCCATGACGAAAAAATCGGCCTTTCAGAATGGGAGTAGACAAAGTAACCTAGGTAGAGAGAAAGAGCCCAAGGCATACCACTTATCTCAAACTTATACATTGCATATTACACGTTGAAACACGATAAATTCTTTGTTGCTTGATACTTGATGCCCAAGCAATAGACACTATACGCTGAACATCTTATCAAAGTATTCATTGGCTTTCATATGCGGACAAATTTCCTTTCACATTATTGTTTACCATTCCTGGTTAGGTAGTTTACATCCTAAAATTAAACTAAATTTTGTTTATTTTAACCTTCAGTTGAAGAAACTATGAAAACCAAGAGAGTAATATTAAACAGAAATCATTTTCTGGTCTTTTACTATTTAAATATTGGTCAAGACACATTTTATACAATTTACCTCTCACGGCATTGCTTCCCTATGCGGCCTGGCAAAGATTTTGCTATATGAGACCACTTCTTAGCGCCATTTTTTTCAACCAAGTCAACAATAAGATCATCTTCCTAAAAATGGAAACAAGAAAGATCTCATTGTTGCTTATTATTGACAAAAAAAATAAATTGTTTATTGAAAAGAAATAAAGAAGATTTTCAATTTTACCTCTTTGGTCCAAGGTCCTTTAACAAGTTCTGGATTAAGCACCTTCTGCCAGCGGTGCAGGCACTGGACATCTGATCGACCTGGAAAAAACTCAGCTGCAAGACATTGGGGAGTTCGTTAAATCAACAGCGTAGAGCAGCATGAGACCTCAATAATACAAGAAATAATAACTAAAAAAAATTTAGATTAAACACAGCAATAAGCTTCATGGTGATTGCTTCTATTACGTTGAAGGAAATGGAGCATTTGTAAGACATAAAGCCAAAGGAAGATTACTTCCATTACTTGAAATAACAAAGATTAACGTTTCTTCGTTTGTATGTGTGAACTAAACCCAAAATTTTCTCCACAACGTCAAGCTCTCTCTTTCTCTCGTTTCTTCTCACTGTCATGTCCTCAAGAACTCTCTCTTCTCCCTATCGAGTTCTCTAGATCTCTCTTTTGAACTTTCTTCCCTTTCCTTCATCCTTGCTAATCAACGATTTACGATATTGATGATCAAGCTGAGGTACCAAGGGTTAATGGTTTCTAGGATTTTTCAGATTTCTTTCTTGTTTTTTTGAAATTGAAGTGTTATTTTAGATTAAAGTGTAGTCTGCAGTGATTGAAGTTGACGTGGCACGTCCCTAATAGGGTCGTTTACCACCCATTTGATCTATCTCTACTTTTATGATTTAGCTTATGCACTATTGGAGAAGACCATGTTGGTTATTAACAGTTTTGCTTTTCTAGGCTAGTTTCCTAATTGGATTGGCTAGGGGAGTTATAGTAGGAGGGCTCCTAGAAAACTAGGTTATAAAGGGAGAGGGTGGTGTAATGTTTAATTTATATGTTAGTAGTAGGCTGCAATATTTGTCCGAACTTCCAATTTTTTCCGAAATCCGAAAAGATTTTTCCGATTTTGGAACCATATTTTACGTTTCGTGTTCTAATTTTTTTTCCGAAAAATATCGGATCGGAATCGGATAGACTTTTGCTATTCCGATTTTCCGAAATTTCTGATCCGATTTAATCCGAACAACATCCGATCCGATTTAATCCGAAATTCAACTTGATAAACCATTAAAACCTCAAACATAACATCCAGGATAGTTGTGCCTACAACATAAATGATTAAATAAACTCATTTATCATGGTTCAAAATATTGGCTGGTATGGTATGTCCAAAAATTTGGCTGACAGATACAATATATTGGGTGGGTGGATGCCAAATAATGTAAACACATTGATATATCAATTTGAGTGATGATATGACTGGATAAATCCAACAACTTAAGCTACATACTTAAATACGTACGACCTGATAGAGTATTAGCACATCTCTAGAATAGACGCACACTGATGAAACACTAGTTGAAGTAATACCATTTTGTATCTAGGTTTGATGCCCTGTAGATTATTGGACAGTATAGATGTGTTTCTTATGTACAAGGAATCTATATGGAAAGACCACAGAGAAGATATTGACCATGAGAGCATACAAGGAATCTAGGAATTGTTGCAGTGTTATATAAAATACATTTGACAAAGATGTTTTATGCCAAAATTTCCGAATTTTCCGAATTTTTCCGAATATCAAATTTTTTCCCGAAATGTTCGGAATTCTGAATTTTTCGGATCCATTTTCATTTATCCGGAAAACAAATTGTATCATTACGGATTTTAAGTTATCGGAAAAAATTCGACCACCTCCATTTCCGATCCAATCCGAAAACAGGCTAGTTAGTAGAGATGAATTATTTTTGAAAGAGTTGAGTTTTCTTTTGTGTAATCTTATACGAATCTAGCTTCCGCGTTCGTAGTTTACATTAATTAGTATATAGCCACGTTCACATCCCCGGTATAGCAAGTTTCATGAGCAAGATACCTCGTGGAAGACCCGCGATGAAGAAACCTACACTCGCTCAAGATGTAGTGAAATTGACAGATAGACTCGATAAGCTTGTCAAGGCTTTGGGTATGGGATCCTTCCCCCCCCCCCTGGTTGGGCGTACTAGAACACCCCTCTCATGAGGGAAGCGTCGCCGCGAGGAGCAACGAAACCCGTTTGCAAGTCTCGTTATCGAGGCCGAAGCTTGTGATGTTGAGGAAATCGGAATACAACCCAAGGTCAAAGGACCGCCACGACAACCACCGACCAACCACGAGGTTCTCACCTAGAGACGACCCCGGAATACAACCAACAAGGACCGCCGACGCCGACATGAGTCCCGATAGTGGTCAATACCACAACAGCGCAGGTGGCACTCGTGAAAGCAAATTTTTTTGCTTGGGCAAGCCGGCAGCAACCCCTAGCCTATGAAGCCCAAGGCCCAAACCGTAACCCACTATTGTCAGATTCATATCAGACCCAACGGGCCCTGATCAAGAACCGAGAAACAGATCTAGCTAACAGCTAATCTGGGCCGCCCAAAGCAATTAAGAACCAGACCCAGAACCTATTACTCAATGGTTTAAGCTCCATCAATCCCTCTAAGGCCCTAATTTTTTTGGTATCGATCCCGAGTGGTGGGCTCCTTACATACCACCCACCGGTGCCGCTCTCCCTCACCTCTCTGGCCACCGACCCTCTCCCGACAAATTATACACCAACCGGGGTTGGCGGTTAAAGACACCCCGTAGCAACAGACCCACCCCAGCAAATCCCACCGGGGGACACCAGCCACTAGCCGCCACCGACAGCAATGCAAACAGCACTTCCACCGACTGCGGATGACAGCCACCTACCTCCGCCTAAGACCGTCCCGTTAGGCACGCGTGGAGTATCCCTCCCTTCGGTAGACCTGTACCGCAACCAACATTATAACAACAACGGTAAGCGGCAAACGTCGGGCACGAACCCTAAATATAGTTTTGAATTCCGACCATCCTACGGTGATGGATGGGGGCCACACGATGATGATGTATTCAACGTTCATTCGAACGGGAGGCGTAAAACTATGGGTTCTCGTCATGTACCGACTTGGGAGAGAGATCGGCAATTCAGCAGAAGAGACCAGGGCCGCGATTCTCACCCCCCGATTGACACCCTATTGCGCGACCGATATAGACAGCGTCCATTTGGTTCACCCCCACGTCCGCTGAGACATCTGTATGCTACGACTTGGCAAGATGATGAGTAGAGTTCAGACTTTGAGGAAGAGCAACGACCACAGCCACGCCGAAAGAGTAAAGGTACTGACATTGAGGCTTTGGGCAAGGCTATTGTCGAACAGACAAATCATGTTTACCTCAAGGTACCAGAGTTCGATAAAAAGTTTGATGATGACACCTTTATTGAGCTGTTGGATAAGGTTGAGCGAGTGTTCAACTACAAGAAATATGGGGATTCAAAACAGTTTATAAGGGGTACATCAGGTTACCGTCCCATAACAGAGTGGTAAAAAATGCGGAGAAAGCTGAAAGAAAGGTTCATCTACGGAGTGGTGAAAAATGCAAAGAAAGCTGAAAGAGAGGTTCATCCCCATGAACTACGGAGAGGTTGCGTTCGGGAAACTTCAGTCCCTAAAAATAGGTCTTTCCTCCCTTGATGATTACACAGATCAGTTTTATCTCCTTGAGGCACATGCACGACTCCATGAGACTGAACAACAGCAGGTTAGTAAGTACAAGAATGGACTGACGAAGAAATTGCAAGAAGCATCCGCACTTCAGCTTGTCTTTTGCCTAGCAGAGATTGTACAGTTAGCCAAACAGGCGAGCGAGCTACATGCACAGTATCGTCCTCCAGTTCAAGCAGCTATAACAGTAACTCCAGCTATCCTAACAGTCACGGCACCGCGTACCTTTGTTTTAGGTAACTGTTATGGATACGAAAAACTTGGGCACCAGAAACATGATTGTCCCGCATTTGCTAAGAAGGTCAGGCTAGTCGTAGATGGTATGCGTGAGAGCGTGATAGCAACTGTTCAGTGAGTTATACAAGATGAAGACGAAGAGGAAACTGAGATGCACAACGGTGGGCTTAACATGGCAAGTCCCTAATAGGGTTGTTTACCACCCGTTTGACCTATCTTTACTTTTATGTTTTAGCTTATGCACTATTGGAGAAAAACATGTTGGTTATTAGCAGTTTTGCTTTTCTAGGTTAGTTTCCTAATTGGATTGGTTAGGGGAGTTATAGTAGGAGTACTCCTAGGAAACTAGGTTATAAAAGGAGAGGGTGGTGTAATGTTTGAATTCTTTTTGAAAGAGTTAAGTTTTCTTTTGTTAAAGTTTAGTAGAGATCTAATTCAATTTTAATGTAATCTCATACGAATATAGCTTCCGCGTTCGTAGTTTACATTAGAAGTCAATTAGTGAAGCCCAGAAAACTCATCATCACCACCATAGATGGTATGAGTTGTGCATGTTTGGTGAGATTTATCAAATATGATGGTTTAATTTAGATAAATTTTGTATTAGTGGGGCTGGTTTCATTTACTTGGAGGAGCTGAAAATTCTATAACTGAACTAGTACTCTCTCCCACTTTAAGATAAAGTGAAGAATTAAATGCATTTTGTTTCTCTCTAATCTGCTCCAATTTTAGAACTTAGGTTTTTGATTCAAGTTTTATTATATTATTTTTCATACTGAGGAGTCAAATAGTGTTGTTTTGAAGGTGTGTTGTTTGGATTTTTTGTTCGGGGGTATATTTTCATTTTCATGAAGGGTTTGTTTGATCATGACTGGATTATAATTACTGGTGATTGACATGAAGTTCGTCGGTCCCCACCGCTAAGCAGTATACTAGTAGTTATATAAGATGTATGATGACTACAATAATAGACCGTGAAGGTTGAGATATGGGCAAACACCCTATATCTACAAACTTCGAATGCCAATAACAAAAGTATCATAATTTCTAATTGCAAGTGCCAAGTAGCTACAGAGACCAGAGGTCGCACTACAGAAAATCCAATAATCAAATAGGAGACACTTCAAATCAAAGACTGCATACCTATTTTTTTCCAATTTTTCCCATTAAAATTATTGACAGCTTTCGTCAAGGTAGCATCCTGTTACAAAATAATATAATAGGGAAACCATAGTTATGATGACATAAACTATAATGGTGAAAAATAGTCTGGCAAGCAAACTAGGTGAAACATCTATGCCATCTAGAAGTCACTTGAAGTTCGCAAGAGAGTGTTGTCCAGACTTTGTACTTCACAGGACCACCAATTTCCTCTTCGGAAAAATGACTTCTAGATGGGGTAAAACACTGAAAACCACGGAACAATCAGAATTAAACTGAAGAGTAAGTTCACTCACCTCGTTCTGCGTCCAGCCACCCTTGGTGGAACGTCTGGTTGGACCAGTTGTCCTCCTAGAAACCAAAAAAATAAGTATCAAGACAAGAACTATGCCATAATCCATCCTTCACAAATAATGCAAGCCCTTAAATAGGAATAACTCAAAAGGCCTCCATCTACTAAGGGACATTTTGGATACAAGTATCAACTGACCTATTTTTCCTCCAGACACGACTAAGGACCAAATGGCATACAAGTTAGTTTGGTAGCAATCACCACTTCATTCCGAACAAGAATTGAATTTTTTCGATTATAGGACTAGTAGATATTAGATAAAACATGGGTTACCCAAGTTTAATTTTCCGACTTTTAATGGTTTGTTTATTGCATCAAACCTAATTTTCTAATCGGCCAACTTACTCAAGCTAAAATTTACTTCTTACAGTATAACCAAACAAAGTCTTATGATAAACCCCAAATACAAATACTCATGTGTTTCAATATATCAATAGATACACAATTTCCTACATAAAAAGATCCAAATGAGAAAGATAAAAAATATACCCTTGAATAGAAGCTAGTCTGGGAAGAGCTGAACCGCAACTACTATCCGAAATCGAAGAACTCGAAGCACCAAACATAACTTCCTTGGAACTATCAACATTCTCTTGCTCTTTCTTAATATCCCCAATATCTCTACCAATCGCCTTCTCCACCATATCTTCTCCAATCACTCCCTCAACTTCCAAACCACTCCAACAGTCCTTCAACCTAATCCAACACAAAGCATCAAGAAATCAAACCAAACAACCCAACTTAAGAGCCCTAAAATCACAAAAACCCAATTTTCGATGATTGAAGCAATGATCCAACTCTAGTATCCCAAAACAGTTTACAAATCAAATCAAATCAAATCAAAGATTCAAAACATCAAATTAAGAGAGGAATCAGAAAAACGAAATTCTAGGGTACTTAAAGTTCGGAAGTTTGTAACGGCTACGAAGTAAGAACAAAAAACGCGGAAGAAAATAGATTTGAGATTTTCAAAAACCGACCTTAATTGGGGTTTTAGATCGCCATGATTAGGGTTTCGCAAAGCTTGATAGAAATGTTTGATATCTACACGAAATCGCGGGAAAGAGAGAGAGAGAGAATCGCCTCTTTGAGAGAGAGAGATGTTTTTGGAAGGTTTTAATTTCCGCCTCTTTTAAAAGAGAGTCCTCGAGACAGCGTACGTTAGAAGGAAACCCAGTAGACGGGTGTTTTTTAACGGCTAGGCCGTACCGTAACGGTCCAACTTCAATGGACTTACTCATTTACCCCTCAACTTTTCAAGTTATTGACAGAAAATAGAGAGACATGAGATATTAGAACTTCGACTGAGAAGAAGACAAGCGTTGAACTTGCAGGATGAAGATGTGAGCTGTGATTTGATTCAACGCCAATGGCGATTGAGCTTAAGATTTTAAAATGAAAGTTTAGATTTTAAGAGAAAGTCATTGACACAAAATGGTTTCTAAGACTAAAGCAGAGAAGATCTACGATACGAATTGATTGGTCTATTTTATTTTTCAATTTTTAGTTATGGCGTTTTAATCTCTTTTTTGAGCATATTTTTATGTTTTTACGACGATCTTGCATTAGTTTACTTTTGCAAGAAACTGCATTATGCAATATTTATTTAACACAATCAATCATTGAGAGTATTATGGTTATTTGTAGGAAATTATGGAGGCAAAAATTTCTACGTATTCATTTAAAAGAGACGGGAGAAAAACCCAAAGGGAATTAAGTTAATAGTGAGCACACACACAAAAATACGATAAAATTGAATTTTAAGTGTATAGTGCAAAAATTATTTGCTCTACATGTTTGATTACATTTTACAAGCTATAAGCATTGAGTAGTATTCTCGTTGTTCTTTGATGTGCTTACCCGAAAGAATTGTTTCTTGATGTAGATGGCAATCTCAAGATGTTGGCACTTGGGACATATGTGGAAATATCAATATTGGTTGTCCTCATAAGGTAAAATTCAAAGGATTTCTAGTCGCTATCCATTAAATTCAAAAGAAACGTTAGTCCACAGTTAGTCCATTGAACGTGGACTATTGGCTGAAAATCTAATCGAACGTTGGGGAACTGTTTGGTCAATATTTCCTAAAGCGAAAATCAAGGGCACTGGGCACAGCTAAAAAACACTAGTCGGTCCTCTTGTAAACCCTCATATAGTTGACACGCGTGCATCAAAATTTTCAACAGTCCAGATGATAGTTTAAACTTTGAAATAACCATCCAGGATGATGGTATACACCGGTGTAGTGCTCGCTTGAGTGACAAACACCAGCTCAAATGCTTCAGCAATGTTATGCGCCTCTCTATATAAAAAGGCAAGTAATTGCTACGTATTTTTTATTTTTTACTGAAATGAAAATATATTAGGAAGAGGCACATAACAGTTACATGCCTCTTGAAATAAAAGAGTGGCGCTCATAACTATGATGCACTTCATTTTAAATCAATTAAGGAAAAATGGGAGCTCTAAGCTCGCGGTGGGGGTTTGTTGTTTGAGCATGAAAAGGGCAAGCGCCAAGTAATGCTAGGCCTAGCATAAAGTTGACGTGAACCTTGAAAATTCAAACTTGAGCTTCAATTTTGAGCACTGTTGGAGATGGTCAGGATCTGTGTAAAGTGAATCAAAACCCAAAAAAATACAAATACAGTATGATTGTTAATTACGTCACATTCATTGTCTTGATTCGTTATCATACTCTCTCAGATGTCACATTCTCAAAATAAATACATGCATTAAGATACGACACACTCTTAAGAGCATCCATCCAAAGCAGTTGGGTGGATGAAGGGTGAATCCAATCCACCCCACAAGAGTTGTGAATCCACCCCAAGGTGAATTTTCCACGCGCACTTCTGAACCGTGCGCTTGAAATGAACGTCTCAAATACGTCCATGTGTCCCAATCTCATCCATCAAAGTCCCAGCGCATTTCAGAACCGCGCATACTATTCAACCAATAGGAAAATGCCACGTAATTTATTTATTTTAATATATAGCCGCACGGTTCAGAACCGCGCGGTATCACCCTGCATCTTTTAGGTTTATTCTCCTTTCAAGTCTTTTAGGCTTATTCTTATAAGGCATTGGCATTATAAACTTGGCATATCCAACATATCTAAGGCATGAACTTGGCATACACAACCTTACGCCACAAGTTTCCCAACCCATTTCCTCCGTTAATCACTTAAAAATGTCAGGTTCGTCTAGTTCACGACCGAGGAAAAATGCTTCCAAAACAACACGTAACTCTAACGCGGAAGTAAAACGAAGGGGGAACGCCGATATAACAAATGTTTGGCCGGATCAATTGATAGATGACATCGATCCCACCCCATCGTACGATAAGTTGAACCGAGTAGATATCCTCCCGGACGGCTGGGTTCATATTTCCTTTGAATTGGAGGAAATACCGGTAAGTTTTATGTAAATTTGATGTGTTATTAACGTATATTGCAATGTGTTCGATGAAATGCCTGAATGAACTTATAACGTGTTAATGTGTTTTTTTTTTCAGAACTGAGATGAATTACAGTGCAGAGGATCATTGGATAAGGTACTAAAGTGGTATCGATGGATTGTCGTGTACTCGACGTTGAAGAAGTTGGTCGACGGTATGGGTTTTGCGAAGTTTTGCTCGATTAATGCGATAAACTCGGATAACCGTCTAATTCATGCTCTTGTGGAGCGGTGGTGGCATTCCAGCCATACCTTTCACTTCCCTTGCGGGGAACTGGATTTCACACCGTTAGACTTCGTCATGCTAACAGGCATATCTTTTGGGAGGGGTCGCGAACTTCTGTACGACGAGAGGTACTCCAAGTTAGAGGAAGCAAAAAAGATGTTCCCGGGAATCACAAGCTTTGAGATGAGGTACGGTAACATCACTCTCTCTTATTTAAAAAAGTGGCAAGAACCTTTGAATCTAGTCTCTACAATTACGACTCATAAATGGATATCGTGTATGCACGAGCATTTATTGCCTATATGATGGGTAATCTCTTCTTCTCAAATGGTGCCACATCCCTTCGGGTGGGTTATCTTGCAGCCTTGACAGACTACGATATTCTTGGTACGTCAGGTTTTGACTAGGGTACGCTGATTATGGCGGCTTTGTATCGGGGGCTTGATGAAGTCTTAGTTCTGAGGGACGAGAAGGTGAAGAAATCGATCACCGAATTCTATGCGGTGTTGGAGTACTGGTTCTTCAAGTACTGTCGGCTTGGAATGTATATAGTTAAGGTACAAAACTTTAACCATATTTATCCTCATATTTCTGGGTAGAGAGATGAAAGGGCGAGTACAAGGTCTGAAATCCATCAATTTTTTGTTGTGACCAGAGATATGATAGAATGGAAGGACAGAACCAACATAAATTGGCAACCATGGCACAGGTCTAGGTAATTTACACTTCCAGAGGTAAGAGTTGCTTCAGCGCTGAGCACCCAGGGGGTTCCATTGGTCTCAGTCCCATACGGCCATGGTACACTTGGTATTTAGGAGACCGGTGTATGCGTCAGATGACCAGGCTTGATAGTGTGCAATATGGCCCCCTCAGGAGATAATGGAATTCCCAAGGTACGATCGAGAGTTATATCAGAGTCTGAAGGATGCGGACTTCTACAATGGTCGTGATTATCATGTTCCCGACGTAGATTACATGATATATTGGCGTCTCATTCATCCAAATCCCAAGATCGATTGTAGTTTAGTAAAGAGGACGGGAAATATTTGGTCTGTCAGGCGTGATCTAGCGAGTCCCAATGTACACTTGCCACCTACGTCGAGTTTAGCTATGTCTTTATAGGGGAAAACTATGGTGTTCATGCGACCGACGATCTACGTAATATGGGATGGTTCATGGATGGGGCGGGACCGAACGATTAACGTATATGGATATCGATCCCGGTGATGCAAGTACCATACCCGTGTCCACCTACGTATAGTTCGGATGAGTTGTAGCATCAAAACCAAGGATTACAGTATGCGGCATATGAAGACTCGAAGCAACTAGCTGACAATAATACTGAGTTGAGGAGGGAGCTGAGCCGGGTACATGAGGTCATCCGAGAGATGTCCGATAAAATAGTTGAGATGTCAATTTCCTACCAAACAGAGTCGGTTGTGCAATGTACCTATGACGAGAGTCTCGCACGTGGCAGACTCGCCCGCCAAACGAAGAGAGGTTGTCCTAATTAGGCTATGTTTTATTTAAAACTTTTATTTATGTTTTGTTTAAACTATGTTATGTATTAATATTGTTTAAACTATGTTTTATTCAGAGTTTTAATATTATTTCTTTTTTAAGATTTATGCTTTGGAAACTTGTTGTCAAAGTTACTCAATCATGAGCGGCTAGTTTTGTTTATGGAAACTTGTTGTACAAGATACTCAACGGCCATATTAACGGCTATATTTTTTTGGAAACTTGTTGTACAAGTTACTCAACGGCCATATTAACGATTATATATTTTTTTGAAACTTGTTGTACAAGTTACTCAACGGCCATATTAACGGCTAGTTTTGTTTATGGAAACTTGTTGTACAAGTTACTCAACGGTCATATTAACAGCTATATATTTTTTTTAGACATTTGTTAACGGCTATATTAACGGCTAGTTTTTTTCATCTATAAATGTCATTCATCTCACTACCACGAACAACCAAAAAGCCGTTACATTTTGGTTCAAGGTGCGTGATCAATTCAACACCTTCTATGTTGACCAATCGATGTGGCGATCGTACAACGGTGTCAATTGTGCATATAAGGGGCGGCTCAATAAGGAATGTTCAATTTTTAGAGGTATCATTAAAGACCTTGAGAGCCGATATCATACCGGTATTGGAACGGATGACTTCGTAAGTATTAAATTTATTTTTCTCATTTCATTAATGTTCAAAGGTGAATCATACTCTAAAGAATTTTATAACTTGATTTCTAGGAACGTATGGCATACGATACATTTTTTCAACTACAAGGCAAACCATTTACACTTGGGGAAGCATACAAAGTTTTGGAATTTTGCCCAAAATGGTCACAAATTCATCACATCGGCCATCCTGCCTACAACGTCGCTAGGAAGACAAATTTTAACGATAGCCCGGGTAACTCCACTAATACCTATCTTGAAACACCTACATCCGGCACTCTAAATATTATAATTCTGGATGATTCTATCGAAGTGGATGCACCACTATATTCTTGTGAGGATGTACGACCGGACAGCCAAAAAAAATACAAGCTAAAAGAAGCGGCAAAGTCAAGTATAGGTTTTTTGGGGAAGAGGATGCTTAAGACAACGTCTAACATGATGAAGTCATGGAATCAGATAGACGAGCAGAAGAAAGAGGAAAAGGAAGCTAAAGCTTGAGCACAAGAGGAACTAAAGTTGGCTAGAGAGGTTGAGATTCAAAGGAGGCGTGAAGAGGAGCTAACTCGAATAAAAGCCTTCGACAACGTGCATATGTTTAAGGTGATGACAACGGACCCAAGTAACCTACTACCGACACAAAGGCGTTGGATGAAGAAGCAAATTAAAGAATATTCAAAGAAGTTGAAGAAGCAGTGTCCAAGTGATGACGACGTTTCTGGTGATGAAGATTGATGTAATCTTTAACGTTAATAGTAGTTATTAAGATTTATGTAATTTCATTATTTCAATAAAATTGTTTTTAATGGTTCGTAATTCTTAAAATTGATACAAAATCAAAAAGTTGAAGCAGTAAACTATGTTTCCTTAAAGTGTTACAATGATGAAGACTTGGAAACAAAATACATTACAACTTCAACATTAAACTTGGAAACCAAATACATTACTTTAGAAAATAAGTAAACAATGATGAAGACTACAATTACTCCGCCTCTTTTCGATTCCACAAATGCGCGACAAGTTCATCTCATAATTGGAAATGAGCTCCTTCATTTCTAATTTCACGAACCTTCTGGATGTACTCTGCCATAGTGTTGATCGCATGTCTTGGATTTAAGTCCTCCTTCCAAGTATCCACGGATTTTCTAAACTCGGGATCAATGTCTATTTGCTGGATGTAAGTATGACGTTCATCTTCGACGATCATATTCTGCAAGATTATACATGCGTACATAAGATTTCATAGATCATTAGGTTTCTAAAATCGCGCACCGTGTGCCAATATTTGAAGCCTAGCTTGTAATACTCCAAAAGCACGCTCTACGTCTTTCTGGCATGCTTCTTGCATCTTTGAAAAATATCTTTCGGCATCATTAGACAGATTTCTTATGGTTTGAACAAGTGTTTGCCATTTTGGATAGACTCCATCCGCTAAGTAATACCCCATAGTGTGCGGTACCATGCCTATATTATAATTGCATGGTGGCACAACTCCATTAGGCAAGTTGTTGAAAAGTCACCATTGATGCAAGACGTTCACGTCAATGTTAGAACCGGGCACCGCAAATAATGCGTGTCATATCCAAAGATCTTAGGATGCAACCGCTTCTAAAATCACCGTCGGGATTTTCTTATACCCGGTAGGACAATTCTTCCATTTCCAATGCATACAATCTAAACTACCTAACATCCCCTAGAAGCCTCACGATTTATTCACTTCTAACAAGTTTAATGTATCATCTTCATTGAGAGATCTAAGGTATTGAGCTTTGAATTGTGTTATAATAGTTTTGCAAAAAAAATTAAACACAAAATAGCCGTAGACTCCCCAATCTGAAGGTATTCTTCTTAGGCGTCTGCGCTCGTACCGTAACATAACATGCGAAGTGCGCTTGTTATCTTTTGGTGCGAGGATAAGCCCATAGTCTTAGCGGCATTTTCTCTTAGAATAAAATAGGGGTTCGAAGAAAGTATTTGATCATAAATACGTTGATACACACCTTCACTCATACGGAATCGACGACGAAATGAGATACCTTTGAATCTTGGGTTGTCACCGAAGTAATCCCGATTAAGGCTATCCTCCCCTAATTTATGCTCATGGCTTTTCCGCTTGTTAATCCGTCCCCTTTTACTACCTCCCCGCTTCCGTGATGATGTCGCATCTTACTCTTTTTCTTCTGTTTCTCCCATCTCAATCATAATCTTGCTATACTCGTTCAACAACTCAATTTGACGTCAGAATAGCTCTTCGTCACTGGACGATGATGATAATGATAACTCTCAATATGAGTGTGATGTGTCAGGCCTGAATAGGTCAACAATTATTTTGCCAGACATGATTTGGTGCAATTGATAAGAAATGAAGAAGGTTGAGTTTTGAGATATATGATGAATGAGCTGATTGTAGAAGAGAGTAGAAGATGAATGTGGGTTATAAATAGAGAAAAAAACTAGTCGTTTATAGCCGTTGAGCACCTTGTTGAAGAAGTTTAATCAGGGAAAAACTAAGGTGAAATAATGGGGAACTAAGGATATTTTGTATGCAGGCTTATGTCGCGCACTTCTGAACCGCGCGACAAAAACTAGCCGTTTAAAAATCTTTCAAACTCAGCCATCCACGTATTTTAATCTTGTACCTTGAGTCTACGCGCAGTTCTGAAGTGCGCTTAATGGGAGCCATTGGATGGGAGGACACGTGTTATAATCTTAAGGGAGATGTGTATACGCGCACTTCAAAACCGCACGCAATGGCTACGCCCACTTCAGAACTGTGCGACGTGAATTCACCCTAAATCAACCCACAGGGTGGAAAATCTACCCTCGGGTGAATTTTGTGTATGCCACGTCAGGTATTCACCTAGCTGCTGGGAGACAATTTAGGTGGAAAAGAGGGCAGATTTTAAAATCCACCCGTCATGTCAGGGTGTACCTAGCTGTTGTGGGTGCTCTAAAATACTCATCCAAAATGCTAAATGAGTTAGAGGGAAAACAATTTCCTCTCCAACATAATTGACAGTGACATATTGGATAGAGAAATTGGTATCGTAGGAATACGTTCCCGCTAACCACGAGACTCCCAGGTCATTGAACGACCTCCTTACCCATGGACGAGCACATCTTAAGGGAAGCTTTCTTAATGACCCATGAACCACGATGAAAGCAATTCATACTATACGAACGCGCTCCCTCCAACCACGAGGCCCCCAGGACGTTGAATGACCTCCCCACCCATGGACGAGCACGTCTTAGGGGAAGTTCTATTAACGACCCATGAACCACGACGAAAGCAATTTATATTGTAGGCGCACGCTCCCGCTAACCACGAGTCTCCCAGGTCGTTAGACGACCTCCCCACCCATAGACGAGCAAGTCTCAGGGGAAACTATCTTAACGACCAACGAACCACGACGAAAGCAATTCATACTGATGAATAATTTATGTCATGCTCAGGTGGAAAGGTGAAGCCTAAAACCCCAGAAGGGTATCCTAGGAATTATAAATGTCACATGAGCCTGAGCACTTCTAGGTCAAGACCCTCCCTTATAAATAGGCGAAGGGGACCTAAGAAATAACCTTTTTTCATAATCTCTTCCTCGGTCGACTAGACTAGAAGAGCTCTAGAGGAAGAAGGACAAAAGACCTAGAGAGAGTCGAGTGGTGCCCTCCTCTAGTGAGATGTGTTAAGCCTAAAATGGATAATCGCATATTGTCGTCCCTGAGAGGATCTTGGAGACTACAATTGGTGTCGTTTGCGTCCTCGCGACTAAACTTTACACAATCGCGCAAAAAAAATGGTTTTCACGTGAAATCAGACCCAGGAGCAAGCGATGGCAGAGATGAGAGCTGCGCTCCAACAACTACAAGAATAGATAATCCACAATACGATGAAGAAGCTCTAGTTAGCTGAAAAGTTTGAAGAACACAAATTCGATAGGAAAAATTATTTTAAATTGCTTAAAAAAACAAGTTTAACCTAGATCTAACCTTGCCTAGTCTTGCCCTTCATCGAAGGTTATAAACCCTAGTTACAAATCTCTCAGATCTAAAGGAAACTCTAAACAATGATCTACGTCTAGATAATTAACTCTAGCCTAGGCTTGCCCTTTTATAGAGGTTACAAGTCCTAGTTACAATCCAACTCGAAATCCAACTCCAATCTAACTCTAAAAGGTATTTAAAACTCTTATACTAGAACTGGAATTACGATAGTCGTTCAAATGAACCCATAGGTCGTTCGAACGACCGAACACCTCCCCTGGAACTTTGGCCCAAGGGTTCAAGTCGTTCGAACGACTCTCAACCTCGTTCGAACAACTTTGGTAAAAACTCCAGTTTCTCCTAGATCCTCCTGGATCAATAGATGTTGACGAAAGAAGATCAGATTCGATAACTCTAGGTGGCTAATGACGAGATGAGAGAAAATCTCGTTACTGAAAATTAAGCACCAACTGGCATCCCGGCAGTCTCAGAGACAGTTGGAGATTATACGCCACACGAGGTGGTGCTCAACGACCAAAACATCGAAACTCGTCCCCATTTACCACCAATATACGGGCCGATCTACGAGCCCCAAACCACTTCAGCTTACAACCCATATTCGTTGCCTCAAGGGACAGTCCTAAATCCAATTGAACAATGGCCTCTACCATCGAGGCAACCGGTACAACAACTTCACAGGCAACGAACCCCACCTCCACGGCCAGCATACCAGCTTAGCCATACTGGCCCACCTCCACCTGGTTGGTATGCTCCACAATACCAAGGTATGCACCCCCCCCCCTCGCCCCTACACCATACCCAGGGGCCTCGTACGATAATTATCACGAGATCTCTCCTTCATAGCATCAATAATATAGCCCTGACGATCCATCTTACCCACCTTGGTACAACCATAAGCAGTATTAGGAAAGAAACCCACGACCTCTAGGGAGAGATGACCCGGCCTACAACGACTGCTTCAACAAATGGTACCAAGGAACGCAGCAGTTCGGACAACCATACGAGCCATACAAAGAAAGCTACTAAGATGAATTGTTAATCTGGGGTGGACGAGGCCCAAGAAGGAACGAATGCAAAAGTGACCAACTACCCTTAACGGTCGCCCCCGTAGAGGCGTTGATCAGTAACCTACTACACAATGACCCGGCCAAGCAGTTAACGAAAGAGACTCTCCGAAAGATACACAACACCCAATTCACAGAAAATATCAAGAATTATGTACTAGGGAAGAGTTATTTCTAGCCAAAGATAGAAGTCTTCAATAGAAGCCAAGACCCAGGCTAACACATCTCGAAGTTCCAGTATAGTATTGACCTACAACACTAGACCGACGAGCACATGTGTTGTCTATTCCCCTCAACCCCGTTAGACGGAGCCCTTACCTAGTTTCAAAGTCCCGAACACCACAACTCGATATCCACCTTTAGGCAGGTTTCGCTGGCATTTGTGGAAAAATACTTACATAACAAGCAGTCAAAGAAGTAACTAGCAGAAACTATTCTCTCTAAAGTAGTAGGTCAAAGAAAGTATCGACTCCGTCCTTATGAGGTTCAAATGAGCTCATACTCATAGAACGAGTAGACGTGCAGACAGCCTGATTGGCATTCATGAGAGCATGCTTACCTGGATCAAAGTTACAAAAAGCCCTGTACATAAAATAACCTGAGACATTGGAAAATCTTTATGAAAAAGTACAAAAATACCAGAACGTAGAAGCTGACAACCGCGCATCGGCCTCTTAGTCAGCTTCCCTTCTAAGTACCACGTCCACACCATTGCCCATCATACGTACAAGAACCACGAGACCTCCCTGATAGGTAGTGCAGAGACGATGAGGATAAGAACAAAAGAAGAGTCGGCAAGGATACTCGGGGCAAATTCGAACTCCCTCTCCGAGAAGGCAAGCCAAAGGTCGCCCCCTGGGAATGATACTCGCCCAACGATCTTACAATCACACGAACAGACCTTCTTGCCATCATTAAGAAAGACCTAGACTACATAAAGCCGCACCCAAAGATCGACCATCCCGAATGACTATATTGCGTTTATCATAAAGTCTACAACAATGAAACCGAGAAGTGTTATGACCTGATCAACATGACTAAAACATGGTTCAGGAATGGGAACTACATTCAGTACTTAAAACGACTAATCCTAGCATAAGACATGCTCCCTTAAAGGGCGCTAGCCAAACCAGCGGCGATCGTACAAGTACAAGGGCATGTGGTAGTCTACAAGATGATACTGGGAGACATTAACGGGGAATAATACCATAACGCCATCTCCAACTCCACGAGGCAATGTTACCGACAAAATGAGAATCAAAGAATAGCTCAAGGGATCACGACAGCCAAAGATATACACCACGGGTAAGTCATGTACTTCACAGACAATGATATGAAGTCGTTATCCCATCTACATGACGATGCCTTAGTCATTTGGATCATGATCGGGGGAGTTTTGGCAAAACACATGTTGGTCGAATTGGGAAGCGGAACAAACATTTTCTATCATGATGCCCTAATAAACATGAATTTGCAAGACTGCATGATACCCTCCAAAATTGAGATATCGAGTTTTAACGGGTCTACCAAAAGAGTCGTTGGGGAACTCCTTACTCAGATACAAACCAGACCTCTCAATCGCAATGTCAACGACCTTTGTCATCGTAAATAGCCCCTAGGTCCACTAGAACGACATCCTCAGAATGGAGTGGATCCATACAATGAAGGCAGTACCATCCACCTACCACCAGGTAATTCGTTTCCTAACAAAGTTTGAAATGTACCAAATACGAGGCTGCCAAGTCGTCGCTCATTTTTGTTATGCCAACTCTTAAAAAAAACTTGGTCGCCCTTGAAATTTTAAGAAAGAAAGGGAAAAGTTAAAAATCGGGGAATTGCAGCAAACAGGGAATGAGCCCCCCGTTTCTGCCCACCCATACAAAATGGAAGTTGATACACAACATACCTCTAACCAAAATGAGGTAATTATAAACACGTTTAATAGAGAATGGACACCGCCTCTCGTAGATCCGTTCGAGAAGATTAACCTCAACGGTCGTATATTGGCTCACTGTTGACAGAAGAAGAACGTTCCGAACTTATGACCCTCTTGCAATGATACAAAGACATATTTGCCTGATCGTTCGAGGAAATATTGGGCATCGATCCTAGTATTGTGTGTCACCAGTAAAGCAAAAACCATGACGAAAACTCCCAGATTGCGAACATCCATCAACGACGAAATTCAAAAATTGCGGAGAGCCGGCTTCATACAACCCGTTGATTGTCGACGATGGGTAGAAAATGTGGTAACAAACCCAAAGAAGAATGACAAAATACGAGTCTACATGATTCCACAGATTTAAACAAAAATTGTCTAAAAGGCAGTTTTCCCATGACCCTCATCACAAGGCACGTGGATTCAGCGGCTGGTCATGTGCGAATATCATTTATGGATGGTTACACATGATACAACCAAATATCTCTGGCCATCGAGGACCATGAATACACTTCGTTCACAACAAAGTAAAGCCTATACTATTATACTGTGATACCTTCTGGCCTAAAAATTCGGGATCTATATACCAACGCCAAGTTATAGCGATGTTTGAAAAACAACTCAGAAAAATAGTGGAAGTCTAGATCGATGACATGCTCGTCAAAAGCAAGCTACAAAATGACCGTCTCGGTGACCTAGAGACTATGTTCACCAAACTCAGACACTACAAAATGCGACTCAACCCCAAGAAGTGCATCTTTGGCATTTCATCGAGAAAGTTCCTGGGGTACTTGGTAATACGGTGCGGGATAGAAGCTGGCCCTGACCAGATACGCGCCTTCGCTTGTATGCCATCACCTTGAACATTGAAGCAAGTTTAAAAATTGGTATGTAAAATTGCAGCACTCGACAGTCTCATTTACAAAGCCTCGTACAAATGTCAGCCAATACTTCAATGTATAAAGGAAAATAAGAAATGCCAGTGGAACGAGGAATGCGAGGCAGCCCTCTAAGATATGTTGGGATATTTGACCACATCCCCTATCCTCAGAGCCCCAAAAGAAAATGAGCTCCTGGAATTGTACTTGGGAAGTACAAAGGAATCAATTAGCGCAGTCATCGTTCGTACAGATGTTAAAACTAAGAAACCAATATACTTTGTCACCAAGACCCTCCTAGAGGCAAAATTATGGTATTCTACAGTCAAAAGCAAGCGCTCGCCTTGGTTTACGCATCACAAAAACTTCGCTTATACTTCCAAGTGCGCAAAATCAAGGTTATAACAACTCAACCATTGAGGGAGGTATTTGCAAAGAAAGATAAGGCTCGTCGAATAGCAAAATGTGAAATCACCCTAGGAGAGTTCGACATTCGATTTGATTCTCAGGTAGCCACTGAGGGGCAGGACGTGGCAGATCTCTTAGCTGACATCCCCATCAACGGCGAGAACTGGATCAACGAGAAAGATAATGACCAAGTTACTCCTTCAGATGACACTGATACACCATTTACAAAGGAATGGCGGTTATACACGGACAAATCAGTTAATGTCGGCGGCTCAAGCCTAGGGTTCGTGCTAGTCACTCCAAACAACTACAAGATAGAAAAAGTCATAAGAGTCAACTTCCCACTAATTAATAATAAAAATGGAATACAAGCCCTTTTGTGTGAAATAGATACAGCGTTGGCACTGGGTGTAGAAGAAATTTTCATCTTTACCGACTTACAGTTAGTGGTTAACGAGCATAGCGGGATATTCTAGACCATCAAAAAGATGGCAGAATACATGGAGATCTTTAAACAAATGATTAGCAAGTTTAAGAAGGTCAACCTCGAGCACATTTACAGAAGCGAGAGTAGGCATTCTAACGCCCTCGCTTATTTAGCTGGAATCATCAGCGACTGCCTAAGAGTTATCAGAATTGAGGTCCACGACCAACCAAGCACACTAGAATACACAACAAAAGTAATGCAAATTGACAGTGGGGCCCAAAATGAATAATTTGACTCGAGAAGACCGCTTATCGATTTCTCGGGCAAACTCCACATCCTCCCAACGGATAGTTTTGCTGCTAAAAGTATCTATAACAAGGCACAAAAATATACGGTGATAAATAATAAGCTTCTCCGTATGAACCTATACGTCCCACACCTCACATGTATCATCAGTAAACGTTTAGCGAAGGTCATCGAAGAAATCCATGGGGGGGTATGTGGAGTACACACAACGGGTAGTCCATGGCCGAACAAACGCGAACACAGGGACTTTACTGGCTGACAATGAGATAAGATTTCATAGAATATGCCAAAAAGTGTAATAAATGCCAGTTCCACAATAATCTTATCCACGCCCTAGTGGTAGACCTCCATATAGTCTCAAGCCCATGACCTTTCGCAAAATGGGGACTATACATAGTCGGGGAGCTCCCAATGGCAAGTGAAAGACATAAATGGTTATTGGTCGTTATAGACTACTTCACCAAGTGGGTGGAAGCTATACCAATTGCTAGTATAAGAAAAGAAGAGGTAATCAGCTTCCTGTGAAAGCACATCATCACAAAGTTTTAGCGGTCCTCATGATAGACAACGGGACTAAGTTCGTAGGCAGTTAGTAAGGTTGCCAATTTTGTACGACCCTACAATATCAAAATATTGTCATCAAACTCAAGGTACTCCCAAAGGAATAGACAGGCCGTGGTGACCAACAAAACAATAATTGATGGTATCAGTAAAAGGTTGGATATTGCCAAGAGCCGATGGGTTGACAAACTACCCCACGTTCTATGGTCCTACCGAACTGTAGTAACATATTTCCCAGATTTAACAAAGAGAAGCCAACAGAGCTTAGTCGAAGACATTCTATCATTCAAGAAGATTCACGTTTGCGACCTTAGTTCTCGACCAAGATTGACAAAGAGAAGCCAACGGACCTTAGTCGAAGACATTACATTATTCGAGAAGATGTCACGTCTGCGACCACAGTTATCGACCTACTAAAAGTAACCATTATGCTTGGTCAAATAGAGCCGTTGGAAGATCTGCGAAGTTCGCCCACTACCCCCGAAATAGGAAACTATTTTTTTTTTGTAAAACTGCATGTATCTACTATAAATACAGGCAGAGAATGAATTATTTGGATCCACAACTTCACCATTAATTCATCTTTACTTTCTTAACAAGCAGCAAATTATAATAACTTACAACTTATTGGATTTTACATCAAAACCCTCCCCGAGGTCGTTGTTTTTCTCAGCCTATAATGAGTTTCAATGTAAAATCTTGTTTGTTTAAGCTTATTATTGTATTATCCTTACTAAAAGTATTGGCGAAGATTATCCTCCTGGAAAACATGCCATAACAATTGGCGCCATCTGTGGGAAAACCACACTTTTTTTTACCACAGTGAAATAAGACAGTCCGATGATAAACATGAATCTCTAAAGTGCCTCTAGTACGCAGAGGATCCACAAGATCAACCCGATAATAGAACCAATCGATCGCCATAGCACAGTGATCAAACTTCAAAAGAAAATAGAATCAGACCAAGTCCAGAGGCTTGAAGATCAGCAAATTCACGCTCAAGCTCTTCAAGTTGAAAGAGACGAAAGGAGAAAAGCCTTGGACCAATAGAGCCGGACACATCAGAAGGAAATGGAGCATTTACAAAGAACTCAAGATTGACTTATTGGTCATCAAACGTCACCTCCTCAGGCCCAGAGTGATCATCGCTCCAGGACAACCCAAAGAGAAAACCAGCCAAGAGAAGAATAAGTACGAATTTCTCAATCCATATTAAGAAAAACAGACAGGGATTCTCGACATTTTGGACTTACATCCTCATTATCAAAAACTCTCAAAAGTTGACGTATACGTCATCAAACTCCACCACCACCAGTAAGATGGCCTGTGAGAGACGGATTGGGACCTGAAGGACGGGAAGACTTTAATCCACAGATTACAACCGCACAAAATCCTCTACCACAATTCATCACCTTTGATGACCTAAATAATAGAATTCAAGCCATAAACTCTGACATCCCAGGCCGAAGGTCTGCTCTCGATAGAATCAAAACAAATCTCATATCTCTTCATCTCGAAGTCATGCCCATTATGAATAATTTCTACATGCCAAAATTTAATCAGAATCAGTATGTAGGCCCCACTGGCCCTCTCACCCAGGCCCGACACTTCAGAGCTACAGTTAGATTATACTCCAAACTCGATCACATGTTATACAGATTATTCAACATGAGCCTAAATGAGGAACTTCTCAGATGGTTCCATACTATCCCCGAAGGTTCTATCATTACATTCAGCCAATTGCAGTACCTCTTCGAGTCAAACTACGCTCATGCTAAGGAGTGAGAAATAACTGTTGATTCATTGTTCTTCTTCGAACAGGGTACAAAAGAAACCTTGACGAGTTTTTACAAACGTTTCTTACAATAAACACCAAAGATTGGGAATTCAGATCCTAAGATTGTTCTTCCCGCATTCACCTAAGCACTACAGATCGACTCCAAAGTTCGAGAAGAACTTACCTTGCACAAACCCAGAACGGTGACAGAAATGATTGATGTTGTTAATAACTACATCGAGTTAGAACGATCCAAAAAGGGTAAGATAAAGAGCTCCTCAGTCATCCATTCTAATGAAGTATTTTCATCGCCACCTTAAAAGTTGACCAATACCAAACCACCCTAGCAATATGGAAGAAACACCGACAATGTTAAGAGAAGAGACGGAAAACTAGACAGACCCGTCCTGGTTTTACCTCTTATGACGACCACACTCTTCGTTATCTTACCAATGATAAAGAGAGATGAATTATTTCATGAAGTACAAGCAATTCTTGATATACCCAACAAACCCATGTGCCAGTATCACAACGTACATAGCCACAAAACTAGCAACTGTTAGTCTCTCATTCAGATTTTCCATCGCATTCTGCTAGCTTGAAGACTTCACAATTATGTACTTGATGTTTAGAAGTTCCTCGACGAAGAAATCAAAAGAAACAACGTTAACAAGATCAAGTACAAGGACAAGCTCGCCATCTTTACATGATCGAGATTGAGAAAGGAAAAAAGAGAAAACAAGACGATAAAATTACATCTTGTTGTAAAATGACATCCTCAGACAAGTCAGCAAAACTCTTCCCCAGCTTCAGCAAGTCAAAATGCCGGTACCATATTTCATTTGAGGACTACGACACAAGCCATGCTAAGTATCCTCATGACAACCCCCTGGTCATTATGCTGAAAGTAGGACAAAACTACCTACGCACACTTCTTGTCGATACAGGAAGCACAACAGATGTTTTATTCAAAAAAGCAATTAACGTTCTTGGTCTCGAAGATTTGATAAAAGCTTCGACAACCACCATCACAGGTTTCAACGGTTCCAAAGAGTCAACCACAGGATAAATCACCTTGCCAGTTCAAGCAGGATCATAAACCACTTTTTTCAAATTCGTTGTCATAGATGTAAGTCAAAATATTTGAAAATCTTGGGTCAAAGCTGGCTACATTTGATCGAAGTGGTACCTTCGCCATATCATTTGGCCTTGCAATTTCCAATAAATCACTGAGTCTATGAAATCAAAGGGAGTCAAGAAGTTACACGTATGTGCGAGAATACCACTACCGACTCTCACACGACGAAACTTCTAAAAGCATAGCAATTACAGTAAGAAACGCCCCCCACATTCGAACAACAGAAGGCTGAGGTAGTAGACTCCGTTGAACTCGATGGAACTGGACGAAATACATTTATTGGTTCCAAACTATCATCTGATGAATTAGAAACCATGATTCAACTCTTGAAGAAAAATGTCTACATTGTTGCATGGTTTTTCCAAGAGATGCTCAGCATTGATCCCTCGATCGCATGCCACAAGCTCAAACTCCTTCCAGACAGTAAAGCGGTAGTGCAGAAGCATCGAAATTTAGCTCCCCATCTTCGCGGAGCCATAAATGAAGAAATTGATAAACTCTTTCGTGTATAATTTATTCGGGCAGCAAAATATCCCAAATGGGTGTCTAACATCGTTGTTGTACCAAAAAGAAATGAGAAGATCAGAGTCTGCGTAGATTTTAGATAACCCAACAAGTTTACACCAAAAGGCAACTTCCCCCTCCATCTAATTCCAACCTTCCGCGATTCTATAGCAGGGCATGAACTTCTATTTATGATTGATGCAGCCTCCGGTTCCAATCAGGTCCCTTTCACCGAAGAAGATCAAGAAAAACAACTTTTATCCTAGAAAGAGGTCACTACTATTACACAGTAATGCCTTTTGGATTATATAATGCATGAACCAATTACCAACGGCTTATCACTAGAATGTTCAAAGATCATTTAGGAAAAATTATGGAGGTAAACATTAATGATATGATGAGCAAAAAGCTTGAAGCGTGAAGATCATTGCAACAACCTCCAAATCATCTTCGATATCCTTCGTACCTACCAGATGAAACTCAACCCAAAAAAATGTCAATTCAATGCTGCATCGGGTAAAATTTTGGGATACCTGGATAGTAAGAGGGGAATCGAAATCGATCCTGCATAAATAAAAGCACTCATGGCCATGCTATCACCTTGAACCAAAAAGGATGTACAAAAATTTTCTGGCAAGATTGCAGCTCTTCACAGGTTCATCTCCAAGTCATCTGATCAATATAAACTTATGTACCTCCTTTTTCGTGGAAATCCAACTCCACTATCCAAAAAATAGCCAAAGGACATCATTTGGACCCATGAATATGAATTTGGCTTTCCAAGATCTTAAAAGATGCTTGAGGCATCCTCCTATAATGAGTACTTCTATTGATGGCAAAACGCTGACAATGTACTTATCAACCACCGATGATTCCATTAGCTCTGTCTTTATTCGAGAAGACGGTAGTGTGGAAAAACTAATCTACTTCATCAGCAAAACTCTCATGCCTGCTAAAAAAAGATACATAACAGCTAAAAAACAACTACGCGCCCTGGTATACAGCTCTCTGAAACTTCGACCATATTTTTAAGCTCATCAAATCAAAATTATTACCAAATTTCCTCTCAAACTTGTACTCTTTAAAATGGAAAAGTCTCAAAGAGTTCAACAATGGTCTGTATTACTCAGCGAATATGACATATCCTTCGAGCCTTAGATATCTATCAAAGGAAAAGCAGTAGCTAATTTTTTAGCAGATTTTCCAGTCGAAGACCTCGATTGGGAAGAACTTGAAGAAGTATTGACTGATGACTCAATTGCAGAACCAAACACATAGTCACAAAGTATAAGATAGAGACTATTTACAGATGTATCTGCCAGACCGCGAGGATCAGGAATCAGCATCATCCTCGTTACACCTTCCAATCATCATATCGAGAAAGTTATTAAACTCAAGTTCTACACCACCAACAGTAAAACAGAATATGAAGCTATCCGTCTGGACTGGATCATGTTATAGCACTTGGGGCAGAAGAAATAGCTATATACATCGGCTCCTTACTCATCGCCAACTATTACAACAAAGCGTTTAAAACATCAGGCAAGATGGTTGATTATGCAGCTCTGGTCAAAGAGAAAATGAGCAAATTTAAGACAACAACAATCTCTTACCACCCTCGAGCTAAAAATTGTCACGCTGATGCGTTAGCATACATTATTGCAATGCTTGAAGACAGTGAAAAAAGAACTTTAGACATCGAGGCCATTGAACATTCCAGTCTCGATATAAGCTATATGATACAAATTAATGTTACTGAAGATGAAGAAACTAAATATTGGAGAAGACCATTTTATGCATACCTCAATTCCAACATCCTCCCAAGTAACAAAGAAGAGGCCTGATCACTCTTAGCAAAATGCCCTCAATTCACAGTTCAAAATAAAATCTTATACCGCATCACGGGATAAGGACTACTTATCGAATGCATCTCTCAGAAACAAGCCCAGATTAAAATCAAAGAACTTCACGAAGGAATCAGCGTAGCTCACATTTTGGGATGATCATTGGCCCAGCAGGCATTCACTCAAAGGGTATACTGACCAAAGATACGACAAGACTGCGAAAACTTTATTCGTAAGTGCTACAAATGTTAAATCCACACTCATGACATCAAAAGCCTAGCACTCAACCTACACATTGGCAATGTACTCTGGCCATTCAAAAGATAGGGGATCGATATTATTGGACCTTTCCACCCAGCATCAGGAAACCGAAAGTTCATTGTTATGGCAACAAACTACTTTACCAAGTGGGCAGAAGTAGTACCTCTATGTCACACCGATAAAAATGAAGTTATCAAGTTCCTTTGGGAACACATCATAACCCGATTTGGTAGTCAGCAAATGACACGATCAAATAACGGCAAACAATTCATCAGCTGCAAAGTTCTTAGTTTCCTCCATAAATAAATATTTAACTGTCTACTTCGATACCATACTATCCTCAAGAAATGGCCATCCAGAAGCCATTAACAAAAGCATCAAGTCAGGATTACGCAAGCGCCTCGACGAGAAAAAAGGTAGATGGGACGATGAATTACTAAGTATCCTATGGGTATACCGGACAACTTCTTGAACATCAACTGGTTGTACACCATTCATGATGGCCTTCGGCACAGAAGCAGTCATACCTTCTGATCTCGATCTACCAAGTACTCGAAGGAAAATTACAGATGAAGAAAATGAACTTGGCCACCTCTTGAACCTCAACTGGATCGAAAAAACCTGAGACCAAGCTATTGCAATCTTGGGGCGGTACTATGACACACTCAAGAAAGCTTACAACAAAAAGGTTTGAAAGTGAATATTTGGTATTGGTGACCTTGTTCTTCGGCTCATCCAAGACAGTACTCGACCTAAGAATTCTAGCAAGTTATCAGAAAATTGGGAAGGACCATATATTGCCAGTGACAAGACCGATAGCAGGACTTACAAGTTAATGACCAAAGACAAAATACAACTCGAATATCCGTGGAATACAACCCAACAAAAAATGTTCTAGAAATAGCCTCTGTAACCGCTATTAACAAAATCAAATAAAGACATCTTTACTATCGTTTCTATATTTTTCTCTATCATTCACTTAGTATCAATATATACTTAGCAAGTATACATCATCGCTAACTTTTATTACTTCAACAAACGTTTATCTAATTACAGGATAACCTTGTTTGCACTTTATTACTTATCGAACGAAACATATCATGTTTTTGTTCTTTTTTTCTCATTTACATCAAACCCAAATATCCCATCTAGGTAAAACATATGGTCATCATTCTACATTCACATGAGCCGGTATTCTTTCCATCATCTCGGATACTAGCTTCAAAGCACTACTCTATAAACTATCTATAATCATATCTCATGCTCTCGATCTTGTCGAAAAATAACACTTAGCATAAATTTAACAAAAACTATGCATACATTACTTTCAAAATATTCTTTAACAAAACATCAACATACGCATTCCAAAAAATAACAAAATATTGTTTCGGTCTCATCGACCATTTTTACATCTTTAACAAAGCATAAACTTTTCCAACATCATTTACTCTGCAGGAGGAGAGATTGCAGCATCAACATTCACTGGTACACCTGAAGTTAGCTCATCTAATAACTCTTCGGCTAGAATACCTTCGGGGATAATCATCATAGGAGCTTCCAGTGCTTTAAGCGCCTCAAGCACTTTTGGCACTTCAGGCATTTCAGGAACCTTGTTCTCTGGGTCTAAATGGAGAAAAAATTGGTTACCCGCAACAGATAACTTCATGTAAAAATCTTTTCTCTCTTCCATCTCCTCGAACTGTCCCACAAAATTGGCCTTCATCTTCTTGCATGCTTCAAGGTTATCTCGAATAGCTTCAGCCTTCACTTCCTCCATAACCTTTGCGTGCTCCACCTCCATCGCCTTTCGACCAGATTTAATCTGTTCCCGAACATTACTCACAAAAGTAGTTTTCTGCAGAGCCATAGCCTCCTCTCTTTACTTGGCAAGGTCAATTCTTATCACTTGAACCTCTTCTTATTCTCCTCGATCTTATACCTACCCAGCTTCACCTCTAACTTCTTATTCTCCTTGATCAGTTCTTATCCTTCACCAGCTCTTTTTCAATATTCTTGTAGGTGACCAGCTAGCTTGCCAAAGTACCAGCACCAAAAATGTAAGGTTTGGCCTCGATCAACAACTTCTTGATCTGCATTACAATCATAATATGAGTTTTTGAATGAGGCACCAAATTTTTTAATTGAAGCAAAGCATAAGAGTTCCTTACATTATTCCTATTTTATTGGCTTTCGCTGAGAAAAGAAGAAAGGCTTTCTACCCCTACCAGACAATCATCCAACTCCTCCTCCAAAGTCGTTGTTCCAGACACATAAGCATCCATGGTCTTTTGGACCTCAGTTACCTACTCCTCAATAAAAAAATTCTTCATCGACTCCGAAGACGCCTTTTTCTTCGGCAGCATACTCGTCGACACTTTTGGAGGTCCACCATCCCAAACACCAATTGATGTTTCATCAACTTTCACCCTTCCTTGACAGTAACTTCGAGAAGCCCTCTTCGGGGGGAGAAGGGGAGCAACAACCTGGTTGACGACCCTCCTTTCATACGATTTTTGAAGACTTCCGTCAGCATCACATCTTTTTATGCAGTTACTGAATCTGTAGTGTAACCACTGAGGGACGGGTTCTCGAGGGGCAAGCACGAGTCTGCAGCTCTTTTGTTCCTCGCAGACATCTTTCCGTCGATAACTGGAATTTTTGCTCCTTTCACTCGAGTTCTCTTTACCCCGACTCTTGAAACAAAGTATCAACTTTCTCTTGGTCGACGACTAGATTGTCGATCTTACCGTAAAAATCTTTTCTGATATTGTATAGCTTCTTTTTACAGTCGAGCTCCTGTCAATCTCTTTCAAAGCTACACAAAAACGAAACAGCCAAATATTACAACCTCAAAAAAATAAAAGCTCATCAAACTTTGACATACAATTACCTAACCAGTGACCTAAGTGGAAAGTCTTCCTTTTAAGAGCCTCCCCTGGATTTCTCCAATCAAATTCGCAATTTCCTGATACAAGGAAGGATTCCTCACAATACTGCCCTTTAGTCGATACCATCTCATAAAATAGAGGCCTCCACAAGAACCTCGCCAAGTACATGGACCCTGGCTTCGTTGGATTTTGTTTAAGTATGTAATACAAATATAAGTCATCCACAGTGATTAACTCTTCCCCTCTCACCGCTAATCGACCATTTATCACTCCACATACCCGAAAAAGGACATACACATTCGAGCTAAACTGACCTGGCGCAACATAAAAAAAAATCATCAACTTTTTCTGGTCAACTCGAAGTGGCAGCTTTAAACCCTTTTTAATCTGTTCCCGATGGACAAATATGTCATCCAACGGAATGTCTTAATCAATCATCTCATGATGATATTCTTCAAATCTAACATCCTCGAGAATTCCATACTTAACTTTGAAACGCAAAATCTCTTTCGTTTCTTGACCCTCTCCATAACAGACATCAGCATCATCATCCTCGACATCTTCCTCCCCCCCCCCCCACTACTACCTTCTCGATCACTCACTTATGGCTTGTGATCCACGTCTGTCTCGGTACCCAGGGGCGGATTTAGGGGGGGCTAGGGGGTTTTTTTTTCTTTAGATTTACCTCTTATATATATTAGTGTATACCCACATAAGAAAAAAAAAACATCTCTCTCTTTGGTTGGAATATAAGATCTTCATCATTTCTTCATCACTCTTTCTTCATCAAACGCAAACCTTCGACCTTCACCGCTCGTCCGCTCTAATTTCAAATTGTCTAATTTTAGATTTCAGATTTTAAGTTTCAAATTTCAGATTTCAGTTTTCAGATTGTCCAATTCCAGATTGTTGGTTGATTTCAACAATTGAGAATTCATCTGATATTGCTCTTGATTACAGGTAACACCTTCACCACTCTAATTTCATATTGTTCACTTTCAGATTTCTGATTATCCAATTTCAGATTGTCCAATTTCAGATTCTCCAATTTAGGGGTTGGTTGATTTCAAGTTCAACAATTGAGAATTTATCTGATATTGCTCTTGATTACAGGTAAGTAATACTTCGTTCTTTATGGTATTGCATTTATTTGTTACTTCTCTTGCTAGTGATTATAAAGTTAAACAATTTAGTTGTTTGGTGATCTTTTATTATGATATAGTCTGAGAACCTGTTTAGAGTATTGAAAACCTTTATCGCCTTATCGGTTAAGTTTGTGTATCGATTTATTTATCTTATTTGTTTGGTTATTTCTTATCGTATGTTATGTACAGGTTCATTATGGGTAAAATTCAAATAACTCTCCGCGCATTATTCAATAAACTAGCCTGTAAAAGGTCAGAGACCAACTCCTCATCTCCTAGTACAAATGTTGTTGAAGATCAAGAGCCTCCAAATTTAGAGGGCAGCTCAATATCTTCAAGCTCTAACATCATTGAAAATCATATCTTGGAGGCTAATTTATTATCTCCAAGTTTAGAAGCCATTGAGAGTTATGAGAACTCTCCAAAACGTGCACGAATCGAGCCTGAACATGTTGACACAAATTCTTTGCAACGGGAACCTACTTTACGTCGACAGATTTATGATTGCCCTATAAACATACAATTTTTTGATTTGGATCCACTCTCTGGTATGGTGATTTTTTTTGTTCATGCATGTTTATCAAACTTGACGAAATATTTATCTTGCTTGATATTTTTAGGAATCATTTTGCGAATATCAATGGTATTATTAGTCCGTTTTAAGATACTATTTTTTATGTTTTATCTTAATAGATTAATAATTGTGATATTGTTATAGAGAATATGTATTTGGAAATTAATACAAGTAAAATTACCAAAATATCCCTTTAATTTCTATTAAAAAAATTCGGAGGCTCCGCACCTGTCGGTACCCTCTCCAACTAAATATTCGACATCCCTGGGTGCCACCTTAAACTGATCGATACCAACCACATCCACGCTACTCGACCCAACCCTATACCTACCACCCAACTTTTGGACACAAGTTATCACATCAATTAACAGGGGATTTACATCTGCAAGGAACCGAAGCTTCTCGAAGACACTTTAACAGTACCCTCTCTGGCGTACAACATGGCCAAATCATAGATAGTCTGATGCTTTAATACCTCCTTCCATTTCATATATCACAACAAACACCCTACAGTCGCGCCGCAATCACTGCGATACCCACAAATCACTTTCTCCACTCGTCATCACCCATTTCTAACAACCCCTATCTCCACCACATCCCTTAAGCCTTTTTGACCACAACGCCTCCATCAATCACACCATCATCACTCCATATCACGATTAATGTCATCATAACACTACGGCAATATTTTCCTAATTACTTTCACTACATCCGCTCAAAATATAATTACTTCCTGCACTATCACTATTGTGTCTACATCTACAAAGGGTTTAAACATAATCAATAAATATCAAACGAATGCAAGTAAACCATTAACCTTGGATTTGCGCTACCTCGATATTCCTCTATTTTGCAAGCTTTGCACTCTCAATCAACGCACTAATCTCTTCCTTCCCTATGGTTAACAATAAAGTAAGAGATGAGCACAGGGAATCCGCACTTGTAGAACTTTTTTAGAATTTGTAAAATGTGAACAGTCGCCTACCATAGGGCTATTTATAGGCCCCACGCTACTGCTCATCGCACCACTTCGTGACCGTTCAAGTAATTGGGCATAATGCTTTACTCACCTCATCTCAAAGTCGTTGATCCTTCATCTTATAGAAGCTAACAGGCCCATGCAATGTTGCTCCAAACCCTCAATATCTCCTTGTAATTCCTCTGATATATCCAACCTCACCAAAGCAACTCTTATACTATTAAACAAAGATCGTACATCCAATTCCTTATACATCAAAATATCACCCACAGGAGAACACCTAGCCATTCTTCTTCCATTACCTCAAAACATCTTTCCAAAATTATAACTCTCATATATTCTCGGGACAGTTTTAACAGAAATTCAAAATTCAAATATTCTTTGATGAACAAACTATACGAAGGTCGATATATATACATTCACATACCCATACAATATTGTATCAGTAAATTTTATTCGTTCACACAAGTCAAATCATATTCGAGAACAATATTAATCACACACATCGACAATAAATATATTAATTTATTTCAAGACAGCACCTTACACATAAACTTATTTGCTACATACCAACAATACTCATTTTACTCTCTTAACTCTTTAACCAGCCACATCATCTTCTTTCTTCACGAAGCCTTGGCTCGATTCCTTATCTTGCCGACGCACTCAGGAAGACTCAGGAATTGTAAGTTACAATAGAATTCATACTCCTCTTTTGCCTCCTTCATCTCCACTTCACTTAGCTCTTCATATTTGGGCTCCACTGGCACCAATGGTTGCCCGTTTACGTAACTCCCAATACTTTGCATAAACATGAATGGAACGCTCATACTCTCAAACTTGTTCTCTCGTCCTCACCATCTCCACTCCTACAAATAAACCCTAGATTACACATGATATTTATATACACAGCAAACATGAACAGTCAAATCACTCATTCAATTCACATTGGAGCTTTACACATCCGAGTCAAATCAATCATCATAGGAAACCGTTTCTGGCCCAACACAGTCTACAAACTCCAGTTCGAGATCTTATAAACTCAACAACTTTACCTCGAAATTCACATACATTCAGAAAAATCTATCTCGACATCAACTAACTCGATCACTTATCTTTGGCTAATAAATTTCATTTCCTTCGTGATCACCATCTACAAATACAATACAAGATCAAAACAAAGTTTATTCATTAAGTACTCTGTTGCATTTTACATTCGACAATTCTCTCCTTCGATTACATTACATCAAGCTACATTTTACGTTCTATCATTTGACATAAAGGACTCAAAGATATGTACTTTATTTCACCAGAATCTGGCATATCCTCCGATGAAAGGGGCAACGATATCCTAAGAAACTCAATAAATCTCAGGTCAGGGAACTTTTAAACCTAACTGCATGTGTGCGCCCTACAGAAATACAGCAGCAAAAAATTACAATAAGTTGTTTGTGTCAACTAGAAACACATGATGCCCTACCCACCTTCGTATTATCATCTTCAATATGGGTAATGGCTACTTCTCCAAAAAATTGATAAGCTCTGAGGTCTTCCACTGACTCCATTGGACATACTGCGTTTCGACACTCTCTACCTCCTCCTTCCTTAGTCCTCCCCATAATCATCACCACCGATCCTAGATTAAACGACAACAGCGACAAAACAACAAGGTTTACCTCTTTATAGTTGTCACAATTCCCATTCGCAAACTCCAGCTACTCGTTATGCCACGTCAGGAGCGACATTATTACCATCACGGCTTAAAACCATTCACCTACCGAACAACAACTTTTTTTTCCTCCTTCTATTTATAACCCAACCTTCAACAAATTATGAATTCGATATTCTGCCATAAATGCTCCTCAGAAAACCACAATGACCTGATTCATTTGATTTTTTCCTTGGAAATGACAGCAACAGACTTCTACAGATATTCGACAACCATTTCAAAATTTGATATTCTTCTCGACACAACAACATGTAATTATATTGAGAATGAGGAGATTGTAGTAACATATTTCCCAGATTTGACAAAGAGAAGCCAACAGACCTTAGTCAAAGGCAATCCATCATTCGAGAAGATGTCATATCTGTAACCTCAGTTTAGCAACCGCCTAAGAGTTATCCAAATTGAGGTCCGTGACCAGCCAAGCGCACTATAACACACAACAAAAGTAATACAAATTGACAATGGGGCCCTAAATGAATAATTTGACTCAAGAAGACCGCTTATCGATTTCTTGGGTGAACTCTACATCCTCCCAGCGGATAGTTTGGCCACTGAAAGTATCCATAACAAGGCACAAAAATATATGGTGATAAATAATAAACTTTTTCGTGCAAGCCTATATGCCCCACACCACACATGTATCGTCAACGAACGTGTGATGACGGTCATCGAAGAAATCCATTGGGGGGTATGTGGAGTACACACATCGGGTAGTCCATGGCTGAACAAACGTGAACACAGGGACTTTACTGGCCAACGATAAGATAAGATTTCATATAATATGCCAAAAAGTACGATAAATGCCAATTCCACGACCATCTTATCCACGCCCCTGTGGTAGACCTCCATATAGTCTCAAGCCCATGACTGTTCGCAAAATGGGGACTGCACATAATCGGGGGGCTCCCCATGGCAAGTGGAAGACATAAATGGTTGTTGGTCGTTATAGAATACTTCACCAAGTGGGTGGAAGCTATACCACTTGCTAGTATAAGAAAAAAAGAGGTAATCAGCTTCCTGTGGAAGCACATTATCACAAAGTTCCAGCGGTCCTCGTGACAGACAATAAGACTAAGTTCATAGGCAGTAAGGTCGCTACAATATCAAAATATTGTCATCAAGCCCAAGGTACCCCAAAAGGAACAGACATGCTGAGGCGACCAACAAAACGATAATTGATGGTATCAATAAAAGGTTGGATGTTGCCAAAAGTCGATGAAATAACAAACTACCCCACGTTCTATGATCCTACAGATCTGTAGTAGCATATTTCCCAGATTTGACAAAGATAAACCAACGGACCTTAGTTGAAGACATTCCATCATTCGAGAAGATGTCACGTCTGCGACCACAGTTCTCGACCTACTAAAAGTAACCGTTATGCTTGGTCAAATAGAGCCGTTGGAAGATCCGTGAAGTTTGCCCACTACCCCCAAAATAGGAAACTGTTTTTCTTTTTGTAAAATATCTTGTATCTACTATAAATACAGGCAGAGAATAAGTTATTCGGATTCGCAACTTCACCATTCATTCATCTTTACTTTCTTAACAAGTAGCAAATTGTAATAACTAGCAACTCATTAGATTTTACATCAAAACCCTCCTCAAGGTCGTGGTTTTTCTCAACCTTTGCTGAGTTTCTACGTAAAATCTTGTTTGTTTAAGCTTATTATTACATCATCCTTACTAAAAGTATTGGCAAAGATTATCCCCCTGGAAAACACCCCATTACACGAACAACTCCCCAAAATTCGACAGGCTTCACTTCGTTTATGCTTACCTACGGGTCTGAGGCAGTATTGCCCACTAAGGTCATAACCCATACAACTAAATCTCTGGTTACTCGTAGTGAAATTAAAGACTGACTCCACGCTAAAAACCACAATTTTATTGATGAAACAAGATATGAAGCCTCCTCCAGAATGCCAAGGTACCAAAAGACTTTGAAACGAAATTTTAATAAACAAGTCCGCCTTCGAGAGTTCCAAGAGGGGGAATACGTGATGAAAAATGTCTTCCCCGCCGCTCAAAACTACAATAAAAGAAAGCTTTAACCAAACTAGGAAGGACCATACCTCATCTCAAGGGTCGTAGATGGAAATGCCTACTACTTGATGACCAGCGACGAAGAAGAATTAAAATATCTTTGGAATGCAATAAATCTTCATAAGTGGAACCAGTAACATACCCCGCTTCTATAAACCTTTTTCAACACATTTTCAATAATCATTTTGCCTGATGTAAACACTATTAAATATTGGGGGAGTTTTTGAAGTAAAATGCCCTCCCAAATACTAGAGTCGTTTTTTGAAGTAATAACGACTTCCCCTAAAATCGGACGTTTTTACATAAAACATCTTCCTAAATCCAAGAGTCGTTTTTTAAAGTAAAAATGACCTCCCCTATACTAGGGAATTTTTAAAAAATTTGAAGTAAACACGACTTCCCCCATGCTTGGGGTATTTTTTGAAGTAAACTGCCATCCCAAATACTGGAGTCATTTTTTGAAATAAGCGTAACCTCCCCTATACTGGGGGTATTTTTGAAGTAAAATGCCCTCCCAAATATTGGAGTCGATTTTTAAAGTAAAAAATGACATCCCCTATACTGTGGGGCATTTTTGAATTAAAAACCCCTCCCAACAAATACTGGAGTCATTTTTTGAAGTAATAACAACCTCCCCTAAAATTGGGACATTTTTGACATAAAACATCCTTCCACATTTGGAGTTGTTTGTTTAAATTAAAAATGAGCAACAGTATTACAATAATAATATATGAGGAAGTAAAATGAAATACGCAACAAACAATTGATCGAAAAGTTTTTTATTCATGACATCTGACCCACCAAAATTACAAATTCATTCAGGCAAGACACCAGGACACCCACATCTCTTCCTTGGTGACTAATAGTCTTTGCCATAGTGGTACTCCTCGTAAAACCCTAGCTCCACCAACACCATCGTTTGCAGTTCAATGCTGCGGTCGCAGGAGTTTAGGATCACATCACGAAATAAAATGTAAACGTTCCACCCTTCCTGCGCCTCCTTCCAATCACGTTCAGGGAGGGACTTCAATCACTGGAGCGATCAACGCTTCTATCTCTTCATAGTGGGATTGGGATCGAGTCTTCATCGAACTCACCGGAACAATCGAGAGAATAAAAGTAAGAAATATGAAATAAAGAGAATGACAGGTCAACCCCTTTTATATAAATAACTTTTAATGCCATCATTAAATGTGGTGACAAAATCAGCACCATCAGATTCAAACTAAACGACTTGACTAAATCAACCCAACTCCTTCACAAGATATATCGACACTCCGCAAATTCAAAGTGTATTTTTCCCATTACGTTGTTATAACGACCAAGTTTAAAAGTCCAATGAGAACTAGTAAAAGGTTTTAGCCAAAAATCCCAAGTATATTTTTCTATTACGTCGTTAGAACGACCAAGTTCAATAGTCTAACGAGGACTAGTAAAACGTTTTGTGGAGACCAAAAATCACAAGTGCATTTTTCCATTACGTTGTTCGAACGACCAAGTTTAATAGTCTAACGAGGACTGGTAAAAGGTTTTGACCAACAATCCCAAGTAGATTTTATCCATTACATCGTTAGAATGACCAAGTTCAATAGTCCAATGAGGATTATTAAAAGATTTTGTGGAAACCATAAATCCCAAGTATATTTTTCCACTACGTCGCTGGGACGACCAAGTTAAATAGCCCAACAAGGATTAGGAACATAATAGGAACTCCAAAAATCCTAACTCATTCTCCGTAGTCACAATGGTCTATTTATTACCAAAGCATTTTACCTAGGGTACTGTAACAGGCTCAATATATACAAGGTAGCAGGTAAACGTCGAAATCCCAATAAAAAAATTTTATTTCTAGAACGATTGTTACAACACGCAAACAAAGCCAAGTGAAAATTACAAACACCCAGGGTATTATTTTTCTCCCCCATCGTAGTTATGCCCACCCGCTTCGTCTTCTTCCTTCATATCTTTTGGCGTCATGGTCCTCAGAATGACCAAATGACTAAGAAAGGTCTTCACCTTGTAATGCAGTACCTAGTACTAAAACCAGCGCTTCTAGTGTGCCATTTGTAGCCTTTAAGGAAGAGTCTCAGGGTCCACATACGTACGCTCCAAGGGACTCCCTGCCAAACCCTGGCTACCAAAATACATACTAGTGCAGAAGTCCACCCATACAATAACACAGGATTCATGACGAGTTTGGGATCGGGTCTGCATTATACAACATGCTTGAAGAAAGTTTTAAGAATCAAGAACAAAATAAGAATAAGATAAGTGGAAAATGGGGTATCTTTTATAGTGTATTAGGGTATTAACCTCAACATTAATAGTGTTTGTAGTGGCTTATTTCGCATCTCGAACTCAAGCTTCATCTTCAACCATCATACGACCACTCGACCTCATCAACGTACACGTGGTACATTTATGACACACTACAAAATAGCTACAAAGTTCTACTTATTATTCTCGACCTCTACATCAACAACTCGAATCAACAAGCACTCTGTCATTAATGAAGCCGTTATAAGACAGGAAGATCTTACCATTATACAATCACTTCAAAGACTCATCAAATCTATATTATAACGTTTATCATTAAAAATAATAATGGTCGTCAAACGGTCATATTATAAAACCTATAAATAAGGCCAGAGAACTGCAGATGAAGAGCGAATAAATCTTAACCCAAAACTCTACATAAAACTATTCAGGGCACTCTTTGTAATAGCTAGGAATCATCAATAAGATCTATTTCTCTCTTTCTAAATCCTCAAGAGAGGTCGTGGTTTTTAACCTATTCAAAAGTTTCCACACTAAACACTGTGCTAGCAGTTACTCATTGTTCGTTAATGTTCTGATTATCATTGGTGTAAAGACTAAGTTTGGAATACAAAATTAGGCTATTATATTTGGCGCCATCTGGGAAACGAAGCTTTATTGCCTCAATTCTCAAAAACAACTGATATCTACTCTCTTCACAGAATACCAGACCAGACTATGCCGATTGGCCCAACAGAAGGAAGCGCCGTACTACCAGAATTACAGGTCATTCTACATTCTAAGACAGAAAGACGAGCCGCTCTGGAACAATAATTGGCGGCCGTGCAAAATGCGTTGAAAGATCTACAGGGACAACATATTGTAGCCCATAAGAACAAAGGCATGCTACCAGCCACCTCACGATTCTCCATCCGAGACAGATTAGGACTCCACGCTAACAGCCTGGGAGGTGATATTCGATGTAATCATATTCAGCCGGGGGTCGAGCAAGTCTAGGTACAGGAAGTCCACCAAGAAGTCGATGGCAGTCCTGCTGGAGTTAGACAAGCAGAGGATCCACCCCGTAGAAAAGTTTGTATTCTAGCGCGTGATCAACTAAGTAAAGGAAGTGGGGACCACAATCCTCGTAAAGGACGCATCCCACGCTAGACCATCACGGCCCGTCAGTATGTGACTCAAGAACATGTCAAAAAAAGTATCAAAGAACTGTTTGAAACCCGGGTTCAAACCGTCAAAGGCATTCATAACAGACTACAGAAAAGCCCGATCGCTTAAGAACTATTGGACAGCGAAGTCCCCGCTGGTTTCTACGCCCCGAAAATCTAAAAGTACAGAGGAACTGACCCTGTGAAATTCATTCAAAAATTCTCAAATGCTTTAGGCTTATTTTCTACATCCAACCACATTTGATGTCGTCTCTTTCCTGCCAGCTTACAGGACAAACCTTTACGATGGCTTTACTCACTACAAGAAGCATCTATTATAACTTTCGAACAGTTGCGATAACTTTTTTTGTCAAGAACTACTCGCACAACATAAACAAAGAGAAGAATTTTTATTCTCTGTTCAGCCTTAAGCATATGCCATGAGAAAGCTCAAAACATTTATTAAGAAATTCTTGAAATGGCCTGGAAAGTAGACCGACTTGATCTGATCAAAAATACTATTTTAGCCTTCACCAACGCTTTGGCTCGTGGATGGAAGAGCAAAGGGGACCCGATTCTGCAACAAACCCTCCGACCTTGGCGGATTTGATCGAAAATGTAAATGGATATATCAATCTCTAAAGGAGGCAATCCGAAGGCAAAAACCCAATAAGTCAACCTCGCAGCAAGAGATACTCACAAACCAGATTTTAATCATGCTCCTGACCACGGCGGAGACAAGTAAGCAGACCAAATCTATGACGATCAACTCTAAAAGATGTAATTCCCAAACCCTGTCTTCGCAAAATGCTGTTCCCAATAGCCAAGCCTAGTAGCCCCACTTCAAAAAGTAAATTTTTCCGCAATACCCAATATCTTCACCTATCGAAGCAGCACCAGATTACATAACACCACTAAGTCTGAACATCGTGACACAGAACTTGCGTCGCTTATAGTAACTTTTGGATTATATTTTTGGTGACGACTATACATGAGTACATAGTGAAACAGAGAAAATTTACAAAAAATGCGAGTTACCAACGTTTAATATTGAATCGTACAATAAGGAGCATCAGAAAAAGCATTTATACCACATTTTCCCTCAGCCCCGACATTCATCGAACTCATACAGTTAATAGGTTCCGATCGTTCAAAGATTTACGTCTTGCCAATGCACGATTTTCCATGGTTATAAAGAAGCCCGGTTACTTCCTCCGTCACCATTTTCTCAACGTACGAGATCTCCTTCAAATATTGCGGCATTCACCACATCAACGTTCCTCACTAGGATCACTCGCGATTCATGCTTAAAATGGATAATGTCTTACTACATACACGGACGGTGGAATCTGGTAGTAGTATCAAAGTACTCTTTGAAAAGAAGGATTGATCCATGGGACTGGGCCGACAAGTTTAGCCTAGTACCCCAATCGATATTAGCGGTTCCTTGGCTTTCAAATAAGAAACGAGTAGAAAGGATTGTACTTCCAATTATCGTAGGACCTTTGCGACGGTTTTTTGACGTAGTTATTTTACATTTATCAATACAAAATCCGTTATTTTGGTAATTATGGACGTTGTTTGGCGCATAACAATGTGGCTATCCCATCGACCATCATTTGCCTTACAGTCCAATTAACAGTGCGGGCATTTTTAAAAATCAAAAGTAGTCCAGAAAAAGCCTAGCTCGAGCTTGCAAAAACTTGTTTACCCCCCCATAATCGCACCCCTAGCACAGCATCTCGCATAGTAATTATAGCATACCAACGAGAATTTTTACAAGCCAGGGCCAAGTACAAAATTCATAATACGTCGAAATCATTAGAGATAAACGAGGTACCTACATTAGAACTACTTTGCCTACGACAAAGCGCCATTTCCTTCTGCAGTTTCTCAAAACCACAATGATTCTCGCAGACCATTTAGTCATGATATCCAATTGGGCTTGCCCAAGCTTTAAGTTTTTAAAAGTACACTTAGGCAGTCACACACCAATGAGAACTTTTGCACCAAGTCTCGAGAATAAGTCATAAAGGAGATCGATACTCATTGAAGTTAATTTTATTTAAAAAAGACAATTATCCTGACTGGAGTCTCGAATATCACATAGGTTTTTAAGAAAAATGGCAGGATCAGAGTATGCATGGATTTTCACCGACCCTCAACATCACATCCATATAAAAAACGATAGTTTTATTTACTTACATCCATCCCCTCTCTCGATTCTCGTGGGACCCGACTCTATCCCATGAGGATACCCATCCGGTACAAGCAAGATAACCACTGTTGGGGGCCTGAGATAAAGAAAATAGCTTTATCACGAACACAGATTAATACCGCTAGAAGTTTGCCCTTCGACCTTAAGGAATTGTCAGGGCCCTTACCCACGACGATACAAACGATGTTAGGACCAGTCAAATGGAAAATAATGGAAGTTTACATTGGATGAATATACTATGTAAAAAAGTCGCAAGAAGGAAAACCATATCGGAGACATTACACATACTTCAATTCTTGGTCCTGCAGAAATGAGCTACTCCTGCACTGTCAATTCGGAGTTATCAGCAAAATTCTTGGGGACATTTGAGTCGCAAGCAAGGTTCACGGCCTGACCCCATTGTATTCGTGCCCATTGGGTTATCTCTGCCTTCTCCAAAGACAAAGAAAGACTTCAAAAAGTTATCGGGCAGATAAGCATTAATAAATTATTGATCCCAAGTCACAGATCGGTGTCGCTGGGTTTTATTCTACATCTGGTCCGCAAGGACAAAAACAGAAAACCCAAAAAGGATCCCAGAATCGAATTGACACATAATGTACAGCGTTTCATGACTAAACGCTATCAGGAAAAACCACCAGTAATGAGTCAGGGCCTAGAAGGAGAGAATCACTCTATAAATATCCTCTTCGTTATTGATGAAAGTCACTAATCTCATCTTCGCATTCGACATGGATGAAACTAAGAAAAACCTATTTACTTCAGTCTGCAAAACTTCTCACTCCACATAAACCGGAATACGGATTGAACAACTGCTTTTAATCTCTCGTCTAATACTCTGAGTTAAAGGCAATATTTTCTAAGCCTCATTCATTTGAGTAATGACCATTATCCCTTACGCGAATTTTTCGTATCCAAAAATGAGATTAAATCCCAACAGTCCAGCATGGTCGATTACTCTTGGTGAGCACGATATACGTTCACTATGACATTCCAAAAAAAGGTAAGCGTTGCGATTTCCTGAAGACTTTCCAGTTGATGACCCTGATTGGGAAAGACGATATTTTCTGAGACAAGCAAAGACAGATCGAATAGAAATCATCTTATATAATCAAGAAGGGTTACCCTTTTTTACCCTGCGGTTTCTGCCGTACCACTTGTTCCCCATACAATTGGGATCGTTTCTTATTAACACCTTCGATGATAGAAATTGAGAAAATCAATTCCGACATAACTTTGAAAGCCACCAATAATGCGACTGAGTACAGGCACTTCTCCCCCACGGGACTAGATAGGGCTCTCCGAGATTGGTGTTTCGCCGATTTATATGTGTACAAACTCTTTATATTAATCGTGAAAACCTTATACAAAAAGTATCAATACATGGAAAAGAAATCGACTATACGACGCAGAAGTACCGCAGAATGAGCAATTAAAAAGGCTACAATCGAACATTTACCTTGTGGAGAAATGCATTCTAATTTCCCGTGCCTACTCGGGAGTCCCCTCAGCACATACACTAATAATTTGACGTCAAAGTAGTGTCTGCCCTAGCTTACATTTATTAATCTCACATCCGTTAATTACTGATGGCGATGCAGAGGTCAAAGATGATTATACGGCCCCCTTTCCTCACCAATCAAAAAAATGCGGGCCAAAAAAACAAATTTTGTGGCGACGTCTCATCCCCGAGGATGTTATGAAAGAATATCATTTTTGCTAGACACGTGTTAAAACGGTAACTTTCGTTGGCATAACCCTTTTTACAAGAATTATTTACAGGACCCGTACCTACAATGTTTATTTGATAAAGAGCCCAAGCCTTCCTACAAAAGAAGGCACAACTGCGATCCCATGCGGCAAGAT